>JAVYIG010000282.1:0-686782 GCA_035222895.1 Strongylocentrotus droebachiensis | reverse complement strand
ACAGGAAAAAATCCAGCATTGATTTTGCACGTTTCGTTATAACAAATATATCAGTATGTGGGACAACAGTAAAAAATATACTCGCATTTAATGGTTTTAACTTGTAAATAACACAATTTTAGACGGAATAACATTTTTTTTAATGGGATTGCATTGTCCATGATAAAAATTAGGGCCAGAAAAAAGACTAAATAAACATATTACGTACCAATTTGGTCGCTAGCAGTTCAGCTCTCGTCACTTGCAAATACTTATTTGCTTCATACTAGGAGCGTGCGGGCGCGCGTTGGAGCTGAGCTAGTTCGTTTCTGTGTATTGTGAACATGTGCGAACTGCGTATGCATTCATGCTGTGCACGAAACTACTCTGTATTTCCATCAGGACCGGTGGCCTGTCCGTCCGGCCGCCCGGAGCTTAGGCGCAGGCGGATACCGCTGTAGATCTAGCTACAGTAGGTACGACCGCCGATCCGCTGCAACTCACAAAACTTTTAAAATGTTGATGGAAGTTTCTAGTTTTGGAGTTGGTAGTCGGAACGGAGATTTCACTCAGACACATCAATAAATTGACTTATTAATTCCTATGGAATATCAATTCATGGCGGGGGGCGATTTTTCAAGATATATTGATTTTTTTTCGCCCTCGTCTTGATTTTTACCGTGGCGATTTCAGAGGTTTAGGGGGCGAATCGCCCGTCGCCACCGTGTATTTTTTTCGTTGCCTCACCCGTGTTCTCCCCAAAGTGCAAATCCAATGCAGATGCAGAAATAATTGAAATAATCTCTCCTATCTTTATCCAAAGTCTTTATATTGAGTACTCTTTTCTGTGAAAGTGACCATCAAACATAGGTATGAGTTTGGAGGCTTCAGCCTTCAGCTGCACATTCCGGGACACCCCCTTCCAAGCGCCTTGCTCTGACTAGATCACAACCTGAGTCTCAGCCAGCGATTAGCAAAGTTACAGTACTGAAGCAGTGCTCAGAGTCTACACGATCTTTTGTAAATAATTTAGTGTACATCTGTGCTTTCATATGGCTTTGGCCTTTGAGTGTGATACAAGAATTATATTGCTCGAGCAAATTAGAGTCTGTGCTTGCAGACTAGCTAGTGATAAATCACCGTATATTTATATAATATTTGATGGCTTTGAGTATGATACAACACTATATATTGCTCGAGCTATGACAATATTGGACGAGTAAGACTAGTCCAATATTTGTCATACTTGATCATAGCGAGAGCGATATTCATATAGTATCACACACAAACAAAGCCATGCAATATTATTATTATTATTATTATCAAGAGATCTATATCAGGCTGACTATATAGCGTGAAATAACATCTTGTCTGAGTCTCGATAATCAGGCAATTACGTTAATGTATCGACAGTTGAAGTTCCCGGATGACAGAGCAATACGAAAACAATATTGCGCTATAAAGATATATATAATACACTGAATTACTATTGTACCACTTGGAAGCTTAATTAAGGCCTAATAGTCAACGATATTGTCTCTTCATATACCTTCTCCCCCTGACCCCTCCCCCGACTTCGGACTCACTACATCGACCGAGAACCATAGTCAGTTCTAATTGAACTCAATTTTGACAGCGCAGTGCTACGTGCATGCACAATTTTTATTCGACTGAATTAGAGGGGAAAGTCTGCAGCAATTAATACGATCACGTCTGG
Source organism: Strongylocentrotus droebachiensis (assembly GCA_035222895.1). NCBI lineage: Eukaryota > Metazoa > Echinodermata > Echinoidea > Camarodonta > Strongylocentrotidae > Strongylocentrotus > Strongylocentrotus droebachiensis. The sequence continues at coordinate 685,086 of JAVYIG010000282.1, read as the reverse complement.
TAACACGATTAATGTGCAGATGAAGAAAAGATTTACTGCAAAAATATACGAGATACATGTATGCACAACCTTCAATCAAAGACTCTAGGTCTACATCCACTAGATTTACATGCAGCATATCAGCACAAGCGCAAGCTTACTGTATAAAACTGTACACAAGGATACAATGAGGTATTTTACCTGTCTAAAAAAATATTCTGCAATTATCCGTAGATCCTTCTCTAAAGTTGGGCAAAATACTGGAAAATTGCATCTGCATTACCACGTGGGTAGTAGTCATCAACCCGCATAGTGGACAAAGTACTGCAATAACAGCAATATCCCATAAACGGCTAATCACCATGCACAACTATAATAATGATGACATCCAGAACTCCAGTTAAGTCCAGTACACAGCATGCAAGATTCACTGGTACTAAGTTGTATACACGCGCTGTCGGCTTCAGAGTCAACAACATTTTTGCTATGCATGTACATGCTGTTATTAAGACTTATCTGACATATTTCATATTGTTCGCTCTTGTGAACTGATAAATACAAAGAAATGTTAAAAATACTAAATCTGAATTCCGCAAAAGGCAAGTGTATGAAAAGGAGCAGTTTATATATCATTATAGGCCTACCATATAATTATATACATCGTCATTTAGCCTACAATGTATGTGTATCGCATAGAGATATAGTATATTATATATCTCTATGGTGTATCGTCTATGTACACACGTGCATGGAGAGATTTGCTTTCACTGCACTTCCTAGTGTAGCTTCTATGCGCAGAGAACTATTGAAAAACCAATCCGTGATTGTGAGTTGTTTACGCCTGACGTGGTTTCCATTCATTCATTCATTCATTCATTCATTGGGACAGGGGCGTAGACAACGGGGGGGGATGAGGGGGATGCATCCCCCCCACCTCACAAGGTGGGGGGGATGGCATGTACAATCATCCCCCCAGGTTTTTGGGAATGATATTTGCTTACTTAATAAGTCATAATGATGATAATAATAGTAATATTAATAATAATAATAATTATGATGATGATAATACTAATCCTCATCATTATTGTAATTGTGTTTATTGTTATTAGCCGCATTCACACGGTGAAAGCCAATTCAGACGGTAAAAAAAAGAAAATCTTACAAGTATTTTGTGGTTATCTTGTGGTTTGGAAACCAGAAGATAACCACAAGATTAAACAGGCGCGGATCTACGGGGGGGGGGGGGGGGGGGGGTTAGGGGGTTTAAACCCCCCCCCTTGGGCGGCCCAAAAAAAAAGAAAAAAAAAGAACGCACGCTGGAGAGAAACCCTTTCAAGTGCAAATATTGTGAGAAGATATTCAACTCATCTGGTAACTTAACCAAACACATGATAACTCTGGATATAACTGTGTATTTAACTGTTACTTGATTTAAAAAGACTTTATCATGCACTGCTTTTTATGGTCTCCATTGTGTTAATAGATGCCAGGAAAACATCACTTACGGGGTTCAAATAAACACCCCCAAAAATCGGCTCGCCGCTTTGCGGCTCGTGGACGATGCTCCGCATCGTCATTATTTTGGTCAACCCCCCCCCCCCTTAGCAAAAAGCTAGATCCGCCCCTGAGTCATCCCCCCAGGTGTACGAACCTGCCTACGCCACTGCATTGGGATGAGGTGATACAAGGACCTAAGGGGCAACTCGATGATAGAGTACATGTAGTTTAAAAGTAAAGACCAGTTTTGGAAACGCCCCAATTTCAAAAATGAAATGGAAGCTCTTATTACCAATCATGTTAAAGGAATACCTAATACTTGACAGTCAGAGAAGAGAAGTGAATGACATGTTATGATTGAAATTTGTATTCTTCTGCTGGTTCACACTTTTTCATTTTGTATATACTTATGTTTTCGTACGTTATAGAAATTCTACAAATTCATCATTATTTTCCTCTTCTTCCTCCTCCTTATTTTCTTCTTCTCCTTCTTACTTTACTTCTTGTACTTATTATCATTTCTATCATCAGTTTAATGTTGTTATTATTATTATCTTTAATAAGTAATTATTTTATTTTTCTTATCTGTCTGTAAATATTACTATTTTAACATATTAATTGTATACATGTCTGTAAGGGACCCCACTGGAAATAAGCTCTCCAGCTTTCGTGGGTTATCCTGTTCAAGCTGACTTAATTTTGATCTGTTATTATTGTATATTGTTGTATGTTGGAAGCTTGTCAAATAAAATTCGATCAATCAATCAATCATGTGAAAGAATATGTTTTGACTAATACATGATGATACAAGTTTTGCCGGGAAACCGCCTATACTAATTGATATATTTGGTAAATTAGTTTATCTATTGGTATGTGAGAGATAAACGCACGTGTCGCACACGTGTGCGTAGTTCCATATACATCTTTCTGTGTACAGTGCTTGTAACTTTACGAAGACTGGGCCAAATTTCTTATCATTTTGATGATTCCAGAACCTTTGCAGTACACACCAATACTTATATGCTAGATGATCAACCTTTTCTGATCGATTCCACAACGTTTCTTTCACAATGCAATCGCATGACCATAACTGGTCTTTATCTTTAAAGGGATAGTTGAGCTCTGTTGCAGAGGGCGCTACACAAAATATTGTTTTTTGTGTGATAATGAAACACTGAGTGTCAAATTTGAAAGAACATAATATTCAAATGACAAAATCATCTTTGTTTGATCAAAATCGGCTCACAGACGGCTGAAATATTCATAAATATAACGATTTCTAAAACTTGTGTACCACCACGAATATTAGATATTTTGAAAAATTTGAAAAAACCGTTGAAAAAACCCCGAAATAACGCCTTTTACGTCGTATTTCAGCCAATGCCAATGTTGGCTTTTTGGTTGGCATTTACGTGTTGCTTATATTACCTACATTAGCCGGCTCATGTATTGTTATTTTTAATTAAATAATTAATTAACGGTCACCGTTTTTTTTTTTTTAAAGTGGAGCTGAATTGGTATGAACGTATTGGCTAAATTTCACACATTTTCGGGTCTAAAATTACCTTCATAGCAATTTTAGGTTATAAAAGGGCACTATAAATATCAAAGATAAGAATAAGAGCAATAACCATGCACTTTGAAGGCATTTGCGGTCTGAAAACAGAACTCAACTATCCCTTTAATGAAGAATAGTTCAAAAGTTGTTTAAAGGGGAAGTCTACCAAGATATTATTGGTGTTATTAAAAGAAGTGAATAAGAAGGGGGGGGGGGGGGGAGGAGTGAAAGTTTTAACATATATCCGATTAAAAACAATTTGTCATAAGTGAAATACAAACTTGTCAACACTGTGACGTATCTTGCGAGCTCCTCTCAATTGTACAGAAAATTGCATTAACTTTGATTTTCTTAGATTTTGGTGACGAAAGAAATTTGTTTCATACTCTGGTTGTATAAAATACATATTTGTAATTATATTTAGGGTGAATGTATGATTGAAAAATTATTTTTTCTTCTAGTAGGCCTACAGTGCAAATTGGAGAGGAGCTCGCAAGATACGTCATAGAGTTGCCAATTTGTGTTTGATTGGTCGCACCTTCAAAACTTCATAACTTTCTTACTTTTAGTCGTTTATTTGCCCCAAAATTTCACGAGTTGACCTGTTTCATTTATTTGTTCTGCTTCTATTAAAACCAACCTTAACATCAGGATGGACTTGCCCTTTAAAAGCCGTAAGGATGTATCCTAGAGTACCGAAGCTATGACATCATAACAATTTTTTAAAAGAATTTCCCAATTTTGTTTTCATTTTCCGAAAGAGCATAAAAATAACATCCAAATGTCGAAAGCCAATTGAATAATAGTTAAGTATTGGCTGAGATATGACCATCAGTCTGAATAAAAAGATTTCCTATAGGAGCTCAGTGTTATATTGATGTGGCTCGTAAAGTTATAAACCAGAGCAATATAACACTGAACTCCTATTATATAGGGAATCTTTTTATTCAGATGGTCATATCTCAGCCAATACTGAACATATTTAATTGGCTTTCGACTTTTGGACTTTATTTTTGATGCCCTTTCGGAAAATGATGGTTAAAAAAAATGGAGAAATTCTAAAAATAGATTTTTTTTTAATGACTTCATACTTCACCACACTTTGAAAGCAGGGACCAGGAGTAGATATACACCCAGCATGGGGGGGGGGGGGGGGCGTTGGAGATATGAGATAGACTGCCCCCCCTCTCTCTCTCTCTCTCTCTCTCTCTCTTGGCAAGTATGTGGGGTGGGTTACGTGCCCATGCTGAAGTATAGCTAATCCTCAGACTGTAATACATGTCATCAGGCGCGTACGCAGGGGGGGGGGGGGGGGTTGAACCCCCTTTGGTTTTGTTATGTTTTTTGTTGTTGTCCACCCCCCCCCCCCTTTGTGATTTTTTTTTCTTCACCAACGGAGCAAAATGTCAAATTTTAAAATTTCGAGACCAACAAAAAAAAAAAAAGTGTCCCCCGCCCCACCCCCCCCCCCGCTTATTCAGCGGCTGGCGGAGTCGTTGCGATTTTGGGGTGACCAAAAAAAAAGAATAAATAACATTCAAATAGTGACTTTTTATCAAGTCGAATCCAACAATCATTTTTTAAAGTTCCACAAACCCTAATGAAATGAGCGTTAGTAAAACATTAATCATGTCTAAAGCTCAAGGTTGTGATAGAATTAGTACATCACTTTTAAAACAAATAATACATGTTATTGCTCATCCACTAACCCATATTATTAATCAATATTTATTGCAAGGTGTTTTTCCAGATTTACTTAAGATATATAGCGAAGGTAATTCCGATCTTTAAAAAAGACGACTCGCATGAAATTAGTTATTATCGTCCAATTCTCATTTAACCAATTAATCTTAACATTGATAACATGCCAATCGAACAAAAAAAGACATCAACGTTTTTGGGAGTATTTATTGATGAACATTTAACATGGAATGATCACTTACATTATGTATCTATGACTTGTGTATAACCAAAAGTGTTGGAATCATAAATAAGTTAAAATTTATTTTGCCCCATATTTTTTATTGTACACTAGTACTTCCATATTTAACATACTGTAATATTGCTTGGGCAAATTGTGGTGTAACCAAACTTAATTCGATTCCTTTATTACAAAAAAGGGCCCTGTGTATTTGTACTGGATCTCTTTTTTTTTTTTTTTTAGCCCATACAGACCCATTATTTTTAAAGTTAAAAACATTAAAAGTCAATGACTTACATACTCTCCAAGTTGCAAGTTTTATGTTCAAATAAATGAATAAGCAACTGCCACCTTCATTCGATAATTTTTTAGTTCATAATAATACAATTCATTCTTATCCAACTCGTATTTCTGAGAACTTTCATTTAACTAATCCCAAATTATTGATTACACACAAATTAATCAGCCATCATGACCCCGATTTATGGAACTTGTTATCTATAATAATTAAATCATGTTCGACCCTTCATTCTTTTAAAGCGACATTAAAACGTCAATTGATATCATCATACAGCATTGTTTAGTAATTCAGTAATGAAAAATATAAGTCATGAATCATGGTAAAACCAATATGAACATTTCAGACTAAAAACAGATGATGCAGCATACAAACTGTTACATATCTTTATCTTCTGATATATATATATATATATTGTTTTTTTTTCAACAATCCCTTGCCTTTACCTCACGATAATTGAAGAAGTTTCATAATTATGTATGTAACATTAACATAAACACGTTTTCCCATATTTGGCGGGTTTTCTAAACAATTGTGATTTTGCTCAAGATAAGGTCATATCTGGAACAGGCCACAGGACGTATATAATATACAAATTTAATAATTTAATTCGAAATAAAATTAATGCAAGAGGCAGAAAAAAAGGCGGGAGCCGGTAAGCTTGTTTGGATAACCAAACCTTCTGCTTTGTTTACTCTTTACAGCCCCCCACTCCTACTTTCTTTCTTGCCTCGGTACTTCGGTCACCCACTAGCAGGCGCGTAGCCAGGGGGGGGGGGCGGTGGGGGCGGTCGCCCCCCCCCCCCCCAAAAAAAAAAAAAAACGCCGGCCAAAAAAAAAAAAAGAGAGAGAAAGAGAAGGAAAAAAGTAAGAGGACGTAGGAAGAAAAAGGGAAAGGAGTCGAGAACGGTACAACGAATCGTCTTCTTTCTCTAATAAATTAATGAAACGTCAAAACTTCCGCGCTTCGCGCGTGAGGGGGACTGAATACAGATAAGGATTAAGGGTCGAGAAAGGTACAACGAATCGTCTTCTTTGTGAGGGGGACTGAATACAGATAAGGATTAAGGGTCGAGAAAGGTACAACGAATCGTCTTCTTTGTCTAATAATACGTCAAAGCTTCCGCGCTATGCGCAGGAGGGGCGGACTGAATTCAGACAATGATTATGAGTCGAGAAAGGTACAACGAATAGTCTTCTTTCAAAGCTTCCGCGCTTCGCGCGGGAGGCCCTCCCTGCACCCACCCCCCTAGGGAGCGCGCTACGCGCGCTCTTTAAGTGATTCGCACGCTTTGCGTGCTCACTACCGCCCCCCCTAAAATGAAATCCTGGCTACGCGCTTGCCCACTAGTGTATAGAGGTACTGCTATTTGGACAGTGATCTATCGAATATTCTCAGTAGGAGAAATTTATTGTATATTAAAATATGTATGAACTAATCTTGGCCGATAGCATTTTTCAGTATTTTGTCTGAAATATGAATTTGTCGCTATTGCATGAGCTCGTCGATTTGATGCTCATACGGGTTGTAGATAATCAGAAACCCTTTTTGACTAGACATATATTCTTCCTTGACAATGCCGTATCTCTATTAAACTGAAATTCGAATAATTTACAGCATGTGGAACAATGCAATTTTCTTCTCCTTATCTCTTTCCCAGTCCTAAGTTATTACATTTTGTTCTCGCATTGTATAACATGTGAAGATGGCGCGACACCCTCTCAAGCGCCACCATGCAGTAAATAGAAGTGTTTGCTATTGTGTTAAAGACCGTCAATACTACTGGGCCAGAAGGGATTAGACCCCCCAGCCAGGTCACTGACAGGTGGCTATCTCATCAACTCACCTCTTAATTAACATAAGAAAAAGAGCATTATGGGGGACCAACAGGCACCGATTGGGGAAGTTTTCTATATAGAGGGAGCAAGTAGCTACAAGTAGGACAGTGGGGCTTTAAGAGTTGCCATGAGAATCCAACCTAATTTTGCACATGTAAACAGAGATTGGTTTTTATTGTAATAAAATATGAAGCAGGTGACATCTGGAAATGTGGATAGGAAAAAATTTGTTCCAAAAATGAAGGAGTACGTCTTCAAAACTCGCATGTTCTCCTCTCTTCTTTTTCTCACATGACTGTTGCCAAGCGGAGATTTTCTAGCAATGGCTCTGTATACTAGGATGGAGAATACTCCGGTGAAGATAACCGAAAAATTAACAAAGTAAAACCGTGTATTTGGTGAGTCTAGAAGGAACATGACAACGCATGTAGCCGCGAGCATGGTCATCCAGGATAGGAGAGAGATCAAGATTCGATGATACTTGGTGAGGATTCTACGGACACCAAATGGATCGAGCTTAAAGACAATGAACTGATCCAGAGCTAGTAGAAGGACACTTCCTGAAGATACTATTTGCGAAGTATGAAAGACTATATACGCCGAGACGTCAAGAAGCCTTTCCTGATCCTACATTAAACAAGGGAGAAATTATCTGGGTTAGAAGTTGTTTTCACCCCAGGATCACGGTTTTGAAACTTGTTTAGTTCAACCTTTATTGAATTCATACATTTTGCCAGTAACATTTTTTGAAAACACCAGCGTTTTGAATTGCTTAAAGGTAACCGGGGATTAATATAATCTTCAACTGGGTTCGAGATGGTGGAGTTTCATGATATTCTACAGGGCTTTGTATATAATATTTCTATACCAATAGAGTCCAAACTGTTATTCGACATGGAAATAACGTACACCATAAAATAGATGATGTCTTGGCGGTGGAGCAAACGGCCTGTAACCATGGTTACCATTGGCATAGCGTGGACGCGGGGCCCCGGAAATGAGGAGAAGGAGGGGGAATTTATTTTGATTTGGAAGCACACAAAAACCAGGTGAAAGGAATGCAGGGAAGGGTCACCTTATTCTCCTTTCGTCTGTCTTTTCCCCCTCTCCCACTCATCTCTCTCTCTCTCTCTTCCTCTCTCTTTCTGTCGCCTTTTTTTTTTGGTGGTCATTCACCGTTCCCCAAATCTTTGAAAGTACTTTTAAATACTAAAAATGATGCTTAAAAAGTATTTATTCGAATATCCAATTAACGTACCGGCAAATTGTTCAGGAGAACTATGCACCAAAATATGACAGCAACATCTAACAAGAAGTCGGGGAGAACAATGTTGAATGGGAAAATGTTCTGTTTCTCTCGAAATCGACGATGACATGCAATACTGAGCAAAGAAGTTATTGTGAAAACAATTCCAAATGCTGCTGCAATAGCTAAGATATTATAAAGTGTGACGCGTGCATTTTGTGGACAGTAATTCGTTAATAGAGAATCTTGCCCAAAGACAGTTAATGGCGTCGTGATGTCGTAAAAGGTCTCGTTTAATTCGAAATCCATTATCTTAGCTGAATTTTGCTCAAACGAATCCTTGGTCTACAATTCATGATCTGCGGCAAAATGTTCACCACAGGTCAGTTAACATCGGAGTTCTTTTTCCCGATGGTAATCATAATTGAATTCTACGTTGAGAATAAATATTATAAAGCGCTCTTTTTATTTCACCAACCAAGATGGCGCCATTGATTTTCGTAAATTATTCTGATTTCAAGACAATAGTCGCCTAATTTCTGTTTTTTGTAGCGCGTAGTGGCTTTTCAAGCATTTTGAAAGGAAAATTTAACTTTGCACATTTTTAGAAAAATCAAATTCCTACAATTTGTGTATACCTGTGATTAAGTTATAATACATTTCATGGGTGTCACGTTTGTAAATTTACAAGTTCTGCACTTTGGCATTCGCCTAGTTTTATACACTGTTGTCTACGAAAGGAAAACAAAACGCTCAACCATATACGTATGATCAAGGGAGGAACGTTCGCCAACCTGAGATACTAAAGCCGACATAGGGCAGTAGTCCAAGTTGATAATTCAGCCCCATTCATTTTTTTTTCTCTTACCAGAATCGATAAATTGCTGGTTATGAGCAGGTAATTTGGAAAGATTCTAGAAATTGGAGGGGAGTGGGGTCTCAGAGTTACGGTGAACAATGTACACGACTGGGCGATTTCCACTTACTGGCGATAATTCCCCTTGTCATAAAAATATGCACCCGATCCCCTTCTTCAGCGGACACCTTTAATAATCAAAAAGGGAAATTAAAATACAGAGAGAAAAAAGGAAAATAATAAAAACGAGAGAGAGAGGGGGGGGGGGGGGGAATGAATACTAAACTCGTTTTGTCACAGTATTTAAGCCGAGAGATTCGCTTTTGAATATTACATCACACCATTAAAAAAGATAACAACTTGTTTGTATTCAAAAACTTCTTTCGAACCGAAAAAAAGTAATACTACATGAGTGGATCATACTGTAATGCTTGTTTTGCATTAAATGTTATGAACAATTGTAGACTCACACAAGAAATATTTACTTTGAAGGACGAAAAAAATAACTAGGCTATGTTTAGTATACATTACAAAATCATCGATCCGGAAAGTATTTCACAGCTAATTTCTTCATTGTACGGAAATTTTGGAATATAGATGAGGAAGTCAAACAGCGTTCAGACTCTCGAACTTTATCCATATTTTTATAGAAAAGTTTATCAGTGTCATGTTTCTGGACCTAGCTTTATTTCATTTTCATTTTTCAAGCCAGATGTATGAAGGAAATATTTACTAGTTAATGATGGAAACATACGTTTGGAAGGCCCCTGTTCGAGTTAAGAACTGGTTTCACATTTGGACTTCTTCCATGCGGGTGTCAGTAGAGATTACGAACAAAATAAATCTTCAAGTGCCTTAATATCTCTTACAAATAGTGATATAGTGGCAGGTTTCTCTTTATAAATATTCCCTTAATGCCTAGTTGCCTACCAATAATTCACTTAAAAGTGAAATCCACACTGGTATTAAAATGGTTTTAAGAGCAGCATTCAAAATGAAAGGAACAGGTCAGTGAAAGTTTGAGCACAATCCGATTAAAAAATAAATTATGATATTTAGAAATTGCGATCAATTAAATAAATACAAATTGAAAACTCTATGACGTATCTGGCGAGTTCCTCTCCCATTTCTTCTTTTATTTTCTTAATTATTGATAATGGAATATATTAATTTCATGCCGGGGTTGTATTAACATATTTGCCACAATTGTATTGAAGGTGCATGTACGATTTCAAATGTTCTTTACGGTGATTACTGGATAGGACTACCCAGAGTGATTTGGTTGGACGGCTTAAACACCGACATTTTTCGAAATGTCCCTCGAGAAGGAATGTGTTAATGATCGACAATAGTTTCGGTTTCGTTACAAAGGTTTTTCCCTTCATTTGAACCCATGTGTCATTCATTTTGTCTTTGTTAACTTCCGTTTTGTATGAATAATTCTGGAGTGTGCAAACATCACAGTGAATGAAGCAATTTGCCATTCAAGTTGTTCAATGGGCAAACCATTTCATATCGATCAGTCGATTCCCGTCAATTCGTCTCACCAAAATAACATTCTATAGATTATGATCTTTTTCGTCGTAGCATATTTTTATTTAAAAAAAGTTTCATTCAAAATATCGGAGTGTTTCACCGTGAACAAGCTTTTCCCATCAGAGACTGAATACATCCTTTTTTCTATTTGTGCATGCCTTCTTACCCTACTTACGTATTGTATAGACCTAAGATTTTAAAAGGTATTCAGAAGTTTAGAGCTTAACTGTTACATAATTTTTTTTCTCGATAGATAGTATACAGATATCGACTGGCAGGGTGTGTAATATAACATTATTCGGACCGCTGAAGGGAGTTATATTTTCCGAACATGTTAAATTTTTCCGAGGGAAAATATAGCTCCCTTCAGGTCCGAAGAATGTTTTATACCCCCTGCCAGTCAATATATTAGATAGCCTAGGTTTGAAAATTCATTGGGGGGGGGGGGGGTCATTTTTTCCCCGAAATTTCTTTAATTTTGTTGACAAATAAAAATTAGAAAAAAAGTGAAAAGAAAACAATATTGACGAAAAAAAAATTCAGAAAACAAAATTGGGGAAACAAAATTGAGAAAAAAATTGACGTAAAAAACATTTCAAGAAAGAAACAAAATCAGGAGAAACAAAATTTTTAGAAAAAAAACAGTTTGAGGGAGAAAAAAAAGGATGGAAAACAAATTGTAGGGAAAACAAAAAAAATGCATACATTCCTAAGGAGGGCGACATGCATTGATTACAAATATATTCATTTCACCAGCTGGTCAATATAACCATCGAAGGTGACCGGTCAGGAAAATATAACAATAACGATACTCGCAATCGATATCATGGGACGAGCTCTGCACCAATCACATCTCAGTGTCTGTCTATTAAGCTATCTCATATTATATAGTGAAGTTCCTTTCTTATGACATATTCCAAAACAAAATAAACCGGGGAATATTCAAAGACTTTCAGTATTCGTATCATTCCACGGGAGGGAGACATACTATAATATGGTATCAAACATTACCAAATAGATCTTTTATTTGTGAATTTCCAATCGATATAACCCACTTCCTCTAAATTATCCAAGTGTAGTGGAAAAAATTCCACCTGAGCAATAATAAATAAAAATTGATAAAATGCAGATGTGAAGAATCCGACCTGCCATCGATTGCAGTAACCACTATCAAAAGTGAGAATTTAAAATTGCAGCGGGTAAGGAAGATCAGAATATGGAAGAATGAATGAAGAAGAAGTAGTGAACAGATATGATATTTAACCCCCCTCTTTCTCTCTCTCTTTCTCTCTCTCTCTCTCCCTCTCTCTCTCTCTCCCTTTCTCTATCTGTCTTTTTCTCTCCACAGATCTTAGCATGCGTAAAGAACCAGCTTGCCTCCTCAAAGTGGAATCAATAATATTAGTAATAATAATATTAATAGGCATATGTATAGCGCCGTCTATCTAGACAATTTGTTATCTCCCTAACATTCTTGAGAAAAACATGACCTCGTGTAAACAAATTGGAGAGTCCTCTCCCTTCATAGAATAAATGTCTATTTTATTGAGCGATGGATCGTATTTTTCCTATTAATGTATTATCCTCCCATCTCCTTAATCATTAGAACACTCAAAAAAAAAAATATTATTACATTTTTCCAGCTATATTTACTGATGTACTTGGAAAACCATTAAAACCCTATTCACCTTAAGAACGATATATGCTTTAAAATGATTGTTTGAGGATGCGAAGCCTACCCAGAAGTAAGAACACAGGCGAATCGATATTTAACAGACAAGGTATTATAAGAGCCAGCGGTGGACTGCGTTAGTCTCCAAGTCTGGAAGAAGAAAAGAAAATCAAGGATTGTCCAGCCTAAAGGGGAGGAAAAGAAATGTCGACAATTCATGATAAGCACAGGAATATTCTGGCATTTAGATACATTAGGAATGAGACTACAGTCCATTCAGGTATGTAAAATGGATCATCCTATTCATCACCCCTCCACCCCCCCCCCGCCCTCTATCACCACCACCACAGAATCCCCCAACATTCAGCGTCGGAAAGGCAGGGCTTTGAAATAGAGGGTTTTTCGTTTTATATTTTATACTCTCCCCTCCCTTTTTGGGATATTCATGATTTCATCGAGTTTGTTTGATTATAGCAACTACTTTATGTACTTACCATGAAACATCAACATACAGTTCATTCCTCCTCTCGTAATATATTAAAACAATAAGAATTTGGATCGTCATGATAATCTCCCCGTCCATTAGGAGTAATATCTTCACGATTATTAATATTTAAAACGAAACGAATTGCACTCGAGTATTCAGGGTTGCAATGCGTTGATATAAGGCGCCATTCAATCACTCGTCCAATAGCTCTAAGTACACTTGCTGTTAGCAAACATGGATGTGTAAGCCGTCATGAAGACGAATTTGCATTGCTGGTTTTCGATAGGGTGGATAAGTGGCATTTCTTTGCTTACGAGGTGTCGGTAACATCGGGTAATTATCTAGATAGAGAGTAGACTTTCCGTGAAAGTGTCAAGAGTAATTAAAAGTAATTATAAGCTAGACCTGACACTTTCACGAAATGTCCATAATGTTTTGATATTATCTGTAGAGTATAACGGTACAAAAACCATCCCTGTTCCTGTTGGAGAGACTCTAAGATTTAAAAAAGGGGTGCAGAAAGGTGGAAAGTAGAAGAATGAAGAAACATAAAGAGAGATTGTTCGACCATCACCAACCCAATCTCTAACTCACATTTCAGCCACCATGAAAGACACTCTTCCACCCCAAGCATCAAACTACATGTAGATCCATGGTAGACAAAAACATTCTTGGATACCTTTTTTTCTAGATGATATAAATTCGACTAATTCTGTCGAAAGAAAAATGGTGTTACCACCAACCTGGCTCAAATGAATTCGAATTGTAATCGTTAAAAAAACGTTTAAGAAAGGAACAAATATGTAGGCGCATTTATACTGTCAAATACCTCATTTTGAAAAGTCGCGATGTTTCGCGCACCCGTTTACACTTGTGCGGAAACATCACCGACTGAAAAGCTCAGTGATGTTTTGGCGTGTTTTAGTTGGTAATGCGCATGCGCGGCACTCCGATGTAAAAAGTTTCCTTATGTTATTCTTTGTTTTTCCTTCTATCACCTTCTCTTATGTTATTCTTTATCACTTCCTTCTATCACTTTCTCTTTCTGTGTTTCCTTATGTTATTCTTTGTTTCTTCCTTCTATCACTTACTCTTTCTGTGTTTCCTTATGTTATTCTTTGTTTTTAATCATTCTATCACTTTCACTTTCAGTCTTTCCTTATGTTATTCTTTGTTTCTTCCTTCTATAACCTTCTCTTATGTTATTCTTTGTTTTTTATCATTCTATCACTTCCTCTTTTTGTGTTTCCTTATGTTATTCTTTGTTTTTTCCTTCTATCACTTTCTCTTTCTGTCTTTCCTTATGTTATTCTTTGTTTTTTCCCTTCTATCACCTTCTCTTATGTTATTGTTTGTTTACATCGTTCTATCATTAGGGACTTTTAGATTTGCGTGGACTGATACGTGGTACTTCCATTCACGGCAGTGCTTAACAGGACGTCGATCGTAGCATAGACCTATTGTCTTCGTGCGAATCTAAAAGCCCCTATTTTCTTCAAGGACGACAGCTAGCTCCGCTCCTAAAGTGACGTGACCTAACATCGCGATGTTACAACAGACTGCGAGCGTTCATACTTGCCAAACACGCCAAAACACGCCAAAACACGGGTGTTTCCATTTACTGTACCACTTCTTTCTGACCTACCTGACACACTTAATCTGACACACTTTTTTCCAATTCATTTTCATGAGACAGGTTCTGTGATTGTTTTTTTTGCTAGTAAATATTCATGATTATGCAAATTAGTATGATATGCAAAACAACTCAATTTCGGTAAAAATGTCAATTCAGCACTATATCCGACGGCATGGCATACGCATACCGGGTACCCTGTGCAGAAACACTGTACAACTTCTACTAATGTAGGCCTAGACCTACGGCTGAACTTCTAATTCTGATGCTACAAACAAGTCATATGCAGACACATGTTGCATGATTAGGCCCCAGCAGGTCGATCAGCTGACCGGGGCGCGGAGCGGCTGCGGCCCGATAGCCGCTGTGGCTAGCAGTCGTGCAGTAACATAATGACTGCGATCACCTTCATTGGGGAGGGGGGGGGGGGGGGGGGGGGGGGGATCAACCCCGTTACCCCCTCAAAACATGGTCCTGAGAACAAAATTTAATACGTCCGTTTCATAACATTTCAATATTACCAAATCAACATGCATATACCTCAGAAATTACAAAGCTGACTCATTATACAATTTTCTCGCTCAAAGTGTCATTTTCAGGAACTTTTTAAAAAGTTGATCGTATTTTTCGCAAGACCAAAACAAAAGATATGAACTGTGCGATCTTAATAAATTGCATAATCATGAATATTCACTAGCAAAAAAGCCATTCACAGATCATGGCTCTTGAAAATGCCTCTGTGTAGAAAATGAATAGGAAAAAAGTGTGTCAGGTAGGTCAGAAAAAAGTGGTACAGTAAATGGAAACACCTCCAAAACACGCCAAAAGATCACACTTCGTTTTGGAATGTTTCGGGCTTGGCATTTCTGCCGGTAAAGCGTAGTTGCCCTTGGTAACATCGCGGTCAGGCTCCGGTTTGGCATTTTTTGGCGTGTTTGGAAGACAGTGTAAATGCCCCTGGGACGACGATAACAACAGCAACAACGACCCCATCCCGCCAGCGCATATTTTTGTTTACACAACATTACTGTTTAGCCAGTTCAGTCAAATATACTGTGCAAACGACTAGAGACAGTCTAACATTACCCTTAGCAGTATTTTGGATTGTTGGAGCTGCACATGTAGTACTCGTTATGTCTTTGTTTCTCGCTAAATATCCTCTTCTCTTTCGTTATGTATTTCTTTGTTTCTCCTTCAATCTATCCTCTTCTCTTTCGTCATGTATTTCCTTTTTCTTTCCTTCAATCTATCCTTCAGTTCTCCTTTGTTATGCATTTATTTTGTTCTCCTTTATTCTATCCTCTTTCTCATTCGTTATATGTATTTCTTTGTTTCTCCTTCTATCTATCATTTTCTCCTTCTTTATGTGCTTTGTTTTTCCTTCGTCTATATTATACTATAATCCTCTAATTAATAGCTCTTCCGTCATGTATTTCTATGTTCTTCCTTCGACTTATCCTCTTCTCTTTCCTTATGTATTTCCTTGTTTTTCCTTCTCCATATCGATCTTCACTATCCTTGTTTTCCCTTTTTTAAAGTTGATACTCTAAGCAAATAAATGTCCCTTAATTTGTTACCTACGGCAAGTATATGTTATTTTTAAGTTTTTCAATTACTTAGTATATCACAAAAAAATTCTGTCTACTCGAAATCCTCAATTGAAATGTCGAAAATATCCACCTCTCTTTGCATAGAAAATCAGTCACGGCGCTGGTCTACTATTTATGACCTCACGTCCGGGAAAGAGTATATTCACGTACCCGGATGTTCCATAGCAAACATGTGCAGAGTGATACAATTTTCTGCATATTTTTGTTTCAAAGGCTGAAAAGTCTAATAAATCATAATTCTATGTACAATTCTTTACCTTCCCCTAGTACTTCATAGTATTAATATCAATTCCCCTTTTAAAAATTATGACATATACATGCCAACGATGTGCTATTAGTCGATATTTTCACCATGTAATTTTTGTTTTGGTGTTGAAATCGGCCCAGGCACGGAGTGAACAGTAGCTGTCTACCCATGCACAGTTCATTACCATACACTACAGAGATCTCCCGATGGTTTCTTCTTCCTTTTTCCCATGTCTTTCGCCTTCCTTGGCCCTGAAGATCCTTCATCTACCAATTCTGACACCGGTAGTCAGGAGCAAGTCTTTGTTAGTTGTTTTTCTTAGCTGGCAACGTCGCTTTCATTCTCTTGCAATTGGGATTTTGATGACCGTAACGAAGGTTAAATAACCTAACTAATTAGGTTTAAAGGTAGGCGTTACTACTGCAGCTAGAAGGGATTAGACCACACAGCGAACCATCGAGGTCACTGTGACAGGTGGCTATCTCATTAACTCAGCTCTCATTTAACATAAGAAAAAAAGGATCATGGGGGACCAACAGGCACCGATTTGGGAAGTTTTCTATATAGAGGGAGCAAGGAGCTACAAGTAGGACAGTGTGCCTTTAAAAAAGAAGAAGATGGTAAAAGATTTAAAGCGTATCTGCCATAGTTTACAGGAGGGATTATACTGCCCACAGGAGGGATTATACTGCCCTGTGGCTATCTCATCAACTCAGCTCTCAGTTAACATAAGAAAAAGAGGATCATGGGGGACCAATGGTCACCGATTAGGTATGGTTTGTTATATAGAGGGCGCAAGTAGCTACAAGTAGTACAGTGGGCCTTTAAGGGAACCTTTTGAATTGATTTTATACAGTTGCCGATTCTGGGATCCGTTTCACAAAGCCTTTTTTCAATGACAAACGACAAAAATCAGTGACAAATCTGCTGATAACCAATCAGACGCAAGGATTTTCCTAGCTTATAACACAAACTGTCATTTGTCACTGATGAAAAGTTTGTGAAATGGGGCCCAGGATTCTGAAAATATGCACCACCCTTTCTCATAGGAGAATATTTTGCCCTGGCTGTATACATGATTATATTGTAATAAACTTCCACGACATCGGCGTAAACCAAAGAGGGGGGAGGGGGGGGGGGGGCTCTTGTGTACCTCCTGTTTCGGTCTACAATAAACATCCACACCGTAATTGCTTCATGAATAAATATTTGGTTTAACTGTTTTGTTTTTCTTGTATGCATATTAGTTGCTTTTCCCCCTAAAGTAATTTGAATTGAATTGTTAGAGTATATACATTTCGCAATTGTTTGTAATATATATTCTTTTTGTAATTGTTTTCACATATATTTTCAGTTGTTTTGAATATGTTTTAATATTGTTAATACAACAAAAATATGTTTTTAATGTTGCACGCCCCGACAACAACAACAACAACAACAAAGAAATATGTGTGCACAATGTACATGCATTTGAAAATGGGCATCATACACGATAAAAAGAAAGATAATTATAATTTTTATTGAAACACAATTACTATTATCATGCACAGGGACTGCATATCCCCTCATTATAGATTATACATTTCAAGATGATTTTAGACGGCTCATATCTACGACCAAAGATGCTCCTTGGTATGACCCAAAGACAGGGATTTATAGATTGCGATCTTTTTTTATGGGGGATTAAATTCTCGTGGATATATCATATGACCTTTAAAAGACGAGCTAATAAAAAAAAAAATATCATTCATTTCCTAATCCGTCGGTTTGGAGGTTTCTATGAATGACGTCTGTTGTTATTGGTTATCGGTTATTGGCTTCTTATCTCTACACTGTTATCACTATCCATAACTTATTAAAATACATGTGTGTTTTTGTTTTATTTGCCTGGTGATTAGAGTCTAGTATATATATAGAGGGTAGATTATTAGAGAAAGTGTAGGAAGAGGACGAGGATGATGATGATGATGATGATTATGATGATAATGATGATAATAGTCATGATGATAATGATGATAATGATAATATTGATGATAACAATGATGATGATGATGATGATAATGAAGATGATAATAATAATTAACAAGAAAAACAAAAACAGTTTTGGTGCCCCCCCCCCACAACAAAAAAGGTGAGAAAGAGCAGAAAAGGAAGAAGAAGAAGAAGAGGAAGAAAAAGAGGAAAGAGGAAGAATAAGAAGTAAAAGAAGAAAAAGAAGAAAAAGAAGAAAAAGAAGAAAAAGAAGTAAAAGAAAAGAAAAAGGAAAGACCCCCCCCCCCAACAACAAGAAGAAAGAAATAAGGGGGAAAGAAATGGAAAGACAAATCAATAGATTGAAAGACGTGTGTGGGTCATTACATACCAGTCTATTTTCCAGGAAGAAGATTATAAATTAAAATGTCATTGAACAGGAATAAAGTCGGTACTAAAGTCGGCATGAAAACTATAAGAAGTAGAAACGGGGGAAAAGGATGATGATGCTGATGCGGAATAAACCGGATGATAAATATGAATAGCTGAGGACGAAAGATGTGGGAGGAAGAGATGATTAAGAGGATGAAAGGGACAGAATAACATGACTATAAACAAACATCAGATGAAGCACAATATAAAGTAAATGGTAAACAGACATGATCAACAGGATAAATAATAACAAAGTTTTGTGTCCCAAAAGGTATGAAAATAAAGTACTTTCAAGAAAATAAATTCAAAGGTAATTTCCATAGTCTTGTACGTCATCTATTAAAGGTAATACAAAGTTTTGGTATGGGGTCATGAATTTGGCTCAAGTGAACATATTGGAAGCATATGCGATCCTACAATATTCAGTGATCGCTGTCGCGGTTGAAATCGAGTCTAAAGTTATGAAATTGTAAATAATAAACTCTTTATGTTGTATAGCTCCCTCTCAAGGTCAAGATATTAATTAAGCTGTAAAACAATGTTTCTTGACTAAAATCGACCGATTAGCTTTTCTCGTTTGGAAACTATATATCACAGCTACATATTCTGAGATTTTCATGGTCGCAGCTACCATTGTACGGCCGTAGGCGCTATTTGAAATTTATCAAAATTTGTATATCTAAATTTTCTCGAAAGAAGAAGTGTTTTAGGAACTAAATTTTCTAGTGCTTATAATACATCCACAGGGGTATCAAAATATATCAAAATTGTAAAGAATCACTATCCGCCCAATATTCAAAATTTCCCAAAACTTTGTATTACTCTATGTCTGAACATGACAATGAAATATTACGTAATGTGAAACGATCTCTATGGGATATATACCAGGGTGTTGAATTGGATTTCGAGTTGATTTTCGAAAATATTTGTTGATTAATTTTGTTTTAATATCGTGTTGATTGACGAACTTTATGAACGACAGGTTTTTCCACGTAAAGATCGTCATCTAATTCTCAAGCAAAAGGGGTATACAAATTATACAGGCCTAAATCCATATTCGATGCATATTGCCCATCTTATTATTATTTTGACAGCCTGTAGAAGATGCATGAAATTTATTATTCAAAAGTAAGTCAGGAGAGGCCACTATTTCAAAGCCAGTTAATTAAGAAACTAGAAAGTTATCAAGTTCATATGTTGAAAGTGTGATTTTGATCTCACTTGACGTCAAGAAAACTCATTTTTAACCTGTCACGCGAGTCACGCCAATAAAATCAGGTTTTCAATCAAAATAAATATATGTCAAGACTTGTTTCTATGCTTGAATTATTATTGTACTACTGTATAAATCTCACAAAATGAGGTGTAGTTGATAATTGATATGCTGTTGATATGGATGTGCCTTTTAGTGTTAATGTCACGCCGTCACGCTGGAATAGCTGACAAGGGGATATTTGTTATTAAAAAAAGGAGGGGGGCGGGGCGGCCCATGCAACCAAACTGGCTTACATTAAAGAACATAACATGTGCCTCAGCCTTTCCTGGGTGATAGGGTATTTTGTTTTGCTCGTCAGACCCTACCCCCTGCAGACCCCCCAAATCTGAAAATGATAATATAATTTCTTTTCTTTGCTTGCTTGCTTGTCAGCGTTTTCCTGAATTGTGCCCCCCCCCCTTACCAAATCCCTGATCCGCTCCATAACCTATGTAACAGAAGGAGACGGACAGTGATAGTAACAAGCCAAAATAGAAGAGAGAAGTAGGAAGCTAGTCATGATGAAACATTCACAAACAGTGGTGATGAGCTGTTAAATCACATCAAGATAAATTTAATCGTGTAATCATTGACTGAGGGCTGGAAAGAAAGAAAAAAAGGTTTCATGAATCTTTCAGTGCCCTTTGAAAAGTCGTCTTATTTAGAGACGGATCCAGGTATATTTTGTAAAGCCGGCAAGGGGGGAGGGGGCACAATCCTGAAAAGCGCTGGCAAAGGAGAACACATACTTTATTTGTCTAAGGTAGAACACACGGGCGGGGGAATTTTGTGTAATTAATAAAACGTCATGCAGATTTAGAACGGTAACACCCCCTCCTTCATAGCCACTGATCTTTGCAAGAATTTTACTGGCTTCAGGTCCTGATGCTGGTTTTTAAAGCACTCCGGAATGCCGCTCCCGAATATATCTTCTTGCCGTAAAGCAGTGTCATTATCTTCTTCGTTTTTCTGCATCCACTGTAGTCCCTCCGGCAGCCGAAACACCCACTACGGCGATTGCCCAGTGACATTAGAAACATAAATTGTCTTAAAGATGAAGTTGAGTTCTGGTCATGGGATTGCATTGTGAAAGAAACGGTGTGATATCGACCAGAAAAAATGATCTAGCATATAAGAATTTGTGTGTATTGCAAGGTTCTGGAATCATCAAAATGATAAGAAATTTGGCTAAGTCTTGGTAAAGTTACAAACTCTGTACACAGAAAGATGTATTTAGGACTACACGAACACGTGGCGTCAAAATCCTACCCAGGATTTTTACGATGTTACATGACATATTTAGAATATGAAGGCATTTGAAGAGCCATGCTTTTCAGAGAACATGTCTCATCTGATGTTCTTGCATAATACGAATGATAACGCTCACAAATTATTTTTCACCTCTTCCCAGAACTCAACCTTCTTTTTAAACAAGAATAAATCGGCTTCATTTCACCCAGAGCTACTAGGAAACTAAATGTTTCATGTATAATATTGTTTTTAATGTTTTTTGTTAAAATAGTCCTGAAGTATTATCATTTTATTACCTTGAAGCCCCTTGAGTAGTATTACATAAAGAAGTGTGTAGTACAAATACTTATTATTATAACTATTACAACTATTTTTATTATTATTGTTTTGTTTTATTATTATCATTATCATTATTAGAAGCAATGTTTGTATTATCCATTTCTCGTTCACCTTAATTGTGACTTCAGTAGCTGACGCAGTAATACGAGTCATCACAACTAGTAGCTGACGCAGTAATATGCGTCAGCACAATTAGAAGCTGACGCAGTAATACGCGTCATCACAATTATGACGCCTCGTGTGTAATGGACATTTAATACAGATTTACAGTGCGTTGAATTATTTAGGAATGTACTAATTACCTTCAAATGATTGAAGAATGCAGATAATAGCGCAACCGTAATGACGCATCATGTGCAAGCGACATTATACAATTTGAAAGTGCCTTTAATGTGGATGAAGTAGGGAGCAGGTTGATTGGAATATATAGATAAGTAATCAAAATTAAATTATACAGTTCCGACGCCCACTTTAATACGTTTGTGGGTTTTCTTTGATACATTTGTTAATACCGTCTGTTCAGTTTCCTGTTTTCTTCATTGATATAGCACCCTTCTTCCCTCTCTCACTCTTTCTCTCATGTCCTTACGTCCATTTGTTGCCTCGTTTCCCTCTGTCTCACTCCCACGATAGAATATGCCTCCATCTCCACCTATCCCCCTCTCTTTCTCTCTCTCTCCCCCCTCTCTCTCTCTCTCTCTCTCTCTCCCTTTCTCTCTTTTTCTCTCTCTCCCCCTCTCTCTCTCCCCCTCTCTCTCTCTCTCCCTCTCTTTCCCCTCTCCTTCTCTCTTTCTATATCTCGCTCTTGCTATCTTTCTCTTCTTTCTCTCTCTTCTCTCTCCACTTTCTTTCCTTCCTATTACTCCATCTGTTCATGGACCTACTATTTTTTTTATTGCTCGCCAAAAGCTACATAGCAAGAAGTTAACCGCTGACTATTTTCCCCAAACATTTGCCCTCATTTTCTTAGGATTGTCACCATATCTTTCTACATTTCTATTTACCCTCTAACTTTTGCTCTTCTTCTATTTTGTCCCGCATGACTTTAGATTCTTATCTTTATTGGCTTGTTTCCAATTTCTTTCTTCAAACGGAATAATACCTTGTGTGGGCACACAGTATCATACACTATTTATTTTTATTCTTACACGTAACACCTTTATCCCTCTCTCATCCCCCCTCACAACACTTTAGAATAGCTTTATCAAATTCTTATTATGATATGAATAATATGACCCGATATCTAATAGCCTTGATATGCCGGCAATACTTTCTCCCTCTGGACGTAAATCAGCTAGTAGAACAACGAGGTGCAATATTTATTTCTTTTGATATATTTTTAATTTTCCCATGGGGTGTGTTATCAAATTTCTTCATGTACCTTTGAACTTTTGTTTTCCTTCTCAAAAAAATACCAGAAATATAAATATAAATTGTGCTCGCAAATTCCAGCCTTGGGGCTGCGATATCTGAAGCTCTCCCTGGAATTCTTGCTTCTCGTTATGTTTGATTTTGGTTGTAAAGAGAAGGTGAAAAATTACTTATTTTTGAATAACTATAAACTTCAAAATGAAAATGTGAAAGCTGATATAAGAGAGAGAGAGAGAGAAAGAGAGGGTGAGAGAGAGAGAGGGAGAGAGAGAGAGAGAGAGAGAGGGAGATGGAGGGGGAGAGAGAGAGAGAGGAGGGGGGGGGGGAGGAGAAAGAGAGAGAAAGGGGACATTTCGTTACGAAAGACCACATTTTAACAGCCAAAACGCATGGTGACTTTATAAACGAATCATCTACATTTATTCGCTTGTTGGATCTTGCTTTTATTGTTACATGTGCCTCACGATTTTTTAAGGGGGTCTGAAGAACCGTCATTGGAAGAGAGGGGCCGGGGAGAAAATATGAAGAAAAAAAACAAAGCTTAGATTCGGATTAAGCATTTTTATTCGAGTAAATAATTACGATGTTCACAGATATTGCCAAAGCTGCTTATTTTCTCCACGTATTTTCTTAATTTTATTCATGTTTTTAATTTTCAGAAATACAAAAAGCCCTATAAGCATGCAGAGCCATCCCACGGTCACTGTTGCAGAAAACAAAAATTACATTAACTAAAGTTTAGGAATGCATATATAACTTCTTTTACCTGAAAGTTCTACGTTGCTTCGACTGGAATTATTTTACAAATAAACTCTGTATTCTATCTTTTACGTCATTAGCCTGCAACTGAGGAATACACAAAGCTCTTTAGCGGTACCGAAAAGAGAAAAAGAGAGCGACAGAGAATGAGAAAGAGAATAATAAACAGACAAAAAAGAAAACCTCTCAAGAGAGAGAGAGAGATACACATTTAAACAAAAATGGTAGAAAGAATGAAGGAAAGAAACTGAACAGTGAGTGAAGAGGGATAATATCACAAAAGGGAAAAAGAAGTTGAGAGTAAGAGAGGATGGGATACATATTTGAAGAGCTTAATTCCAAAATGAGCTAAATCCACTTTTGATGAAAAATGAGTTATTGATATCAGACCATTGTTCACTGTAGTACCCGTCTTTCAACACCATTATTAACCTAAATTTCGGGAGCAATTATGAAAAAATGCACCTTCTAATATCACTTTTCCTTAGACGCCTGTACAAAATCTGGTAAACAATTTCTTTTTCCTCCGAAGTTACAAAAATGCTCCTTTTGGAATTAAAATCTTCATTTGTAGATAGTGAGATAAATAGAGTGTGAAGTCTTCTTCACACTCTATTTATCTCACTCTATTTAGGATAGAAGGATACAAAATAGCCCGCGCATGCGTCTTAGGTGACACACAATTTTTGCTTCCTATAACTTGCAACGTTGACACCTGAAACCGCAATCAGGGTCTATTCTTTACTCTAGACAACAGGTTGATGAAGCATTTCAGATTTCGACGAGAATCTTCTATTATCTGCTATCATATCATTTTTTTTAAAGTTTTTAAAGTCATTTGGTTTTAAAACTTTGGAATTTCCACCCGTGCATCTCGGCTTCATCGAGGTAAGAAACCCTTTCTGAATTACTCATCTCACTTTCTTGTCATTGGTGAATACAAAGACTACATGGGAACCTTGTAATTCATCGCGCAGTGCATTATCAAATTCTTTTAAAGTCTGCTATTTCGGGTCACCTTATCTTACAGAAACCTTGACAACCAGAGTCATTTTATAGGAGTAGACAGAAAGCTGACTACGACCATGCAGAGCTTCCATCCTCCCCACGGGTTTCTTGTCCCATTACATTAGATTCTTTTGAAAAAGGATACACTCTTACGTGAACGTTTCAACGATAATGATTCGCGTGCATGACGGTGCATTTTATCTCTTTTCTTCAATTAAACTTCACCTGAAAAACATTGATATTCCATTCATTGATAGCGTTTTATAATATAGATTTCAAATTAAGGGAGCAGTACGATAAGTATCCAATTCGGTTCAAGTCATTTCAATTAAAAAGTTAGAATGGGATACACAACCAAGGTATGGTACATGGTGTGTTGGCTCAGTCAGTAGAGCGTCCGCCTCACAACCGGGAGGTCGTGGGTTCGAACCCCGGGCTGCTACGTTGTTTGGCATTCAACAATAAGGGACAGAGCAACGTCGATCTGGCACTGCTCATTGGCTGCCGGGCTCACGATCAATTGTGCAAAAAGAATTTCCATTTTCGGTTTAACTTGATAACATTAGGAGTGGACTTTAAAAGATTTGTTATTATTATTATTATTATTATTTTAAAGAAAATGAAATATCAAACAGGATCTTAAAAAATGTACACCATCGTCAAGTTTGATTGAGAAAACAAACATTCTTTTTATATTGTGTAATAAACAAAATATTATTTGAAAAAATGTTTTTAATTCTGCTCCGTTGTACTTAGAAAAAAATGATACCTTGCGACAATCCAGACTACTTAAATCTCCTTTTGAATGAATCATTTTCAATTTTAATTATGATTTTTTTTTACCTCTCTGTATTGTGTAATTAAAAAAACTGTCATAAAAGAAATGTTTGCAATTCTGCCTCCATTGTAAATAGAAAAATGATTCCTTGCGACAATCCATACTATACTTGAATCTCCTTTGGAATGAATAATTTTAATTTTTTATTGAAGAAACAAATCTACTCCTCTGTATTGTGTAATAAACAAGATGTTATTTCAACAAATGTTTTCAATTCTGCTCCCGTTGAAATTAGAACAAAATGATACCTTGTGACAATCCAGATTACTTAAATCTCCTTTGGAATGAATAATTTTTAATTTTAATTATGAAAAAAAAATCTACCTCTCCGTATTGTGTCATAAAAAAACTGTGATAAAGAAATGTTTGCAATTCTGCCTCCATTGTAAATAGAAAAATTATACCTTGCGAAAATCCAGACTACTTGAATCTCCTTTGGAATGAACAATTTTAAATTTTGATTGAAGAAAAAAATCTACTCCTCTGTATTGTGTCTTAAACAAACTGTGATAAAACTAATGTGTTCAATTCTGCTCCGTTGTAATTAATAAATAAATTACACCTTGCAACAATCCAAGATTACTTAAATCTCCTTTGGAATGAACAATTTTATCCAAAACGAGTCTGTAGGTGTATCTCCATGCATACATTTAAACCCATCTAACAGTATCATAAGATAATCAAATTTTAACAATCAATGCATATTTTTTTAGAAGTAGGCGTTTTGCATTTTCTTTCTAATACGTAGATGAAAGTACTGGAATAGGAATTTAAAAACAAAGTTGAGTGTTGTTTATGTAATCACAGATTGAAATCGTCGCTTATGTAGTGAAGAAGAATAATTGTGTATATTGTGATTTTTGGAATCGTAAAGTCACAACAAACTGCCGCATTTTGCAAAGATTTTTGTCGGCTTGTAGCCAGTGTATACAGATCGTGTCCTCGATCTTGTATTTTATAAAAACTGACCCATCTTGTTGAAAAATCACTTACAGCATGTAATACCGCACTCAGACACGGGTATAGTTATGGTTCTACACATTATACTGCATCAGAATGGTGTCCAAAGTTTAAAATATTCAGAATACGAGGTCATGTCAATTTTAATTTCTATTATGCGACAGTGATTGTATATGGTTATCTTTAAAATGGAACTAAAAAAGTGCAAAAAGAAAGAAAAATATCACGATTGATTTCTCACCTCGATCGAAACCTAATCTTCTCTTTAGGCTCTTGAAGATAAAATTTAGATGTTGAAAGGAATCTAAATGCATTATTTATCCAAAATGATTACGATGATTGGTGTGATGTGGTAAGATTTGTTGGGAAAAACATTCCAATTAACTTTTCATTCTTATTGGTTAGAGGTAAGCTCAATTTGAAAGAACAATATCATAATAAGTAATTTATCGTGTGTGACGTCAATGTAATGTTGTTTTTTCTGTTACGTTTCAATTTACTTTTCATTTGAAAGAGAAGGTTAAGTTCTGGGAAGAGATGAAAAATTATTCGTGAGCGTTATCATTGTATAATGAAAGTGTGGAAGAACATCAGAAAAAAAGGTCCCTGAAAAGCATGGCTCTTCAAATGCATTAATATTCTAAATATGGCATGTAACCTCCTAAAAATCGGGACGGATTTGTATGCCTCATGTTCGTGTAGCGCCATATCTTTCTGTGTACAGTGCGTGTAACTTTACCAAGACTGGGCCAAGTTTCTTATCGTTTTGATGATTCCAGAACCTTGCAGTACACACCAATACAATTATGCTAGATGATCAACCTTTTCTGATCGATTCCACAACGTTTCTTTCATAATGCAATCTCATGACCAGAACTCAACCTTATCTTTAATTCCTAATGAGTACATTTATTCTTGCAAGAATAATCTCACTTACGCCAGGCGCTTAAACACCACAAAAACATATTGAAAATGCATGAACGATAAAAAAGATTATGCAGCACTTTTATAGCACAAATTGAATTTCGAAATTAATTGTTTACTTCCCCCAAAGAAATTGTTTGTAATGACTTATCTTGAAGAGGATTTTAGTTTTGAGGCAAGATTATAAGATATTACTAATCTTGCAGGCTTTTCAAAATTGGTTTGATTAAAATTGGCCTATAAATTGAATTCTGACCCCAAAAGCATGTACTTATTGAATCACTTAAAAGATGAATTCCTAGATATCAAATTTTTTTGTTTTGCATGATTTAAACAAAAAGTACCACATGTATATGCCTTTGAGTGACACTACTTGCATTAATCAGCCCAAACGTGGTACACTGTACAAGGAGATTTCCCCCTTTTCAAAAGTTATTATTAAGATATAGCAAGACGGAATAATATATACTATTTGCCTTGAAAAAGTTATTGTAAAGTCACATAGTATGTAGATCATTTAAACGGAGCCACAGCAGTTGGATATAATCTTTTCATTGGCCTGTACATGGTAAAACATCGCGAAAAAGGGCGTCTGGCAGAAAGAAAAAAAAACACCGACATGACCGTATAGTCCTAGATAATGATGTGCTATAAAGAGCAAGATGATAGTCATTATTTAGATTGATGACAGAGACTGTCTTAAAATGGTGGTAGTTAAAAAGCAGGTGATCAAATGGCGTAGCGTGTGTCCATCCATTAAGGGGGCATTGAAACGATTGGGGAGGAGGAGGGGGGGGGGGCACCTGTCTCACTCGGAAGATGAAATTTGCATTCACAAGGCCGATGAAAAGAGGAGGGTGCAGGATGTGATTCAGGTGTCCTTTTTATCTTTCTTTTCCCCTTCATCTTTCCCCCTTCATCTTTCCCTTTTCTCTCTTTTCTAATTTTTTTTTTTCACCACTCGATTGGGGACACGGTGGATACGAGCCCCTGTAACTACAATACGTAACTGAGGAGAAGAAAGAATGTGTCGGCTAAAAGTCAAACCATGTCAACATTTTCTTTCCCTTTTCTAATTGTTATTATTATTATGTTTGTGTATATATAGCTCCTCTGAGCAGTTATCTGTATCTCATTTCTATGATAAGCAATTAAAATTGTCCATGATATGTGATTATAATTAGGTCCGTATTGTGGGAGGAAGTTTATAAGCTTGTTAAGCAACCAAACCAACGGACTTAAGATATTCATGTTAATCATTCGCCCTCAGCATTACTCTGTATGAAAATCCTTTAGCCTCTCAGGCAGGGAGGGGGTGCATGCCATATGAGTATTTTAAAATTTCCAATATTTGGGCAACAGTTTTCCGACTTTGGGCATGCTTCATTCCTATCATATTATAGTTTATTCTCTCAATGAAAACTCTAAACGAGTAGTTGTAGTAGTAGTAACAACAACAACAACAAAAACAACAATAATAATAATAATAGGCGTGATAGCTCAGTTGGTAGAGCAGTGGTCTCGTAATCCGGTGACCCGGGTTCGAATCCAAGTCGATGCGCCTACTATTGGTAAGGCATTAATCCTCATTACCAGGTCCCTAGGAAAGGACCTAAAGCCGTCGGCCGTCTGGTTGCTTACTAACAAGCATTTATGCTTTCCTTAACAGTCAGGTGAAATAACCATCTCCACTACCACTAATAATAAGGATAATAATGATAATTCAAAGAAATTTCGTAAGACATGAAATGATCATAGAGTTAATAGAGAAAGTAGAGTAGCGGAAGATGAATAAAGGTTTTGATAAATATAACTTCTTGTAAGTTTGGTCCTTGTCAACGGGAAGGTCAGGATATTTAACAGTCCAACTTCGTAGGACAAACTGGTATCCATTGCTTCATTATGACATTACGTCCTGCATCTATTAAACTAAATTATGATCTTCTCACCACGCTCACGTTCCTTAACCTGAGCAGGAAAGTTTGTCATGTCATAACCATAACATGTAAATGCATCATCTCAGTTTAAGTCGATTCGTGTTTAGGACAAGAAAATAACAGCGTCATTGTCTCTTGCGAAAGTTCCGTCCACACGCACTTAACCCATCTACCATTCTTACACCGATTAGGAGAGCAATAATGGCATTTCTATCATGTCAAAACCATAAACGAGCACAATCTGGGGAAACGTTAAACGGCAAAGAAAGAGCAGGTGATTAAAATGGTTGCTCTTCTTACGAAGAAGTTTCCGGGGTCTGGACAATGATAGGTCATTGTATCAGCATTCCAAAACTGATGAGGTAGAACTTTATTTTGGGATACACATGATAAATAGATGTCTTACAGGATAAAACGAGTAAATATATTAACGAGTCGTCATTATGAGCTTAGGTGATTGATCTCGATACCCGGATTGTAAATATCTTTCACACGCGATACGAAATGAAGTATCTTCTCTTATGAGAGACTAGTTCGAGACAAATTAAGCCCCCTCCCCCCCCCCAAAAAAAAAGAAAGAATCATTGCTGCTGCGTTAATGTTTTGTTTTATCTTCTTCTATATTATCCAGATTCGTCGCACATTTCCAGGAAAGGACCGGTGAAAAAAATGACTCTTCTATCTCCAAACAGGATCGATCTATTCATTCTGCTTTTTGGTGTGGCATGGAGTAGCACCACCGCACAAAACATGGCTCTTAACACTACCCCTGAGAGTGACTTGATGTCGACGTCATTATCATACTTCAACGAGTCCGTGAATGAAACCTATGTCGAGACGGGTTCATCAGGTTGGGCCTGGTACCCATTCACTTGGACCTGGTGGCTCATCGTCCAAACCATCCTGGCCATCCTGGGCGTCATAGGAAACGGCATCGTGGTGGTTGTCATCTACCAACGCTATCACTCAATAAGATCCACTGACATCCTGATCGGGGCTCTCGCGATCAGTGATCTCCTGACCTCCATATTCCTTTTCCCGATCCCTTGGGCGAAGAAGGTTCCTGATAATATCCTGGGACGTCTCTACTGCAAGCTCCTGTACCCTTCGTTCTTCCTATGGTTCTGCATCACAGCAGCTACCTACCTCCTGGTGGGAATCTGCATTGAGCGCTATGTGGCCATCGTCTATCCTCTATACTTCAACCGAGTCAGCAGCAAGCGGAAGGCCACCACCTTTGTTCTTGGCTTGTGGCTGTTCAGCTTCCTCCTGGTGGTCTACACTCTCTTCATCTTCATCTATGATGATAGCATTGGTTACTGCGCTGGCATCATCAAGACCGAGCTGGGCCGGGTCGTCCAAGCCTACTATGCCATCTCAATCCGGCTGATCATTCCTGTAGCGATCATGTTAGTCACCCAGATCCTCATCGCTAGGTCTCTTCACATCCAGGCCAAGCGGTTCCAGGGAATGGTCAACAGCGGTAAGGGTGACTCAAACCAGTCATTCCACGTCGTCGCTCGGAACCGTATCGTCAAGATGATGCTGATTGTTGTTTTGGTATACGTCGTGACTTGGTGCCCTAACCAAATAGCCTATCTCTGCTTCAATCTGGGAAAAATCACCTCATCCTACAGAGGAAGCTCTCTGCATCGGATCCTTACCTTGGTAGGTTTCCTCAACTCCTGCGTCAACCCCTTCATCTATGCCGCAAGAAACCCTGAGTTCAGGTCAGCCGTTATGAACACTTTCCTGTGCTCTAAACAAAAGGATGAATCCGTATTCAGTGGATCAGGCAGAAACACAAAACAAACCAAAGACCATCCCTCGAAATCAGTACCCGATGCCTGATAATATTATAAATAACCTCAGCATGGTTCTGAAAGATGTGCAATTTTTAATCCTTTGTAATGTGGTCCTACATTATACTGTACTTTGGTCTTTACGCTCATAAGTCCTACTTTCCATTCATCCGATATTTCATCGGTTCTGCATGGTTACCATTAGTTTAACATTCCATTGGACGTGCATCTCATTGCTACTAGATCCCATTGGTACTAGATCATATTGGTCCTGAATCACATTGGTCCCATATCCCGACTGTCCACGTTAATGTGTCTTGGTCGAGTGGTTTGAGCACTTGACTGGGGTGCGGAGGTCGTGGGTTCGAGCCTCACCATGGCATGGTTGTCCTTTTGTAAGATTTGCATCTACATCTAACACTCCATATCCCCAAAGGCTATTATAATATTTCACTATCTCGACCATTTGTATAATGTTAATTTATCTGAAACTTTAACATTAACCTTTATAAAGATTAGTTTCTGTAAGTAGCCCCCGTGATCCCTCCCAGTCCTGGTAGGGTAACGAACACTTTTACCCTAAACATCTTAATAGGGATCGATGGCTTTAAATGATTATCAGGCATAAGTGACTTTCCAAAACCAAACAAAGCTTTGTAAATAATATACATGTTTTTAAATATATTTACCAATACATCACGTAAGTTAGATGTTTTATACACCACTTTTTGATCAATTTGCACATTTTCTGTGGCTCAGCATAATATATAGATGTGTATAATCATGATACTGTGTTTATATTATTATGCTTATTTATATTTTGCTTTAAGTGTGAAATGTACATTTTTAATTGAGCAGTTAGAAATGACAAATGTCATGTATATAACATATTAAATTATTGTCTGAATGTGTCATCGAGACCGTTCTCTCTGTCTCTCTCACTCTCACTTTGTTAAAACATTAATGTACAAGATGTCAAATTTCAGTAGAAGATAGTCTTAAGACAGCAAGTGATCGATATTAATTCTGTTTCAATAATAAAAAAATAAAAAAAAAAAAAAAAAAAAAAAGGGATCGATCTTAAACCTCAAATATTCCAGAACAGACGTCATGTTTTGATATTATAAGCAATTTTGATAATGGAGGCGAGTTGGCTAAGTCTGCCTGTCGTACCAACGATCTCGGGTTCGAAACCAAGCCAGGCGGATGACTGAAGCCTGCCTTGTGTGTTAACGTGCCCCTCCCCTGTTTTATAGACGCAGACTATGTTAAGTGGAAAACACTCCGTCCCTCGGATAGGACGTTAAATGGAGGCCCCGTGTAGATGATGGATTAACAAATTAATTGGCATTGAATAGAAGGACGGACGCTATTATGAAAATTCGTCGTTTGAGTTTGCTCATGGTATAAGAGCTTTTACATCGGGATATCTTGTTCTTGAAAACTTACTTCCTTTCTTTAATGTTTACTTTTCTCGCTTGTGTAATAAAGGTTATTTAGAATACTATCCCATCCGAATACAACAGTGCAATCCATTTTAGCAAGCCATAAAGACCCGATTTTTTTGTTTACATATCTCATAAAAACCCGTACATTTCCTGGCTTACTATAGGTCTATGTAGGTCATTCTTAAATTCATCAATTGAATGACAAATCAATGAATCATCCCGATTATCATCAGTTTTTATTATAATTGTCACCAATATTGCCACCTCAAGCAATATCATAACTACCATCATCGCCATCCTATACTCACCCTTATCCCTTTCCTTCCAATCCTCATCTACATCATCATCCTCTTGTATTAAACATGCATCGCCCGAAGATGTTTACAAAGTGGTTGGATTATCCGAAGATGTTTACAAATCGGTTGAATCATTCAGAAATTATTTCTAAACAACTTAGACAAAAATCATTACAAATAAATGCACACCTGATATTTGAGCCATATTCTTGAGAGGCCTAGGGCCGGATGTTTACAAAGCGGTTGCATTATCCGAAGATGTTTACAAATCGGTTGAATCATTCAGAAATTATTTCTAAACAACTTAGAAGAAAAAAAATCATTACAAATAAATCCACACCTGATATTTGAACCATATTCTTGAGAGGCCTAGGGTCGCCCAATCTTCATCGTCATTGTTACCATGGTGATCGCATTATACAAATTATGAGCGAACAA
Source organism: Strongylocentrotus droebachiensis (assembly GCA_035222895.1). Taxonomy (NCBI): domain Eukaryota; kingdom Metazoa; phylum Echinodermata; class Echinoidea; order Camarodonta; family Strongylocentrotidae; genus Strongylocentrotus; species Strongylocentrotus droebachiensis. The sequence goes on along the minus strand of JAVYIG010000282.1, from coordinate 651,678 downwards.
TGAGACCGGTATAAGCTTCTTCCATGCACGACCTTCCCCCACACCGTCTGCCACAGAGGCTTATAAGATTATCATTATTATTCTTATTATTTATTTGGCTATTTCATACAAGTCATATATACATGCAATATACATGAAGTTAAAACGTAATTAAAACAAATCAAGGGAACGCAAGGAATACTGTCTTTTTCATTCGCAAGGTTATTCGCTCATTTATAAATATTATTTTAAAATAAAACTAAAACTAAGACACCAGGGCCCATTTCACAAAACTTGTCATACGTGACAAATGACAACTTTTGTTGTAAGCTACTGAAATCCCTGCTTCTGATTGGTTATCAGCAGATTTGTCACTGATTTTTGTTATTTGTCATTGAAAAAAGGCTTTGTGAAACGGGTCCCAGATGCGAATACCACTAAGTGGATGAAGATATTTAATGATTTACAGGAAATACATCTACAATCTGCTCTCAAGTAAATACATATATATAATTTGATCTCATTTAAACATGTGATTAAGTGCATGTTATAAATAGTTATGTATGATGTTATCCGTGATTTTGTATCTGAATAAAGATTTATTTCAAAAACAACAACAAATAATAATAAAATTTAATGTACACCAAGCTCAATTCTTATTTTTTGCCTCGATTTTTTTTTGTGTGTGTCCTTTTTTTTCTTCTCTCTCTCTCTCTTTAAGGGAACTTAATCGTTTCATTAGCGAGCGAGGTTTAAACGTCTTCTCACTTAAAAATGTAACAATATATACAAAAAGGAAAGCAGCTGGGATTCTTAAGCATCGTATTGAAAGGAAAAAGTGTCGGCAGACGAAGAACATGCTTTGATTTGAATTAACATGAATATTATAGGAATGACGCAAACTCATTTCAAAGTGCCTCTTAGGTTACTTTGCAATTATGAAACATAATACGAAGAAGAAAAAAAAAGCTACTCCCAAAATGATTTCCCGGATGATTAAGGCAAGATTCAGGTCGCAGGCTTTTTTTTTTATCGGTTTGCGAATGCTCGACAAAATAATATAAATTAAAATCTTCATGAAATGCTAATAAAATGGCTAGAAAATGTCCAGTGTCAGCTATTAAAATATTTGCTCTAAATCCAAGCACCTTTCAGCGTCACGAAATTGAAAATGTAAGAGTGGATAAAAAGTACCTAAAGGGTTACAGACAGGTAGATGAAGAAGAAAAGTAATGGAATAGAAGCTATAGCAAACATTTTCAGGAAATGATAATGATAATTACCACAATAACAATAATAATAATAATAATAAAATAATAATAATAATAATAATAATAATGATCATAATAATAATAATAATGATCATAATAACAATAAAAAAAAAAAATAATACTAATGATAATACTACTACTACTACTACTACTACTTCTACTAATAATAATAATAATTATAAAAATAATAATAATAATTATAAAAATAATAATAATAATAATGTATTTTTATAGATTGTCTGACAAAAAAGTCACTCATGACACATAATGTACTGTCATTATTATGCTTGCCGATTACTTTTGGTTACAAATGGTTAATATTTCCATGTGCTGAAAAATAAAACAAAAACAAAACAATAAATGTACAAGTAAAAGAACAGACAAAAAAACGAACACAATCCGTGATGGCTCAATCGTGGTAAAGCAATCTCTTAATCCTTGATGATCAATTCCCTCGGATAAGACTTAAAGTCGTAGATTACAGAGACATGCTTACACTTGCTATCTAGAAGCCAGTGAACAAAATATCGTTATTTTCAAAAGAGGCAAATCTTGCCTTTTTTTACCGAAAAAACTTCTAATTAGGTTCTAGTTACAAAACAATAATAGACTCAAACTATCTTCATATATTTATAAGTGGGTTAATAGATGCATTGTATTATGATGGCTTTTTCCTTTTCGACATTAGTCCCCTTATTATCCCACACTGATATATGAGAGCATATATCTATCTAAAGTAGGATGTTTGTTAGAGAGTATCCTATTGGCTAAAACGGATCACGTGACACTCAATTACGTGGGTTTTTGGAATGATCGATTTGAATCAATCTTGCTGAACATATCAAGCACTGCACAGAAAGTGGATAGGTGGGACTACGTACAGTCACGTTTGGCATGTAAGTTTGATCCAAAATGTTCATCTATTTCTCGTCATAGTTTGAATATGAGGCCAGTTTGTGAGTAGTACTCTTCAGGGAACATCTCTAATATAGTATTCCGCCACATCGACAAACACAGAAAGAGAAAGATAGTCGGACACACAATGACGCTCACGTTGAGCAGTTCCTAACTTTTATTGCTGTTTTTGCAATATTGACTCCCTTTTATTTTCCGTGACGTACTCTAGGTGTACAATACAAACAATGTAACGTTGTGCTTTTCATCATCTTTTCCGAGTGTGATGTTGGTAAGTAAAACTCATATTTAGGTAAGAAAGGTCATTCTTTCAATCTGTCTCCATCAGCGTCAATATATTCCTTCAGTTGTTTCTTTCTCCTTGAACAAACTTTAAAGTGGGTTAATTCGTCTTAGCTTTTCTTTAGATTCCTATTTCCACTCGTTGACACTCGTCAACATGATTGACTTACGAACAAGGAATATGAACAAGAATTATGAACAAGAAATATGAACAAGAAATATGAACAAGAAATACGAACAAGCAATATGAAAACGATTTCTATTTAATGAGGAACCAATATTCCCCATATTCCGTACTAGTGTTATTTTCCTTTTCGCACGTCACAGAAAAAAATTGTTATTTCAATGACGCACCATCATGAATGAGGCAAGTATTTATGGCAATATGAATAATTATGAATCGTTTGAAATGCGCCACTTTGTCAGTCCCTTTTAATATTAACAAAAGTTACCTAGTCTTAATTATGTACATCTTATATAGATACAATGTCCCTTTTGCAGCCACATCAAATTCTGTAGAACTTTGCAGGAATTATGAATATGTCACGTATGTCCTATCTGTGAAATTTAAACGTTAGCAGTGTCCTAGAATTCAAATTATGCAAGGAAACCCGTTTACTTTCTAGAGTTCCCTGTCAGACACCATTTAGTGACTGACAGACTTCTCTTTTTCTTTGGTAATAACATACAGAAAATGAGCTGTAACAGGTACATGTACATGAGCATTTGTCTACATCAATAACCCACTATACTTGTAATAGCCAACTTTAAACTGTGAATCTTTGTGCAGCACAAAACGTACGACCATTCGGTACAAGGGTCTGAAAATCAAACTATTACTTAGGTGATTGCAAAATCACTTATGTCGATTCGACAACAAATGGTCGTTATTTTCTCAACAAAAGCCATTTTCAAACCCTTTTGTTTTTAGGGCAGTTCTAAATAAGTATTGTCTACCAAATGCCGTTGGAATTTAACCTTTTCATTTTTTTGACCTGCAAATGGGACATTGTACCTTTAAGATCATCATCACTTTTTTAAAATTAACATTTTTGTTGTTATATACCTTCTGTTTTGTGTTTATATTTGGAAAGTAAAGTTCAAGTTCAAGTTCAAGCCGGAGGTTATAAAAGTTTGAAATTCATGATCGTTATTAATTTGTAAAAAGTAAGAAACTAAAATCGACGTGGCTCTTCCCTTTGCTAGATATTGGGAAGTAGTTGTGTTGTCACTCGAAAGGATGATGAACTAAAATCGTTAAACCAGTATTGAATAGCAATGACTTTATTATCAAGTACTCTTCATCATAATTTGTTTCTAAAGTTATTAATTTGCCTATAACGACAGTGTGTATGTTATTATATTCCTGCATGTCCTTCTATCCAGTGTAGTTCCTAATTTAATAGCAATGGTTCTGAATAGAGTATTCCAGCCATATTTTTGATAATTAGTTTGTATATAATTAAACAGAAAATAAAACTAAGCAAACAAATATGAATTACATTTATCACAATGGGAAATACAAATCTACACAATTTATTAATAAGTATATCACAACTGATGTTTTGATTAAAAAGGTTGTGGTGGATTAAAATGAAATACAAATCTTCAAATATATCAGAACTTATATTTTGATTATGAAGGACGTAGGACATTAAAGCTTTGATGTGAAATGATGCTTGGTTTATATTATATTCATTAAGGACTTCAAACAACTTTAAGAGAGGCGGAAATGGGAATTGAGCAATGAACAATGTGTCAAATTATAACATAAAATTTAATCATAAGAACGTATGATAGGATGTCATTCAATTTCCCTTTCTAATTTCGTCATGCAAACTGAAAACTTGTTCATATTTATTTCCTAACAAAATGATATTTGCGAAGAGACATTTGATGCGAATGTATACATGCTGACGCACTTTTACTGATTATATACAAACAAGTGAGCTAGAAATGTTAACACCGAAAAAGTGCCTTGATGTGTGAGTGACGTGAAACGCAAAGGAATAAACTGTTTAAAGCCCCCCCCCCCCCTCCCCAATGCGGATTTGGGGGCCCCAAAGAATATCAATATAATTTTTGTTTAAAGTACATCTGTAGCAGTGCAGTATTATTTCGTAAAATGTTTTAAATAATCTTGTCACAAGTAGTGGCCAAAAGTATGTTTCCATATCCCCTAATGCAGTAAGTAAAGCTACCGAGGTAAATTTGGGGGAGGCACACGTTTTTCCGAAGGTTCACATTTCCGACAGGGAAATAGGGTTTACTATTCTCAAGGTTCGTAATTTCCTAAAACGATACAGGGCTCTATGTCATTCTCGGAATTATGAACCTATTATGAGCGGTATTTCTTTTTCGGAATTACAAACCCGTATTATGAGCGGTTTTTCTATTTCAGAATTACGAACCTTCGGAATAACAAACCTTACTAATGTATGAACCTTCATAATAACGACGTGCAACCAAATTTTGTCCTCGCCTCATGTTTATCTTCTTCTTTTCGATACGTCGATGGATGTTATGTAGTTCAATTTTCCGTCGGATAACTTTACCCATTGCTATGGTGATCGAAACATTTGTGTTGCAAAGAAACCTTAAAAGTAGTCCGTGTTGACATATACGACACATGTATGCTGTAAAGCTATTTTCACACGAGCTCCGAGTGTACATTGAATTATATTTGAGATTTATAATCTAATAAAAAAACCGTGAGATGTCAATTTCTCTTTCCAAAATCAAATCTGAAAGCATCAATGTATTGATTTCAATTTTTTTTTAAATCTCGTAACAAAAAGGTGTTAAGTGAAAGTAAGACAAATCGAATGAAAATACCTACATAGACCTATACATGCCGGGTAGTGAGAGGGAAAGAAACTTTGAAGAAAAAAAAAATAGGAAAAGAATAAAGTAATAGAGTAGGAAGTTTTAAAATTTCGTCTGCCGTTTTTTCTCCATTACCTAACTCTGTTCTTTCTTTAAAGAAGGCACGCGTCCTTTCTTTATATACCATCTATTTTTACACCTTTTCTTAAAGGGGCTGTAGCATGACGAGGCCCACTCGGGGAAAATCGGGTATAATACGACTACAGACGACGCGCCCGCAGTATTCACGTGCGTGCAACATACGCGAAACCGAAGCGTGAGGAGAACTTCGGTCTGTTTCGCTAACGCTAGCGCGCGCTGACCCAGTTAATCAAGTCCATTCGTTTACGTGCAGTTGTCCAAAATAAGACGTAGATGGCGTCAACCAGTATTTCCCATGCTACAGCCCCTTTAACCTTACCTTTAGTAATTCATTTTTTCACCCTGTCTCTTTCTCCACCCAAATACTGTTTCTTTTATTTAATTCATTATCTCAACAGCCTTCACCCCCTTTCTCTTCTTATTCATATCTCTACTCTCTCTGACCTTTAAAAGGCGCTACTCTTAACAGACCCGAGACCCCTCTCTCTGTCTCTCACTCTCACCCTCTTCCCCTCTCTATCTCTCTCTCTCCCTCTCTCCTCCTCCTCTCTCACCCCCTCTATCATTCTCTCTTCTTTTACCTCGGTTTTCGGTTTTCTCCATCTTGATATTCTTCTTAACATAAAAGCTTTCTTTTAAATCATTCTTTTCTACCCATTATTTTCCTTTTGTTTTCTTTTATACATATACATCTTCAATCTAACCCCACTTCGCTTGTTCTGTATAAGTCCTATTTCAAATCTTTTCATTCTTCATCTTTATCCGTTTCACCTTTCTTTACATTTCTTTCTACCAAAACTTCTCTGTCTCTACTCAAGGAGCAGGGAAAGAGTTTAGACCAAAGACGTTCTAGATGTAATCACATTCTTGCTTAGTTTTGCCAATGTTTTTGCGTCGTAGCCTAATATATACGTGGACCCTCCAATTTCAACTCCCTGCTCAAAATGAACAAACACGAAATGGTACAAATGGTAACTAAGAATAACCCTGACCCTGATGCTTACAGTGGCGGATCCAGGGGGGGGGGGCCCGGGGGGCCCGGGCCCCCCCCCTTGAGACAAAAATCATGTAAAATCACGCGATTTTTACCTTTTTGGGGGGTTGGGCCCCCCCCCCTGGCGCTCAAGGGGGGGGGGGGGGGTGCAAATTAAAAATTTTAGAGGACAAAACAAAAAAAAATGTGCTCACTACCCCCCCCCCCCCCCCCCCCACTTAGCGACTTTTCGGCTGGCTGAGTCGTTGCGATTTTTTTTGGGACTTCAAAAAAAAAAAAAGTGTCCGCTTACCCCCCCCCCCCCCCCCCCCCACTGAGCGACTTTTCGGGCCGGCGCGATTTTCAAATTTTCGGGAGCAAAAAAATAAATAAAGTTGGCCCCCCCCCCCTAAGAAATCCTGGATCCGCGCCTGGATGCTAATAAGTAAGGCATCTCTAGAATTATACCTACATCTTAACTCTCTATTCATTACACAGGGGAGACCAACCGGGAAATAGATGTAACCTCCTTACACAGTAGCTAGCAAGTCATTTATCCTTCTTTAGTTTAGTAATTTCCAGGCATGACGCAGCAAAACCGCAGCGGGTTTTCTTTATGATGACGTAAAGTGTAATGCGCATCATATATCTCTGTATTCAAAACACAGACCTCAGTGAATACAGGTAGGTTGACCGCCTCATATATGAATGAGTCTCAAGGGGAAGGATCTAAGGCGTCATTGCTATCGAGATTATATTTTTAAAAAAAGGAAATTCTTCCATTAAACAAGCTATGGAAACGATAGAATAGGGTATGGATAATACAAGTACACAGGGTAGATTGGTATGAGATTACGAAGCAATTAACACGAGCACAAGTTTATAGTTGCTAGAATAGCAATAAAGTTTCCGCTCAAAATCTCAAACCGACTTACGTATATACGGCAAAAGGAGTATTAGTGACTTAATATTATTTCCTCGCATCCGTTCTGTCTCTAAAATAAACGTTCTTGTTTTTATGGAATTACATAATATACAAATAATACAAAGTAGATAAATGTACGGCGAACGGCTGGAAATCCAATCTTATATGACACTCTCCTGCCCAGAATATACAAAACTAACGTTTCAGGCTGCTACCGTGACTGGTGACTGATCATAAATAAACCTGTCTCTCTCTCTCTCTCTTTCTTTCTCTCTCTATCTCTCTTTTTTCTTTCTCTTCCCCCTCCTTCCTGTTCTTTAAACTTTTTTCTCCTTCTTCCTTGTAGACCCTATTGTCTTCCTTCTCCCCTCTTGCTCGCTCTCTCTTTCTTTCTCTCTCTTCTCCCTCCTTCTTCCCGTTCTTTCACCTTTTCTCCTTCTCCTTCATCATTGTCTATCATATTCTCTTCCCTTTTCCCTCTCTGTCCTCTCACTAAACTCGTTATTTCCCCTTTTTTTCATTCTTGAATACAAGTATGATTTTTTTTCCTAAAATGGGACCTAAAGCTTTACAAGCTCTGCTTCTCCTCCACTTTATCTCAAATCAAGATGTAATTAAGAATGATTATATTTTCTACTATTCACTTATGAAGTATATACTATCATCATTTAATAATTGCAACATTATCATTGTACCGATTTTGGTAATGCACTACTTTGTTTTGTTTATTTTTTATTTTTATATGTAATATAAGAAAGTGGAAATAAATTTGAACCATTGAACCATTGAATAATAAAATCTTACATTCTGGCTTATACTTCTGTCTCCGCGTCATAATGTATTAGGCAATTGTCAATAGGATATACATTTAGGCAGCATTACCATGGACCTACTACATGGCATTACTATCTTCATGCATCAAAACGTGTCTATCATTCAATCTGATGAGCTATGAACTTGATGAGCAGCACTCTCCTCCGCTTTTCTTCCCCTTCTCTATAATCCTTCTTTTTCATTTCCTTTAAAATGTTAAAGGTTTTTATGAGGAGGGAAGGCCAGGCGGGGTTAATGTGACTGATTATACCAGCCTTAATTCCTGATAACATTCATTAATCCTATGATTCCGTTACTTCCAGGTATCAGCACAATCTAATGATCTATCGCTATTTCTTAAAAATGCATTTTGAGTTCTCATACAAATAAAAATGCAATTCAAGACAAAATGGTCTACTTATTCATATTTATTAAGACTTCGTGCAATGGGAAAATTCGGTAACTTGCGTAAAATCACATACACTTATACACATACACATACAGTGGCGGATCTGGAGGTGGGGGGGGGGGGGGGGGTGGGATGCACAACTTTAGAAACCCAACAGACAGAGCTTGATTACCCAATTAACCAAATGTCCCCCTTATTTTTTTTTAATGAGCCCCAAATGTTAACGAAATCCGGGTAAACTGGTTGAAATTAGGCCCTTTGTTAAATACAAGTAATTTTAGAATGTCATGTCACATGTTCAAGAAACATAAATCGGGACAAATCAATTTTCCACATACGTACTTAAACAATTCAAAACTTGGTAATTGTATGAATAATTCAGTTGTTAACTGTAAAAATTAATTCATCCACGACAATTTTTTGTCTTGTACACATATTCATCCACTGAGGAAGGGGCAGCCCCCCGAAAATTTGGAAATAGAACCACAAAGTTGGCATTAAAAGCATTTCTTCAAAGTATTGATCTCTCTGGTTCTTGGACACCTACCCCCTGGACATCCACCACCCGGATAACCACCCCCTAGGGCAACTCCCCCCTAGGACAACTACCCCCGGGAAAACTACCCCCGTACAACTACCCCGGACAACTACCCCCTAGGACAACTACCCCCGGACAACTACTACCCGGACAACTACCCCCAGACAACTATCCCCTACGACAACCATCCTCTAGGACACCTACCCCCGAAAACTATCCTAGGGGTTAGTTGTCTGGGGGGTAGTTGTCCGGGGGTAGTTGTCCTAGGGGTAGTTGTCCTAGGGGGTAGTTGTCTGGGGGTAGTTGTCCGGGGGTAGTTGTCCCGGGGGTAGTCGTCTTGGATGGTGGTTGCCCTAGGGGGTAGTTGTCCTAGAGGGTAGTTGACTGGGGGTGGTTATCTGGGGGTGGATGTCCAGGGGTAGATGTCCGGATACGGATCTCTCTATATACATGCAAACATGGGACGATAAGCTCCGTTGTTTTTCTTTTTTTGCATTACAATAATTTTTCACTTGTGTTTTCCAACGGTCGGAGATATGAACTAGAGATATTTTACAATTTAAATAACTTACAATTTAATTATGTACAGATTTACAAGTAGATGATTTATAAATTCCCGTTACAAATTAACTTAACAAATTAAGTTAAAATTTAACTTTAAAGGGTATTTTCATGATGCTTTACAAATGCACTGGTAAACTATGGCATTTAAATACTCATTCTAATTTTATTTGAACAACTTTCTCGATCTAGATGAATGCTGTCATTACATTTATATTAAATAGGAAAACGGAATAGAAACTGTCATTTTGACTTTTACGGTTTAATTTCATCTCATCCAATAGGTTTTTTTCAATGTTTAATTTCAATTTTTGTAATAGAAATGTTTGTTTAGCAACTGTTAAATACTTTCTCAACTCTTTCGCTAAAAAAAAAAATCTTTTTTTCTTCTCCATTCTCTCCTTCCCACCGTCTTGGTCTTTCAACATGAAAGTATATTATTACATTACACGTATAACTTTGTTTTGCAATTTCGATTTCATCTTACAATGACTTACAATATGTATTTAAGTTTTGTATATGTTTATATCTCTCTATATTTTTAACTTGTTTGTAAATTGAACATTTTCAGCCTGCGAGCTGCTTGTTTGATGTGATTTCTCAATAAACCAAACCAATTCAATTCAATCGGAAATAAATTTCATCGAATCATTGTGGACAGTTTGACCGTACCTATTGGCACATTTCGAAATATTGATGATAATTCACTACATCCGTGTTATATCTATATATATAATTATTCGATTTCATGTTATCAGATTATAGAGAAATATAATAACAATTTACATTAATATATACACATTTTCGTGAAACAATAAAAGCTATTATAATCATCACTTGGATACTCACACTCTAATTCGTGTTTCATAATCATTACAACAAGTTATTTTTAGCTCGCGTATAATAGTTTACCTATTAAAGTCAATAACATGAACATCTCAGCTCACAGACGGTCCCGATAACTGGCAATCCACGAGGCCGACGGTTCGCGAGACCGGTAGTGTCGATTCGTGACCCCTCAGAAAGCTATCAAAAGGTCCGCGAGACCGGTAGTGTCGGTTCGTGACCCCTCAGGATGCTGTCAAAAGGTACGCGAGACCGGTAGTGTCGGTTCGAGACCCCTGGGAATGATGTAAAAAGGTCCGCGAGATCGGAAGTGTCGGTTCGTGAACTCTCAGAATGCTGTCAAAAGGTCCGCGAGACCGGTAGTGTCGGTTCGTGACCCCTCAGAATGATGTAAAAAAGGTCCGCGAGACCGGTAGCGTCAGTTCGTGACCTCTCCGAATGATGTAAAAAGGTCCACGAGACAAGCATGGCATTCTCTAGGGCTATCTTCAATAGGGGATATCACAGGAACTATCCCACAGCTCAATAGACCGAATGCCTACGAGATGCATTGTTCAAGGACATCAACGACCCATGAGGCCGACAATAACGGTTTCGCAAATTTACTGACCACATATATGAGGATCTTTCTGATGGTCCACGATAGCGACGACCCCTGAGATCCACACGAGTCCCAGAAAGAATTGTAAGAAGTTCCCCCAATTAAGCTATGGTCACAACTCAGAGCGACGTCCGACCGATTAGTAGCCTGCTCGGTCGCCGCTGGAATTTAGGCATCGCCCAACGATTTTTTTTGAGAAGTCGAGCAGGCTGTAGAGCCCCAGCGATGCCTGGGCGGTGCCCTGTCGGATTCCCGTCGGTTGCCGATCGATTTTAGGTAAAAACTGGGCGAAATCGGAGAGCTTCTCCGGGCGGCGTACCGGCAGTGAACGAGAGATGACCCACCGATTTCCGAGCGGTCTCCCACCGGCCACCGGCTAATTTTAAAGAAATTGCCCGGCGGCCAGCCGGTGATCGGCGGGGCGCCAAAATACGCCGGTGTCCGGCGTTCGCCGCCCGGGCACCGACCTAATCGAGCGTTCGCCGTCGAGCGATTCAGGTCAAAAATCGAAGCCGCTAGGTCAAAGGCTGCCGACCGATTTTGGACTCGCCGTCCAGTGACCGACTGATCTCCCCGCGGCGACCGGCCGGCGACCAGGCGGCGACTGCTCGGCATCCTTTGACCTAGCGTCTTCGATTTTTGAACTAAATCGCTCGACGGCGAACGCTCGATTAGATCGGTGCCCCGGCGGTGACCGCCCTGGCACCGAGCGTACTTTGGGCGGCGAGTGAAAGTGAGCAGGCGCCGCCCGAATTTTAACCTTCACCAGCGACCGAGCGATGCCCTCAAAACAAGCGGTGCCCGGGCGAAATTGGCTCAAAACTCGCCGCCCGGCCGCCGAGCAGGCTACTTTTTGGTGTTGTGACCATAGCTTAAGTTTTTTTTTTTTTTTTTTTGGCTGTCTTTCTCTTAGTCAGTTTAAGGTGGGTTGTTAACCCCCAAAAAAGTTTATACGTAAAACTGAATACCGTCTAATGTTTGAGCGATTTTTAAAATATGTTTCTGTGATACAACTTATACATGTACAGTCACCAAGTACACTTCTGTTTATTAGTCGGTAACGTTTGTCGTATGAATGAAAAGTGTCTCTTGACTTTGCCTTATATAAAGAATATAGACTCTAATTGTAGGTAATCAGTAAAGAAAACAGTTCAAATAAGCTACAGTCCTACACCTTGCTTGGGATTTCTCCCATAGATGTTTTATTCGACTGGTCGGTGCAATATCTAGATTCTTCTGTTTCCTTTGCCCCGCTAAACAGAGACCCCACTTCAGTGTGTGTACAACTAAAGAGTCCCCTGACAGCAATGCGGAACGCCGGGTTCCTGGCGGCGTAAATGAAAGGGTTGGCGCAGGAGTTGATGAACCCCAGGACGGTTAGGATGTTCTGAAGGGAGCTTCCTCGATAGGAGGCGCTGATGTAGCCGAGGTTAAAGCAGAAGTAGGCGATCTGGTTAGGTGTCCAGGTGAAGAGATACACCAGGACGACTATCAACATCATCTTGATGACTCGATTCCGCGCTACCAGGTGAAAGGACAGTTTCGGACTGCCCTTGCCGTCACCTTTGCTGCCGACCATCCCCTGAAACCGCTTGGATTGACGATGGAGAGACCCTGCGATCAGGATCTGGGTGATCAACATGATGAGAACAGGGATAACCAGACGTGTGAGGAAGGCGTAATACCCTCGGGCAGTCTTACCGATGTAGGTTGTTACTGTAGAGGAGCAGTACCCGGTGCGGTCATCATAGATATATACGAACAACGTGTAGAGAACTTGCAGGATACTGACCAACCAGACGCAGAGGACACATAAACTGGCTTTCTGCTTGCTAGCAATACGGTTGAAGTACAGTGGGAAAACCACTGCGATGTACCGTTCAATACACATCATCATGAGAATGTAGGTCGAGGCAACGATGCAGAGCCAAAAGAATAGAGATGTGTACATAACCTTGCAGTATATGCGCCCCAAGATCGTCGGAGGCACCTCCCTTGCGTAGGGGATTGGGATAAGGAACACAGACGTCAGGAAATCGGCGACGGCAAGGGCTCCGATGAAGACGTCCGTTGACCTGATGGCAGTGAAGCGCTGGTAGATGATCACCATCACGATGCCATTACCAATGATGCCAATGACGGCGAAGATGACTCGGATGATGATCCACCATGTCCACTTCAGAGGATACCAGGCCCATCCAGATGTTTCGTCATCGACATCGGGCGCGATGTCGGATTCGACCACGTCTTCGAATGATGTCGACAGCATGAGCTCGGTGACGTTGAGCGAGATATCTTCGGCGGTGATGAAAGAGAAGGCGGTTATCAAAAGAATAAATACTGGCCTCTTGATGACTGATTCCATGCTGAACATGTTGAAATTTATCTTCCACCAGAAACTGAAAGAACAAACAGATTTTGAGAGCTCAGGTCAACTTGCCTTAAAGGTACTATGTCCCATTTGCAGGCCCAAAAAATGAAAAGGTTAAATCCAACGGCATTTGAAAAATAATACTAATTTAGAACTCTCCTTAAAAAAAGGGGGGCTTGAAAAAGTCTTTAAGTTGGAAAATAACCACTATTAGTTGTCAAATTGACTTAAGAGCTATAGAGCCAATAAGTAATAGTCTTGATTTTCAGACCATTTTACCGCATGGTTGTACGTTTTATGCTGCGCAAAGATTCAATCAATTTAATTCTGGCCATTACAAGAAGTGGGTTATTGATGTAGACAAATGCTCATGTACCCTTTACAGCTCATTTTATGTATGTTATTACCAAAGAAGGAAAAAAAGCCAGTCAGTCACTCAATAGTGTCTGACAGTGACGTCTAGCAAGTAAACGGGTTTCCTTGCATAATTTGAATATTCGGACACTGCTAATGTTTACATTTCACAGATAGGACATACATGACATATTCATAATTCCTGCAAAGTTCTACAGCATTTGAGGTTGGCTGCAAAAGGGACATAGTATCTTTAAGGGGTACATTTCAAACACCATACACGTTTTTTGCGGCAAAATGTTAGAAGCAGGTAAAAATAGAGAGAACGGTCCTAAGACTTCTAAAATATTCAGAAGAGCATGGCTAGGACAAAAATACTCCTTACATTTTTTTGGTCAACGATTTTTCGATTTTCGACCGAAATAAACGCTTCTGCCTGAATCGATTTCATGGAGGGATGAACATGTGAATCAATGCTCAATATTTACCATATTACATCAAATCTGCTTTGATTTTACTTACCATTTCGAGCATCCTTACATGTTTTTCATGTTCTAGTGCTTTATTTTGCAATTGATTTCATAGATAGGCATACAATTATATGCGTATCATGTTGTTAACCTTCACGGTATTAGGATGTGAGAAATTGCATAAATTTCTGTCAACGATTCAATAATTCTTGCGAAATTAAATTATTCATAAAGTCCTTGAAAATTGTCTTCATTTGAGATACTTTGTCTCGTCCTGATAGATTTGTTTTGTTGTGTGTTGGGGAGGGGGGGGGGGGTGCACAGTTTACGTGAAAAGGGTGAAAGGTTCAAGTTTCAAGTTCAAGTTTGTACTGTTCCACATTTTACAACAAATATAGACATACATATAAAATAAATAATTATAAAATACATGTAGTATAAATGAGCACGTCTCAATGATTCTCAATTCATATAATAGATTAAGTAGAATGTGAGGAACCTATTAAAAAGGTACTCTAACACGGTTGTTGTTGATTAGTGTTTTGTGGCAATCGGTCAATTTTTGACTATTTTCACCACCAATTTTCTGTTGTTATCATATTATGTAATAAAGCAGCTGACTTCTTTCTTGTTTTTTGTAGTTATTCAAAAAAAAATTATATTTTTTGTTTAAAGATGAAATAGTATCAAGTTACCGAGTCCTGTCGATTATAAATCGATACCGTCATGACAAACCTGCTTGATAACAAACATTTATAACAAATTATTTATTATAGCTAGGGGCACCCCCCCCCCGCGGTTTGAAGGCCCATTGAGAAGACAGTTCAACTTCCAATAGGTGAGCATTTGGGGTCGCTCAAATACAATACGCCCCACCCAAAAAGAGGGTTCCCAGCCCCCGTCCAAAAAAGATTCCACCTTTTTTCCCTCCAATTTCGTGAAACGCCACTGGGAGTTTATCCCAGCTCAGGCAAATGAGCAGACAAACCAGACGTAAATGATCGGCTCGAGTTTCCGGATGAAATATGAAACGTGGCGAGAAGATCCCTTGACCCTTGGTATCCTAGGGAAACCGTTTCTCCTCCCTAGGGCTACGCCCAGGCGCGGATCCACGGGCCTAATTCTTCCGGCCCGGTTATGGCAAGCCCTTTGTGTAAAAACTAGATAAACTCAGTTTATCAAGAAAAACTCAGTTTATCAATGATAAACTCAGTTTATCAACAGATAAACAGAGTTTATCAGATAAACAAAGTTTATCAGTTGATAAACTCAGTTTATCAGAAAAACTCAGTTCATCAGTTGATAAACTGAGTTTATCATTGATAAACACAGTTTTTCTGATAAACTGAGTTTATCTAGTTTTTACACAAAGGGGTTGCCATAGCCGGGCCGGAAGAATTAGGCCCGTGGATCCGCGCCTGGCTACGCCAACGGTTTTCTATCCAAGAAAATATTGAGCTCCAATCAACGCATCTTTGCATCAGCAATATTAAACGAATCTTTCTCTGACATGGATAAGTCCATTCTTTCTTTAAAAAAATATAAAACATGAACAAAAGAAAGATAGCAATCCCTTTCACTTACTTTTCCTTCTAGTGTTCTCGGGCTGGGATACCAATAGCAATATCTATTGCCTAACGCTAATAATCAATCACCGATTTAGCAAACAATCTCCTGTTGAATTTATAGATTACTTATGTTTTTTTTCTCGAAACGTAACAACAATGAAAGTGATTGAGCTATGCATAAATACTTGAAATAGGAAATCAAAGTTATCGTAAAAGGTGTTTAATGGAAAAACTGCGAGTTTCACTTTTCTTCGTTTTCTTCCCCAATAAGTGAAACTGGAGGTATTAACAGAAATGATTTTAGTTTGAGTTTGTACAGTAATTTCTCCCTATTATATCTTATGTCAGATATTCTGAATTATCCTGTGGTTCAAAACATTTGTATGTGAACTTACTAACTAAATTGTGGTGTACTGCGCTCAAGAATAAAGCTTCAAGATTAGTCATCTGCAGAGACAATCTAAAGATATTTTAGTGCTGTACATCTCGAGCTACCTCTATCTTCAATTATTATTCTAATTACTTTAATTACGGGGGTGCTGAAATGAAATGACAACGTGATTGCAGCTGTTGTGACAGGTAAATCGGTCTTGATCTTTTAAAAATAATATATGATCATTCAAACACGGATGCCAGCATATTGAAACTGGAATACTAGAGGCGTACTGATCCTAAAATCTGATCGGATAGATGCGGATGGAGAATTAATTCTCATCTGTATGTGTACTAAAAATGGGTTCTTCTTTTCGTCACTTCTTCTTGTTTTGTGTCGTTGCCTGTCCTGTGTGTGTGTGTGCGTGTGTGTGTGATAGTATATCCTGTATGTTTTGAATTTATGTCAAGGAAAAACAACTGTATTTTATTTCTAAAATTAATTTGTGTTGTTTGGAATCAATAAAACAAAACTATTGAGAAACAAAAATATCCTAGTTCTTTTCAACACTTGCTGTTATTCATTGTTTTTGACAAGGTTTTATATTTATTTACGGCACTCTCACCTCAAGCATTTGCTTTTAGAGAAATTGTCACCTGTAAATTATTTTCGCTGTATTACTCGAGCATACGATATTTTATAAAATATATGGATACTTGAAGAAATTAAGAAATAATAAATGCATAAATCCAGAAACAACATACTATCAAATAAGCTTTACGGTAACAAGAATGAAATAAAAATATCGAACATACCACAGTCAGGTGCGTGTAATTCTTCAAAAGACAGCAAGAAAATCATTGACGCGACAAATGAAAATCGATTTCCAACGTCTGATACAAATCAAGAGCCTTGCAGAATCTGTGAGATTTTACAAATACAGGTACATCTCTTTATTTCACTGTTTTATATGCGGAATATTGTCCTAAATTAGCACACATGCGCATGCGCATGTATTATAGGTATTGGCGGGATTTTGTTGTATAGCAGATATGTTTTCTTAATACGAGAATTTGCCCCAATTATTGGAATTATTTCCAACGCCTTAAGGATTTGTTGGCATTTCGTCTTCAGAAATCGTTAATGATGGGGTCAGTCCGATCGGTCAGGCTTTTCAATCAAGATTGCCTTCATTAAAACCCGATTCATTAGCTCAATTGAAAACCAGCTGTATAAGTGCTATACATTAATGATGGAAGAAATAATAGAGGCCATTCCCTAAGTAATTTTCACTACAATAGTTTCATTTGTAATCTTATAGTAATGTTTCTGTTAAAATCATAACCAATTACAAAAAAAAAAAAACCGTGACAACATTAATCCACAACACAAGGCATGACCAATATTCGACTTCGCCTTTCCAGTTTCAAGCTTCAAGTTTTATTTCCATTTTCAACAAGAAAAGTACAAATTATGTGCAATAAATAAATTACAAAACCACATTTTACAATGTATACAAAAGAAACTATACAAGTGATCATCTTATTTTTCCTTGCATAACAAAACAACGTTACTTATATTATTCTTTTTTTTCCTTCATACTTTTCCCTCCACATGGATTTTATTGATTTTCATTTGCAACAAATTGACAAACATATTTTAAATTATTTATATTAGGGGCTTGGTAACAATGTTCAAATGAGAGAAAATGTAGTGAGTTTAATGCTAGATGTATAATTAGAGATAATCTGAAAGTTTGAGTGAAATAAACTATTAATGATAAAAATTGGGAAAAACTGATCTGATCGATTCCTTAATTCTCCCAACTATATTATAACAATTTTAGGTGATTGAAAATCATCACAAAGCAATGAATGGACTCTTTATACCATTTTCGACATTTCATTTTTGTTGACAGATTAAAAAAAGCCTGTCTTATTTTCATGGAAAAACGGTTGGGAAAATTCATAAATAGTTGGGAGAATTTACTGTTACAGGGTGTCGCACAGTGACGCCTCAAAGAAAACCATAATAATATCTTTGTGGTTTGAGAACTTTTCTAGCATTTTTTGAATGTTAGAGGGTAAGTTCAGTTGAAGGAATATAATAAGTACCATTTCATACAAAAATTACCCAGTTTTTTCATCAACCTTCAACAATGTTACCGAGTCATTTTGAGGAATTATAAGATAGCAACATCATACAATCTAAATTAAGAAGATAAATAAAAATGTTGCTGTATATTTATATGTCAAGTGAGAATGGAGGGATCCACTAAAAGAGCATGGCTTGTAGAGTGTGGAGCTATCAACACATAATGTTATGTTATAACCGGAGTGTTGGCTCAGTCAGTAGAGCGTCCGCCTCACAACCGGGAGGTCGTGGGTTCGATACCCGGCCGCGTCATTACCAACAGACGTTAACAAATGGGAGTTGCTGCTACCTTGTTTGGCGTTAAACAATAAGGGATAGAGCAACGTCGATCTGGCGCTGCTCAGTGGCTGCCGGGCTCTCGATCAATTGGGCAAAAAAAAAAAATCGTTTCGGTTTAATAGAATTTGGAGTGGACTAAACGATGATTATTATTATTATTATTAACACAAGAAATATACAAAACAAGGGGTTGTGTCTACGGAGACTACTGTATCAACGTATAACACGTGGAAGCACAATAGTATAATTACAAACTACATGGCAACAAAATACCCCCAAAAAGGGGTGAGTGGGTGTTGACCGCATGACTGATGGACAGTGTATATACAAAATAGGAAGTATGATGAGAGAGCTATATAGGCTAAGCGCGTAATTTTAATTAGCACCAATTGCGATTAATCTTGCGATGACCGTTATTCTCATAACGTTGCAGTATAATTAATTTAAGTTTTCTTTTAAAAGAATTGGATGAAAATGATTTTTTTCTAATGCCTATATAAAGAGGGCTCACAAAATTTGGACCATCATAAATAAACGTGTTCTGAGCTAAAAGAGTTCTTAAAAGGGGCAAATGAAATTCTATGGACTGTCTAGTTGGGTAATTATGAGCTGATTGATTCAAAACCAAACTTAAAATCAAAAGCTGAAGGTAACATATCATTATCATATTCTAACATAATTCTTAATTTTTTTAAACTAGAAATCTGGCTTTACAATCGGAATACTACTAAACAAGCTGGATTTAAACACCGGGCAGGTGTATACCGATCGACAGGATTAGGTAAGGTCATGAAGTAAGAGAGAATTAGGACAACAACAACAACAACAAAGCTGTCAGGTGGTACAGAATATTGCTTATCTCTTTTTTTGACTATTTTCTTTTATGATGAAAAATACTTTGCATCCGTGAAAGGCTTTAGCACAAATCCTATGAATCTCACAAATTGATTTTGAAGGTTTACCCAGCCTGCAGACCACATGCTTAAAGGGACTTGGTAACATTGTTCAGATGAGAGATAGTGGTGCTTAGGTAGTGACTTCAATGCTAGATAATTAAAGATAATCTGAAAATTTGAGTGAAACGGACCATTATTCATGGTACAAATTTGGGAAAAACTGATCTGATCCATTCTTTAATTCTCCCAACTATATTATTACAATTTAATTACATTTTAGGTGAATGGAAATCTCACAAAGCAATAAAATGGCTCTACATTCCATTCCAGACATTTAAGTGTTGACAGATTTTTTATAGCCTGTTTTATTTCTTTTTTTGTTATGGAAAAACCGTTGGGAAAATTCAAAAATGGTTGGGAGAATTTACTGTTAATCACTGTTAGAGGGTGTCGTACATCGACGCCTTCAAAGAAAACCATAGATATCTTCGTGGTTTGAGAATTTTTTCAGGATTTTTTTGCATGTCAGAGGGTTAGTACAGTAGAAGGAATATAGTAAGTAACATTTTATACAAAAACTAAGCAATTTTTTTCATCAACCTTCAACAATGTTACCGAGTTACTTTAATATGTTATACGCATTTCATTTACGAACAAGGAGGTCAGATGCGATATTCGGGAACCTATCCCGGAAGTGTCCCGGAAACGCAGGTAGACTATTCCGATTGGACGGAACACGTTTTAGAATATCATTTGGTATGGTCTGCCATTATTGTTCAAATCTAATTGCTGTATGCCCCTGAGGGCGCAAATGAGAATTATAACTCTTGCAAGACCTGTTATCAACATTGTATCTTTCATGTGACACTATTAGACTGCTGTTTGCATTTATCTACCATTACAACTTCTGAAATATACCTGTGCTTGAGGGCGCTAATCAAAAAAAGTTGTTTACTCCGAAGTACCTGTACCTGAGGGTGATAAATACTCATGGCATGGTTTCTCTACAACATTATCTTTAAATGTAACAATATTGAGATTGTCATTTGCGTTGATTTACACAATAATAGGGACTTTTAGATTTGCACGTCGACATAATTGATTGATTGATTGATTTTTGTATTAATTTCATATAACAATTGTTTGCAAAATAAATAATATAGTTGACAAAGTAAGATCAAAATTATGAAATGAAACAGGAACCTACTGAAAAGCATAGCTTGTTTTTGTAGGTTCCCAAGAATAAAAATAATATGAACATTATTATCATAAATCATTTTAAAGTGTCTTAATAATCACAGTAAAATAAATAAAATATAATAACATATTTTCGTAAACCATTTTAAAGTATCTAAATAATCAAAACAAAAATGCAAAAAGAAAAGAATGACAAAACAAGTCATAACAGGACAAGATAAACAAGACAGGATGGGACAAGACACACAAAAGGACATGACAATGATAGGACAAAACAAGACAAAAACAAAGCTGCACACAACATAAGTTAGAAGAAGAGGGAGAGAGAGAGGGAGAGAGAGGGAGACAGATAGAGAGAGAGAGAGAGAGAGAGAGAGAGAGAGAGAGAGAGAGAGAAAGAGTGAATCAGGGGAGATGTGAGAAGTTTAACCTGTAGGAGACATGTATTTTTGTATTAAATTCTTTTTGAACACTGTACTAAAACTATAATATGTGGGTTTATTTCTAACTGGATCTGAAAGAGAGTTTTGGACCTGAAAATACAGATGATTTATTTGAGAGCAAAGTTCTTGTTTTTGGTAGATGAAAAAGCTCGGCAGACCGAGTAGGATAATGATGAATATTGACATTCTTTGAAAACATTGAACACAAAACATTTGGCAGTTCATTTCTATTTAAATTATACATGAATATTTCCAGATTATAATTGTATTAATCTGTTATCTTTAGGATACTATGTGTGAAAAAGTGCATCCGTGTGCGCTCGAAAATCAGAGTGACCTATAACATGCAGAGCTTTTTTCTGGAGTAATAAAATTATATTTAAAAGATAGTCAGCACAATTGCCCCAGGCTATAATACCATAGTTTAAGTGTGGGAGGATCAACGTTGAATACAGGTTTAATAATATACGAATTGGAAAGTAAAATTTGACCTTGTTTATAATGCCAATATTTCTTGAAATAGAGATAAATAAATTGCAAATATAAGTCAGAGGATTCACAATTACATTCATTTTTTTTTTTAGCAATACGTTACTTATATTATCATGCCCTGAACTTTGTTTATTCTTCAATTCACGTATTATGCCTGCAACTTCTGTTTCAAAGTTTCAAAGTTTTCAAAGTTTCAAGTTTATTTATCTTTCTTTCATAACACACTTTACAAATATGACATGAATATAACAAGTTTACAGAATATGGCGTTACAAAAGAAAGATGAGGTGACCTTGGTTGAAAGCAAGGCTTGTGGATTTAAGGTCCCTCATGAGTAGCTTATGAATATGTCCTAAAAGAACAAAACTCGTCAGATAAGAATAATGCATACATTTAAGTGCTGACAAAACTAAACTAACTAAACAACTGATAAAACATAAACATAAATAAGTATAATAAAATCTACTGACTACTAAATAATGGCTATAAACAAGAGAAACAGGAAAATACAACGAGCAACAGGACTGAAACACAGACAAAAACAAACAAAGACAGACAGATGAATAGATGTGAGAGATGGGAGTAGAATTATGCTGACCTATATAGTAATTAATTTTCTTAAATATTGATCACAACTATAAATCTAGACGATATCGACTCAAATATAGTAACTTCAGTTTGCGCTTAAATACATAAATCTGTAGGTGTCATACAAATTGAATTTGGGTTAGGATCATTGAGAAAATCTGTAAAATGTTTAGAAGCGTCGGGAATGATACTGGCAAGATTTGGGCCAATACCGACAAAATATTCATTGAACGCATTTGCTAGATTTTGTGGATTTTCAATTATTTCTCCATCTACGTTAATTTTTGAAACGGTGCTTTTTTTAGCGTTACCTTGTAAAACATTCTTAATAACTTTCCAAGTATTCTTTACATCTTTTTTTTGTGTATAAGTCAAACTGCTTACAAAAATACACTTTTTTTTTTAGATCTTCTTAGTATACCTGTAAGTATGTTTTTGTAATTACTTTTTTATATTTTTTTCACATGGTTTTCAATTGCTTTTATATAAAGATTATTCTTCCTGTTTATGGAGCGCAAAATACCCGGGGTGATCCAAGGGCACCTTGGAATCGTTTTGTAGTTGGACCGTTCCGTTTGTTTTACAGGAAAACAACTATTCATTTTAGATGACAAAAGATTCATGAAAAAATCAAATGCATCATTGACATTGTTTGTACTGTACATTCCGGACCAGTCCACATTTCCTAACTCTTCTTTGAAAAGATTCACATTATCTTCAGAAAAATCACGTTGGGTATAATGCACTGCCATTGCCTTAAAAGGACGTCACACGTAGCAGTCCAGTATGTTGACGTGCAAATCTATAAGTCCCTGTTGTTCAAAGTTTTACTGATAATTTCTACCCCCATGAGGGCGCTAATGAGAATAATGTATGATCAAAATGAGCATTTTTTGTAAAGAACGATTATTTCGCGAGAAAAATACCAATCATCAGCTTTAAAAAAAAAGGCAACGTGTTAAAAGTGACGTAGCAGTCATTGCCTCAACCTCCTTCTCTTTATTTTTCTCTCTCCTCTTTCTCGATATTTTCTTTCTCCTTCTTTTCCTCTCTATCCCAGTTTTTAAATTTTTAGACTTAAATATTATCATCATAATTATTTCTCTCATATTTCGATTATTAATACCATTAATCACTTGAACGTAAATAAATCATATACGACAGATTTTTCTTTTTCAAGTTTAATTTTATGTAATTCCAATAACAGCGTATACACTTACAAATCAAAAATACAGAACAGATACAAATCATTATACCTAGAATCAAGGGTACCATAAACGACTAAGGTGGTCTTGTCAAGATATTCCCCTTACGTACAAAAAAAGGTTGAAAGTGCTCGAAAGCACGAGAACAGTACAATATATTTAAACATTTAGTTATATGATTATGCAAAACCAAAATACAACAACACACAAAACAAACAAAGACAAGAAACCCACAAAAATCTTGAATCTATTTATAAAATTCCAGACACGTCATGCTACCACTATAGCGCCTTCTATATTCTACGGAGTATAAACTTCTGATATGCAATAGATATAGTACATTTCACAGTACAATAACGAGTGAAAGGGTCAGGCCAAACTAAAAATTATAATATGAAGTATACAAAGATGGATATTGCCCTACATAATTTTATGATTCGTGAGGTATGGACATAACGCGCATTCAAAGTTAAGCTATGGTCACAAAGGTTTATACAAACGATGCGTTCGTACGAATCTCCAAGTTCGTATGAACTTCCGAGTTCGTATAGATTCGTAGATGAGGCACAGTTTCTTACGTCCTTCTTACGAACGCCGTTTGATTTTTTTTCCTCGTAATAATGCCTCCGGTCCTTCTTACGTCAGACTTACGGCCATTCTACGATTTTTTTTGTTCTCGCAAGATGGTCGTACGTGTAACTGACGTACACGTACACGTACGACCATATTTTGTCGGGTTGCAACAAAAAAAAAACGCGATATAAATTGCATTAATTGTGAACGTACACCGTACGGCCATCGTACGGCCACGAATGCCTTTACGAACGCCAGGAGTCGTTCGTACGAAGGCCATACGATTCTCCGTTCGTAAAGCGTTCTTACGAACGCCGTAAGAGCCCTCTATGAACAACTTAAGCTACGGTCAAAAAGGTTCGTACGAACGATGCGGTCGTACTAATCTCCCTATTGATACGAATTCCAGAGTTCGTATAGATGCGTAGATGGGGATAGTTTATTACGTCCTTCTTACGGAGTTCGTACGAACGCCGTTTAATTTTTTTTCTCGTAAGAATGCCTTGAGTTCTTTTTAGGTCAGACATGGCCATCTTATGAGTTTTTGTTCTCGCAAGATGGTCGTACGTGTAACTGACGGCATTCTCAAATCTTTCGTTAGAATATCTCACGATTTTGTGTAGCGCTGCATAAATTGTGTTTGTACACCTTACGAGCACCTTACGTACGCCTTACGAACGCCAGGAGTCGTTCGTACGAAGACCATACTTATCTTCGTTAGTAAGGTGTTCTAACGAACGCCGTAAGAGCCCTCTATGAATAACTTAAGACGTTCTTACGATCATGGTAAGAATGGCTTCTCGAACTGTCTCTCAAACATTTACAAAATGTACGGAAATCTTGCGTGGTTCTCACGATGTTATTATGATATTTTTACGGCCGCCTTACGAAGAGAGGGTTTCGGACAAAGTTGAACAAAATCTTGGACAAGACCATCGACCAGTCTGCGAACTAACGAATGGTCTCCGAACGCTGGTTTCGTACGGCCTCCTTTAGAAGATCTTACGAAATGGTCTGAAAATCGTACGTACGGTGTTCGTAGCAGTTCGTAATGGTATTTGTGACCGAGGCGAAAAGTAAATAGGCCTATTCAGTATTTAGATCTATTCTTAACAGATTTAGGAAAATTGAGAAGTTGAAGGGATAGTTGAGTTTTTGTTTCAGACCGCAAATGCCTACACAGTGCATGGTTATTGCTCTTATTCTTATTTATGACATTTCTAGTGCTCTTCTACAACCTAAATTGCTATGAAGGTAATTTTAGACCCAAAATGTGTGAAATTTAGCCAGTACGATCATACCAATTCACCTCCACTTTCAAAAAAATACGGTGACCATCAATTAATTAATCAATTAATAATAACACTACACGGGCCGACTGGTTATGCACAGGGGCGGCGATCCCGGGGGGATGGACGGAGGGGACACGTCCCCGCCTCAACTTTTTTAGGGGGGACCCGGGAATTTGAAAAAGTGCAAACAAAAAGTGTATAGCAAATACTTACTAAAAACTGCAAAAAACTTTAGCCTTTGGAGGGCCCAAGAGTGCCGCGTTTAGACAAATAAAATGCAAAAATCTTCTCGCTCGGGAGCTATGCATGCTCCCTCGCATAATATCCTTCAGAGTGTACAAGTAAATAGTGTAGAAAAATGAAGTGTGTAAAAAGTATATTGCTTTTTTTTTTTTTTTACTAAACAACAAAACTTCAAAACATGTGAGGGGTAGTCACTTCCGTCACTCTCACCCCCTCGTTCACTATTCTCCCTCGCACTGGCGTAATAGTTGGGGGGAGGGGCTCAGGGGGCAGGTGCCCCCCAAATACAATTCAAACGTTGTTTTTTTCTGATTCCCATACCAGTGATTTACAAATGATTGATGCTGAAATGGCACGGGTTTTCCCGGAGCTTCCGGGAGATCTGCCCCCTGGACACCACCAAGGGCCCTAAGGCGGGCCCATGGTTGCTCATCTGACCGTAATTAAATGTCTAAAAACCCTGAGTTTCCGGGGGCTCGGGGGCTCCGCCCCATGGACCCCACAAGGGCCCTAAGGCGGGCCCGTGGATGCTCATTTGACCGTTATTAAATGCCTTAAAAGACCTGAACTTCAAGGGGGGTTCTGCCCACTAGACCCCACCAAGGGCCGTAAGGCAGCCCTGGATACTCATCTGATCGTCATTTAATGCCTTAAAAGCCCCCTTTACCCCACTCCAATTGGTGACGCGCCTGCCAGTGCCACAAATAAGGTATCAAAATATGCTCATCCGATCGTAATTAAATGCCTAAAACCCCTGAGCTCCCGGGGGCTCCGCCCCCTGGACCCTAAAAGGTGCCCTAAGGCGGCCTCCGGTCGCTCATCTGACCGTTATTAAATGCCTAAAACCCCTGAGTTTCATGTGGCTACGCCCCTTGACCCTACGCTAATTTACGCTCCACTTAATTCGCTCGCCCTGCTCTACCTAATCGTAAATACTTTGTATTCCCCTCCCACTTTGAACAAAAGTTCGGCGGGGCAGCCCTGCATGTAACATGTAAGAGCGGTGTTGATGCGGGCTTTTTTCTGCACCCCCCACCCATCGTTTTTGCTCATTACGCCACTGCTCCCTCGCCTTTCGCATTTCGTCCCCCCCCCCCGGTCATGAAAAGAAATCGCCGCCCCTGGCTGTGCGTATTATAATCAACACGAAAAAGCTAACATCGACATTGGAATAAAAACGTATAAGGCGCTTTCTCGTTTCTCTAACAACTGGTTTAAATTATAGAATATTTGTTGGGCACCAAAAATATTAGAAATCGTTATTTTTATGGATATTTCAGCCGTCTCTGAACCGGTTTTGTCATTTAAATTGTATGTTCTTTCAAATACGACACTCACCTATCCCTTGACTCAAAATTATTGTCATTGAATACTTGAGCTGAAATTCCTTCCTTTTTGTATACCGTTCAACGTCATGCTCGTATATAGGCTTATCTTTCAATCGTCAATTCAAGAGAACGGCACTATTATGGCCCAGAATTTTAGATTATGGTATGATCCAAATTCTTTCGGTGATACTATATTGGGCCGACTGAATGAATGCAAATGCCCGAATTCACAAAGGAAATTTGTCGACAAAGCTAGGTTTATGTGCGTGATATGACGCGTTTTTACGCGTTTTTACTAACCTAGGTTTGTAAATACAAACCTAGGTTTGTAAAAACGCGTCAAAACGCGTCATATGACGCACACAAACCTCCTTTGAGAATTCGGGCCAAAGTGTTTGATTTCACTTTTGAAGATAAAACTAAAGAGAAATTACATTTTCTTTCAAGTGTCTCACGTAATTTTACACATAAATTATCATCTCTGCCGGGACTCGAACCCGGAACCTTTGAATTAGAAGTCTAATGCGCTAATCCATTGCGCCACAGAGATTAAGTTAATAAAAACAACCCTTTAAAGAGCCACCATAGAGATGGGCTGGGCATGTAGCAAGACTTCAGAACAATAGATGGACAAATCGTTTATGGGAAAGAGAAGAAGAGGAAGGCAGAAGAGAAGATGGAGAGATGACCTAACATCATACATGGGAACGGCCGCTTGGACTAGGATAGCTAGAGACAGAAGAGAATGGAAATGTTATGAGGAGGGCTTTGTCCAACGTCTGGGGGTTCTGCCCACTAGCCTGATAGATAGATAGTAATAATAATAATAATAATCATATTGGATATTTATATAGCGCACATATCCACCCTGCAGGGTGCTCAAAGCGCTCCAATATTACCCCGGCTCTGCTAGGCTACCGATGTCGGTGCTCATAGCATTCAAGGAATTACTTCCTACCGGTCCCCATTTACTTCATTTACTTCACCTGGGTGGAGTGTGGCAAATGTAGATCAATGTCTTTCCAAAGGACATTAGTGCCGCGCTGGGATTCGACCCGCGGACCTTGAGATCGACAGTCCGGCGACGTATCCACTCGTCCACGACACCTATACACATTATTTATTTATTGGTTTTGGCGGGGGGGGGGGGGGTGCAAGGTGCGGTCGGAATCCATTGCCGGTAGGCTAACTATTAAATCCACACTTACATTTTAAGGACTGGGTGGAAATTAGTACTTCAAATAATTTTTTGATCCAGTTATCTGCACTGTTCACTGATTCGAATAAAATACACACTCCTTTATTAGGCCTGAATTCGCAATGTGTTACGCACGGTACCTAGACCACTCAGAAACACAGATACACTAAAATGATAATAATACTACTAATAATAATACTCGGAAACCGAAAAGTCGTTTGGCGGTCGGTATCTGAATTTCAAAGAGATCATCACATTTCTAGAAAGTTGAGTTTCTGCCCTTTCGTATACGAAAGACTTCATGCATGGCTGATTGTCAACGAAACGGAGTTAAGTCTCTTGTCAATTCTGCTTGTTGCTACGGCAGGCAGCCAGTGAAAACGAATTTGTTTGCTAAAATTATGAAAATGTAAGGGCTACTTTAAACAAACAGAACTTTGTCATTCCTTGCTCATTTTTCCTGATTGAGGAGTCATGAAAGGGCAGAAACTCAACTTTCTAGAAATGTGATTTTCTCTTTGAAATTCAGATACTGCCCGCCAAACGACTTTTCGGTTCCCTCTCTTCAAATTGATTTTAATCACTCATGCGTGAAATATGCATCATAATAAGTTGCATCAAATGAAAGAGGAGGATCCAAGCTTTCCAAATATGTGTCATTTATTAATTATAAATGTGATTAAGTTATGATAAAACATCGATAATTCTCGGTTTCGTTTTTTCTGGGACGCACTGTATAACATGTTGTCAGGCTTTCCATACGACCTGTTTTCTTGGAATTGGTGAATCAACTTAAATTCACCTCGCTCCGGCAAAAAAGAAAATGTCTTCAAATTGCCTTTTCTCTCTCTTCATCTCTGAAAGTGCGCAATATTGAGTTTGGAAAATCGAGAAAATAATTCGAGAAAACGATATTGTATTTTAACGAGGTCTTTGTTTGCTGTTTGATTTTACAGCGATGTATCATTTATTTGATTTTCAGACATTCATAATCAAATCGGTATTGATAGAACACCTTGGTTGCATCAGCTTTGCTAAATGATAACTTTGACCCGAACCCCTTTCAAGGGCGGATACAGGGTACTGTAAAAGAGGGGTAAGAAGGGGGGGCTGTACAGTTCCGAAAATAATTACTGTCAAGGAAGAGGAAAGAGAAAAGAAAAGAAAGATGAGAAGGCAAAAAGAAGGAAGGGGAGGAGGAGAAGAAGAAAAAAAGAAAAAAAATGGTAAGAAGAGTTAGAAGGAGGAGAATAACATGAAGAAGAAGAAGAAAAAGAAAAGAAGAAGGAAAAAAGGAGGATAAGCAACAACAACAACAACAATAAAGAAGAAGAATCGGACGAACAACAAGAGAGATTTTGTAAAGGGGGTGGCGCTTTTCCGAAAGATTTTTTTCAAGGAAAGAAGGAGAAAAAGCATTTTTTAAAGAAGAAAAAACAAACAAGTAGATTATGAAAGGGAACATATAGAAGAAGAAGTACGAGAAGAACAAGAAAAATAGGTAGAACGAGACAAATTAGAACAACAAGAAGAAAATGAGGAAGAAGAAGAAGAAGAAGAAGAAGGAGTAATAGAAAAAGCAGAAAAAGGAGAATATGAAGAAGAAGACGAAGAAGAAAAAGAAGTGGAAGAAAAGAAGAAAAAGAGGGACGAGGAGGAGGAGAAGAAGTATTCAAAGAAGTAGACGAAGAATGTTCACGCAAGCATAATGTAATCTGTCTAATTAGTCAAAACAGACAAACTTGTTAATAATTCTTCTTTTTTAAACTTTAATATTGACTGTCTCCTGCCATGTGTAGTACATGTGTTGTATTGAATTGTATTTATTAAACTTCATTGATGTACATCAATATTCTGTTTATAAACATAATTATAATCATTTTACAATGTAATGTAACAATCAATATTCTGTTTGGGAACATATACATCATATAAGTCAATTTACAATGTAATGTAACATATCAATATTCTGTAAACATATATACCGTATAAATCAATTTACAATGCAGTGTTTATAGCAAAACAAAAGGAAAATTATATTCAGCAGAAACACTCTTTTTTCTTTTAGTAATAACATGACATAATGCATATAGTAATATAATGTACCATAACACACCCGAAGATTTAGATATATAAAACATAATACAGCACTTTTTTAAACAAATTATAAGTCATGCAATACAAAATAGGTAAATGAGGTACATGGAATGCCTAAAATAAATGACGTAAGAGTATTTATACATAACTGCGACCTATACTGCAGAACTAAACCAAAAGCATAAAATTGTACACTTCTACTTTGTTATAATATATAGTATCTAAAAATTACCCCACATTGCAATTATGTTTTTGGTGAACAAAGAAAAACTATCTATTACAACTTCATTGTCTAATCTCATTATAAATATGAATTTTTCTTGACTATCCAAATTACAAAAATTTTCTTCCAGATTACTAATTTTTTCTATAAAATCTACTCGTAAATCTTTATACTTGTCACATTTCATAATTATATGGAATTCATCTCCTACAAGATTCATATTACAGTCTTCACAGAATCGTAGATTCAGGGGCGTTTTTCTGTTCTTTTATACCTTCCCGTTTCTATGGGTAAGTTGTGCGCGCTTAGACGTAGTTTGGTGATATTTTTTCTTAAATTTATATTTGGTATATGAGATAAATACTTTTCTTGCTTGATTGCGTTTTTAAATTGTCTAAAGGTTCTGAGTTTATTTCCTTTACGGGTATCCCTATCATCAAATAAATCCAGTTTTCCAGTATTCTAACAAGTGTGCACTGTACATTTGAATTGAATTAATACCTTGTCTTAGCAAAGAAATTGTAGGCCTATATGATCTTTTTTTCTTCACGATTTGATTACCAACGAGTGTAAATAATATTCGTATAAAACTTAATGACGTGATCTTAAAAGTGATCTGAAGGAATATTAGCAAAATCAGGATTCAAGTACTTTACAAATTATTTGATCAATCTCACACGCATTTCGAGTGTGGAATCAGTTTCCACGCCTACGCGAGAAGCTCATGTGAAAAAAACAAAAGGGCACTATTCATTTGTTTTTTATATAAATTGTTAATAGGCCTATCTCCTTGAGATGTAAAAAAAAATAATTTGGTAACAGGTCAAGAGGACAATTGAATACAAGCTCCCATATTTTCAATAACCAACTACACCAGGCTTTGAACAAAAGGCTTACTAATGGATATGATATACGGTTGTGATTTGTTTTCATGAAAATCGATAGAGCTCAGTTTAAATAGAAAATAGAGTAAACGTAGGGTGAACAAAATAAAGAGTTTGCAGAATTTAAAGGCGCGCGAAAGCGGACCGTATATTAGCAGTGGTGTATGCAGACGTTGACCTCAGGAGGGGCACAGCATCTCAGCTAAATGTGGTCCATATACTTTCAGTAAGCCAAGGGATCAGGTTTTTGAGGACCCCGGATTTAAAGAGAAGGTTGAGTTCTGGGAAGAGGTAAAAAATAATTTGTCATTGTTATTATGCAAGGGTGGAAGAACATCAGATTAAACGTGTTCCCTGAAAAGCATGGCTCTTCAAATGCCTTCATATTCTAAATATGACATGAAACGTCGTAAAAATCGGGAGTAGGTTTTTTCGCCATGTGCTCGTGTAGTCCCATATACATTATTCTGTGTACAGTGCTTGTTACTTTGCCAAGATTTGGCCAAATTTCTTATCATTCTGATGATTCCAGAACCTTGCAATTCATACGAATACTTATATACTAGATGATCAACCTTTTCTGATAGATTCCACACCGTTTCTTTCACAATGCAATCACATGACCAGAACTCAACTTTATCTTTAATATTTCGGTGGGGGCATCGCCGAAAATGACATATTTGGAGGACAAACGTTAAGTCTCTTAGAATATGTCTATATTCTGAACATTTCCATTATTAAAGGTCAAGTCCAACCCATTTGCAATTTGAATCGAATACACAGAAAAAATTAAATAAATAAACAATAAAAAATGCTACATAAAAACCGGACGTAAAATTAGGGAAAGTTTTGGAATTTGTATACCGCCTATGTGAAACATATTACTGTTTCATGAAATTATGCGAACATATACAACTCCGTATTTTTTTATTCGATTTGTATAAATCTTTCACTGCTTTGTTTTCATTTTATTTATTTATTCAATTTAACTTGCAAATTGGCCGGACTTTCCCTAAAACTTTCAATGATAAAAGAATGTGTTAATGTATTTAAAGTCACTGCATTTTTTTTCTTTGGTTTGTCAGGAGGAACAAATGCCCCTTGCCCCCCCCCCTTTCCCCTTCGAATACGATAATGCGGTATGTCAATCAATAATTTCCACAATACAGAAGTTTGTACGTAATTGACTATTTTCATTCCCGTAATCTCCATGGATACTATTTGCGGTGTGGGCAGTCACTGGATAGTGAGCTTCTGCCTTAATTCAACTGATTTGTTTGTTTTCTTATCCGATATCTATAGATAATCACAAATAAAGGAGAAGGGATATCAAGAAATTCTATTCCACCCGCCATTCTTTACTCTAGTTGAATGGATGTACCACTGTTAATTTGAGACTGGAATTAACCCACTTCGGTCGAAATTCGATAATTCAAGAGAACAACAAATATTATATTTATTTATTCGTTTAAAAAGAAACCTCGTATCTTTCGATGTTTATAAAATAAACATCCCTAGGAGAGTTGCCATGACTACGCATCACTCACACGTTCACGTTTGATATCGTCTTTCTTATATAACCTATTGCCTCATTCTCTCTGCGTTGCCATTGCAATTAGTTTCGTCTTTTAAGTCAATATGCGATATACGTAAAGGCAGGGAAATCCGAGATTGGTATTCTTGCAAAATATGTCACGCAATCTGTTTAAAAAAACTTTTAAAGTTACTTCTCTCAGAATTGTAACGCATTGTACAAAGGTATATTTGCAATCATGGTTTGAAAGAAAAAGAAGGAAAAAAAAACATTGGTCGTTTTTGCTTTTCCCCCTACGATTTCTGTTTAACAAAATTTGGCTATTAAAGAATCATGTCATTTTAGAAGTATCACATTCGTTTATTGTTTTATAGAAAAGGCGTTAAAAGGGTCTCAAATTCTGGGTCTTTTAGGTTTTTGATTCAAGGAGACTGAGGACTGAGTAATGAAAACGAAATTTATTCCAGTAAATAGAGCTTTAGAACAAGTAGCAGCATAGAACATATGCTGGTTACGCACATTCGTGTGCGTCATTCGAGACATCTTAGATCAGGGTTCATTGAAACACATTCGCTTTTCATTACATGCAAAATGAAATTTATATCTAGAAATGACAAAACGAAAGATATAAAGAAATTGAGGAGCCTAACACAAAAGCCATCACACGGAATATGTGTGGTGTGAAACTGTCCTATAGAAAAGAAACGAGTGAGCTAATTCAAAGGTTCGGTCTGGAAGAAACTGGGGTGGAAGGGGTAAATTAAAGTAGATTGAGCTGGATGGGTAATTATCAACAAACAAATTCCTTCTATTGAATTTACGCTTATGATTATTGGGGTAATGAAAGACTGCAATATCCTGTAAAATAACATGATCTCCATATATTTTTTATTGACTGTGGAAAACATACGTCGCTTTGGACTACTCCTTGAAAATCTTTATTAGCAGATGTACATAGAACTTAATTAACTTCTCTATGATTTAAATATTCAATCGTATTGGATATATACTAAATCTAGACCGACGCAGCTGTTATATAATTGTGACGTGGTATTCTAAGGTGAATACATAATGGAAAGTGTAGACATTGCTTTGGCATTACTGGCGCATGTGCTAAATGTATGTGCTTGTACACTTCATATTCATTGGTAATAACGCAGTCAAAATAAGATATTATTTTATCAAGTTCGTTGCACGTCATTTAAATAAAAATCCCTTTTCAAGGTTTCTGACGGGCCATTTGAAGTTCACAACGTACGAAAAGTGAATGGAAGTGGAAAGTGCTAACATTGCGTTTAATCTACCGGACCATGCGTTAATTTCCTTGTAGATTTTATTTGCGTTAAGCTATGGTCACAAATCAGAGCAGCGACCGACCGATCAGTAGCCTGCTCGGTCGCTGTTGGAATTAGGCATCGCCCAGCGATTAGGTCGGTGCCCGGGCGGCGACCTACCAGGCACCGAGCGTATTTTGGGCGGCGAGTGAAAAGTGAGCAGGCGCCGCCCAAATTTTAACTCCGCGCTAAAACTTCAGCGGCGACCGAGCGATGCCCTTAAATCGAGCGTTGCCTGGGCGGCCGCCGCTCGGTGGCCGGGCAGCCGCCGGGCAGAATTGGTTAAAAACTCGCCGCTCGGCCGCCGAGCAGCCTACTTTTGGGTAATGTGACCATAGCATAAGGAACAACGCAGCCGGCATGACGCATCGTGGGCAACGGTCATAACGAGTGACACGTACACTACACAGCAACATGGAACGGCGGAGCAGGAGCCGAGATATCGCCTTTCCTCGTCCTGTTGCCACAGCTACAGCAATACACACCACTAAAGTTGTTTCTTCATCTTTCACGAGCATGCGTTGAAATTTGGATATCAAGTAATCGTGAAACTTAGTCACAATACTGGCACCATTCGTATTAATTTGGTATCTTTTTGGTATCTTAATTTTTGCCTACTATAAATACCTAGCCGGTAGGATGCGAACGTTGATGGGGTTAGATTGGAGTGTGTGCGCTTGTAAAATGGCGCCGGGGAGCGGAGAATCTGCACCATAGAGCTATTAATATATATCTCTATGATCTGCACTAACATTTGCGGATTGATCTGCGCATGCGCAGATAAAGGTCACTTGAGCAAAATTAGGGACTTTTAGATTCGCACGAAGACAATGGGGATTAATACG
Organism: Strongylocentrotus droebachiensis; assembly: GCA_035222895.1. Lineage (NCBI taxonomy): Eukaryota > Metazoa > Echinodermata > Echinoidea > Camarodonta > Strongylocentrotidae > Strongylocentrotus > Strongylocentrotus droebachiensis. Next base: position 616,657 of record JAVYIG010000282.1, on the reverse strand, counting down.
ATCGACGTCCTTTTAATGCACTGCACGTTTGCACGTATCAGTCCACGCAAATCTAAAAGTCCCTATTGTAAAACCCACTGAGACTAACACTGGATACATGCTCATGAAAGTTAAGTAATAATTTTTCATGCATGCACCTGTGATGCATTCTATTGAACACAGGTGGAAGTATTCCTTTCAAGAGGGGCAAACAAAGAATCACCTCCATGACTTAAGCTGTGATTATCCCAAAAGGCACAACGTTAGATTTATCTATGTTTTAAAAGATATGTGAATATTTGGGGTCATAATTATGACCCATGTGCTAACTACGAACTGGTCTATTGAGGCCAATGGCCGGGGAATATCCATTACAAAGTCAAGCGCTTAGAAATAGCGTTACAACTGTGATTATCGTTTTTATTATTATTATTTTTTATTACGATATGCATGGATGTCTTTGCTCTCAAGCTTTTGAAAAGCTGACGGAAGTGTTCATTTGCTACAAAGCTGCTTAACTGAACACATTTTTGTACATGTTTCCTGATGTGCCTTAAAATTCCAAAGAGTCCCACTCGTGTTCCTTGATACTGAACCCCCGGCCCCCCACTCAGTGTTATTTAGGGTACGCATATGCGTGTTCCAACCGACCCCCCCCCCCTTTTCAGCAAAAGTCCGGTGTGTAAAGTCAATACGGCTCGACCTTTTTCTTTTGTATACGAGCCTTTTTCAGCACCCCCCCCCCCCTTTTCAGCAAAAGTCCGGTGTGTAAAGTCAATACGGGTCGACCTTTTTCTTTTGTTACGAAAAGGACATTTTGGCAACACGCATGCGGTCCGTTCGTTCTCGGAGTGGGGGGGGGGGGGGGGGGGGGCCGGGACTGAACCAATGTAACGATTACGTCATCTTTAATACAAGGGGTTTTCCCTTCTGTCTTGCAACAGTAACGCAAACTATCAACTTTAATAAATAATGGCAGATTCTACCCGAGGTACTATAACTGACGCGTATTTACTCACTATATTAAATTAATGTAGCACAGGTGGAAATCTGGTTGTGCGCCCCCTAGTGAGGGTAACTGTGAGTAAACGACATCATATCGAACGGTAGTCGTCGTTTTTTAATGATGTTCTGTCGAATACTCCTCCTTTGCGATATTAGAAAAGTGATAGAAGCGAATCGTTGACAGAACAGGTGCTTTGCACTATTTTACTTCAATGTACAGCATTTAATGAGGGTTCTTGTCCGGGATTGTTACAATTTGACAGACTAGAAATCGTGGAATCCAAAACTCGAATTAATAGAAAATGATGTGGATCACTTTATTTAAAATAACCATGGAGCTGTCAATTTTAGATGAAGAGTAAGGTCATGCTCATGATAAAGTATAGTGAAACTGCAATGTGACAGTTACGAACATGATTTATAGAAGCTTATAATAATGTTGTCCGCATCAAGGCTCGCGCTACGACGGGGCTCGGGGGCTCGAGCCCCCCCCCCACTTGTTTGAAAAAGTAAGTTAAAGAAAAAATGAAAGAAACCAACCGAGGCCCACTGCTAAATGCTTGACCACATTAACTAGGTGTTGTGGCGTGCGCCTGTAATCCAGCTAAAAAGTGGAAGTTACAAACTGATTCAGCCGAGGACGCAGGTTCGAAACTGAGTCACGTCTTTCGGATGGTGACGTTTAAAGGTCGGTCCCCAGACGTAAATAATCATATCTGATTGATACACGTCTGTAAAAACCCAAATACACACACACACACACACACACACACAACTTAAGAGCGCGATTTAGCGAACCTACTTCAGCAAACAAACGCGAAAAAATAGCAAATGCGAGAAGTAAAAATACGAAGGCATCGTCAAGCATGTGAAAGGAACAGATGATACGGTACTCGCTTGAATTGTATTTTTTAATCATTTCAAATCTGATAAGTGCCCATTTTTATTTTGACATGTACCCCTTGCGTCTCTCTATCAAGTGTCTTTTTTGTTGATAAATGCCCCTTTAATAATAGCCACTTCCCCTTCTCATAAATGTCACTTCTGACACTTCTGATAGATGCCTCTATTAAAATCTCATAGAATCCCATTTTCCTTTGTAAAACGTGCCCTTTCAATTCTCACGAGTGCCCCTATTCATCTCAGGAGAGTGTCCCTTTACATGTACAAGAAGTGCCCCTTCACCTCTTATAATTGCCTTTTTTCAAATCTGAGAGGTGTCCCTTATATTTTGACGAGTGCCTCTTTTCCTTTGTATGCCCTCTTTTCGACTGATAAGTGCCCCTTTTCATCTCCGATGAGTGCCATTATTTAAATTTGAGAGGTGCCCCCTTTAACTCTGTAAATAAGTGCCCCTTTTCAACTCTGATTAGTGTCCCTTTTATTTTGACAATGGCCCCTTTTTCTTTCTAATTAGTGTCATTCTCATCCTAATTATTACCCTTTTTCCTTTTTGTAATAAGTTCCTCTTTTCCGTTGTCGCGGGGCCTGCTTCAGGTTAATTGTGCACGAAAACAGCTGCGCTTTTTGTATGCAGCGTTTACGCAGTGTTATATTTCCATGGTAATTTAGATATTTTCGACATCTCAGTCTACTAGAAAGTGATAAGTTATGATTTCATCATCTGCCACGGAATACATTTTGATGAAACTTACATATTTGCAACTCCACCCCACTTATGATTTTTTTTTTAAATGCATGTACGTCTTTCATCTCCAAAGCCTTTCTCTCTCTCTCTCTCTCTCTCTCTCTCTCCTCTATGTCACAAAGAAAACACGTAATCACACCTACACACAGACTTATACCTGTCTTTATATGTCTCTCTGTTTCTCCCCCTAAATTTTCTCTTTCCTACCCCCCCCCATCCCCCTCTCTTTATTTCTCTCTTTCTCTCTCTCTCTCTCTCTCTCTCTCTCACTTTCCTTCCCTATCCATCTATATGTCAATCTATATATCTATCTATCTTTCTATCCATCTATTCGCTAACTTTCGATCTTTTCATCCCGTTTGTTACCCTCTGTGCCATTTTATATAGCAATTTTCTTATTTTCCTTCACCTGTCTTTCATGATCGATTTTGATAATTGGTGTGTTGTCAAGCAGTTGAGGCAGTAGGGCTGATCCGAATAACTTTATAGTAATTCGGTCGATTCATCTGTGAAATTCGTCCAAAATGACACACGTTTTTTACCCACTCGTTTCATCAAAATGAAAAAAAGAAAAAAAAAGAGATTGATGATTCGGGTTGATATATTTACTTACAATCTTGTCATACTAAAGTGTACCTTTCATTTTAGGTGAAATAAAGTGGAAAAACGGGACACATTTTTGCAAGGAACTGCCAAACTAAAAGACTTCATCTGCGTACTTTACCATAATGTCATGGTTTTCCTTCTAGTCTGAAGCCTGTTAAAATGGTGACAAGCCATTTGATCCGGCAAAATTTGCTCCAAGCTCAATTTCGTCGAAAATTTTATTCTTATATACACATGGACAATAATGTAGATATTTTTTCTTTATGGCACATCGATTTTGTTGTTGTCGATGCACTATTTCTTTTTGTTTTGTTAAAGGGATAGTTGAGTGCTGTTGCAGAGGGCGCTACACATAATATTTTTTTGTGAGATAATGAAAAACTGAGTGTCAAATTTGAAAGAACATACAATTAAAATGACAAAATCATCTTTGTTTGATCAAAATCGATTCAGAGACGGCTGAAATATCCATAAATATAACGATTTTTAATATTTGTGAACCACCACAAATATTAGATAAATTGAAAAAGTCGTTGAAAAAACGTAATAGGCCTACTGCCTTTTACGTCGTATTTCAGCCAATGCCGATGTTGGCTTTTTTGTTGGCATTTTCGTGTTGGTTATATTACGCACAACCAGCCGGCCCATGTATTGTTATTCTTCGAGGCGTCTAACCACGTCATGACAACTGTACACCTCGGTCACATTTGATTTGATTCGATTTCTTCATTTTTGTCCAAATACAATAACCAAATAAGAACATGTAAACGTGTATTGTATAATACAAATATATGCAAACGATAATAACTTCATGTCAAACTGTGATTTACATATTAATAATTACAGATGACAACGAACTACATATTTCTATAATATAGTATCATGAATTTAAAGTATTATCATAATTGCGTTGTGTGTGGACGTGCCCCTCCCCAGTTTCATAGACACAGGTTATGTAACGGTGGAAAACACAACACTCCCCGTGTAGAGGAGAGTCACTTCCTGTGCACGTTAAAGTTCGGGCGACATCCCAATGTATTGATTCCTGTTAAATTGCCGATTGCGTGTTGAAGTCAGTTATATTGATATTTGAAATAAGAGATTTTTTGAAGAGATTCTTTAAAAGAAAAGAGAGGTGAACATTGTTATTGAATTTAGTAAGGAATTCCAGACATCCGGGCCCCATTTCACAAAACTTGTCATCAGTGACAAATGACAGTTTTTGTGATAAGCCATTGAAATTCTTGTCACTGATTTTTGTCATTTGTCATAGAATAAAGGCTTTGTGAAACGGGTCCTGGGTCTATGATACCTTACTTGCCTTTGGGCTAGAATGATTATATTAAAGGATTTTCCAAGTGATAATTTATTAAACGGCGGGTGGGATATGTGTATACGCCAAACTGACTCCAAACCGACCGATTCTTTGCTTTTCGGGGGTAATGTTATATATGTTCAGTCTGATGTCGGTCTGGTGTCGGTCTGGTGTCAGTCTGGTGTCAGTCTGGTGTCAGTCTTATGTCGGTCTGGTCTCGGTCTGGCGTCGGTCTGGTGTCGGTCTGGTGACAGTCTGGTGTCAGTCTGGTGTCAGCCTGGTATCAGCCTGGTATCAGTCTGGTATCAGTCTGGTGTCGGTCTGGTGTCGGTCTGATGTCGGTCTGGTGTCAGACTGGTGTCAGTCTTGTATCAGTCTGGTATCAGTCTGGTATCAGTCTGGTGTCGGTCTGGTGTCGGTCTGGTGTCGGTCTCGTTGGTGTGACTGGGTTATTACACTCCGCTGATTCACGGTGCTCTGATGTTTTCTTTCTTCTCCCCCTTCTCGATATCTCCTCCATTCGTCATCTCTATGGCATTCAATCTCTCTTTTCTCTCTTCCAACACTTCTTCCTTTCCTCCTCCTTCAGCCACCTCCGGTTTATCCGTCTCCTCTGGTCTGTAGTGTCTGATGGGAAAACAATGACGAAATAATCGCTTTAATCAAAACAATTTGTTTTAAAGGAAGTACTTCCCCAAATCATCGAATTTGACGTCCGGTGTGGTAACTGTCGTAACTCTACTAGCTAAAGTTTGGACTAAATGCAGCCAGTGATCATAAGAGATTAACCGCCCCTTACGTTGATAAGTAGGTAATGTAGCCAATAGCTCTTTCGTGCATAAGCATAGCATTGTCAGAAAATCGCTGTGAATTTCGATGGTAATTTGTATCGATAGAGGGCATATTAAAGAATGAGTACCGGAGGGGGGGGGGGGGGGGGGAAAGGAGCACCGATCTAACTCGTTGGATGACAATAAATGTGGTCATTTCTCACTAACGCCGATATATTGAAAATACCCGTATGTTACGTTCAAGCCCCACGAGGATAACAATGTGGGAGGGTGTGGTAGCATCTCTTTCTCACGTTTCCCTATCTCTCCTTTTTCTTAGCCCTTAGATAATGGAGAAGCGCTACCCAACCCCTCTCTCCCCCGTAGCTACACACACTCACCGGTAGATTTTGTATAGCCCGACCCACGCACTGAAGCTGATTATGCTGAAAGGTCCAAAGAGCATCGGGTAGATGATGATCTGAAGGAACAACTGGATATCATTCTTGTACGAGAACGCGATGAGAGTGAGAGCGAGGCCGACATGTTGCGCGCCGGTCTCGAAGGCGATGGTCCGACACTGACGGTGAGGCTGTCGGAGAAGACGTGCGATGGCGTATCCCAGCCCCCAGCCGATCCACATGTGAGCCATGCTGGCTACGTAGAGCTTCCAAGAAGAGGTCCATATCTTAGGGTTGATGTAACTGGTGATGAAGATACTCACAATGACACCAAGCATCCCGATAGAACCGAAAGGCTGAAAAGACAGAAATGAAAGTAGAATCCAATTTTGTAATTTTGTGAATGACAGCAAACGCTTATACATCTACAATGACTGTTCAGTTTCCATTCTCTTTGTTGGTACTGTTTAAAGCCCATCTGTACTAGTTTACAGAAGGGATTAGACCACCCTGCAAGGTTACTGACAGGTGGTTATCTCATCAAATCAGCTCTCACTTAACATAAGAAAAAGAGGATCATGGGGGACCAATGATCACCGATTAGGCATTGTTTGCTATATAGAGGGCGCAAGTAGCTATAAGTAGTGCAGTGGAGGCTTTAAAGATTGTCAAAGCTGACAACGAAAAGGAATAGAGATAGTTAGAAAGAAAAGTAAGAAAAAAGTGTTGTAGATGGAAAGAGGGAGAACGAGAGAGTGGGAGAGAGAGAGAGAGAGAGAGAGGGAGAAGACAGGGAGAGAGAGAGAGACAGAGTAAAAGCCTACTAGAGAAACAGCCTACCTTGGCGATCTTGGTTGCCCACTTCTTCGATTTCCATCTGAGCAGCATACCAAGAGCAACGGGTCCGATGATGGTGATCAGAGTGATGATGATGTTCTTGTAAGGGATGACGCTCGCACCACTGACCCATCGCCGGCTGTAGATGTAGAGGTTGAGCGGCATCGATCCCATGGCGACGATGGTCGAGATCGTCGTCATGATCACACTGTGCGGGTGGACGTAAGGTGGGATACGTCAATGGTGCTCGTTGATTTGATTGAATTTGATTTAATATGGTTTTGTTTTTTTCAGAATTAAAATCACCGCAAGTAAAAAGTTTTGTTTTTTGTTTTTGTTTACACTGAATGACAAAGAGCACTGCATTGTGAGATTATGCCAATGAGAGAGATAGAGAGCGAGAGAGAGAGAGAGAGAGAGAGAGAGAGGGAGACAGGCGGGGAGGGTGTACAGTACAGTGCAGAGACGAATTAGATCAGAGAATAGAGAGGAAATGAACACGGAGAAACAAGGTGAGAGTTATAGACAGAAACACGCAAGAGAGAGAGAGAGAGAGAGAGAGAGAGAGAGGGAGGGGTGGAGGGAGGGCAGGAGGGAGAGAGGGAGGGAGAAAGTGTCAGTGGAACGGAGAAGAGTATATCACTATACCATTTACCTCAAGCAAATATCCCCATCTGACCAGAAGGTGTATAGATTGGAGGTAGTGCCGCCGGGGCATGAAGCCACAATGAGTGCTCCCAGGGCATATGGTGCTTCAAACTTGAGGACAAGAGCCATGATGAATCCAATCAAAGGCATCAGAACTACCTGACAGATCAATCCAACGGCTACACCAATCGGCCGACGAATCTAAGATAACCAATCATAGTTTGTACAAAAGATCTGAATATTATAATTTAGCTTGAGAAAGTCCACAGGAGTGGATGAAAGCTTGCATAACAAATTTGAGGTTGGTTGAAGCTTAAAAACTACATGTTATTAGAATGGTGCTTTACGAAACCAACTCTCGACGTTTATTTTGAGATAATCTGATTAACGCGATGGTTCTTTGGATAGCGCGTGCTTTTTTCACACAACACATTACAATGAGCATGAACAATAACTGCTATTACGAATGCGTGCAAGCATGCACAAGGCAGCGAAGCAATGGCTAGCTCGCATGTAACGGTAGCGTGCATGCAGCCTCATGGCAGGCTATGAGTTAGAGTGTTATCCAACAAACCGTCGCTGTTTTCACGAAGTGACGGTAGTGAAAAAAAATTGCATTCACTTTGCGTTACGATTTTCCTCACTACCGTCACTTCGTGAAAACAAGGACGATTTAACGTGCAAAGTACATTAATACCCAATATAGGGTAAACTATGTCCACTTTCTTCCTACGACGGTTTTCAGTGTTGACTTACCACGATCTTGAAATCTCTCAAGTCGATGGCTGCTCCCATTGCAACCATTGTAAGTCCCAGGGTAACTCCCAGCACACACTGATTGGCAAGCTTCAACTCTTCAATATTCTTGTGACCCCCTCCTCCTGTTCCAACGTCTCCGTCTCTATGGTGATCACAGTCAGTTCCGGTCGAGTTTGACCCGGAAATAGTTGCCAGCACTTCCGTTGCTACTTCCATGGCCTTAGACACGATTGCTTCCGTCCTCGTCGTCATCGTCATCGTCGTTGTCGCCATCTTTGGTGGATGTGACGGGATACTGTAACACACACTGCCCTTCTCTAGTGTGTTTAAACGCGATCTTTTCTAGAAACTAGATTAGAAAAAAAGTAGGCCTAGGTCATTACAATTTCAGCGAGATAAGGAGCAATATGTTTGACTGTTTTCAATAGGGAGGGGATGCTTGAACAAAACTTCAGAGCTTTCTTAAAGGTACTATGTCCCATTTGCAGGCCAAAAATGAAAAGGTTAAATTCCAACGGCATTTGAAAGATAATACTAATTTAAAAGTTCCCTAAAAAAAAAAAAGGGGGGGGGGGGGCTTGAAAATGTCTTTAAGTGGGAAAATAACGACTATTAGTTGTCAAATCGAATTAAGAGCTATAGAGCCAGTAAGTAATGGTCTGATTTTCAGACCATTGTACCGAATGGTCGTAACTTTTATGCTGCGCAAAGATTCAATCAGTTTAATTTTGGCAATTACAAGAAGTGGGTTATTGATGTAAACAAATGGTCACGTACCCTTTGCAGCTCATTTTATGTATGTTATTACCAAAGAAGAAAAAAGGCCAGTCAGTCACTCAATAGTGTCTGACAGTGAAGTCTAGGAAGTAAACAGGTTTCCTTGAATATTAGGACACTGCTAAAGTTTACATTTCACAGATATGACATACATGACATATTCATAATTCCTGCAAAGTTCTACAGAATTTGATGTTGGCTGCAAAAGGGACATAGTATATATCTTTAACAAGCAAATAATAGAGGAAAACAAATGTTCTTACATGATGTAGATTTCTAAGTTTTCTGACAACAACAAAGCAGAGGTCTAAAAATTGCCCCCAAAATAAATCTGTCTATCGCAAGAGTTTCATTACCCGCTATGGAATGTCTAAGAACTTTACTCATTACAATTGAACTTCCACCCTTGACAAGTACATTCGAATTTATTCTTAAAATTACGAGCGCACTATAGTTAGATATTGGCTGCGAATAAAAACATAACTGAGAGGACAATGCAATTTGCATCTTGGAGTGGCAGTAATCATGTTTAATAGATTATGAATTGTTCAACATGATATATCCGTAAACGTAGGTTTCACTTACCATCGTTTAAATGCTTGCACTTCATTTTGTTACCGATATTACTTGTTAGTGCGGGTTGGTAAATGTCATATCATTCGACTCAAAATACAAGGATATGCCCAGGATACTGATTGACCTGATGGTATGCCCGTAATTATTACCAAGAAGAATAATTACCAAGATCAAGGGCATATAAAGAGAGATAGAGAGCGAAAGAGAAGAGGGGATGGGGCGGGGGGGGGGGGGGGGGGGGGTTCGGCGACCTCTTTTGAAACAATATTTTATATGATATTTCGTATTAAACTGGTGTATTTATGACCTTTTTTTGCTTTTTGCCTTGTCTGTTTTCTCATCATGTTGATGCTATTCACGTGCAACTGGCAAAAGGGTATTATTACGAATATCATCATATCATATCATCGTTATCACACTTCTTGTTAATATGTCAATGTTATTACAGTGCACTTTTATTCTTATTTGTCTTCATTGTGATGATGACGATGATGATGATGATGATGATGATGATGATGATTGCGACGATGATGATGATAATGATGATGAAACTGATGATGGTGATGATGATGATGGTGAGGATGATGGTGATGGAGACGACGACGATGATGATGATGATGGTAATGTTGATGGTGATGATGATGATGGTGATTGCGATGGTGATGACGGTGAGGATGATGATAATGTTGATGAAACTGATGATGGTGAGGATGATGATGATGATGATGATGATGATATGGTAATGGTGAGGGTGATGATGATGATGGTGAGGATGATGATGGTGATTGCGATGGTGATGATGATGATGATGATGAAACTGATGATGGTGATGATGATGATGGTGATGGAGACGACGACGATGATGATGATGATGGTAATGTTGATGGTGATGGTGATGATGATGATGGTGATTGCGATGGTGATGACGGTGAGGATGATGATAATGAAAATGATGATGGTGATGATGGTGAGGATGATGATGATGATGATGATGATGATGATGATATGGTAATGGTGAGGGTAATGATGATGATGGTGATTGCGATGGTGATGATGATGATGATGATGATGAAACTGATGATGGTGATGCTGATGATGCAGAAGGATGATAATGATCATGATGATAATCATGTTGTTGGCTTCTTATGATAATTATAGCGCATATGTCTATCATGCTAACCCAATCCTACCCCAAACAAACAAAACAATATCGATGGTACGTTCAGAAATGAATGATGTAAAAGGTATGGTAAAACGAAGGAAAGACCCTTGTTCTATTTGATAATGGAATTTTTATGCTCGAAGCAACCAGAATAGAATGCAATTCAATGAGTATGTAGACGGTCGAAACCACTAACTGCAACTGAAAAATGACATAGAAGGCCTTTTCAACACACCAGAATGAAAACACTTTGTAGAACTTTTATTTCATATATAACAAATTTCAATGCACTGGAAAAGGTTTTAAACTTAAAACTCTATTATCATTGATTGGGACTCTAAATTGCCAACCATCCCAGTGTCTTATCCACCAAACAAAACCCCCTCAACGAATAGGAATATTTTCTTTTTTTATTGAATATAACAAACTTACATTCGTAAATGATTTCTGTCTACCTTTGTAATAGGATAGCCCAACATGGTAGAAAACAAAGCAACATAGGCCTACCTTTTATTCGGTTTGAAAAGCAATGCAACCTCTTCTGCCAGTTCGCAAGGCCTGGATTAATCTCGAAAACCCTCAGCAATCAAGATTCCCGTGTTACTTCTAGTCATTGATAAAAGGGTGTCTGCTGAGTTGTAAATAATGTCATATTCCATGACTTTGCTAGTGTTGCGGGTGCCGCTGACCGTGAGTAAGAATCCACAACGCGCGCGTTTATGCCCTAGTTTCATCAATGAGATCGACAACACAATAGCCGTTCACGAAGTTTGTCAGACCTGGGATATTTCATTTTTTCACGGTCCAGGGACCGTTCACACTCTAATTTAAGCTGGGACCTTTCGCATTAAAGTTAGGCAGGAACCGTTCACATACGGCATGTTAAGTATAGCCTCCCGATACGCCTGGTGCTCCGTGCTTTATTTTGTAATTCTATTATAATTATTACTGTTATTATTGTCATCATCATCGTCATCATCATCATCATCATCACCATCGTCATCATCATCATCATCACCATCATCTTCAATAGTTCTTGTAAAGTACTTGTAAAGATCAGTTAGACTAGACTTTGTGTCAGCATGGACCATGTAAGGCTCGTCCGCATCGTCCAAGGTCGTTGAAACTGGAGTCTAGGGGTTGTTCACATTAAAGGCACACTGTCCTACTTGTAACTACTTGCTCCCTCTATATAGAAAACTTCCCAAATCGGTGCCTGTTGGTCCCCCATGATCATCTTTTTCTTATGTTAAATGAGAGCTGAGTTAATGAGATAGCCACCTGTCACAGTGACCTTGTTGGCTCGCTGTGTGGTCTAATCCCTTCTAGCTGCAGTAGTAACGCCTACCTTTAAGTGTTTCAATTGTTACCAAATCACCAAGGAAAGTGTTTCATGTTTTCCAAACTTGTTTCAACTGTCACGCCATTTCGACCTAATACAAATGCAGCACTTTTTCCTTCGACAATTATTGCTTGGCGTCAAATTCCTACAATACCAAGTTATTAACTTCAACCAAGATTTTTACTTTTTTGAGGTACTTCATGTACGATTCGATTGCTATCCTAACCGTAAACCTAAACAACAACCCGATTGCTATCCTAATTCCTAACCGTGAGCCTTAGCAAAAATTCGATTACTAATACTATTCTAACTTTACACCTAAACAACAACCGGATTGCTAGCCTAACCGTGAACCTAACCAAAAATTAGATTGCTATCCTAACCGTAAACCTAACCTAAAATCAAATTGCTATCCTAACCTTGAGCCTTACCTAAAACACAACTGACACCTCAATCCTTACCCTAATTTCTTACTTAAAACCCTTTTCCTAAAATTCCTAATCCTGAATCTTACTTAAAACCATTATCCTAACCTTAAACCTGTAAAGCCTAAATGGCAGCCCTTTCTCTTGCTCTTTCTACTTTTGGCGAAAAAGAGGCTAGAGAAAATGTCGTCGGAGCAAATGTCGGACGATCCCTATATATGTTTTGAGCAATGTCTCTTTAGGTTTCCATGATCTCTCTATGTCCTTTGGGATCGTGTGAGTCGGTCTAATGGTCAGCTCTTTCCCTTCTCCTACAAATCGACCCTGATGGACAGACCCTGGTTAGAATTTGAATCAGTACCTTTGCAATATGACGGTCCGCCCCTTATTAGTAATCCGATTTTACGCAATGTTGTTGTTGTTCTTTTTCTCTTCATTTCTGCACCTATTAAAAGCAAATTATTTTTTAGAGTGGACTATTAACATTAACGTATTACGTAATCCGAAAAATATTTCTAGAGGATTTTGAGGATATACAAAAGTGGATTGAAATTGCCCTTAGAATGATATTTTCTAAAGTGGTTGTGATCGTGTTATATTATACTGAATTTCCCATTCTTTCCGTCGCTCTGACTCCCATCCCATCTTTGCCTTCCCCTCTCCTTCTCTTTCTGTCTTTGTGTCTCTCTCTTTGTCCTGTTCCTTCTTTCTTTCTCTATTTCTAACATTCTACATTAATATTTCTCAATTAATGTCTCATTCATTCCGACTCTCTGTTTGCCAAGCTCCCCCTCCACACTCCCCTCTCCCCCTCCTCCCCTTCTCTTTCTTCCTTTCCCTTTCTCTTTCTTTTTTGAATAAGTCTAATACCTGGATGGGATTACCAAGAAAATTTTATAATGCTTCCCTTGGAAATAATGTGGCTTTTGATATATTTAAAAAACAACAACATCTGAATCGTCTGACCTCTCCAATCATCGTAGTGTGCTTTTACCCCTTCTCTCATATTAAAGTGACTCGGTAACATTGTTGAAGGTTCATTTAAAAAATGTGTAATTTTTGTATGAAATGTTAATATTATTTTACTTCTATTGTACTTACAGGCTAAAAATCCTGAGAAAATTCTCAACCACAAAGATATTTATGGTTTTTCTTTAAAGGCGTCACTGTGCAACACCCTCTTACTGTACAGTTATTTACAGTAAATTCTCCCAACCATTTTTGAATTTTCCCAACCGTTTTTCAATGGAACTAAGACATAAAGCAGGCTCTTAAAAATCTTTCAACACTTAAATGTCTGGAATCTTATATAAAGCCAATTCATTGCATTGTGATGATTTACATTAACCGAAAATGTAATTAAATTGTAATAATATAGTTGGGAGAATTAACGAAGCGATCAGATCATATTTCCCAAATTTTTATCACTAATAATGGTCCGTTTTCACTCAAACTTTCAGATTATCTTTAATTGTACATTTACCATTGGAGTCACTACCTCTCATCTGAACAATGTTACTAAGTCCCTCCAAATGAATCATTGTATTTTTAAAGAATTGTAGAGAGTGAGGGAGGGAGAGAATAGTAAGAAAGAGATGATGGGGAGAGATAGGAGAGAGAGAGGGGGGGGGGCGGGAGAGAGGGGGACGGGGGGGGGGGGGAGAAAGAGATGAGGGAGGGAAATGAGAGAAAGATATGAGAGAGAGAGAGAGAGAGAGAGACAGAAAGGGACGGAAAGATGAGAGAGAAAGAGAGACGGGGGGGGGGGATGACGACGGAGTCTTGAGCAGTTGATCAAATAAAAGCAGTTGCTCTTTAATAATGAATTTCTCCAAAACCTTTGATGGTGTTCCTCATGATCCCGTCATAAACAAGATTACACTTCGCCCCTTTGGGATTACATGCCAGTAGTCATTGTCAAAAATGTCGATGAATTTCATGAATTCACCTAAAATGTAATTATATTGTATCATAACGTGAAAGAGAGTGTCATTTAAAGGCAAAAGACCAGTTTTGGAAACGCCCCCTCTCAAAAAATGTAATGGAAGCTCTTATTAGCAATCATGTGAAAGAATATGTTTTGAATAATACGTGATGATACAAAATTGCCGGGAAACCGCCTACTAATTGATATATTTGGTAAATTATTATATCGATCCGGCCTGGATGAATATCGCAAATGCACTTCAACATTGGACATGTATATTTCTGCTTTTTTGCGAAATTAGGTTGAAGTATTGCCATCTAAACCTCTATATTGAATGGATATTTTGCACCCAAAACCCTTGAATTGCAATTTACCACTACCGGTCTATATCTTTAAGACACACTCCTGCAAAGATTTCCCCCGAAAAATGTGTATGAAGACAAATATTGATAAAAGAATACAAAATGTGGGTTTTCTGCTGTACGCGGTAAACCGAATTTGTTATTCTTTTATCAATATTCGACTCCAAACACATTTGTTTTTGAAAATCCTTGCAGAAATGTGTCTTAGATTAAATCCTCTTTGACAAATACGATACAATTTAAGTAAAATATTGCCATTACATTTTTGGGGCTCCCAAACCAGACCTTAACTGTTATCTTTAAAATTATTATTTGATAGATGTTGGATGACAGATTTCGATTGCGGGATGGCTGTTTCTCGCTCTCCGATTGATCCAAACTTTATACTGTCCAAGGAAGGTCGACGCTTTTAATAATGATGATAATTTTTTTTCCCTCTACATTATTATTATTTTTATGTAACAGAACACTGCTCGAGTAGACCACAATTATTATCTGTAGGGTAATCAGACATTTTCTTCGACGACAATCATTGTTCCCAGCTTAATTTCTTCAAATGTATAGGATTATGGCACTAATATTTACGGAAATAAAATTGTAGAGATCAGTGGATTACGGTTAGGATTGCAACTGGCTCTTAGGACAGGTTT
Organism: Strongylocentrotus droebachiensis; assembly: GCA_035222895.1. NCBI lineage: Eukaryota > Metazoa > Echinodermata > Echinoidea > Camarodonta > Strongylocentrotidae > Strongylocentrotus > Strongylocentrotus droebachiensis. The sequence continues at coordinate 601,468 of JAVYIG010000282.1, read as the reverse complement.
AAGATTACCCGGTAGGATGCGAAAGTTAATGTGCCTAGATTAGCAAGTGTGCGCTTGTAAAAATGACGCCTGGCTGGAATGCTCCCCAGGGAGTGGAGAATGTACATAAATTGTGTGCGGGTAAGCCTGTAAAGCGCTTTGAGAGGGCCTTCGGTCCTGAGAAGCGCTATATAAGAACGAGCTATTATTATTATTATCATTATTAGGGTGTAGTACAATAGTGTTTGGTCTAGGGTTGAAGTTAGGTGATCGGTTTAGTTTAGGTTATTGGCCGCGGATCAATTGGCACATGTGTCGTGCAATTACCTTGCATGTGCACCTTTAAGAAAATGACAATTTAAAGATTTGGGGGTAACACGAAGCGCACGATTTTGACACATAATGACACTGTACTCGGATACCAGGTCCTGGGACTGAATTGAAAGCAGGGAGACGGAAATCGATAGTGACACTGCGCTGTGCTGGGAGAAACACGCACTACCAAGCTTGCGAATGAATGTTAATAAACTCTACGTGTGAGTCAGGATGAATGTGTTATTTCGCGTGAGAAGATGTGACTATTTTTAAACATTAACCCATAATGAGTGATGTCCGCTTTTTAACATTTTTGTTTAGATTTAAAGGAAATGTACGTTTCTGGATGTTCAGTGAAATTATCAAGCTATTATAAACATCGTATGATTAACATCCGAGATGTTGCATTGTGGTCCAGTCCTACATTTCTTTTAGTTATAGAAGTCAATGGCCCCTATTCAACGCCGAGCTTAAGTATGGTTTTTCCCTTCAAATCGGGTTTAATGCAGGAGGTTGGTCTGAGTTCAAGGTTTGGACCCAGGGTCGAGCTGAACTGAATCAGCAGAGTACGGATCAATGTGTCCCAGATGTTCGATGAGCGATGAACGAATGTGTGATATTCTTTTTTTATTAAATTTACAACTAAATGATCAATCCAAATTCTGAAGGGAAATGACATTATATTGATGGAGACCATGTTTTTGAATTCATCTAAAATAAGTAGTCAAGGTGATATTCATCAATTTAGGGTTACTCATACCCCGGTAAGAATAGCTTATGTGTGTGTGTGCGTTGTGTGAGGCCGCGTGTCTGAGTATTTATAATAATAATACATTTTTGTATAGCGCATTTCAGAACTGACAGAACTCTCCATGCGCTTTACATGTACATCCAAGATAATACCTCATTCTACACTTAAAATACAAAACAATATCAACACCTTATTCTACACTTAAGATACAAAACAATATTAAACAGCACAAATAATTATCTGATAATTAATCTACGAAGCATGATTTAATCTAATTCATTGAAAAGATAGGTTTTGAGTTGTTTCTTGAAGAGTTCAGGGTTATTCTGAGAATGAAGAGCACTTGGTAGAGAGTTCCAAAGGGCTGGGCCGTTGTAAGCAAAAGGCCTTTCACCGTACGTCTTTGTTCTCTGTCGTGATACTTGCAGAAGTTGTTGGGTGGTGGACCTAAAGCCCCCATCACACCAAACTAGTTCTCACTACGTTCTGGAAAATGTTGACAAACGGGTTCAAACTGTGTGCGAACGGAGTTTAATGTAGTAGCGACTGTTTACGATGTGTTTAAGAACTACGTAGACGGGCTCTGACTGGCTAGGACGGGAGGGTGCTCTAGAGTTTTGAGCCTGTTCAAAGTTTCCCCGTCCTGCAATTAGACGGAGTTTTTTTCTATTTATTTTTTAAATAATTATTTCCGAAAATCATTATATAAAACAATTATTTAGGACAATACAACTTGTTCTAACTAGTTTGTGACCCCCCCCCCCCCCCCACCCTCGACCCCCGTTCAGAAACAGTTCTGCTCGTTCTCGTTTCGTTCTTAGTGCGTTCGAACGTGCTCCTATGTTTAGTGTACCATCCCGTTCTGGCTCTGGGGCTATAATTTCATATACATCATTTTTCTTCAAAAATCTTTCAGGGATAAACTAAAATATAGAATATTAAACAACTCTACTGCCTATCGCACCCTATCGTACCCTGTTCACGATCGACACCTATAGTATTGCCCAAACCATCGATTGAATGCATGGGAGCTGTGAAATGGAAGAAAAATGAAACACAGAAATGACTCGATTTTTGAGCAAGAGAAAAAAGAAACAGCGCCATCTAATCATCATTGATGAGAAACTCGAAGAACAGTACAAGCAAATAATAATCGACTACGAGGTTAAAGGAAACCAAAACCTTCATACTAAGTTACTTTTATTGTAAATTTTAAGATATTTGAAAAATATTAGTGAAAATTTGAACAAAATCAGGCAAGGAATAAGGAAGTAAGAGCTTTTTGAAATGACTAGTCACTAGAGGGCGGTATTCAATTTATGACATCATCTGTGAACAACTCTCCATGCCTTTTGTACATCAAATTTCATGTTTTTCCTTCTTTCTTGTGATTGAGATAATGTACTCCCCTGGAAGCAAGATATAGAATGCAAAATGATATTCTACTTCACATGTTATGAAGTCGGATCAAGAACACAAATAAATACGAAGATAACAAAAAAATTGTGAAATTTTATGTACAAAAGGCATGGAGAGTTGTTCACAGATGATGTCATCAAATTGAATACCGCCCTCTAGTGACTAGTCATTTCAAAAAGCTCTAACTTTCTTATTCCTTGCCCGATTTTGTTCAAATTTTCACTGATTTTATTCAAATCTTTTAAACTTTACAATAAAAGTGACTTAGTATGAAGGTTTTGGTTTCCTTTAATATATGTTTTATATTCCACATCGGCAATAAAGTCTATTTAAAGTGAATTTTACATAATTAAAAGAACTAATTCTGCAGACAGTTTAGCTTCAGCTAGATTTTACAAAGCACAACATGCATATTACATGTAATACAGTCGATGCGCGCTCATTTGACATTGACATTTCGCGTAACTTACTTTGCTATGCTTATTCAATGGGCAAGTGGGGCAGCAACAAAAAATTACTCCACAAAAGTCCTATCGCAGGGAGATAGTACTTATCTATCATTGATCATGTGACCTCGTTTAGACCAATCAGATTGCAAGATTCTTAGTATGCGGGATATAATGAAGAATAGCCAGGCGGAAATAATATTTTCAGATTGGACAGCCTTAAAACCCAACAAGCAACAACAACAACTCTCATATCAATATGATAAACAGTTTGGCCATGCTGACAATGAAACAAATCATGTGAATAGAATCAGTGTCATGATGATAATAGATGCATCTAAACGCATGTTTTTAATTGCATATCCTGTAAAAAGGCCTAGTATTCCGCGTTTTTTTTAAATTATTTTTCTGGGGGGGGGGGGGGTTGCAATTATTGAGAATATTTAAATTAAGAGCAATATCTTGTGATTTTGTAATAATTTGATGTTTCAAAGTAAACGCATTTTCTTGTTTTCTACACCAACCTACACCAAATTCGCGACATCATCGACTATGTAATACAAAATCGGCCTATAGGTTAGAGTATAAATATGTTACATATCTTGAATGTAGTTGGTATATTATTTTAGAATATGCCATCGCCAAAAATAATTTCATAAAAATAGATTAATAAGTAACTCTACTCTGTAATAATTTGTAGCGGGGACAGAGGAATCTAAAGCGACCAGTTGAAGTGTCAACTGAAGTATTGAAAAATGGACACGTGTATTTTTCACCATATACATAATATATATGCCTAGATATACTTTGTCTAGTTCTGATATTCTTTTACTAATGTAGAACGCTGCAAAATTAAATTGTTTCTGTAAAATTCAGGTTTTCCCAATATATTCAATATCAGAACGATAAAAATCCCTCCTAGGTTCAGGTATAGCACACTATAGCTAAATGCTTATATGTAGTTCGGTATTTACGTTTTAGGGTTTTCACTTATTTCCTGAATTACATTATGATACATATATATATATGTATGATATCTTATTCACCTACGATACTGTGACATGATATAAAGAGTGTGCCAGTCCGTATATCATGGTATGACTAATGGGATCGGACATAGATTTGTGTGGTTTCCCAGGCAAAGACACTCTTTTGTCTCTCTCTCTCTCTCTCTCTCTTCCTCTTTTTTGTATAAAACTACAGGGTCCATGAGTTAACCCATATCGGTTGTATACTCTAAACAAAGAAGAAGAAAGGAAAAACACCACACACATAATAAGTTCCATGAAACAATTGTTTTAATTTACAGAAGAAAATTCTTTAGGCTAGGTGCAAGAGAATCGTAAAATGTCGGGTGATGAATATTGTCTTTAACTTAACATATAGAGCCTCCTTCCTACATTATGTAATAATGACATAATTATTTTTATGGCTATAGTAATTGTAGCGGCATGAAACCAAAATTGTACAAAATTCTGAAGTTGAAAACTATCAGGCCAAATAGGAATCATTAATGAATTAGTTGCACAAAAAAAGGTATAATGTCTGTTTATTGGTCAGCATGATACACTATCTGCCTTAGCAACAATTTGTTTATGATAAGTCAATCTCTGGTTGGTCATTCACACCCAGCCAGCCCACTGGTACATAGTAACAATGACCCCATTGAATAAGACTTGGGGCATGTATGCAAATTAAATTCCAATGATACTAATTCTGAGAAGTGTATTGATGTGCCAAGCACCAATCCTGCTTGCACCTAGCTTTTTGACAAGGCCTCGTGACTCTGGCTATTTTCCACCCCAATCAGCGGCTGAGATGAATCTAGAGACCCGTGGCTACTCGCTCTGTCGTTCACTTAGTCTCTTTTTAGTGGCTCAGCTTCTATCAGACATGTGGCCTTGTTTAAAGGCTAGCTTGCACAAGGAAGGAAGAAGACAGTTTCGCTTTTGGATCGAAGTTTCACTTTCACATTTGGATCGAAAAATTACTAATTGTGGAAACCAGGAAGTCGTACAGTTGGTGAGTTGAAATATTATTGATTACACGTATTACCAGTCTTCACACTTTGGAGTTTGTAACATATTTAAGCCCAAAAGAGATACAAGTTTCAATATTACAAAAGTTACATCTCTGTGTATCCAGCAGTCAGTGCACTCTGTGTGTGCACATAGTTTATATGTATACAAATACTCGAGTGACAATGTAACAAATTCGCAGAGAACTTGTTTTTTTAATATAGTTTTGTAATATTGATTGATTATTGTTGAGAATCATTAAAGTAGATGTTCTTGAATGTGAATTATATTGTTCATGACTTTGGTTTAATATCATTTAAGGTGTAGGAGAAAAGTTTCGAGAAGTTCGGAATTTGTAACTGTAGTGAGACTATGCTGAATTGTGTATATTAATAACAAGTACACACACAGGTACGCACACCCACACAAACACACACACACACACACCCAAGGTCTTTGTTTAAGGATTTGGGGAACACTGGTCTTAGTCATCTCAGTATAGTAGAGCTGGTCAGTCTCAGATTGGATGCCGTTCCATGGGCACAAACTTCTTAGAATATAGGCACGTTCACACTGTAGTTTAGTATCGTTGTATCAAGGTTAAAGTTAATACCGATTTAACTGCAGCTTAAGTTAAGATTAAATTCATTTGGGTTATATTATTACATGTTATATATATATATATATATATATATATGTCATGTTAAGTCTCACGTATACTAACTAGATTAGTTGTATTTACGGGAAAAGACAAGGAGATTAATATCAATACTTGATAAGTTATATCAATCACAGTGTTTAAGTGCTACACATTATGGAATGATGATCATATATTAATTATAATTCTATTTTTATTGCTTTACAGGGAACTACTCACTCGACGTATACATTCACTTGTCTCTACAAAATATTCATTGTTCTAAGTTATACTCTACGTTATCGCTCTATAATATAATCTTCACGTGTTTTACGACCAGTTGATTTCTTGAGCATCTTGACGGTCATATCCAGGATGTGCAGTTTACGGATGTGTAATGAACGGAATCTTTGAACATGTACACGTAAGTGTGATTGGACAGTTATTACGGAGTGCGTTCCGATGTTTGCCTAATGCCTCATGATGCCTAGGTCACATTTGCCGCGGGCGCCGTGGGGTCTAAGATATCTACGGCCAATAGCAATGATAGGGCCGCCGCAGCATTCCCACGGTCACATACTGTAGCAGTCACATATGTTAGGGTAGCCGCACAGCGTATTTTTAATTTGTGGGGCAGAAAACCTGCGACTGCCGTACGGCCTTTGAAGTGACGGCGCACAGTCGCCTTAGGGCGCCCCTGCGGTGGCCGTAGCTTTTTGACAAATACTAAGGCAGACGCAAGGTAGCCGCAAGGTGCCCGCAATGCGGCCAAATGGGAACCATACGGCGACCGTGAGGCCAGACCGATGCTACCGCTTCACCCTGGAGTATATAAAACGCAAGGCTACCGTACGCCCGACGTAAGGTCGCAGTTGAACCGCTCTACGGCATGGCTACGACGTGTCTAATCGCTACAGCGAACCTAGAAATGAAAGACAGTTATAACTCCGCGTTATAATCCCACGGCGAGCCGTACGGCCTGTAAAGATAGGGATACGCTCTAGGGTGACCCTGTGGCTACCGCAGTTCTCTGCGTCCCCCGCAAGTATCTCTCGATTTTGGGGGCGTACGGCCGCCGTATCCTAGCCGTAGAGCAACTGTGACCTAGGCATACTCCTGTTTAACTAAACAGTTGTCTAAAGTCATGTCTAAGTCCCGTCTAATTTTAGTCACGAAGTCGTGTCTAATTTGTTTCATATTCTGAAGTCGTGATTAGGTCAAGTTAAACACCGAAGTCCTGTCTAAGCCCTGTTTGACTTTAGACGACTGCGAGGTGTTGTTTAAAGACACTCAGTAGTTAGCTCTCATGGGGAATTCAACACCGTGTTCGGGTCTTTACCCAATAACAGGTGTTGTCAATTACCAGGGTTAGCCTTGAGTTTTATGACCATTCGACCAGTAATGCTTTGCTTTTCCCTCACCCGATCCGAAGCGGGATCCGAAGCTAGACTCTCCGAGAGATAAGGGGGGTAATTCTTGACTGGTCAACGGGTTTGTTGTGTGCAGATTTGTACTCCCATTAATGGTTTTCCCACCAAGTCTGGTGTCAGCGAATTATGGCCTTCTGCACATGGAAACTGACGCGTGACTCCCTTTAATTAAGTCCTGTTAAAGAGCGCGATTATGCTGCTTTGCAACGTGTACGGTGCACTCTACTTGTTGACCCTGAACTTGTAGGGGAGAACGATGGTACGTGAATCCTCTAAAATTTCAAATACGTTTTGCAGGAGTTTTACTCATGTAGCCTATTTTTTTTTCTCGATAATGTTAACTTTTCTTATAATAATAATAATAATAATAAATTTATATAGCGCAGCATTTATACAAAATATATTCAGCTGCGCTGGTTAAGAGCTCCTTTTTACTAAATTCTACAAAATAAGATCTCTCAATTGAACAAATAAGTTTTTAAATCGGATTTGAAAACATTGAGAGATGTGCTTCGTATTTCTATTGGCAAGCTATTCCATAGTTTGGGGGCAGCAATAGCAAAAGCACGGTCCCCGAGAGTTACTTTAGTTTTGCCATGGGGAATCTGAAACAATGCGGGCAAGCACTGAATCCAATTACCGGGGTAATAGTATACTTGTAAAGCGCTTAGAGATTTTGTATTAAGCGCTATATAAAAATTAAATATTATTATTATTATTATTATCCATTCTGTTGGAGAAGTTTTTTTCAGGATCTTCCAAGCACTGACGCACTGATATTATTAGTGAACTGTGCACCAGTACCGTACACAGTGTAGAGCATGCATTACAGTACGTGTGTACACAGTACATGCAGTGCAGTCGATATCACGATCACATCACCATGGCAGCACAGCTGTGTGTGTTAATGTATGTATCCGGTGCGCGCACGCATGCGCATTCGGTCTATCGTCTGCAAAAATGTCAGAATTAACGCCTACTGGGCATGCGCAGAAGTCGTGACTAAAGTTAAACACGACTTCGTAATTAAACACAACTTAGACGGGACTTTATAAACAGTTATTTAGTTAGACAGGACTTAGACCTCGCGTTGTAGTATCTCTTTGGTCTAACTAAACAGTTGTTTAACTTTAGTCATGAATAAGTTAGACACGACTTCAGAATACGAATTTAGTTAGACAGGACTTAGACCTCGCGTTGTAGTATCTTTTTGATCTAACTAAACAGTTGTTTAACTTTAGTCATGTATAAGTTAGACACGACTTCAGAATACGGGCCAATACCTTTAAAATAAACAAAACGGAAAATAACATGTTTACATTTGCAAAACGAAGATTTTGTATTATCTAGTTTCGTTAATATACCAGATTTCAATTACAGAATTGTGGGAATAGTACTCAAAAGCGATGGTGGTTGATATATATATTTTTTTCTGCCTGGGGAGAGACTAAGGTTTCCACTTGCTAGGCGGAATACGGTCGACACTATATGGGCTCCAAGATTCGTTGGCTAGCTAAAAATGCGCATGCGCACATGGTAACCGTTAGGCTTAGTGAAAGGGGAGTATACGTATTAAGCTCATGAATAATAATGAACAAATCTTCGAGCTCATATAGTGTCGACCGCGAAATGCACAGACCACTATTTGAAGTGATTTGATTTGCATCGCAATTCCCATCAGGACAGACTCACTGAGCGAGAGATATGAATTACGTTGTTTGTTTGGTTAGCTCTTGTTATACGTATTTTCCTCAGGTTTAGTTTTTGGACCACATTACTCGACTGACGTGCACCAGGTACCTACTCAATGACACCAGACTGTGAAATACAGACTCACGTAGCCTATGCTCTCCATTTGATACGGGTTATCCGTCACTTCTACATGGTAATCTGATGGAACCAAGGACATATTTTGTACAAAGGGAACTTCTCGATCATTTTATTTCACACACGGCATCGTGTCAATATCGGACTCATGACCCAGTGCCAAACTCACCTTTTATCTTGCAAACCATAGTAAACGCCCTTTTTTTTTGTTTAAATGAAACGTTTCAGAACAGATTTGTTACTTGTTGCCTGTTATTTTTATTTGACCTGTGCAAAATGTTGTAAGAATCCTTTAAACTCGGCTACAATTGAGGAGAGGACTCGTGGCCTCATTTCACGACTTATCTCGCAAAGAGCCGGATCTAAGCAAACAGTGAGTATAAATCATATTATTTACTTGTTACTTTATACCTTTGTTGAAGCAATAGCCATCTAATATAAGTCAATCTTAATAGAACTAGGCGTTTTACGTGGTGTGTGCCGGTAATCCAGCTAACAATGGAAGTTACAAACTGATTCAGCCGAGGACGCAGGTTCGAAACTGAGTCATGTCTTTCGGATGGTGACGTTTACAGCTTGGTCCCCAGACGTAAATAATCAAATCTGATTGATACACGTCTGTAAAAAACCCGATAAACTCACACGACATACAATCCATGCACTGGAGAAACCCTAATCCTAACTATTATATAAACCTGAATAAATGCTGCTAGCATTATGAGAATTATGACAACATGGACAGTCTTTAGTCTACTAGATCACAAGCGCGTAGCTAGGATTTTATTATAGGGGGGCGAATCACTCTCAAGGGGAGTTGGTGCAAGAAGGGGGAGTTTTCCCGACCCACGCGGAAGCGCGGAAGCTTTGACGTTTCATTAAGACGATTCGCTGTACCATTCTAGACTCTTTTGAAAATTCAGACAAGGATTTCTTGTCTGAATTTTCAAAAATAATATTTGGTTAATTGTTATGCAGTGGCATAATGAGCAAACAAGTTTCGGGGGCAAAAAAAATAAAATTCGCATCACCATCCGACTCTTACATGTTACATGCAGGCCACGCGGAACGTTTTTCAAAGGGGGCTAAAGTATTTACAATCAGGTAGAGTGGAGCGTAAATTAGCGTGGGGTCTTGGGGCATTGCGGTCAGATGAGCAGTCAGGTCTCCTCCTTAGGGCCTGTAATAGGGTCCACGGGGCAGAGCCCCCGGAAGCTCGGGGGTTTTAGGCATTTCATTTCGGTCAGATGAGCATATTATGATACCTAATTTGTAAAATTGGCAGGTCATTAATTGAAGTGGGGTCCAGGGGGGCGGAGCCCCCAGAAGTTAAGGGGTTTTAGGCTTTAAATGACGAGCAGATGAGCATCCAGGGCCCCGCATTCTGGTCCTTGGTAGGGTCCAGGGGGCAGAGCCCTCGGAAGCTCTGGTGTTTTAGGCATTTTATTACGATAAAATGAGCATTTTTTTATACCTTATTATTTTGTAAAACTGGCAGGTCATTAATTGATATTGATTATATATAAATATGTTAGATGAAACTGAGATAAGGACAGGATTGGTTTAAAAGTATTCAATGGAAAACAATAAGAGATAAGAGTATAAGAATTCGAAGTCAGATGCCAAATATTCCAGTGCCAAAGTAAAACAGACCAAAGTATTGAAAATTCGTTTTTGAAATTGTCATACGTGTACATGTTTATTGCAAACCTTGTTCACATTTTAATTCGTTGGTGAACTATCGTTTTTTTTAAATAAAGATCACATTGTTTTAGCTCATGCTACACCAAACATTCTATTGATATCGCTCTCACTTCGTCCATTTTTAGAATAACCCCTGAAACCCCGTAACATATAGCCTACCCCTACTAGATGATCAGGGATGACTTTACATATTTTCTCTTTACGTTGTCCAAGATACTGTTTCACCACCATGCTTTGCAGTTGAGTGTGATTTTCCGAAGCGAGTGAGCAATAAAGAAACAACTAAATTCATCAAGTCGCATTGCGACCGATTAGATATTATTATCAGGTGAATTTACCGATCTTGATTGGTTTTTAAGTAAAATCTCATGATGAAAGAACGAATAAGTACTTTAATATGTTAATGAGATGAAATATAAATTGCTCTCAGTCGCTTTAAATAAACACTCGCCATTATTTTTGTCTTAACCTTAATATTCCTCAACACTGCCTTTCATTGTGGTGGAAGAAAAAGGGAACCTGTTACTACACAAAGCTGCTCCGATCCTTTGAAACTAGATGTGGCTCTTTAGATGACCGCAAAAGGGCACACTCTGTAACGAGCAGTGGGAAATGTCGGTAAAAAGGTTCACTTTTCAAAAGGCAATTATTAAAAAGAAAAAAGGGGTACTAATCAAAAGGGTCAGAGCCACTTATTTGAAAGGAAAAATGGCACATATCATACAAAAAAAATGGGCTATCATCAGAAATGAAAAGGGGCACCTTTTAAAGGTAAAGACCAGTTTTGGAAACGCCCCCTCTCAAAAAAATGAAATGGAAGCTCTTATTACCAATCATGTGAAAGAATATGTTTTGACTAGTACGTGATGAAACAAATTTTGCCGAGAAGCCGCCTACTAGTTGATATATTTGGTAAATCAGTATATCTATTTGGATCTGATAGATATCGCGCACATGTCGCGTAGTCCCATTTACATCTTTCTGTGTACAGTGCTTGTAACTTTACCAAGACTGGGCCGAATTTCTTACCATTTTGATGATTCCAAAACCTTGCAGTAGGCCTACACAACAATTCTTATATGCTAGATCATCAACTTTTTCTGATCGATTCCACTACGTTTCTTTCACCATGCAGTCGCATGACCAGAACTGATCTTTATCTTTAAAAGGGAAAATACACTTACTACAAGGAACACCTGTCAGATTTGGATAGGGACACTTATCAGAGGTTAAAAGGGACATTTATTACAAAGAGGGAGGTGCGTTTATTAGGTAGAACATTTTCCCTAAGTAAAAAGGGCTATTATAAGGTACTTGAAAAAAAGGGAAGCCATAGTTTTAATTCTCTCTTTCTTTATTATGTATTTTAATTTCTTCTCTTTCCTTCTTTCTTCTTTTCTTTCTTACTAACTTATTTCAATTTTCTTTCTTTCTATCTTTCTTGCTTACTTTCATTTGCTTTTTTTTCCCGCCTTTTTTCTTTCTTACTTATGGCTATTTTAATTTTTCTTTCTTTTTTTCTTCATTTTTTTATTGATCGAAACCTCCAGTAAAAAACATACGTGGCATAGATGGATTCAACTTATTTTGCAGCCAAACTTTTCCGGTGAATTATCGTTTTAAATGTTTTCATAGCTTAAACAACAAAATTAAACACAGCACCAGCACAGAACAGACTATGACCTCCTAGGTCACAATATAAGAGGAAACCACGCGATATCCTGGCTCCACATACTTCCTGATGATTTTATTTTAAGGCAACAAGGAATCAATTCTACAAATCGTTTCACGGATCAGGTACGTACATTCTCACGTGCAATAGAAAGGGTCTAAATTGTTCATATTCCTTAGTGAATATTATCTTACCAGTGAAAGGACGAGGGGAATTAAGAGCAGGGCCCTGTGGGAACGATTTTGTTGTTGGAACCTAGGAGAGCTGATGGTATAAGTGACGCCCGAAAATTCCAGGTCAAGCGAAAACAAAAACAAACCAAAACAAAAATTAAACTAAACAAATGAGAACATAACAATAAAAACAACAATGAAATATCACCTTAATCTTGGGGGGGGGGGGAGGCTGTGTAGCACCTTGAAAAAACACCGATTTATCTCTGGCCCACGAGAGAAAGGTGGAAGGTAGGACTCTGTGAGACCCCTGCTCTTATTTCGGTTACTACACGACTGCAAGCCACAATCTTTTGGCACAAGACAAAAGAAAAGAATAACAACAAATTATATAGCTGAAACACATAAATCTTTCGTTATTCCTTACGATATAGATAATAGGGACTTTTAGATTCGCACGAAGACAATGGGGATTGCTACGATCGACGTACTTTTAATGTACTGCCTTGAATGGACGTCACACGTATCAGTCTAAAAGTCCCTATCATAATGAAACTTGAACCAGTGGGATGACGTCATGGTCATGGAATCCACTCGAGGAAACCAGTCTGCACGCACCGATTTGACACAAATCCTAAAGCATTGAGCACAGTCACCATCTTAATAATGACAAGCAAGCAACAACAAAAGGAAAGGAAAAGGGAAGAAAGAAGGGCTAAAAAATGAGTTAGAAGTGGACCCAGGGCACTCAATTATCCGTATATAGGCCAAGGCCCAACGGTTCAGCTAGCCATGCTCCGAGATTTGTTTCGTTTTTAGGTCAGAAATAGCCCTAATTCTTGTTTTAGGCCTATAAGATTTTTTGTTTAATGCCGATGATCGCTTTACACTAGGGCGTACAAGTTACAACGTCCAAAAGTATGTCAGGACTCAGTCAGGCTTCAGGCGTATCCGGACACCTACCCCCTGGACATCCACCCCGGATAACCACCTCAGTCAACTACCGCATAGGACAACTACCCACTATGACAACTACCCCCGGACAACTACCACCCGGACAACTACCCCCTAGGATAGTTGTCCGGCTCGAGCCCCCTTTTTTGGGGAAAAAGTTTGTTTAAAAGAAATAGGAAGAAATTAACCGAGGGCAAGACCCCCACAAAAAAACTCATTTTCCCCCTGCAAAATGCAAGACCACATTTACCTACATAACAGCGCGATTAAGCGAACCTAACTCAGCGAAAAAACGCGAAAAAATAGCAATGTGAGAGGTAAAAACACGGAGGCATCGTCAAGCATGTCGGCAAAGTTTCCTGGTTCGGCAGTTTGCGGAATCATAAAATAAGTTCCGCATAAGCGATCGTAAAAGCCTAATTTGTTCAAAATTACATACTTTTATTTCCGGAATCTGGGTAAAAACACTCCATTAAGTTGTACAGGTGCGCAGAAGACGAACTGTCAGTCATTTTTTTCTTCAATCTGCGCATAATTATATGCAAATTATACCGAACGAAATTAGTCTCATGCACATCGTTTATTAGTGTCACAGATGGGTCGCAATTGCTACACTTTATGGACGGATTAGATAGATGTGTATATCATTAAAATTATAATCAGTATACGATGTGAAAGTTATTCTTCTCCGGCTTCCGGAAACCAACCTGGTAATTTTTGTTGTGTCCTGCCGGACGCAATTACTCACCGCTTTTGCATAATTTGTGTTTGAGATTTGTTTTTTTTCTATTAAGTGCCCCTTTTCATCTCTGATGGTGACTGCCCCTTATTAAGTGCGAGGAGTGGCCCATTTTCAACTCTGGTAATTTCCCTTTTTACTACCGACATGTGCTCTTTTCCCTTTTTAATAAATGTCCTTTTCCCTGTGGACATGTGCCCCCTTTTCCTTTCCCCATAAAAAATGCTCCTGATTTAAAGCGATAAAGAGCAACTTTTTCTTCAATTTTACCAAAATCTGGCTCGCTACGCTCGCTCTTATTTAAAGCTGATAAAATTTTGTTTCTTATTAAAGATCTTTTCAGTCTTTCGTGGTTAGAATGTGCTCTTTAAAAGATGTATTTTTTTACATTGCGACCTCACAAATCTGAAACTTTTGCCCGCCCGCTTCGCTCGCTCGTAAATATGATAATGTACTCACAATGTAGGGGTATATACCAATGTCTAAAAAAATTTATATTTTCGCTTTGAGGTTTCCCTTTGTAGGTCTCACTTTTCCCGGAAAGTGCCCTTTATTGTTGGTGCTCCCCCTCCCACTTTGAATGGGGCTCCCTCGCCCGTGGCCTGCTAAAACCCCTGAGCTTCCTAGAACTCCAAGAACTCCTAGAAATCCAAGACTTATCATAATTATCCTGGCGAAAAGTATACACCAAATCGCACGGATTGAGTTTGAAAATTCGTTTCTTCAGCTTCTCAGGGGGTAAATCCCCCTCGGACTCCCCCTATCGAAGCGCGAAATGCCGCTAAATATTTTCTCATGAATTGACCCAACTGGCAATAAATTATTCCAAGCAGCTGCCGTTTTCTATGGTTGCACAATAGGAGCTACTGGTGTGCTGTTACCTTTGATGTCCTAGGTTCGAAGCCGCCAATATCATTGGAAAACTTAAGTAGTGATTTTTGTCACAAAAAAATAATATTTCACTTTTTATTTGAACTAACAAGGGGAAAATCGAACAGATCATAAAATATTGATACAAAAGCTTAATTTTGTCAAGAAATTTGCTTGCATTGTATGATAGCAGCTTTAATTTGTGAAAAATAGTCCCGAAACCTGCAATTTGACACTTTTCCGATTACTTGCGGCACACGAAAATAAAAAGGGAATATGTTCATGTACAGTTCTTTATGATGTTATATGTCAGATTAGTGCTCACACATGCCCAGTCGAGTAATTTTGATTAATATTTCAGAAAAATTTGCTCCATTTCCTTTCGCTTGCCTCCTGTAAAGGTAAGCATTGTGTACTGCTCGTATAATCAGACGAGTGGTAGCGAAAAGTAATTATCATTACAAAAGAATATTTCCCTTTGAAAGTTGCCGTTAGTTCGCAGCTGGGCAGGAATCTTTTGTCTACGTATCTGCAAGGAAGATCCAGTTAAGCACATGCCTGACATATTTTCTCCTGGGGGCATTGTTACACCCACAAATGTAATAACGCCCACAAATGTAATAACGCCCACAAATGTAATAACACTTTACCCACAAATGTAATAACACCCACAAATGTAATAACACTTTACCCACAAATGTAATAATTTCACCCACAAATGTAATAATTTTGAATCGCCCACAAATGTAATAATGACTTTACCCACAAATGTAATAATGACTTTACCCACAAATGTAATAAATTTGAAGTGATATTTTGTCGAATTTGTTCAAAACTAAAACCCTGTAATAAAGCATGGGTATAGCGCAGTCTTTACTCCAGACCCGGTTATTTCAAAAAATTAAAAAATCTTCAAAACTAAGACCCCATAATCCTTTTCCTGTGGAATAACATGAGAATCGAGCGTAGTCTTTCCTCCAGACACGGTTATTCAAAAGTTAAAAAAAAAAAAAAACTTTTAAACTAAGACCCCACCATCTTCCAAACTAAGACCCGGTAATAAAGCATGGGTTTAGACTTTAGATTAGAGCGTAGTTTTTCTTTCAGACCCGGTTATTTCAAAACTTTTTAAAAATCTTTAAAACTAAGACCCCATCATCTTATTCCTATGGAAGAACATGAGTATTGAGCGTAGTCTTTTCGCCAGACCCGGTTATTCAAAAGTTTAAAAAAACAAAAAAACAAAACAAAACAAAACAAAACAAAGAAAAAACCTTTTAAACTAAGACCCCTCCATCTTCCAAATTAAGACCCGGTAATCATTTCAGACTTGTTCTTGTTTATACAGCTGCTGGAGTGTTTCAGAAGTAGGGAAAACTGTAATATAAATGTGTTTTGTTTGTATTTGCCTTTGAATAAATTTCGTTCTCATGAATTCACACCGTGTACCGTGTACCAATTGGTAGTCTTCAGTATACGTTCATCACATGAAGAAAGGTAATTCATTCACGCACTCATGAAAATATAACATCGCAATCCAACGTTTCAACGTCACTTATAGCGTACATATATATATATATATATATATATTATGTTACATATCGTGAACATATTTCATAATCACATGCATAAAACAATCAGCGTCAATATTTAAATACATTTAAGGTCACTCATTCGATTACTTTTTTTTTCTACGAACATTGAATTCCAGGATATTTGTGGGCGTTAGAATATTTACATGATTAAAAAATCGTCGACGGTCAACGAACCATCGAATCGGTCCCTCCTCTGTGTGTTATATATATGGACCATTTTGACTGATTCGTCAGTTCGTGTGACCGCCGACCAATCATTTATTTGTGACGTGTTGTATCCACATATGTAATAATGTAATTTATTTTTAAATGAAAAAAAAAGAGGAATAAGATGGTGGGTCTTAGTTTCGAAGATTTGTTTAAATTTATATTTCTTTTGAAATAACCGGGTCTGGAGGAAAGACTACGCTCTATACCCATGTTATTCCACAGGAATGAGATGGTGAGGTCTTAGTTTGAAGATTTTTTTTTCTTTAAATAACCGAGTCTGAAGTAAAGACTACGCTCTAATCCCATGCTTTATTACCGGGTCTTAATTTGGAAGATGGAGGGGTCTTAGTTCAAAAGGTTTTTTCTTTGTTTTGTTTTGTTTTGTTTTGATTTTGTTTTTGTTTTAACTTTTGAATAACCGGGTCTGGAGGAAAGACTACGCTCAATACTCATGTTCTCAAAATACTCAAAAAGAAAATAAGCGGAAAGAAAGGGGATGGAAAGAGAAAGAATCCTAAAAATAGTCATTTATGACATGAAATTGTACATACAATGTATATATATAAATAATTCATAAAATAGTGTGTGGCAAAAATAGTCAACTGTGACTGATTGCCAAACAAAATCAAATCAAGAAGAAGAAGAAGTTCTTCCACAGGAATAAGATGATGGGGTCTTATTTTTGAAGATTTTTAAAAAGTTTTGAAATAACCGGGTCTGGAAGAAAAACTACGCTCTAACCCCATGCTTTATTACCGGGTCTTAGTTTGGAAGATGGTGGGGTCTTAGTTTAAAAGTTTTTTTTTTTTTTATACTTTTGAATAACCGTGTCTGGAGGAAAGACTACGCTCGATTCTCATGTTATTCCACAGGAAAAGGATTATGGGGTCTTAGATTTGAAGATTTTTTAATTTTTTGAAATAACCGGGTCTGGAGTAAAGACTGCGCGCTCTACCCATGCTTTATTACAGGGTTTTAGTTTTGAACAAATTCGACAAAATATCACTTCAAATTTATTACATTTGTGGGTAAAGTCATTATTACATTTGTGGGTGATTCGAAATTATTACATTTGTGGGTAAAGTGGTTATTACATTTGTGGGTGAAATTATTACATTTGTGGGTAAAGTGTTATTACATTTGTGGGTGTTATTACATTTGTGGGTAAAGTGTTATTACATTTGTGGGCGTTATTACATTTGTGGGCGTTATTACATTTGTGGGTGTAACACCCCCATTTGTGGTTGATTCAAAATTATTACATTTGTGGGTAAAGTGGTTATTACATTTGTGGGTGAAATTATTACATTTGTGGGTAAAGTGTTATTACATTTGTGGGTGTTATTACATTTGTGGGTAAAGTGTTATTACATTTGTGGGCGTTATTACATTTGTGGGAGTTATTACATTTGTGGGTATAACAGGCATCGAATAGGGTACAAAGGGAATGAGCTAGATAGGACTCAATCTCTAAATGGGCCCATGACATCAAAATACAAGTGTATTCCTGTTGGTGTGCAGTCCTGCATACATCTCATATTTTGATACGTAAACTGTTTCATAGATTTTTAAATATTTGTTTAAATATTTGTTTTTCAAACTTGCTAAGCTCCACCCCAAAAACCTCCAGATCTCATTCCCCTTGTGACATCATCTTTGCCGAAGTCGACCACCTGTTACAATACGTAATACAATAGCAACATACAAGTTGCTATGTCAGACATGCTGTAACATCACCAGGAAGACAAAGGCAATGATGATGTATTGTACATAATGGAAGCATGCAATTCTATTATGAACATTTGCTAAGCTGGGAGAAATTACATACCATTGTCTATTCTAGAATATTAGTTTAGTCTGACATGTCTGACATAGCAACATATGTTCCTATTGTTTGTGGTATTGTAACAGGGGGTCAAATTCCATATCCTTCTCCATTAACTTTTAAAATGAGCAAACATAGCAATGACGTATTTTTGGACGTGAATATGATTTCTATGAGATGAATACAATTTGCCATTGACATTGGTGTGCAGTGATTTTTAGTATTTCGGATATTGAGCATGGGCCTATCTATAGCGACCATGTAATGACTTTATAGTCCCCAAATGAACACAGTTCTTATATTCCCTACATAGTTAAAGCATCATTTACTACTGTTCTTTTTATAAAGAAATCAGCTTGAATATGCCACTCCATCGATTTGCACGTGGTTCGGTATTATGTTGTAGTGTTTACACTATGGTAAACAGGCCCTTCTTTATATCAAGAAATAAGGTATCACAATCTGTAATTTTCTACATTGGGATAGAGGAGCGTGAATATCATCTTCCTCTTTTCATTAAAAGTGTCATTAACAGAAAACTAGTTACTAGAATCACTTTCAGCTCTGAAGGAATGTCGGATTCTTCTTGTACACTTTTCCTTTAACCAGTCATGTTTAAGCATCAAAGCACAACGGAAAAAATATGCCCAAATTTGGATATGCCTGGATTTCACATTTCCGTAGTTTCCATTGAACTTGTACTCTTTAGAGTCGTTTCCGCTATTAAACAGTGTTTGAACGCGATATCACCAATGCTCACTAGGTTTGTTTTGTTGTATATAGACTTAGTGTGCGTGACCAGCGTAACGAATGATTTCCTTCTAAGTGTTTTTTCTAGTACTATCGAAATGTTGTCATTCCTTTTACAATGAATATTTCAAGCCCTTTACTACCATAAGCTAAGCAGTATTATTCAATTTCAATTTATTCAGCCAATCATTAGAAACGATTTACAATGACACTGGTACTGGAACAAGAATTATAACATGATGACAGGCTATGGACCCATGAGAAGCAGAGCTTGTAAATGGGGCCCATTAACATAGAATTAAATACAAATATAATAAAAACGTGCTGTAAAAAGCAAAACAAAAAAGAGATACATGTATATTCATACTTATTACAAAACAATTACAAATATCTTGCAAACACACTCAGCCATACTCACTCTCACACTCACACACACACACACACACACACACGCACAATGCAATGTACTTTAAAGCATATTATAAGAGAGGGAGAGAGAGAGAAGGAGAGAAGAAGAAGAGAGTAGAATATTTAAAAGAAAAAGAAGGAAGAGGTAACACATGACAAATGCGAAATATGAGATTAAAACTTATAGTCCTACCCAGTTTTACAAATTAATAAATAGTTCCCTTTTGCACAAAACTTTAAACCTAGACAAAGTTGACCTTGATCTTATATCTTCGTTTAAATCATTCCATTTGCTTATTCCCATATTTCTAAATGATTTCAGTGCATGGGTTGTACGTACAGGGGGTTTGTGTAATAACATCTTTTGCCTTGTGTTATGTGAATGAACAGATGAATTACTAATAAACATGTTTTGAAAAATGTGTGGAAGATTACCAGTGTGGAAATGATACATATACAAGTATTAAGTGATATTAGTTCTTGGACAGGAAGAACCTTCATTCTGCTAAATAATAGTTTCGTATGAGAATTATACATTGAATATGTTAACATTCGAATTGCCCTCTTTTGAAGTATTTTCATTTTATTTAGATGAGATGAATATGAATTTCCCCACACTATGTTGCAGTAAGATAAATGGGGTAATACTATCGAGTTGTATAATAACATTAGAACATTTTGGGGAACGGTAAATTTTAATTTTGATAATACTCCAATGCTTCTAGACACTTTCAAAGTTACATTTCTAATGTGGGTCTTCCAGTCCAGGAATTCGTCTATAGTAACACCAAGAAAGGATAGTGAATGTACACGTTGAAGGACTATGTTGTTAACAGAAATGTCATTAATGTCTCCGGGAACTCTCCTGTTCTTTGAACGAAATATGATGTAGTTTGTTTTCTCTTGATTGAGAAGTAATTTATTACTCTGAAACCATACAAGCAATTTACTTAATTCTTCATTGACCAGCGCAATCAGTCTGTGTGCATTTATATGGGATATGACAACTACGGTGTCATCTGCGAATAATGAAAACCGAAAGACACTTGAACTGTTGACAACATCATTAACATACAGCAAGAACAAGAGAGGTCCCAGTACAGACCCTTGCGATACCCCACATGATAGTTCTTATTATAAGATGTTTTATTCACCTACTGTATTGAGCATTTCAGCAGCAGACATTTTGTATCGGGGCGTGTGTGCGAGTGTGTGTGAGAGTGTGTGTATGTGTTTGTTTGTTCGTCCCCAGTGTTTTATTAGTGAGTTTTCAAATTAATAGTTAGCATCATCTTTGTCATATTTATTTCTCACGAGGCGACCGAGTAGAGTACATATAAGGTGTTTAATATTTATACAAATATATATGAAAGACCACATTCAATTCTAATACATGAGCATAAATATCCTTCGTAAAATGTGTCATCCCAGTGTATAGACTGACAGTGCACAAGACCAAAAAAAAAAAAAAAAAACACATAAAGAATTGCAGGAAAATGTCGATCTAGCAAACCCCTTAAGAAAGCTGGCACATGGCACACAGCACCGACATTGTCGGTCATGTAGAATTTAGCCTTACAAATAAAGAACTTTGAAAGAGGTTGTTAATTTGTTTGCGTTCTAAAGTTCGTTCAACTCTTACGGTGCCAAACACAAGCAATGTTGTGTGCAAAAGTTAAAGGAACGTTAAACGTTTTCTTATAATACCATGAGTAAGTTATACGAATGAAAATTATTTGTAAAATAGGGATGATTTTCCTATGTAATAATCCTTTACGTTTATGTTGATTATTTTTTACCATCGTTAAATGCTATAATTGGAAAAGATCCTGTACAAAATGTGAAATTCTCTCAAGAAATGTCTATAGTTGCATATAACCGTGTGAAGAATTTACTTCGTTATGATGGTTATGATAATTGTGTACGCATGCACACATTTTGGTGAAACGGAGATCATTAACAAACACAAATCATGGCACATAAATGCAGGTATATAATTGTTTTAATATATATTATATATGTATGTAAAACATAACTTGATGTATATAGTTTTCAATTTCGTTATTGAGTGTTCGAAGTCAGTGATAAATAATCACTTAAATCATGAAACCCCTATCGCCATAATTGTGGAGGCTTATTAGGGATTGGAACCCAAGACCTCTCATATCCCAAATAAGAATCATTCCTCATTCGTTAACCATTGTCCAGAATCTTGTACATAGTTTGCAACTTTCTCATAAATATCTAGAATAAATCAATTGACCACCATAAACGTTTTTCTTGGTGAAGCCATGTGTTTTTTAAATGACCTCGACTGTTTGGCAAGGATATGTGACAGGCGCACGCAGTGAGAGTTAAAAAGTTTCTGGAACTATTTTTTTGTCAGGAACAGACCGGCTTACTAACCTATTCGAATGTTATGCATACTTTGTAAACACTGGTTGTTCTTGACAACCTGAAATCTTGCTCGAGGCTGGCCCGACATTACAACACGTAAGCAGACTTGATTATGGGTATTGTAGTTCATTCACTAACTACATATTAATGGAATAACTCATCACTTGGTTCACAGGAAAAAAAATCTATAACATTAAAATATGTAAGTGAACCGGTCAATTTTTAGGACTTATGCCTTAGGCAAACCTCAAACCGCCATACGATGGACATCATTTGTGTGATTATTTATCATAAATGTATCTTTATTTATATATTGACATTTCTCCTCAGCCTGGATCCCTTCACGATGGGAAAGAAACTTTCTAAAAAAGCTGAAGAGAAGACTGTACCCCCAAGGGATTACCCAACAAGTACAAGGTACAGATACAAGTATGTTAATAGGCATAAGTCCACTGTGATACATGTATAATTGTTAAATCTGCGCTGGTCACATAATGCCAATGACTGAGTAAGACCATTTATCACTTTTGAGAGTAGTTCAGGATATTATTCTTCAAAATGCGAATGATTTTTTGGTATTAATTATAGACTATGGTCGACACATACTGTCGAACAGGGAGGTGCGTTAGTGGAAATGGAAATATGACGTTATTCGTTAGTCATCTCAGAGGGAAAGAAATGATAAGCATCAGAACTCCAATATACAACGAATTTTTTTATCAGTACATATATAAAAAGATGATGTTATATAGGCCCTACAGTTGACCAGTTTAAATGGTAAAATGCTTTAAACGACGGCCTCCTTTCAAGTCAATCAAATTGTTTATTATGTAAACATCCAAGTACATTATGTGAACCCGCACCACAAAACTACCAAAACGTCATATAGTTTGGTTTTCAGATAGAGCTAAATAAAGGGATATTTGTTTAGGATGGCCAAATTTAGCTTTTAGAATTTCCTTAGAGTTTACTTTTTTCTATGTGATTTCAAAATTTCGAAGCACAAAGCAATTTAAAAGTGGTATTTAGGCAGTATTTTGTAGACCTATGTTTTTTTTTGTTTTTTTTTCGTTATTTATTTACGACAAATGCTTCTGGTCTTATTTTGATCCCCAAATCACTTTAAATTTAAATCACTTTAAAGTATTAAAGCTAATGCATTGATTCCTTTAAAAAAGACAAGAGCAGGAATGGCGTAATTAGTATCCTAAATTATAGCACAATCCGATCATCCCTTTACAGATCTTTCTTTAGAAAGTTTATTTTCCTTTTTGTTCACCTTGCACAAGGCATTGTGAGTCTCAGTGCTAATAAAGAGAAGGTTCATTGATTTAAAAAAACAAACTTTAATGTCATTATTGCAAAGGTGACACTTTGATTGACCAAGCCAATGATTGGAAACATTCGAAGTAGTGATTATTAACCATTACAAAACGCTTAGAAACAGCCCCGACATAGCACCTGAAAATCTCTTCGGTCGCTGCTGAGATATGACGTCACATGTTGAACATGATGTGCACAAGCAGACGATGGCCCATGACATCTCACACAATTTCAGTGCCTGTTTTGTCATCTTTTCTTCAGTTATTTCTCTTACTTCAATACCCTCATGCGAAATGTTTAATCTATTGCTTCACTCTAAACCCCTTGCATGCAGGGGCGTCTCAAAGGGGGGGGGGGGGGGGTGTGGGGGGGGGTGCGACACCCCCCACCTGTCAGGATATTGTCGGTAAAATTGCGCTGCCGTCGGGAAAAAATAGAAAAGGGGGAGGAAAAAAGAGAGGGAAAGGGAAAGAAGAGAAAAACGAAAACTAAGGAAAAGAGAAGAAAGAAAGAAAAAGAAAGGAAAGAAAAGAGGAGAAAGAAAGAGAAAAAAGAAAAAGAGGAGGAGAGGAAAGAAAGGAAAAAAAGAAAAGAAAGAAAAGGAAAAAAAAAGAAAAAAAAAAGGTAAGAGCCTGAGATAGGAGGAGTGGGAGTAAAAGAGAGTGGGAGGTTGTTGGGTGGAGTCGTATCGTCGAGGGAGCAAGAAAGACACGGCTAAATATATTGCTGTGTCGGGTCAGCTGTGTCGGTATTCTTGCTCGATCCTCGTGTACTATATCAATGCAGAAGTTTGAAGTCGGTGAGATGTATATTGTCGGTCGGCCGACAAGTTTTTTTCCCTACGAACTGTGACTTTGTATCCGCTGTGACGACTTCGAGAGTGACTACAACTACAATACTTGTATTTTCTTGAAATTTCACTTTCCTATAATATCAGCTAAAGAAATCAGAGGTTTAAAATTTTCGGGGACACTAAATTCAAACAAGGATTAAGAGTCAACAACTGTACAACGAATCGTCTGCTTTATCTAATAACTTAAGGAAACGTCAAAGCTTTCGCGCTTCGCGCGAGAGGGGGAAACTGAATTCAGATAAATGGGGCTTATTAAGAGGCGAAAACTGTACAGCGAATCGTCTGCTTTCTCTAATAATTTAAGGAAACGTCAAAGCTTCCGCGCTTCGCGTGAGAGGGGGAAACTAAATTCAGATAAATTGGACTTAATACGAAAACGATGCAACGAATCGCCTTCTTTCTATAATAATTAAATCAAACGTTAAAGCTTTTCGCGCTTCGCGCGGAGTGGGGGAAACTGAATTCAGACAAGGATTAAGAGTCGAAAACGGTACAACGAATCGTCTGCTTTCTCTAATAATTTAAGGAAACGTCTAAGCTTTTTCGCGCTTTGCGCGGGAAAGAGGAAATTTCATTCAGACAAAGATTAAGAGTCGAGCACGGTTCACCCAATCGTCTGCTTTCTCTAATAATTTAATGAAACGTCAAAACTTCGCGCGGGAGAGGGAAAACTTCATTCAGAAAAGGATTAACAGTCGAGAACGGTACAATAAATCGTCTTCTTTCTCTAATAATTTAAGGAAACGTAAAAACTTACGCACTTCTCGCGGGAGGGGGAAACTTCGTTTAGACAATGATTAAGAGTCGAGCCCGGTTCATGAATCGTCTTTTTTCTCTAATAATTTAGTGAGACATCAAAACTTCCGCGCTTCGCGCGGGAGGGAGAAACTTCACTTAGACAAGGATTAAGAGTCCAGTACGGTTCAACGACTCGTCTACTTTCTCTAATAATTTAATTAAAGGTCAAAGCTTTCGCGCTTCGCGCGGGAGGGGGGGGGGGAGAAACTTCATTCAGAAAAGGATTAACAGTCGAGAACGGTACAATAAATCGTCTTATTTTCCTAATAATTTAAGGAAACGTTCAAGCTTCCGCGCTTCGCGCGGAAGGCCTTTTAGCCACACTCCCCTAATGAGCGCGCTTTGCGCGCTCTTTAAGTGTTTCGCTTGCTCACTATCGCGCCTCCCTAAAATAAGATCCTAGCTCCGCGCCTGCATTAAAATACATAGCTATGATGCTGACTAAGTTTACGAAATAATTCGTATATTTATGTCGTCGAGGAAAATGACTATTTGCGCATACGCCTCGGGTATATAGGGTTAAATTCGTAAATATTGGGACATTTAATTTTGTCGGTAATTGGAGGCTAGTTTTGTCGGTGATCGTTGACCTCTACACCCCCCACTGAAAAAGGTCTAGCGACACCCCTGCGTGCATGGTATCATTTTGATGAAAAATGCAAGGATAAAAAAAAAGGAATCCGTCGCTTGTAAACAAAATAAGACGCCATTGTATTTTCAGCTGCATACACCGCGGCGTTTCAAGAGGGAACAAATGATGTCCATGCTACCATTCCGGAGGTTTTTTAATTTGAAAGTGTGGTTTATTTGATTGTTCATTAACCCCTATCCTGTGTATTTACAAACAAAATAATTTAGTTATCAGAATGAGGGTCATAACCCTTTTTGAATGGTGTAAAATTCCATCACATTTATATACACTACACTAAACTAAAGTTCGTTCAACTCTTACAGTGCCAAGGGCTTTCGCTTGTTTCAAGAATTTACCTAAAAACAAGCAATGTTGTGTTCAAAAGTTATAGGAACGTTATAACGTTTCCTTTTGATAGCAAGAGTTAGTTATACGAATGAAATTTTTTTTTTAAATATGGATGAGTTTTCTATGTAATAATCCTTTACGTTTATGTTCATTATTGCTGACTATTGTTAAATGCTATAATTGGAAAAGATTCTGTACAAAATGTGAATTGTCTAAAAAAAAAAAATTATAGTTGCATATAACCGTGTGAAGAATTTACTTCGTTATGATGGTTATGCTAATTGTGTACGCATGCACACATTTTGGTGAAACGGAGATCATTAACAAACACAAATCATGGCACATAAATGCAGGTATATAATTGTGTTTATATATACTATATATATATATGGAAAACATAACTTGATGTATATAGTTTTCAATTTCGTTCTTGAGTGGTCGAAGTCAGTGATTAATGATCACTTAAATCATGAAACCCCTTTCGCCATGATTATGGAGGCCTCTCCGGGATTGGAACCCAAGACCTCTCATATCCCAAATAAGAATCATTCCTCATTCGTTAACCATTGTCCAGAATCTTGTACATAATTTGCAAATTTCTCATAAATATCTAGAATACTTGACTCATGCTCTATCAAAGCAGTAATAGAAATTAACCACCATAAACGTTTTTCTTGGTGAAGCCATGTGTTTTTTAAATGACCTCGACTGTTTGTCAAGGATATGTGACAGGCGCACGCAGTGAGAGTTAAAAAGTTTCTGGATTTTTGTTGTTGTCAGGAACAGACCGGCTTACTAACGTATTCGAATGTTATGCATACTTTGTAAACACTGGTTGTTCTTGACAACCCGAAATCTTGCCCGAGGCTGGCCCGACATTACAACACGTAAGCAGACTTGATTATGAGTATTGTAGTTCATTCACTAACTACATGTTAATGGAATAACTCATCACTATACAGTAGGCTTGCGGGTGCACCATGTGTGAGAGAGAGAGAGAGAGGATTGAGGAGTCCTGAAAAGGACTCTGACTCGGTAATCTTTCTTAGGGGTGTGTAGTCCTGAAAAGGACTGTTTGTTATCTTTCTTAGGAAATGCCAGGCCTAAGTAGAAGACCAGCCTGTAGGTCCCGTGACCAATCTCGGGAAACAAAGGTTTGAAAGTGTTTTTGTGTTCCCTGATGAATACCGAACAATTTTGACTTGGGCTGCCCCCTTGGAAATCCCGGGCATTTTTGTGGGGGGCCAACAAAGGTCAAACAGGGGTCGAAATTCAAATATATTTAAATCGTGTTGATATGCATATCAAATTACTCTTCTGGCCATGAGGGTACCAACATTGTAGAGTTTGCTACACCTCCGACCTTAAATGAGGGCGCTATAATGGTCAAACACGTTGAAAGGTCAACGCACTTTTGACCGGTGGTCAAATTCACCAACACGGTTAATCTTATTAAATTGCATATTAAATTACTCGTCTGGTCATGAGGATTCCAAAAATGTAAAGTTTGTTATTGGAATCCTCATGACCAGACGAGTTATTTGATATGCAATTTGATAAGATTAACTGTGTTGGTGAATTTGACCACCGGTCAAAAGTGCGTTGACCTTTCAAAGTTTTTGATCATAGCGCCCTCATTTTAGGTCGGAGGTATAACACACTATACATTTTTGGAATCCTCATGACCAAACAAGTAATTTGAAATGCATATCGACACGATTTGAATATATTTGAATTTCAACCCCTGGTTTACCTTTGTTGGCCCCTCACGAAAATGCCCGGGATTTTGAAGGGGGCAGCCTATTAAAGTCGAAATTGTTCGGTTTTCATCAGGGAACACAAAAACACTTTCAAACCTTTGTTTCCAGACATTGGTCACGGGACCTACTGGCTGGTCTCCTACTACCTTCAACACCTCTACAGCTGGAAAAACTTTCCAGTCAACCCGACAGAAGCAGATCGTCAAATTCAACAAACTTCTAGCTAACAGCCAGAAATCAACCAACCAGACTACACCAACCAGCACCAAGGACACCGTTATCAACCTCAGCAACCATCCACTCACGGAAACCGAACACAAAGTCCTATCATTAGGTCTCAACTTCGCCGTGTCACCCAAGAAGATCCCGTTCTCAGAAGTCATCCAACAAGTAGAAACCAAACTGAGATTCCTGAGCCGAACCGCAGCGGACCAAATCCGTTTCCAAGTCACCCAAGCCCTATCCACAGCTAAGCCACAACAACCCAACAATAGGGACTTTTAGATTCGCACGAAGACAATGGGGATTGCTACGATCGACGTCCTTTTAATGCACTGCCTTGAATGGACGTCACACGTATCAGTCCACGCAAATCTAAAAGTCCCTATTAGCAAACCAGAACGAGCCGCCATCAAAGATCTACGCAGCAACCCGTCAATACACATTCTACAGACAGACAAGGGCAACGCTACAGTAGTTCTGAATAAAGGGGACTACAACAATAAGATCAATGCGCTCCTCGAGACTCCGACTTACAAACAACTAAAGAAAGATCCCACACTAGCAACGGAAAGGAAACTCAACCAGCGACTCCTCTCTCTTCACAGAACAGAAGTCATATCCAAGCCACACTATTTCAAACTTCGCTCATCTTCAGCTACCTGCCCCATCCTGTTTGGCCAGCCGAAAATACACAAACCTACCATTCCACTTCGCCCCATCATTTCAACCCGAGGATTGCCTTGCTATGACACAGCCAAACACCTGACCACGATTCTCCAACCACTCGTAGGACAATCGCAGCACCACATCAATAACTCCAAGCAATTCGTCGATATCCTTTCCAAGACCACCATATACGATACAGACATCATGGTCAGTTTCGATGTTGAATCTCTCTTCACCAATGTTCCTGTCACCGAATCCTGCCGAATCGTCAAAGACGACACTTTCCCCGACAGAACCCCCCTGACACCGGATGAAATACATAACCTCATGTACTTCTGCCTCAACTCAACTTACTTCAAATGGCGAGACAATTACTACCAAGCAACTTCAAGGCGCAGCCATGGGATCGCCTCTTTCACCGGTCTTCAACGGTCTTCCCTCTGGCTCCGATATGTCAACGACACATTCGTCATCTGGCCACATAGCAGACGTGACTTAGACCACTTTCTCGCCCACATCAACCAGCATCACCCGAGCATCAAATTCACCATGGAGACCGAGCAAAACAACAGCATCCCATTCCTAGACGTTCTCGTTACTAAATCACCATCCGGCAAGTCCGCTCATCAAGTCTACAGGAAACCCACACACACCGATAGATATCTTCACTACAGATCCTTCCACCATCCATCCGTACTACAATCAGTCCCCAACGCCCTCATCCGCCGTGCCCATCAACACAGCGATGCAGACCATCTAGACCAGGAAATCCAGCATGTCACCACAGCCCTAGCTAGCATCAACAAATACCCAAGACATAAGATCAAATCCAAGACTCCCGCCAACAAGCCCGCAGCCAACACCACCCCTGAAGAGAACCAACCCGCAGCTACATCACCGAAGCAAACTGTTGTTCTTCCCTATATCGGTCAAGCCTCTCACAAGATTCAACGTATCCTTCAAGCAGCATACATCCAAGTTCGACACAGTTCCTCCAACAAACTCCATTCGATACTCCACTCCCACAAAGACAAGCATCCAAACCACAAGAAAGCTGGAGTCTACAAATTACCATGCGAATGTGGAAAAGTCTACATTGGTGAAACGGGGAGAAATATGGAGACAAGACTCAAGGTGCACAGAACCAGCTTCAGACTCAGCGATTGGGATAAGTCCGCCATCGTCAAACACGCCCAGCAACACGAACACACCATCGAATGGGATAACAGTCATCTCATCTCCATAATGCAGCACTGGCATACACGTCGAATCCGAGAAGCCATCGAAATTCACCGCCACAACACCGTGCCCCAAGACTCAGGATTATACATCAACGACATCTGAAAAACCCCTCATCAACAAGTACCCGGTCACTCCTCCTCCACCACCGCCTCCACCACCGCCCTCACCACCCCGACAGACACCCGTACATCAACCACCGCCACCCGCCGAACCCTCTAAGCAGCCACCAGCCTCACAGCTACAATGCACAGCAGACGACAGCACACCCCACTCATGGATTCGAAACTCTCCTAAATCCGCAACCCGGAGACTCCAGCCCAGACGGACAGTCAGACGAACGAGCCGACCATCCATGTCGACTCCCCGATGACTCAAGCCCACACGCGGTCACCTATTTTCCCCCGACGTCCGCACCCCGGTGTCTTAAGCTCACGCACGCCAGCTATTCTCCACTCCTGACGACGGATAGTCAACCTGTTCGAAACGTCGAGCCACTCATCCTCTCCAAGCGTTATAGTTCTCCTTAGAACATTACTATAAGCTAAGAAAGATAACAAACAGTCCTTTTCAGGACTACACACCCCCAAGAAAGATTGCCGAGTCAGAGTCCTTTTCAGGACTCCTCAATCCTCTCTCTCTCTCTCTCACATGTTGCACCCGCAAGCCTACTGTATATCTACATCACCATGCAAGCCGACACTTACAAGCAGCATCTAACTCCCCACTAGGTTCACAGGAAAAAAAGTCTATAACATTAAATTATGTAAGTGAACCGGTCAATTGTTAGGACTTATACCTTAGGCAAACCTTGAACCGCCATACGATGGACATCATTTTTGTGATTATTTATCATAAATGTATATTTATTTATTTATTTTTTCTCCATATTTTTCCCTCCACAGGGATTTTATTGATTTTCATTTTAAACATATTTATTTATTCATTTATTTATTGACCTTTCTCCTCAGCCTGGATCCCTTCACGATGGGAAAGAAACTTTCTAGAAAAGCTGAAGACACGACTGAACCCCCGAGGGATGACAGACCAAGTACAAGGTACAGATATGTTAAGCATAAGTCCACTGTGATACATGTATACTTGTTAAATCTGCACTGGTCACATAATGCCAATATACAACGAATTTATTTATCAGTACATATACAAAAAGATGATGTTATATAGGCCCTACAGTTGACCAGTTTAAATGGTAAAACGACGGCCTCCTTTCAACTCAATCAAATTGTTTATTATGTAAACATCCAAGTACGTATATGTGAACCTGCACCACAAAACTACCAAAACGTCATATAGTTTGGTTTTCAGATAGAGCTAAATAAAGGGATATTTGTTTAGGATGGCCACATTTAGCTTTTAGAATTTCCTTAGAGTTTACTTTGTTCTATGTGATTTCAAAATTTCGAAGCACAAAGCAATTTAAAAGTGCTATTTAGGCAGTATTTTGTAGACCTATGTTTTTTTGTTTTTGAGTTCGTTGTTATTGATTTACGACAAATGCTTCTGGTCTTATTTTGATCTCCAATCACTTTAAACCTGAGTATTAAAGCTAATTTATTGATTCCTTTAAAAAAGATAAGAGCAGGAATGGCGTAATTAGTCTCCTAAATTATAGCACAATACGATCATCCCTTCACAGATATTTCTTTAGAAAGTTTATTTTCCTTTTTTTTCACCTTGCAGAAGGCATTGGGAGTCTCAGAGCTTAAATAGACTGCAGACTTTATACACCATGTTCTCTATAGTAAAATTTTATGTGACTGGACATTCAACTTATTTGCATTGAGTTAGGGACATCCTATTGCGGTTGATTGTGTACTTAAGGTATCTCATTTGGGTTAAAGGAGGGAGAGGGAAGGGGGGGGGGGGGGGCACTAGCAGACTAGCTAGTTATGCCTTCCCCTCCCAATGTCTATCATGATTAACACGTTAACTGTTAGGTCTTCTTGATCCAAGCAATAGTCACCCAAATAAAATAAAGGCCAATCGTAATGAATTGACATATAATCTTCAAGAAACCCTGATCCTGACTAACTGTCATAATTAATTTCAATAAAACTTCTCATTAATGGGAGAGTGATACAATTTAGTGAATAACTTAACAAGTGCAAGTTATTTGGCTTTCGTGTGATATGAAAGATCACAAGCTCCCTAAAAACAATTTAATTCGATCTATGTAAACTTGTTTTCAGCGAGAGTATTTACAATTAATTAAAAAACCGTTTTGATTGTTTTTGTATTTGTGGAATATGTTTGTTTCTTTTGTTATTACACTTAAATAAAGACTTTGATATCCATTGAAAGCTAGAGCATTTTTTACGATTTAACGATTATTTTGAGGAATTTGAAATTAAAAAAAAAAAATCAAATTAATAATTTACATCATCCTTGTCGTCTATATTTCTGACCTGTCGACCGAGTATAGTATAACATTTATTTTCCGTTTGATTAAAAAACAAACATATACTACAATTATATACATAAGCATTCATAAAACCGCTGGATAGCCCATATTCAGTTGTGCCAGGCACGACAATGCTGGTCTCCCATGGGGTCCAGAAATCACATACATAAATATAAAACATGACGGGTGTGTGTATTGGGTTTTTACAGATGTGTATCAATAAGAAAGACGTGACTCAGTTTCGAACCTGCGTTCTCGGCTGAATCAGTTTGTAACTTCCACTGTCAGCTGGATTACAGGCGCACGCCACAACGTATACTTTATTTTACTAAATTAAAGTATATAAAGAAGGTACAATACACAGTTATAAATGCTTAAACTCTACAAAATGGTAGTTGTGTGAAAGAACTGCGAAAGTATCCCCCCCCCCCCCTTCCCGATACAGAGCATACAATATCCCGAGTCTGGAATAGGTCAATTTATTATCAAGGTCTGGGTGATTGAGCATGTGAGTAGAACAACGTTAATTCGCGCTTAAAACTATTCACAGTTGATAGTTGGAGACCAGCCTGTAACAATCTCTGGGAAAAAAGGTTTGAAAGTGTTTTTGTGTTCCCTGATGAATACCGAACAATTTTGACTTGGGCTGCCCCCTTGAAAATCCCGGGCATTTTCGTGAGGGGCCCAAAAAGGTCAAACAGGGGTCAACATTCAAATATATTCCAATCGTGTCGAAAAGCATATCAAATTGCTTGTCCGGTCATGAGGATTCCGGAAATGTACAGTTTGCTATACCCCCGACCTTAAATGAGGGCGCTATAGTAAAAAAAAACGTTGAAAGGTCAACGCACTATTGACTGGTGGTCAAATTCACCAACACAGTTAACCTTATCAAATTGCATATCAAATTACTCGTCTAGTCATGAGGATTCCAAAAATGTATAGATTGTTTAATATACCTCCGACCTTAAATAAGGGCGCTATGGTCAAAAAGGTCAATGCACTTTAGACTGGTGGTCAAATTCACCAACACAGTTAAAGATAAAGACCAGTTATGGTCGTGCGATCGCATTGTGAAAGAAACGTTGTGGAATCGATCAGAAAAGGTTGATCATCTAGCATATAAGTATTGGTGTGTACTGCAAGGTTCTGGAATCATCAAAATGATAAGAAATTTGGCCCAGTCTTGGTAAAGTTGCAAGCACTGAACACAGAAAGATTTATATATGGGACTACGCACAGGTGCGTGACACGTGCGTTATATCTATCAGGTCCAAATAGATATAATACTTTCAAATATATCAATAGTAGGCGGTTTCTCGGCAAAATTTGTATGATCACGTATTAGTAAAAACATATTCTTTCACATGATTGGTAATAAGAGCTTCCATTTCATACTTTGAGAGGGGGGCGTTTCTAAAACTGGTTTTTACCTTTAACATCGTCAAGGTAAGCACTTTTACTTTTGAAAGTTGTATTTGCCATGTCAGAAAACATGTTATCATGTTATAATCCTCAAGTTTAATGCATGCAATGTTGTTTTTAGATATAATTCTATGCTGGATAGTCTATGTACTCCTCTCTCTATGCGCGTCTGTATGTCTCTCTCTATCTCTCTCTCTCTCTCTGTATCTCTCTCTGTATATATATATATATATATATATATATATATATCTGTCTCTGTCTACCTCTCTCCCACCCCTCATCCTCCCGCCCCCTCTCTGTCTCTCTTTTCCGTTTACTGTTTAGACTTCACTGTCAGACACTATTGAGTGACTGACTGGCTTTTTTTCCATGAGCATTTGTCTACATCACTAACCCAATTCTTGCAATGGCCAAAATTAATGTGATTGAATCTTTGCGCAGCACAAAACGTACGAACATTCGGTGAAAGGGTCTGAAAATCAGACTATTTAATTAAACAAGCGCGCTCGCTAAATTCGATTCGACAACTAACGGTCGTTATTTTCCCACAAAAAGACTTTTCAAGCCTTTTTGTTTTGAAGGGAAGTTCTAAATTAGTATTATCTTTCGAATGCCGTAGGAATTTAACCTTTTCATTTTTTTGCCATGCAAATGGGACATAGTACTTTTAAGAATACAGTCAGAATCTATCCCAAAAGGCGCAGGAAATTGAATACCTTTCACAACGGATGCTAGAGATATTGATCTTGGCATTATTCTGTGAAGGATATCATATCAGGAAATAAAAGCTGAAGGTGCATTTCTTAATCCTTATATTTTCCTACCACGTTAACTTTCACTAAAGTACACTATATTCGAAACAAGCAACCGGAGGTTATCATCACCTTTCGATACAATTCTATTATCTGCTCATTAAATCACATGAGAAAACTCAATTTAAAGGTAGTCTTTGTCCAAGCAGATCCAGAAATCGAAAAACGCTGGTAGTGGTCACTGGAGGTGGTGCTGGTGAGAGCGGGGGTAGGGTAGGCGCGAATTTTGTTTTACCTTGGGAGTGCATGGGTAATATGCTACCTATAATTTAAAGATGTATTATCGAAGCCATTTCCCAAAAGCTGGGGCAGCCATCATTACTCACACATTTTCATACATTTCCAGTGCATTTCAATGGGAGATAGCACGTACAAGTGGAAACCATAATGGCAGATTTTGCAGTCTTCACCTTAAATCCGAATTTTGACAACGATCCCGTCTTGGAATTAAAAATTGAATCGGAGCACCGTCGTATAGTGTAAGGTTTTAGCTACAACCTAATAACATTTTCAGTTCTAGTTTTCTGATATAGTCAGGAATTTAGGACAGTCGGTACAATTTTCACAAGATTTCTTTTCAACTCTAGAGGAGAAAAAAAAAACAATTTAATGAAAATGTTGAAAAAATTACACACCAAATCTCGTGAATTGAGTTTGAAATGATAATTGTTTTTTTTAAAGCTAGGGGGTGTGGGTACATCCCAGCTCAGACACCCCCTGTCCGTGCTAGCGCGGAACGCTTCTTCCGTCCGTCTCTCATTGTGCCCCCCCCCTTTCCAAAATTCGTGGATCTAGGCCATATACGTTAAAGCTTACATGAATAGCAAGTGCAGTGTATATGTATATACCACTCCGAAGTAGGAAAGTGGGAAATACATTTTTTTTATAGTCAATTCAATTCCACCTCTAACACATCCCCAATGATAAATGTTGGACTGCGTTGTGATTCTTATAACAAACACATAAAGTATACACATAGTGGATATCAAGTAATAGGCCTGTACACACACACACGTGTCTTATATTAACAAAATAATACATTTCAGTATGCGAATTGTCAGTTATCAAAATTGTCTGCGTCATAATTTGTATGGTGGTTAGATTTTTACAATAAAGAAGTCATTTATACGAATCACTTTTTTACTCGGCAAATGAACAAGGCCCTATATAATGCGTATGTGGGATAAGGTGATAAAATATATATATTCTGTTTACCTAGGGGCGCCTCTAATGAGCATTAATTGGTCGTTTAGGTATAATTAAATCCCATTCAGTTTGAAAATCCACCTATCATCAAAATAGTTATGTGATCATCTGTTCCTTCCTACTAATTATTAGGAAAAGGTATGGAATGTGTTATTATAATGAAGCAATGAAGCAATAAAAATCTTTGAATGACCGGTTTAACCATACTTGTTTTCCCCAGTAGACTGTAGTGTAATATGAAAACCTTTTGGCAAACGCAAAATTTGATTTCGATTTTCAATCATAAATATCTTGATAATCAGACAGGTGATCGAATTGTAAAAGTCATGGGGTTTCTGACTGATCTAAAGGTTTATAATTATCATTGAATCATAAGCTAAATCAAGGATTTTTAAAAGGATCTAAGACAAAGTTACCGGATCCCTTTAATGTGTTGGTGAGATAAGGTTATAATGATAAAATATATTTGTTTAACCCTTGGCGCCTCTAATCAGCATTAATGCTGTTTTTTCCTGAGGGCCCTACAAATTGTATTACGTCAGTAGTTGCTAGGGTACCCAATTTGCACCTGGATGGAGAGTGATAAATGTGGATTAAGGTCTTGCCAAAGGACGTTAGTACATGTACGAGGCTGGGATTCGAACCCTCAACCTTTGGATTGAGATGAGAGTTGTGTCAACAAGTATACCAAAACTAACACCTCCTCTTTTCATGATTGAACGTACATGTAGTGCCATAGGATCCAGGACTTGAGGGGGGGATAAACAAAAATCTGAAAAGCCGGCAAAGAAAGGAAAGAAAGGTTATCCCATTCTCTAGGTGCATTTGGTTTCAGAATTTTGAAGGGGGACTTTTGTGGGTGGTTGTGTAGTTAAGGTATGCCCAGTGGCGTACGCAGGATTTTTTCACGGGGAGGGGGGGGGGTTAAAATCAGGCCCAAAATTTCGCAACGACTCGGCCAGCCGCTGAATAAGCGGGGGGGGGGGGAGGGGGTGTAAGAGGACTTTTTTTTTTGGGGGGGGGGTCTCGAAATTTGAAAATTTGACATTTTGTTCCGTTGGGGGGGGGGTAGGGTCACCTTTTTTAGGTCAACCATTGGCATTTTTTTTTTTTAATTATAAAATTAAAGGGGGGGGGGTTTTCCCAAAAAACATACACAAAACGTAGACATAAAAAAAACTCAAGGGGGGGGGGGTAACCCCAAACTCCCCCCCCCCCCTGCGTACGCGCTTGGGTATGCCACTTGTGTTTCAGGAAGGAGTGGGGAGGGGGCATTACCTAGTTATGCCTCCCCCTCCCAATCTGCCAGAGTTATAAACCTTAGAGGTTCTCAACACGATTGCAACTACTTTAACAAAAATCAACCAGGGGCAATTTATATATCCTTATGCGTCACTTATTGAAATGCGTAAAGAAGACAATGACGTATTATGTTATCCAAACATGTGAGTTGGTTTTTTCGAAAGTAGATGCGACGTGTTGTATGTCATCCCAAATATGTTCTTTTGGGGGTACTCTTGAGTCATCGTTTGAATGGTCACATTGTAAAATAGAGCTTGTACTATACAATCATTCATTTTTTATTGTGTATAGTTGTATAACATTTAAAAACAAAACTATTTAGAGACATGGTTTTCACCCATGTATGTACTGCGATGAAATTGAGAGCTCATGTGCAGCAAACACGAGAATATGTCTTGAATTCATGTCTTTTAAATTTGAATGAAATGTCCAAACAAGCAATTTAAGTTCTAAGGAATATATGAAGTTATTGAAAATTAACAACTAATCAACATTTTAAGTCTTATTGAAAGATGGAATTTAGTGGGATGATAGCCTTTAGTGCCATTATCGCTTATTACCCGTTTTACAATATCATTGGTACGCAGTTCAGTATTTCCCAGTATTTCCCGGCATTTCCCAGTAGTTCCCGGAAATTTGTAGACCCTGCATGTATTCCAGATACAATGACATAGACACTTTTTCTAGAGGCTCTTTTTTATGTTTGGTTGGCCTTCTACAATGATGTCTTGATCAGGTATCCAGCATTAATGTAAATGTATTTTAAAGAAACCGATATATTAGAAAGGATGCATATAAATATATGTATACATAATATGAGAAAACTTTTAAAAGGGAACGTATTCTATATCCTACGAAAACGACATTGTAGTTCAAAAAGTAGAATACTCCTCAATCTAAATGTAAATGTAAAGGAATGGTTTAGTTCAGATATTTCATATTTCTATTTAATTGAACTAAACACTAACATGACTAAGTATTTGAGAAGTTTTAAAATACATGTAGTCATGAAATCTAAGAATAATACTAGCTCACACACTGGTGTATTAAGGAAATAAACAAAATGTAAACTCTGTTAAATACTGAATCTTCAGACCGGTGACATGAAATATAAAGCAGGAAGGAATTGAAAATTGACCAGGACGTTTCGTTACATTATTCACTTAGTGATTTGTAATTCATGATATCCAATGAATAGAAGGCGCTAGGGCTTGATTGCCTGGGTCACATATAAATCGGGCCCCGTACGATTTTCCCTACCCGGCGGCTTGCCGTGGATTTAGAGACCGTACGGGAACCTTCCGATTTTCATTTCTACGGCATGCGTGGTCACATATTCTGAGGTGTCCGGGAGGCGTTATTTTTTTCTGCGGCACAGATTGGGGTTAGGTGCGTGTTGAGCCTGTGGGAAAGTTTAGGGTTAGGGTTAGGGTTAAATCAAGACCTCTCTTTAAAAAAAAAAACCAATCTGTGCCGCAGAATCCGTAAAGTACCCTACGGGCCCTTTACGGGCTTTCTACGGCCTAACGGTCAGATAAAAACGCCGGGGAACTTTACGACAGCCGACACAAAATTCCCAAAATGTCTGTTTTTACTCGCCGTACGGGCCCCGGAGTGTCTATGTGAAAGCCTCATTAGCTGTGTAGTATACTTTTAATATAAATGTTCTCTTATCTAAGTCTTTGTTTTTTATATTCTAGTGGCCAAACATCGCGTCAAACAAATGGATTCGATGACGTCATCATTAAAGTAGCAGACGCCATATCAGAAGATTGTGATTTAAGGAGACTTGGTCTTGAGCTGGGAGTCCAGACTTCTAATATCAACAGGGCGTTGGAGACGAATTGGGCTGGAGGTAGAAAGACAAGTAATGGTAACGTGATGATGCTTCAGAACTGGGCAGAGACGGTCAAACCATCCAATCAACTTCAAACTCTCAGAGCAGCTCTCAAAAAGGTGGATTTACTAGAGGTGGAAGAGACATGTTTCACAAGCATCTGCAGCGGTACGCTTCCCTATATAAATGATATTGTATATGAAAGTACTTACAAAGCAAATTGATTACTTCTCGTATGTGAAAACCATGGCCTCAGTTTGAGTAAAATTTTCCTCTACAAACTACATTGCATATTCACACCCCGAAGCAGTTTCCATTATAAATTAAGAAGTGTTGCATTGGTATCCCCTGATATGTTGAAAAGACAATGTTATGCACACACAATTACGAGAACATAAAATAAATTTGTACACATAATAAACATTACAGCTAAAGTCCTTTTACTTGTTCTTTAAGTTCATTTTTGTGCTGTAATTTTCATACTATTTATGAAATGACACGATTTCTTCTTTCCCTGATATACTTGATGTTGACATTTGAATACACAGAGAACCACGAAATAGGGGTTAACATGATATTACAGCATGGCAATCTTATGCACATACCTTTGACCAGAACACGTGAAATAAAATGTTACACAGAATTAAATATTATAGATCACGTTCATCAGTAATTTTGTATTTTTCTGAAAGGGCTATTATATTTCGATAGAACAGGTAGAATTTCTTTCATACCATTGGAAAATAGTTAAAATTAAATTATGGCAAAATATATTAGTTTCCATCTAAATGTTGGGTTGTGGCAGAATTTATCATGGTACATAACACGTGATAATACATAGAAATGTCATGCCCGAAAGACTTTATTCTCAATAGCTTCATGTAATCTACAGGTTCAATTTACCCGTCGGAGAAATTAGCGCTTTTAAAGATACTATGACCCTTTTGCAGCCAACCTCAAATTCTGTAGAACTTTGCAGTGATTTTGAACAAGTTGGTATATAATTTTCTTACCTACATTTTTATTTTGCAATAATGCTCTTCTCTTTTTCCTCAGGTGACGATGAGCCGATGCCAAGTGACATAATGAAGTTGAGAGAACAACTGAAAAGTAGATATCGCAAGAAATTTGGTCAGATCAAAACATCGCCTGTGGACCCTGAGTCACGAACATGGCTTCAGCATATCTATGTCAGTCTCGTCCTGATGTTGGGAGTTGAAGGGAAAAAGGAGGAGCCAATAGATTATGACGGTTTGTTTGAATTCATCAAAACTGACACACCGAAAGGTTTTGTAACACGATTAGCTTTCATTGGAGAAGCTGGTGTAGGAAAATCGACGCTGTTTGCTAAGATAGCTCTTGATTGGGCTGAGGGTAAAATTCTTCAAGAAATCAATCTGCTTTTTCTTGAATCATTTCGAGAGATCACAGAGAGCGCTTTCTTCGGAGATACTGTCATGGACCATTTCCCAGATGATGCAGAAGTAAAGGGAGAATGGGTTGATGAATATATCAGGAAAAATCAGAGAAAAGTCCTTATCTTATTGGACGGACTGGACGAGGCACAAATCGACATAAAAAAGCCAAATCGCAATGACGCTATCGTATCGATCGTAAGAGGAGAACGATTCATTGATACCCCAGTCGTCATCACAACCCGTCCTTTTGGAGCTGATCAGATCAAGAGCATCATGACGATTAATGACAATTACACGTTTGGTAAGGTTATGGGCTTCACAAAGGAAAACATGGCAACATATATCAAAAACTATTTCAAAGATGACTCTGACTCTGCTTCGACCCTCATTAACTTCATTGATACAAACCAAGTGGTTTCTGAGTACATGGCACCCTTCCCGATATTCTGCAGTATGCTGTGTAGCCTGTGGAAAACACCATGTGGACGGGAAAATATTCGGAAAATGGAAACATTCTCGCAACTCTTGAAGCGTCTTGTCTTTTCACTTCAAGAGCAATACTTTTCCAAACCAAATGAATTAGAAGAGGGCTATGAAAGCCGCATGAAAAAAGCTTGTGAAAGTATGAAAGATATAGGTTGTATCGCATTTCAAGGTCTGCTTGTTAAACAGCTCAACTTCGATGAAAAGGCGCTCGACTCATGCACAGAGGCTGCGGTGACTGCATGCGAGGTGGGGATTATTAGCAAGGAAACAAGGTCAGCACCCTTGCAAATCAGAGAAAGTCAGCGAAAGCAATTCATCCAAGAATTCTCTTTCCCACATAAGTTACTGCAGGAGTACATGGCGAGTGTCTACCTTGCATCACTGTTCCACGAAGATCGGCAAGAATTCAACAGAATCCTGGCAGACACTCTTTTAGAAGGCTATGAGGAATTCAGATATGTCTTGTACTTCACTGCAGCTCATGGAGGTGAAGTAGGAAAGTCGGTCTTGGAAGCCCTATGCAAGGAAGTTGATGACCTGGGGTTCATCATTCAGTGTGCATTTGAATGTCATGATTTAGAAGCCATTGATTCCGTCAGGAACCTGTTGAAGACGAAGACAGATCTTACGTTACCTTCTAGTCGTTCAATCGCTGCATTTCTCTTCACACTGGAACCAATAGGGAAGGAAGTAGTAAGTTGCGTGAATAGACTTTTTAGATGTATCTCATTTTCATTCATCTAACTGTAAATGTCATTATATTGAGGGAATACTATCATCTGTTGAGCTTTCAGTAATAACATAAGCAAATTTGGCAAAAACAAAAGGACAACTACCGCCTGTTACTTTGTTCCAGCCTTCTGAGCCATTATCATTTAAAACTGCCATATTGTCATTATACGGTATACGTACTATAGTGGGCTGTATTCCTATGTGTAATCAGTCTCACATGAGAACGAGAATCGTGTCGCCGTTTGCCTCTTCCTCATACATAAATTAAAAGGACTTACTAAGAAAGGAAGATAGTAACAATGCACGGCTCTTTAAGGATTAAACAAATATAAAAGCTGAGCCAACGAGACGAACTATAGAAAATATAGGTCATTCTATATTCAATATGCCCTCCATAACTACCTCAACAGCTATTCACTTTTAATGTATACTTATTACAGATAATTACAATTTATAAGTCTAAATTTGATTTGTCCTGTTCATATCACCTTCAATCATGTGTGATGATAAGAGCGTGTGTTTGTATCCATGCTATTTGCATAATACATGCTGTCAGAATCTAGACTAATGGTGAAGACATCAAGACAAATAGCTTGGTGTTTTTTCCTTTTACAAACGAATGCATGCTATACGATTTGTGTGCACAAATTAAACTATTGTCGTGGTATGTTTGATTATAATTATTGAAAGTATCATTTATAGATCGAATGCTAACATTCATTTGTTGTACAGGTAAGGAGAAGTTCCTCGATTCGTGAAAGATTGGGTGTTAGCGAGTCCTTCGAAGCTAACGCATCATCGTCTGATGTAGCAGCAGCAGCAGTAGGACTCCTCACATTGCAGAACTTACGAGAGTTGGGCATTCAAACCGAGCATCTAGATGACAAATTCTACACAGGAATGTCTGCTGCAGCTCCACAGTCCATGGTTTCTGATTACTATATTAACGTTGATGAATCCTAAATCATGATTATCATTATTTCTTAATCGATGCATGCTATTTGTTGCTTAATAACAAAATGGTTTATATTTACACTCATAATTTCGATCAATTCTTTTTACAAAGTTATAAAGTCTATTAAGCATCATGAAAGGCTCGTTTCCAACACTGGTCTTTACCTTTAAACAAAAAAGCGTGGAAATTGTGTATTTTGTTTTACACCGTCTTTTTCTTTCTCCTTTATACATTTTTTAAAACTTTTTTATTTTTTTTAACGCCTTTGGAAGGGAGTGGGCAGCAGCAGTCTGGGACTGATCTTTATTTGGGGAATCCGGTGTGACCTGCCCACTGAATCTAAAAGAGTTGTCCTGTTTCCAACATAATTATGAGACACTATCGTGACGGGACGAGACCAACATGAAATATATACCTTATTTACGTTTTTTAATTTCGAACTGTTCTTTGTGTCCCTGCTTTATGAAAGAAAATGCTAAGTAGGAACTATTTATGATCATACCTCAGTTGGCTCTATTTTTCATATGGCATATGACAATAGAACACTCCTCATGTAATGATTATCAATTATCAATAAATTCCCCTCATCTTTTTGTTGTATTTCATTGTCTCGCACATTATTATCTTCTGTTATTCTAGATTTAATTAATATCTGTTAATATCATTGAGTTTTTATACTTGTCCTGTTTCCAACATAATTATGAGACACTATCGTGACGGGACGAGACCAACATGAAATATATACCTTATTTACGT
This sequence comes from Strongylocentrotus droebachiensis, assembly GCA_035222895.1. Taxonomy (NCBI): domain Eukaryota; kingdom Metazoa; phylum Echinodermata; class Echinoidea; order Camarodonta; family Strongylocentrotidae; genus Strongylocentrotus; species Strongylocentrotus droebachiensis. The sequence goes on along the minus strand of JAVYIG010000282.1, from coordinate 558,161 downwards.
TTTCTAATTTCGAACTGTTCTTTGTGTCCCTGCTTTATGAAAGAAAATGCTAAGTAGGAACTATTTATGATCATACCTCAGTTGGCTCTATTTTTCATATGGCATATGACAATAAAACACTCCTCATGTAATGATTATTAAGTATCAATAAATTCCCCTCATCTTTTTGTTGTATTTCATTGTCTCGCTCATTATTTCCTTCTGTTATTCTAGATTTAATTAATATCTGTTAATATCATTGAGTTTTTATACTTGAATTGAAGAGCACACTTTTGTATCTTTTATCTTTTATATTGAAGGAAATTAATTAGATTATATGATGCGATTTACTCTCTTTTCCCTATACACCTTGTCATCCTTCTACAAAATATTCAGTTTACTCAACCTGTGTGTTTCTTTCAATCTAGCTAAAAGAAAGCCCATCATAGTCTTAGTAAATAATATTACATCGATGACAAACCATCATGATTTTACAGTACTGGGCATAAGTAACACTTCAATTAAAGATGTTGATATTAATATTCACTTTATTCAACCTGTCCTGTCACATCACCAGATAAGAAGTTAACGTACTATAACCTCTCGGATCTACACTCTTAAAACTGAAATGTTAAATCACCATTTAAAAGGGCCGAGGAGTGACAACTCTTTCAAAATGGTAGATTAACACTTTGAACATGCTGAATCCAACCTTTATAGTGTTGGATCCAGCATGTTCAAAGTGTTAATCTACCATTTTGAAAGAGTTGTCACCCCTCGGCCTTTTTAAATGGTGATTTAACATTTCAGTTTTAAGAGTGTAACAGCATGTTTAAAAGCGCTTATCCTATAAAAAGTATTTCTCATGTTTTTAGAAATTGTTTATTGCCATTAGTCAAAAGCACGCTCATGTCAATATGATGGTCTGACCATGCTGACAACAAGAAGCAAGAATCATGTTTAAAAGACTAGACTTTAGTGTGATAAACATATTCATATAAAAGTGTGTTTTAAAAGATCGCATCCCAAAAATAGGAGCTCGCATTTTTATTTCTAGAAATTAAATACATTTTGTCTATATTTATTTATATGTTCATTGTAAATACACAGATATTACATTTGTATTCTGACAGACACGATCTCCTTTTTTCAACAATTTATAATTAATAACATTTGTTGGTCTTTTTTCATCTCCTCTTTCTTTGCTCTTACCAAACCCATTTCGCTTGTTTTTTTTTCTCTTTCTGTCTCCATTATGTCTCTGTCTCTGCATTCCCGGTCTGTCCCACTCCCTTTTTCTTGCATTATTAAAGAGTCTAAGAAGAGGTTAATGATGTTACATTGATGACAGTAAGAATATTTGCATCAGATATGTCGTCTATACTTGATAATACTATTCACTCTATTCAACCTGTCCTGTCACATCACTAGATTAAGAATCTATGGTACTCGAAGGCAGTTCTGGGTTCTCATGCATCCTCTCATTTCGCGAGAGGTCTCTGCACCATGCCTAATCTTCGATTACTGTGTCTGTCTAATGTGGAGCTGAGTGATAAGTTCTACTCAACGATGTCCTCTGAGGCTTCAAAATCAAAGGTATACCAAACACGATTTCTATTTGAAACGATTCGTTTCCAAATAGGTTTGCGTTTTTTAAATTCAACATTCAGGGTAACTGGTTTTTCACCTTTTTAAAAAGAAATCATTTATTTTCGTTAGTAACGAGTACTATCATATCAATATTATATATAGCTTGGATATGCTGACAAGGAAAAAAATCATCTGAATACAACAAACTTCGGTGTAATAATGATATAGGCCTAGATTCATATAAAAGCGGTTTCTATAAGCACGTAACCTCAACATAGTATTAAGCATTCTATATTTAGAAATTATCTTAACTTTGTCAATAGTCGCAAGAAATTAATTTTACATGTGCATTGTAAATATACGGATATAACACTTTAATTCTGCTAGAACAGACACAGTCTCTCTTTCCTAACTACCTATAATTATTCACACTTGTTTGTCTTTCTTCATCTCGTCGATCTTTTCTCTTACCCCATCCATTTCCCTTCGGATTTCTTCTGAGTTCTCTCTATCTCTGTCAGTCTCTCATCATGTCTCCGTCTCTGCCCCGGTCTCTCTCTCTCTCTCTGTCTCTCTCTCTTTCTCTCTCTCCCTTCTCTCTCCCTTCTCTTTACTTTGCTTTGAAAGGTTAGGTAGAGGTTAATGATGTTACATTAATCACAAAAGAAAATACTTAAAGTACACATGTCGTCTATACTTGATAATACTATTCACTTTATTCAACCTGTCCTGTCACATCACTAGATTGAGAAACGCAGTTAAACGCAGATCTGGCTTCTGATGCACCCTCTCATTACGCGAGAGGTCTCTGCCAAATTTTGGCCCAGTCTTGGATAAAGATACATGCACTGTACACGGAAAGATGTATATGGGACAACGCGACTAGTGCGCGACACGTGCGTTATATTTATCAGGTCCAAATAGATATAATCATTTACCTATTATATCAATTAGTAGGCGGTTTCTCGACAAAATGTGTATGATCACGTATTAGTCAAAACATATTCTTTCACATGATTGGTAATAAGAGATTCCATTTCATTTTTTGAGAGGGGGGCGTTTCCAAAAGTGGTCTTTACCTTTAAACAAAAAAGCGTGGAAATTGTGTATTTTGTTTTACACCGTCATTTTCTTTCTCTTTATACTTTTTTAATTTTTTAATTGTTGTTAACGCTTTTGGAAGGGAGTGGGCAGCAGCAGTCTGGGACTGATATTTATTTGGGGAATCCGGTGTGACCTGCCCACTGAACCTAAAAGAGTTGTCCTTTTTCCAACATAATTTTGAGAAACTATCGTGACGGGACGAGACCAACATCCCGCAAGACCTTGGGCTTACTACCCAATTGCGGCAGAGAGAGATGAGAGAGAGAGAGGGGGGGGGGGGTAATGCCATTTGGCCCCTCGCCAAAATGAGAAGACTTTGCATGTTATTGTGTACCAAATTTGCATCAGAGCGACCTTACCCCCTTAAATAAAATATATACCTTATTTACGTTTTATAATTTCGAACTGTTCCATGTGTCCCTGCTTTATGAAAGAAAATGCTAAGTAGAAACTATTAATGATTGTACCTCACTTGGCTCTATTTTTTATATGGCATATGACTCATGTAATGATAATCAATTATCAATATATTCCCCTCATCTTTTTGTTATATTTCATTGTCTCGCACATTATCAGGTGGGCTGTATAACGTACAGACCACCTTATAATTTCGTTAGAATTGCCTTTATTATCAGGTGGGCTGTATCTAATACAGACCACCTTATATTTTTGTTAAAATCGCCTTTATTTATTTATTTATTTATCAGGTGGGCTGTATCTGATACAGACCACCTGATATATTTGTTAAAATCGCCTTTATTTCTTTATTTTTCTTATTTCGACCCACTTTTTTGTGGACAAGATAACTTAAAAATGGCTGAATCAAATGCCTTGAAATTTGGCACACATATGTATAGGCATATGTACAAAGCACAATAATGTTTTTAACATTGACCTTGACTGATGACGTCATCTAGGCGCCATTTTGTAAAATTTTACGAAAATCAACACATGATCATATCTTCATAACCAAAAGCTATTTCTCATTCATATTTATCATGATTAAGGTCAATATCCGTCTGGTCAATTTCAGGTCAAATACCGCGCGCGTGCGCGTACGTTCGCGCGTCAATGCGCGCGCAAAATTTTAAAAAAACTCAAAATCGTCTCAAAATCATTTTGCATACGTTTTAGGCCATTCTAAGCATTTTATAAAAAATCGCGCACACGCACATGCGTGCGCGTTTTCGCGCGTAAAACTATTGCACAACATAGAATCGCCATTTTTTTCTTCCATAATATTCCACATATTTTTACAAACAAATTGATACCATGTTTATCTCTTTATGATTATTAATGACGGAATGATCGACCGTTAAACATAAATTTCCGTGCGTGCGAACTGTTGTAATACATAGCATATATGGGCAAAAACATGCCTAATCAAAATCCATAGTATCTCTTTAGGATGCAAGGTGACCCCAATTCTTTTTCATATTTTGATAGAGTATGAATCGGAGATATGATTTCATGTCTCATTTGACCCTCAATTAACTCATGACGTCATCCTAATGGCCTCCGAACTCAAAATTTCAATTTGCATAATGACGTCAGCATATTTTTGGAAAATTTATTGTATCTTTGTAAAAATGTATCGATTTTCTTCACAATTTTGATATGTTCTAGCTGAGACGATTGTCTTCAAATGCAATACCCACAATTCTACATTTTGATATTGGCATCATGGCGTATATTTGCGATTAAAGGAGGCATGTCATTTTTTCACATTTTGCGTGTATTCTCTATGGGACATGATTTTTTTTCTCAAAAAATGGATTCTACATTCCCGTCTTTCGCGAGCAATATCTCCGTCGTTTTAGCTTCGTTTATGCTGAACTTCGAGTATGTTGTAGCTGAGACAATTAGCTATCTCAAATAAGCCATTCATTTTGTCTCAAATTTTAGTTGGACTAGCCCACCTATACTTGTTCCAAACAAGTATTACAAATCTAGTTTATTTTTCTTATTTCGACCCACTTTTTTGTGTGCAAGATAATTTTGAAAATGGCTCAATCAAATACCTTGAAATTTGGCACACATATGTATAGGCATATGCACAAAACACAGCAACTTTTTCAACCTTGACCTTGACTGATGACGTCATCTAGGCGCCATTTTGTGAAATTTTCTGAAAATCAACTCATGATCATATCTTCATAACTAAAAGTAATTTCACATTCATATTTATCATGATCAAGGTCAATATCAGTCCGGTCAATTTCAGGTCAAAAAACAAGCGCGTGCGCGTGCAAAATTTTGAAATGCTCAAAATCGTCTTAAATTTATTTTGCATACGTTTCAGGTCATTTTAAGCATTTTATAAAAAAAAATCGCGCACACGCGCATGCGCGCGCGTTTTCGCGCGTAACACCATTACACAACATAGAATCGCCATTTTGTTTTCTTTCATGATAATTCCCATATTTTTCAAACAATCTGATACCATGTTCATCTATTTATGACCATTAATATTAAGATGAGCGTCCATTCAAGAAAAATGTCCGTGCGCGCGAGCTCTTGTAATACATAGCATATATGGGCAAAAACGTGCCTATACAAAATTCATTATAGCTCTTTTGGATAAACCGGGACCCTTAAAGGGATCCGGTAACTTTGTCTCAGATTCTGAAATAAAATTCTGGATTTAGCTCATGATGCAATGATAATTATAAACCTTTAGGTCAGTCAGGAACCCCATGACTTTTACAAGCCGATCGCCTGTCTGATTATCAAGATATTTATGATTGGAATTACAAATTTTGAAAACCGTTCGCCTGACGGTTTTCATAACACTACAGTCTATTGGGGAAAACGAGTATGGTAAAACCGGTCACTCAAAGATTTTTACTTTTTTGAGGCACTTCTTGATCATTTTGAAGCGATTTTTTTTTAGGGCTTCAATATTACACCATATCACAGACACTGATAACACGTAGGGCCGTGTATCTCAGATTTAACATTGTTAAACGATCCCTTTAATTTCTTTTTCATATTTGGATAGGGTATGAGTCGGAGATATGAAATCATGTCTCATTTGGCCATTACAAATATCGTGACATCATCACAAATGGCCTTGGAACTCAAAATACGAATTTGCATATTATGACGTCAGCATTTTTATGGAAAATTGATTGTATCTCTGTAAATATTGATTGATTTTCTTCCAAATTTCGATATGTTGTAGCTAAGACAATTCTCTACAAGCTAAGTAATCACCATTTTTTATTTTGATGAGGTCATCATAGTGAAAATTTCGATTAAAGGCCTCATTTCAAAAACCTTTATAATTTGCGTGTTATGCCTACAGAAGGTGAATGTAGTTCACGTTATGAATCTACATGATATTGTTTTTTAAGAATTTGTAAGCAGTATGTCGCTTATTTTTGCTCTATTTTGTCTCAAATTTTAGTTGACCAGCCCACCTATAATTGTTCCAAACAAGTATTATATGTCTAGTTCTGCCTCTATCGAAACAAACTTATTTTGGGGGTGGACTTTCCCTTTAATTTTAGTGGTACTCGTCACCCGAGTAATTTGTTACCTTCGATAAAGAGTAAATCAATGACTCAACATTGAGTAAGAACTTCGTTTGTGTCAATTTTGAGTAAACTACGGTTGTGTATTAGCTGTCTCGTGCATGCATGTGTGCGTGCAGAGAGATGACTGACAAAGAAAGCGGACAAAATATACAGTTCCCCAGGTAGACAAAGGAACATCCCTTCACTGCTATTATGTAAAAATGTGTAGAACAGGTGTCACATGCATATTCACCTTTCTACATCATAGCAGTGAAGGGATGTTCCTTTGTCTACCTGAGGAACTGTATATTTTGTCCGCTTTCTTTGTCTGCCATGTTCATAGTGGATGCAAAAGAACTGAGATAGATGTGACACATTGGGAAGAAATTCTGAGCTCATGGATCGAGCTTGGAACAGCTCCAACCGACATTTCTAGGTAAGAAATCCTCATGATAATATTAAAAGAGCTACCGTGTGATATTTAGTCAAGTTTCAAGGACACTGTGTTGATCAACATTGTGAAATTATTGTTGTCACTGTCGATGTCATTAATTTGATTGTGAACTTGGGCAATTCTCTAAGGGCGAGTGTGCATGCATTAATTTAGTGACCGGTAATAGCTAGCCTACTTTATTGTATTTGTATTAAACACGTATTGGCCTGAGGTAGGCCTATTGATGCAGATGGTTGTAGGACAATTACCTCTGGGCAATTGGCAAATTACCAGCGGGACAATTACGCCCCCCCCAGAAAATAACCCCCTGAAGATACCCACCCCAGAGGACAATTATCCCCTAGGACAACTTTTCCCCGATTTTATCAAAACCAATTAGTTGTTATCATCCTATCGAATCTTAATGCACATAAATTAACCTCTACCTTGTTAATTCCTATCATGTTAACTACATATCAAAATTGTATCATTTTAGGAAGGAACTGGCTTGGACTTTTTTTCTGGCCTCCTTCAGAGGAAGGAGCCAACTGCTTTTGATGGTACTTTGAGGGACAACAATTAAGCCAGGACAGTGTTACGTAGTCATCGAGAGAAGCGCCTATTCATGCTCTTCATTGAAAGCAGCAGTTAACTACTGCTACAAGATGTTTCAAATACTACAGCTGGATTACCCTGCCCAGGCAGCTGTCATATGGGACTTCTTTGTCGTCTCATTTATGGAATACGTACCAAGGATTTTATTAAACCATGGACCCTAGTACAGATGGACTAATAATTAGAGTCTTTCTTTGATCACATCATTCCTACCGCCACCTGATAATATGTGTGTTGATGAGGACATTTGACGCGACAATGTTTATTATGTAATCACGCATCATCACAGACAAAAGAACTTTTACATTTCTTCAGATTCTTTTCGCTAGGCCAGGGGCCAGAGTGTAGTTTCAGGATAAGTATCGTGATTTAAGACCAGTTGGAGGAGCAGTGAACCCCAAATTATGACAATTTGTGCGATATTAGATTGATTATTAAAGAAGTGGACACTGCATGGTGGACATACATCTGGACTTGCAAAACTTTGAAAAATACTTATTCTTTACTGTCATATTACCTTCTATTCCTTGGAAATGGATAGGATAAGTTTTAAAATGAAGTTTAAAATCATTGTGTAACAGCCAAATTTACAGGTTTCTCGTGTAAACTACTTCTAATTTTCTATTGAAGACTTCATTATACGTTAATATTCATATGTACGCCACAACTGCACATTCATTTCCGTGAATTTAAGCGATTCAGCTTCTTTTGCACAGGCATTTTTTTAGAGTTCCAGGCATAGTTCTGTTTTTTTTTTATGGCTGACTGGCGGCGGTCGTGATGAGATCAAAGCTTGGAAGCATGTTTGGAATGTCATTGTGATACTTTTGACAGAGTCAGGTGCATGCATGTATTATGGTACCGATCAGTGTCCATTTGTAGTAGGTCCACGATTAAATGACCTCGCTTTCACTGGCTGCCTGCCGTAGCAACAAACACAATTGACAACTCTGTTTCGTTGAAGATCAGCCATAGAAAAAAAGACCTCATGCATGGCCGATTGTCATCGAAACGGTGTTAAGCCTTTTGTCAATTATGTTTGTTGGTACGGCAGGGCAGCCAGGGGAAAAGAGTTCGTTTAATGACATTATGGAAATGCAAGCATTACTTTAAACAAACAGAACTTTTTATTCCTAGCTCATTTTTCCTGATTGAGGTTTCATACTAAAGGGCATAAAATGAACTTTTTAAGTAACATTGTTTTAAAATTGTTATTTGTAAACTATATACTTTTTAATATCATGTATAATGAGAAAACTCTTAGTTTTCACTGTGATTCAAACTGATTTTGGAAATTAAATTCCACAAATTATGTTACTGGTATTGAACACACATAGAATTGATGCCAAAAACTTGAATGATGCGGCGATATAAAGTAACATTTTTTTTAATTGAAAGTTTTAAACTACGTACTTTTGGTAAGGTATGGTATGGTATTTTTATTGAATCATGCATCGCAGTTACATATTACTGAATTGCACATTGATATAAGTTGCATTCCAAAAACGAGAGTACAATTTAGAACAGTATCGTTTACATAATTATAAGTACACGTATTATGTCACATGTTTATCCTAAATTTTGTATATACCAAATGTAAAACAAAAGCAAAAATACGAAGGAAAAGGGGAATATCTACCTCAACAAATTATGAATTCAAAGTGAAGAAGAGAGAAAGAAAAGATGTAGACAAAAGAGGTTTGTAAGTGCACCGTGGAACTGCGATTACGATGAGCGTTTACGATGAGCGTTACAAATCGCTCATTCTGCCTTCAAAATGTAAGCTTAAACGCACCCTATGAGATACCAGCTGGTAATCCCTTTATCATGTGCGCTTATCTTCATGATGCTTAGCTTACTGAAAAAAATTCGCGTCCAATATTCGCGTCTGCGTGTCCCTTTTGGTCCGACGCAGACGTATATACCTGACGTATACCTATGCAACAAACTTGTGGATTTTCACGTCAAATATCGGACGCAGATTTGTTTTTGTCTGCGTGTCCCTTCAGGACCATTGAGTACAGAAAAACGAAAAAATTACCAATTAAAGGTATACGTCAAATTTGTGGGTTTTCACGTCTTTGACGTAAAAATCCACAAATCTGTTGCATAGGTATACGTCAAATTTGTGGATTTTCACGTATACGACGTAAAAATCCACAAATTTATTGCATAGGCATAAGTCAAATTTTGCGTTTGCGTGTCCCTTAGGAGCCACCATACACACCTCTTACACACACGCACGACGCCCTACACACACACGAACACTGTAATCACCATGAGAAGTGCTCCGGCGTAGAAATGCCTGGATGGAGATGATTGAGACAATAAATTATCTGAGTATAAAATAGCTATTACGCAACGACGACTTTGAAAGAAGAGAGAAGAGAAAGGAAGAAAGAGAGAAGAAGAAGAGACATTCATGCAAATTACAAATTACTAAGCTGGGGTGTGAAGGGCAGTGTAACGCATTTGCAGATGACAGATGAGTTATTTGTTATTGTTTTTGTTTCATTTTTCTTTAAAAAATATTATATGTTCAGTATATGTGATAACAAAACCAAATCATTTTATTGCAGAATTCAAATATTTGTGTTCATTAGTGAAAACACAAGATATTTGGCTCTGACAAAAAATTTACAAAAAAAGTTATGTCTCTGTCTCTAACTGTTCCGGTCGCGTTATTTTTGTTATGCGGCACAGATTGGGGCATGGCGCGTGTTTCTGAATAGTGTCTGCACGTACGTGAGACTAGTCATGTTCGCTAGCGCATTAGCGCTGCGAAGAAGTTTGAATATCAATCGCGAACTATGTGTTTACATAACATTCCTCTTCGTTTAAGTTAGTTAAGTTTTATTGACTAATTATTGTGGTGTTCTCCTTATTGACGTGCTGCCTCCTCTTCAGATTTCCAATTTCATTTTAATTGTTGATGTTATGATTTTCAATACGGTAGCGGATTACATGTAACCAGGGTATGTGAGTTAAAACACCTCCCTGATGATGTAACACTATTAACACTATGAACATGACTGACAATGAGAGCGGACAAAATATACAGTTCCTCAGGTAGACAAAGGAACATCCCTTCACAGCTATTATGTAAAAAGGTGAATATGCATGTGACACCTGTTCTACACATTTTTACATAATAGCAGTAAGGGATGTTCCTTTGTCTACCTGAGGAACTGTATATTTTGTCCGCTCTCATTGTCAGTCATGTTCATAGTGTAAAAACAGACCTCGACTACATATACTGTCTAGTACGCACACGACCACTATTAGTCTGTAAATCAAGACCCCTTTTAAAAAAAAAGCCCCAATCTGTGCCGCATAAAAAAATAACGCGTCCCGGTCTCTCTCCCTTCTCTTTCTCTTGCGTTAAGAGTCTATAAGTATAGGTTAATGATTTTAAATTAATGACAGTAAGAATATTTAGATCAGACATGTCGTATATGCTTGATAATACTATTCACTCTATTCAACCTGTCCTGTCACATCACCAGATTGAGATGATAATGCACATGCACGCACATCTGGATTCTCATGCATCCTCTCATTACGCCAGAGGTCTCTGTTCTATGCCAAATCTTCGATCACTGAATATGGCGTATGTGGACCTGAGTGATGAGTTCTACTCAACGATGGCCTCTGAGGCATCGAAATCAAAGGTATACCAAACACGATTTCTATTGGAAACGAGTCGTTTCCAAATAGTTTTGCGTTCTTCAAATTCAACATTCGGGGTACCTGGTTTTTCACACTTTTTAAAAGAATTAATTTATTTTCGTTAGTTACGAGTTTTCTCATATCATTTATTATAAATAGTTTGGATATGCTGACAAGGAAACAAATCATCTGAATAGAAAAACCTTTGGTGTCATAATGATATAGGCGGCCAGGGGCGTCGCCAAAGGGGGGGGGGGGGGGTGTGGGGGGGTGCGACACCCCCCACCTGTCAGGATATTGTCGGTAAAATTGCGCTGCCGTCGGGAAAAAGAGAAAAGGGGGAGGGGAAAAAAGAGAGGGGGAAAAAAGAGAGGGGAAAAAAAGAGAGGGAAAAAAAAGAGGGAAAAAAGAGAGGGAAAAAAGAGAGGGAAAGGGAAAGAAAAGAAAAAAAAGAAAAGATAAGAAAAGAAGGAAAGGAAAAGAAAGGAAAGAAAGGAAAGAAAGGAAAGAAAAGAGAAGAAAGAAAGAGAAAAAAAGAAAAGAGGGAGAGGAAAGAAAGGAAAAGAAAGAAAAGAAAGAAAAGGAAAAAAAGAAGAAAAAAGAGTGAAAGGGAAACAAAAGAAACGGGGAATGAAAGAGAGGAGAGAGAGGAGAGGTAAGAGTCTGAGAGAGGAGGAGTGGGAGTAAAAGAGAGAAGGTGGTTGTTGGGTGGAGTCGTCTCGTCGAGGGAGCAAGAAAGACACGGGTAAATATGTTGCTGTGTCGGGTCAGCTGTGTCGGTATTCTTGCTCGATCCTCGTGTACTATAATGTATCAATGCAGAAATTTGAAGTCGGTGAGATGTATATTGTCGGTCAGCCGACAAGTTTTTTTCCCTACGAACTGTGACTTCTTATCCGCTTTGACGACTTCGAAAGTGACTACAACTACAATACTTGTATTTTCTCAAAGTTTCACTTTCCTATAATATCAGCTACAGAAATCAGAGGTTTAAAATTTTCGGGGAAACTAAATTCAAACAAGGTTTAAGAGTCAACAACGGTACGACAAATCGTCTTGCTTTCTTTATATTGTGATGACTACGCCAAAAATTCCGCGCTTCGCGCGGAAGGGGAAACTTCATTTAGACGAGTCGAGAACGGTACAACGAATCGTCTTCTTTCTCTAATAATGTAAGGAAACGTCAAAGCTTTCGCGCTTCGCGCGAAAGTGGGAGACTGAATTCAGACAAATAGGGCTTACTAAAAGTCGAAAACGGTACAAAGAATCGTGTTCTTACTCTAATAATTTGAGGAAACGTCAAAGGGGGAAACTGAATTCAGATGAATAGGGCTTAATAAGATTCTAAGACGGTACTTGGAATCGTCTTCCTTTCTCTATATTGTAATGAAACGCAAAAAAATCCGCGCTTCGCGCGAAAGAGGAAAATTTCATCTAGACGAGTCGAGAACGGTACGACGAATCGTCTTTTTTCTCTTATGATTTAAGGAAACGTCAAAGCTTCCGCGCTTCGCGCGAGAGGGGGAAACTGATTCAGACAAAATTAATAGGGCTTATTTAGAGTCGAAAACGGTACAACGATTCGTGTTCTTTCTCTAATAATTTGAGGAAACGTCAAAGCTTTCGCGCTTCGCGCGAGAGGGGTAAACTGAATTCAGATGAATAGGGCTTATTAAGAGTCGAAAACGGTACGAGGAATCGTCTTCCTTTCTCTATAATGTGATGAAACGCCAAAAATTCCGCGCTTCGCGTGGAAGGGGAAAACTTCATCTAGACGAGTCGAGAACGGTACGACGAATCGTCTTCTTTCTCTAAAGATTTAAGGAAACGTCAAAGCTTCCGCGCTTCGCGCGAGAGGGGGAAACTGAATTCAGATAAAATTAATAGGGCTTATTTAGAGTCGAAAACGGTACAACGAATCGTGTTCTTTCTCTAATAATTTAAGGAAACGTCAAGGCTTCCGCGCTTCGCGCGAGAGGGGGAAACTGGATTCAGATGAATAGGGCTTATTAAGAGTCAAAAACGGTACGACGAATCGTCTTCTTTCTCTAATAATTTAATGAAACGTCAAAACTTTCGCGCTTCGCGCGGGAGGGGGAAGCTTCATTGAGATAAGGATTAAGAGTCGAGAACAGTACACCGAATCGTCTGCTTTTTCTCATGATTTAATGAAATGTCAAAGCTTCCGCGCTTCGCGCGAGTGGGGGAAATTGATTCAGATGAATAGGGCTTAATAAGAGTCGAGAACGGTACAACGAATCGTGTTCTTTCTCTAATAATTTAAGGAAACGTCAAAGCTTCCGCGCTTCGCGCGAGAGGGGGAAACTGAATTCAGACAAAATTAATAGGGCTTTTTTAGAGTCGAAAACGGTACGACGAATCGTCTTCTTTCTCTAATAATTTAATGAAACGTCAAAACTTTCGCGCTTCGCGCGGGAGGGGGAAGCTTCATTGAGATAAGGATTAAGAGTCGAGAACAGTACACCGAATCGTCTGCTTTTTCTCATGATTTAATGAAATGTCAAAGCTTCCGCGCTTCGCGCGAGTGGGGGAAATTGATTCAGATGAATAGGGCTTAATAAGAGTCGAGAACGGTACAACGAATCGTGTTCTTTCTCTAATAATTTAAGGAAACGTCAAAGCTTCCGCGCTTCGCGCGAGAGGGGGAAACTGAATTCAGACAAAATTAATAGGGCTTTTTTAGAGTCGAAAACGGTACAACGAATCGTGTCCTTTCTCTAATGATATGAGGAAACGTCAAAGCTTTCGAGCTTCGCGCGAGAGGGGGAAACTGAATTCAGATGAATAGGGTTTATTAAGAGTAAAAAACGGTACGACGAATCGTCTTCTTTCTCTAATAATTTAATGAAACGTCAAAACTTTCGTGCTTCGCGCGGGAGGGGGAAGCTTTATTCAGATAAGGATTAAGAGTGGAGAACAGTACACCGAATCGTCTGCTTTTTCTCATGATTTAATGAAATGTCAAAGCTTCCGCGCTTTGCTCGGGAGGGGGGATACTGAATTCAGAAAAGGATAAACAGTCGAGAACGGTACAGCAAATCGTCTTCTTTTTTATAATAATTTAATAAAACGTCAAAGCTTTCGCGCTTTGCGCGGGAGGGTGTGGGGACTTCATTCAACCAAGGATTACCAGTCGAAAACGGTACAATTAATCGTCTTCTTTTCCTAATAATTTTAGGAAACGTCTAAGCTTCCGCGCTTCGCGCGGGAGGCCCATCACCCACACCCCCTAATGAGCGCGCTTTTAAGTGATTCTCTTGATCACTACCGCCCCTCCCTAAAATAAGATCCTAGCTCCGCGCCTGCATTAAAATATCTAGCTATGATGCTGACTAAATTGAAGAAATAATTCGTATATTTATGTCGTCGAGGAAAATGACCATTTTGCGCATATGCAAGTACTATAGATAGTCCATAGGAAAAACAATTTAGCCTTCGGCCCCAGGTTTATAGGGTTGAATTTGTAGATATTGGAAATTTAATTTTGTCGGTAATTGGTGGCTAGTTTTGTCGGTAATCGTTGGCCTCTACACCCCCCCACTGAAAAAGGTCTAGCGACGCCCCTGTATAGGCCTAGATTCATATAAAAGCGTGTTTTGTAAGCACGTATCCTACACATAGTATTGAGCATTCTATATTTAGAAATTATCTTAATTTTGTCAATAGTCGCAAGAAATTAATTTACATGTGCATTGTAATTAAATTATACGGATATCACAATTTATTACTGCTTGAACAGACACAGTCTCTCTTTCCTAACTACCTATAATTATTCACACTTGTTTGTCTTTCTTCATCTCGTCGTTCTTTTCTCTTACCACATCCATTTCCCTTCAGGTTTCTTCTCTCTATCTTTGTCAGTCTCTCATCATGTCTCTGTCTCTCTCCTGGTCTCTCTCTCTCTCTCTCTTTCTCTCTTTCTCTCTCTCTTTTTCTCTCCCTTTTCTTTCCTTTGCTTTGAAAGGTTAAGTAGAGGTTAATGATGTTACATTCATCACAATAGAAAATATTTTGAGTACACATGTCGTCTATACTTGATAGTACTATTCATTTTATTCGACCTGTCCTGTCATATCTCCAGATTGAGGAACTAACGATCATGGCCATATATCTGTTTTCTGCTGCATCCTCTCATTACGCGAGAGCTATCTACTCCATGCCAAATCTTCGATCACTGCATCTGAACCATGTGGAGCTGAGGGATGAGTTCTACTCAACGATGGCCTCTGAGGCATCGAAATCAAAGGTATACCTAAAACATGATTTCTATTGGAAACGTTGGAAACGATTCGTTTCCAAATAGTTTTGCATTCTTCAAATTCAACATTCGGGGTAACTGGTTTTTCACACTTTTTAAAAGAAATCATTTATTTTCGTTAGTTACGAGTACTCCCATATCAATATTATAAATAGTTTGGATATGCTGACAAGGAAACAAATCATCTGAATAGAACAAACTTTGGTGTCATAATGATATAGGCCTAGATTCATATAAAAGCGTGTTTTATAAGCACGTAACCTCAACATAGTATTTAGCATTCTGTATTTATAAATTATCTTAATTTTGTAAATAGTCGCAAGAAATTAATTTTACATGTGCATTGCAAATATACGGATATAACACTTCAATTATGCTTGAACAGACACAGTCTGTCTTTCCTAACTATCTATAATTAATCACACTTGTTTGTCTTTCTTCATCTCGTCGTTCTTTTCTCTTATCCCATCCACTTCCCTTCGGGTTTCTTCTCTCTATCTTTGTCAGTCTCTCACCATGTCTCTGTCTCTGTCCAGGTCTCTCTCTCTCTCTCTTTCTCTCTTTCTCTCTCTCTCTCTTTCTATCTTTCTCATTCTCCTAATCTCTCTCTCCCTCTCTCTGTCTTTCTCACATCTCTTTCCATTGCTTTAAAAGTCGAAGCATAGCTTATCAATGTTTCTTTCATGACAGTAAGGATATTTAAAGTAGACATGTCGTCTATACTTCACAATACTTTTCACTCTATTGAACCTGTCCTGTCACATCACCAGATTGAGGTGCTAGCTGTTTTGCATGGGTACTACAGCGAAGATGCTACATCCTCTCATTTCGCGAGAGGTCTCTGCTTCATGCCAAATCTTCGATCGGTTGATCTGCACAGTATGGGGCTGAGTGATGAGTTTTACTCGACGATGGCCAGGGAGGCATCAAAATCAAAGGTATACAAAAAAAATATTTATATTGGAAATGATTCGTTTTCAAATATTTTTGCATTCTTCAAACTCAACTTTCGGGGTAACTGTTTTTCACACTTTCTATAATTTTTCAAATTAATTTTCGTTAGTTACGTACACACTCATATCAATGTCCTTAACAGTTTGGCTATGCTGACATGGAAACAAATCAACTGCATAGAATGAATGTTGGTTTCATAATAATTAAATTCATACAAAAACATGTGTCAAAGCATATAACTACACATAGTACTTACCATTCTATATTTAGAAATGTCCTTAATTTTGTCGGTAGTCAAAGAAAATTCATTTTAAATGTGCATTGTAAATAGACGGATATAGCACTTTTAAATTGTTTGGACAGACACGGTCTCTCTTTTCAAACCGTCTATAATTGCTGACATATGTGCGTCTTTCTGTTCTCTGTCACACCCATTTAACTTTGTTTTTTTCTCTCTATATGTTTTGGCCTCTCATAATGTTTTTGTCTAAAATAGACCATTCGTCTATACTTGACAATACTCTGCAATCTACACTGTTGGTCATAATGGTGGAATAATTATTTTTACCCAATTTATAGAATGATTTTGAGAATGATTTATTCCTAATAGATCTAGATAATAGTATACATCTCAGAATTTATTGAATTATAATTTGTGAGTGTTTGTTTTGCGTGACTGCTAAATCGTGTGTGTGTTACTATGCTTATCAACTAGGGGACCTACGTCCTTAACTTATAACTGACAGTAATGAGGATAAATGCCTCATAAAAGGGCAATAATTTAGCACATTGACATGGTTTTGATCCTGAGGGCTCACAGTAACGAGGCCATTGCTTAGCCAATGAATCATGACTGTACGCAGCGGGGGCTAGGGTACGTCGCCGCCCCAACAAATACATACAAAACAAAGAAAGTGCAAGAAATTATCAATAATTCATTTCATTTTGCCCCGACCCCTAACATTACAAAAAAAAATCCTCTATGTGGGCTTGCCTTGAACCATAATGCATGGCTCGACAGAGGAATTTTCCCTGTTGGTTTTGATCCTGGGGGCTCACAGTTTCGAGGCCATTGCTTAGCCAATGTTTATATTTTCGGACAGAGGAATAAATTGCGAATCTATACGTTAGACTTTCATTTGGGCCCCAAAATAAACTATGTGTCAAAATTCGAGGTGTTTTCAAAAAAAAATTCTTTGTTAAAAAAAAAATTGAATAATTTACAGGATTTGTTTAATGAATATTCTTAAATATGAAGTAACTCCAAATATTTACTATAATATTGCAAAAAACAGAGCGCAAAAAAGTGATAAAACGAAGGAGATATCGTCGTTTGAAAATGTTCTTTCTCGGAGAGCTGTACGGTACGGGTCAACCGGTCCGAGTACGCCGTATTTAATGAAATATACGTGTTTTTGCACGCCTGCCGTTAGGCTGAACAAGTATAAGCAAACCAACTATGGGCGCGTTCATGCTTGATTTTGAAGGCAGAATGAGCGATTTGTAACGCTCATCGTAAACGCTCATCGTAATCGCAGTTCCACGGTGCACTGTTCATGCTCACTTCTCCAGGCAATTCTCCTTGGGTGGCCTTCAGCTGGATTCGCAAACCTGTGTGCGCATGCTACGTAGACCCACTAGAGGTCAGTGCGTTGACCCCATTTACATCTTTTTGTGAGTTTACGATCGGCGATCGTGATCGCCGTTTTTCGGTGATTCTACAAAAGTGAGCATGAACGCAATCGTGTTTTAAACTAAACGCGTAACAGAAGCCTGATTCTGGCCGTCAAAATCAAGCATGAACGCGCCCTATGTCTTTTGTATGTAATGCTTGATGCCAGCCCCTCCCCTATAGTGTGACAAAAATGCCCCCATCAGGAAAAAGTTGCCTTCCAAAGCTCAAACCTTGTTTTTTCAGCTGATTTGAAATTAAGTAATTACATTATTAATGCTTTAATTTTTTATGGTAAACATCATTTATTTCTCAATAATTTTTTAGTCACGCCACACAATACGCACTAATACGTTCTTTGAAAAAAAATCTGTCTCTTTTACTTTGATGCGCTTGGACAGACTTACGTCATTTAATTATAAAAGAAAAGTACAAGTAAAAGTTATCAATCCTAAAGTTTGTGAGGAATATGAGAGTACTTCTTTGTATGTATTAGGATAAAGTGCGTCTCTCTAGTCTCTATAACTCCACTTTGTTCCTATGTAGCTTTTTCTGTTTGCCGAGCAGAGGCGGCGGAGCGACTTCCAAAGTTGGGGGGGGGGGGACACCAACAAAAAAGGGCACTTTCGGGAAAAAAGGGCACCTTCAAAGGGATATCTCAAAGGGAAAATATTACATTTTTTAAAACGTTGGTAGGCTATATAACCCTATATTTATAATTACATTATCGGGTATGATATTTATTTCTCTTTATACATCATATAAGATATTGCTTAAGTATCATACTTTGCAGTTGGGTGTGATGGTCTCAAAATTCATTTGCGAGCGAGGAAAATGTTTCAAATTTGTGAGGTCGCAGTGCGAAAAATTCCATCTTATAAAGAGGAAAAATCCAATCCTGATGGGGTTATAAGCATATTTTCTTAACGGAAGACTGAAAAGATCTTTGATAATTTACATAATTATAACATCTATAACTACGAGCGAGCGTAGCGAGCGAGCTTTGGGGAAAATTACTTTTAGTCGTTTGAAATTAGAGGCACATTTTATGATGAGAGGAAAAGAGGACACTCATTAGGAAAGAAAAGGAGCACGTGTCAAAGTACAAAGCTAATTATCAGAGGTGAAAATGGGGCACTTCTTACACCTTAAAAAAGAGGCATGCACCAGGGATGAAAAGGAAATGGGCATTTGTCAACGGAAAAGAGGCCCACATCAGATTTTGATAGGGGGCATTTATAAGAAGTGAAAAGGGGCATTTATAAAAAAGGCATATGTTCTTTATTAGAAAGGAAATTGGGCACATATATCATTGTTAAAAGGGTAGTGAGAAGGGAAGTGGCTCTTATCAAAAAGAAAAAGAGGCACATGTTAAAATAAACGGGGCACTTATCACCGACGAAACGTGGTAATTATGAGAAGGGAAAGGAGGCACTTATAAGGAAAAAGAGCATTTGTTAGGAAGGAAACGGGGGACGTGTAAACATATGGAAACGTTGTATCATCCGCTCAGTCTGACTTGCGTGCATAGAACAAATAAGCATTTTCCATGAAAAAGTGAAGTTTTCTAAAAAAGTGCGTTTCTTTCCAGCATTGGGGCGCCCGGGAGTCACTCGGGTAACATTTCATAAAGTATAATATAAAAAAACCATATGCAAAATTTCTGTACTTTTGTCGGAAAAAATACATTTATCCAGCACAATGTCGTCTCTTTTTGCGTTGGAGAAGAGCAAAAAGCGAGTTTCAATCACACTTTGGCCGCTCTCGCAAGCTCTCACTCGTTTCATTGTGGTCAAGCGACTTTGGGGCAAGCGGTTAATGAAAATACTAATCGTTAGCTTTTTTCTGGTATTAAACTTGTTTTGATTGATTGTATAATTTTGTCGGAATAAAGGAAACAAAAAGGCTCGACCTATAACTTATCAGTGTCTGAATTGAACTTTTGACTTTGAATTCTCTGATGCAAGCGCACTAATGACGTCATCTTCGCTAAATCGGCGTCTTTTATCGTAAAATGCGACACTTTCACAATGTTTATACATCTTTTTTTAACTATTAATAAGATTTAACATATTTTTTTCTGATATCACTGAAGTTTGGGGTTTTATTTAATGAGTAATTTTAAAATAAGAGCCATGTTACTGTTTTAATTTACTGGATCGTACCATTAAAGTCGCAGGGTAGAAAGATGCATTTTCCAACCGCGCCAAATTTTATTTACGTTCCGACATTCTGTTAAATGGGTTCGTGTTGTTAAGAATCCACTGCTTTCTGCTCCAACAAACGTCCACATGCGGAGTCGTTTATCAACTAAATTATTGAAATGTATGGATGCTTCCTAGCTTCCCAGGTGTTTGTGTTGCTGTTGAAGCATTTCATTCACCTGCTATCATTCTTTGTACTCCAATCGCCAGAACACAAATTTCATTTTGGTGTTATAGTTTCATCGGAGTCGTTATCAACTTTATGTATTCAAATTTATGAATGCTTCCTCCCCAGGTGTTTGTGGTGTTTATGCATTTCATTCACCTGGTATTATTCTTTGTACTCCAATTGTTAGAATACAAAATGCATTTTGGTTTTATAGTTTCATGCAATAAGTAAGTCAATAAGAGAGTATGTTCTGCACAATAAAAACAATGTGTGTCCCTATTGTACAATGTAATGTGTCCCCTCATTTTGTAATAGTTAATTTACCCATTCACATAATGGAACTATCTGCCCGATGAAGCCAGTGGCCTGTGACCCCTGACACTAAACACCGTGTGGGAGTCAGTTCGTGATCAACTTCTTTTATGAGACAAATACAAGCAAACGTTTCCATATGAAACGGGGGCATTTATAAGAGATGAAAACAGCACTTATCAGGAGGGGAAGGGGTACTTGTCAAAGTAAAATGAGTTTCTCTCAGGATTGAATTGGGTCATTTACAAGAGATGTAAAGGGGCGCTGATGATAATGAAAAGGAACTATTTTCATAGATGAAAAGGGGCATTCATGAGGAGGGAAAGGGGCTCTTTTTAAATGGGGGCACTTATCATAAGAAAAAGGGGGCACTTATTAAAAAGGAAAGGGGGGGCACATGTGAAAATATAAGGTGCGCTTATCCAAGTTAACAAGGGGTAGTTATTAATAGGGGAGGGGGCACTTTTTACAAAGGAAATGGGAAACTTGTCAAAGCAAAAGGGTCAACTTCTTAGATTTAAATAGGACGATTATCATAGGTGAAGGAGGCGCTTATCAAAAGTGAAAAGGGACAGGGCATGAGAATGGAAAATGGTCACTTATTGCAAAGCAAAATGGGAACTTTTCAAAGGAAAATGGGTACGTTTCAAAATAAAAAGGGCACTTATTAGAGGTTAGAGGTGGAAAGGGGAAGGGGCACTTTTAGGGTACTTGAAAAATTGGGAGGGCACTCTGCCCCCTGCCCCCCCCCCCCCCCCTCGGGAGCGCCGCCTCTGACTATGCTCTTGTCCTCCCATCTGTAAAGTCTATTTTCTCTCATTCTCTCTCAAGTTTTGCTCTCTTTCGATTTCTTAGACCCTGTCAAATGTCGTTCTTGTAGACTATTTTTCTTGTATTTATCATTTCTTGAGCTTCCGTGGAAAAATGTCTATCTCATCAGATAGAGATATTAGAATGTTGGCCTTGTCTGAAAAGTATTACGAAGTAAGAACCATTACGTGCACATTTAAGAAGAATGATGCCCCCTCTTTACTAAATGTAAACATGGAATGGAAAATATATATGAACCTTAAAAGTCACTTGAATTTTTGCTGTAACCCACTTGTATTACATAACTTGTGCTATTATTATCAGTATTGACTTTAGACAGATGGCCATCCCTTTACTATCGGGTAATGTAGAAATGTTAGATTCTAATAGGCCTGCTATGAATAACCAAACATAATACCTCGGTGTTTAGTTCTTCGACTTTTAGATAAAGGTAATTAATCTATAAAAAAAATAATTAACAAAAACAATCAAATGAAAAATATTAATAGTGTATTCTTCAACTAATAGTTTGTTAAAGTAACATAATTCATTTCTGTTATACCATGAATACATGTACTTGGATTATAATATTCTTTTCGTTTACAACGCATTAAGAACCGATTAATGTGATAACTTAATGATTTTAACTGATTTTAACCGTAGTCCACATGAGCTAGTTTTCAGGTAACAACTATCGCCTCAGACTGTTCTCACAATTTTCTTGTACAACTTACCTGATATCAATAATTTGGCACGCACAATGCCTACTCGCGTGCCTGTCCAGTGACATATCTATCACATATCTGAAGCAATATTTATTCATGCGAGTGTCCTGTTGTATTTAGTGAATTTATAATAACTAATCAAATGCTATACTATTAATCCACGTTGAAGGAAACATGAAATAAGACTACTGAAAACAAAGGTGGAAAAGTATATCATACAATCTTGAAGATATCATTCTGATGTAATTTCACCCCATCAATACAATACCTTAAGTACCTCTATTGAAACACATCTTGCCATGCATATGGAAATGCTTATTTTTTTTACTATAATATTGTTGATTCATTTGAACTATAGCAGAAATAAAGACGAAATAATCAGACTTAGTGAATGATAATGTTACTGAGATGCAGATTCACCTGGTATTAGCTGCGATTTAAAACGGTGTATATGTTAGTAAAAATAATAATTGGATTGCAACGTGGATTCACTTTGGTGTGAACTGATAAACTGTCTTTGCACAGATCCAGACGCTGAGTATGAAGGATTTGTCCATAGCTCCATGTCGACTACACTCCATTCTCTCGCTACCACGTCTCCAGTCGCTCAGCTTAACGGATATCAAACGAGTGGACATGGACGATGAAGAGACACTGGTATGTATCTCTACTATTCCAAGATTAAAGTCAAAATCCTCTTTTTGTTCCAATCTCAAAAGGAAGGGGTTCAGAAAAACTAGACTGACTTAATACGAATGATAAAGAAATTGCCGAAAAAAATAATGTATTTTGTCTTAAAAACAAGTAAAGACGACATACTACGGGCTGTTAGGTAAATCTACTGATGGTTTAATATGTCAATTATCTATACATGCGCGGTTATAATTTTTTTTCTTCAATTTGGAATTAAGTTTAAACATGCATATTTTGTTTAAGCTCGTTAAATATCGATTGATGAATGATTACCGTTTGCTATTTCTTATGGAGATTTTTGTTGCTTATTTTTTCAACATCAAATGTGTAACTTTCAGTAATGTGAAATCATTTAAATGATTTTGTTTTTTTAGTCTGGCTGAACGAATATCAAAATAAAAAGATGATAATGAATACTACAATCCCGTCATCTTGCACTGAAAAGAAGGATTAATCCTCATTAGTAAGTTGGCTTTGGTCATGTTGGTGAAAACAGAAAAAAAAATAAAGAACCGTTTTAACGTAGGTCTCAGAAAAAGCCGAGAAAGAATAAAAAAAACATTAAGAAATTGTGAACATCGATAATGCTAATGATGTGAGAAACTTGTATTGGCAATGTGGTCATGATGTGTTTTGCCATACAAGGGGTAACCCTCTAATTGTTTTGTATCCCAAATACCGTAAACGTTTTTCGAGAGTCTCATGATATTCAAAACTTGTTTTAAAGGGTGGGGGGCAATACCCGTTTAGGCCCTATTGAACATAATCTGCTGGATCACTAAATCGGAAGAGGGGTATTTTTAATATTTTGGAAAATGAAATCGGTTATACTTCATCTGGAACGGCACCGAATGTGACTCTCATGTCAATTGAAAATCCTCTATGTAATTTATAATCTCGGCATCCAAAATTAACAAATTATGTATTCTTAGTCCCATTTTCCAACAAACTACGCGTTTTTTTGTTTGGTTTTTTTTTTACCCCCCTCCCCAACGGAACGGCGATCGTTCAAATTTCGGGGCCCCCACCAAAAAAAAAATGTCCTCTTACACTCCCCCCCCCCCCCCAACCCCGCTTATTCAGCGGCGGAGTCGTTGCGATTTTTTCGGGACCAAAATAAATTTTTTAAAAAGTCGTCTTACCCCCCCCCCCCCCCCCGCTTATTCAGAGGTTGGCTGAGTCGTTGCGAAATTTTTGGCCCGATTTCAAAATGTTAACCCCCCCCCCTCCCCTTGAAAAAATCCTGCGTACGCCACTGCCTCTTACCTTAAACTGAATCTGTAAGCCATTGAGCTACACTGAATCTGTAAAAGTAGGAGACCAGCCTGTAGGTCCCGTGACCAATCTCTGGGAACAAAGGTTTGAAAGTGTTTTTGTGTTCCCTGATGAATACCGAACCATTTTGACTTGGGCTGCCCCCTTGAAAATCCCAGGCATTTTCGTGAGGGGTCAACAAAGGTCATACAGGGTAGAAATTCAAATATATTTCTATCGTGTTGATATGCATACCAAATTACTCGTCTGGTCATGAGGATTCCAAAAATGTATAGTTTGCTATACATGTACCTCCGACCGTCTAATAATATGTTTTCTGACATGGCAAAGTCAACTATACAACTTTCAAAAGTAAAAGTGCTTACCTTGACTATGTACATTCAAAATGGCTGCCGTTTCGGTGCAAACATCTAGCAACTTCTTATTCTTGGGTTTGAGGAAAATTGACTTTTGTTGAAAATTTTGGCCGTTTCCATACCGGGTCTCGAACGTGTGCACCGGGTTTGTAGCAGCCACCTACCAGTCACTTAGCGTCCCCTCGTCGCTCGGAGCGTCCTGTTAGCGAGTCCCCGGACTGCTGACGTCATGACACGACTGCCATAAATACCCCCGATTTGAACGGCAACGGTCAGTCCGCTCTCCATTTTTCATCACCGTTCTGTAACGGGTTATGAGCGTGTTGTGAACGTGTTCATACAGTGTGACCGTTTTCATAACGTATTCATACCGTCCTCATACCGTTCAACACCGTCCTCTTGCCGCTTTAATACTTGCGGCCGGTGCCAGCCGGCCAAAGTTTTGAAACTTTCGCCGGGTCCCACCGGGTGTAAATAAGCGCCAACGCCCTATTAACGTGTTGCCCGCTTTGATAACGAACCACCGTGTGCCCTCGCCGTTCTCCACCGTCCGCAGACATTTTCGCGCACGGTGGCACACGGTAGGCCTACACGGCAGAGTGTGAGAGTCACTTTACAAACATAGTCAATCAATCTCTTTCCACAGGTACTTTCCCCAACGGAGCACACTCAGCAATAATTAGACCACTTTTGAAGAAACCAGGCTTGAACCAAAATGACCTTAGAAATTATAGACCAGTGTCAAACTTAACATATTTAGGTAAACTCATCGAGAAAGCAGCATGTACACAATTAGTTCATCACATTGAATCTAACTATCTTTCTGATTCTTTTCAATCTGCTTATAGGTCATGTCACAGTACCGAGTCAGCTCTAATTAAAGTAAAAAACGACATAATGTTTGCTCTTGATTCAAACCAGGTAGTTCTAATGGCACTGTTAGATCTATCAGCCGCATTCGATACGATCGATCATCAAATATTTATATTCCGTTTATTCAAAAGAACAGGTGTTAGGTCAACAGTTTTGTCCTGGTTTCAGTCATACCTCTCTGGACGGTCTTCCCAAGTTGACATAGCCGGCAAATTGTCAAACCTCACAACCATAGAATTTGGACTCCCCCAGGGTTCAATAGTCCATAGGATACTCAATTTATACTCTTCCTATTGGAGATATCGTCCGACATCATAGTATTAATTATCATCTCTATGCTGATGACATACAGTTATATGTTTCCTTTAATCCTAAGACTCCAGGAGCTCTTGATAGCGCACTTATCAAACTTCAAATTTGTATTTCAGATATTAGGCGATGGATGGTAGTAAATAAGTTAAAATTAAATGATTCAAAGACTAATTTTTTTGTTGCTGCTTCAGGTCACAATCTGCGCAGTCTTCCAAATGTTCAGTTGGATGTTGGTGGCACACTCATTAATTAGCCCTTCAAAAACAATAAGAAACCTTGGCATTGTATTTGATTCTTGCATGTCGATGTCTCACCATATTTCCCACATCTGTAGTATGGCTACGTTTTATTTAAGAAATATTGCTAAAATCAGAAGGTTTATTGACCAGTCTGCCTGTCATAACGCTGTGCGTTCTTTAGTTCTATCCCGTATTGATTATTGTAATGGGCTTCTCTCTACCATTCCCTCAACTAAATTGATTCGTGTGCAACGGTTACAAAATTGGGCAGCCCGATTGATATTTCAGGTTTCTAGGGACCATCCATCTCAGCCACTCTTGAGATCATTACACTGGCTTCCATTGAAACAAAGAATAATTTTTAAATTACTCTTGTTTGTATTCAAAATATTCAATAATCAAGCTCCACAATATTTACATACCTGTTTGAATTTTTATACACCTGCCAGGGCATTGAGGTCAGCCAGTGATCCTCTCCGTCTCACATATTCAGTTACCCGCACATTAGCCGGTGATAGAACATTTACTGTATCTGCTTCAAAATGTTGGAATGATTTACCACTTAGAATCAGGCAGTCTCCATCAGTTCTTACCTTCAGAAAGGCCTTAAAAACACATCTTTTTTGCAATTTGTAGTTGTAAGACTGTTTTTTTCTAATTATATGTATTTATGTAATTTTTATTTTCATTCACTGTAAGCGCTTTGGGCCTTATGGGAAAAGCGCGGTATAAGTAATAATAATAATAATAATAATAATAATAATAATAATAATAATAATAAAAACCCTTTAATAGGTTTATTATTGTATAGTTTTGTGGAATATTTACTAAACTTGATATGAACAGTAAAAGTACTACATGTATATTAAAACAATAATGAGACACTATGCATCACTGTTTCCTGTAGACTCGTCAAATAGCCTCAGTAGATGAGCTATCTGTGGATGGGAATCATGTAGCCAGTCTGTGGAATCTTGGACTTCATACATCATGTCCCCGAGTGAAAACTCTCAAACTGGACTGGTCAAAACATGAGAATGTCTCATCAGATATCGTCACAATGGCCTGCTCTACATTCCATCATCTAACTCACCTTCACATCCAGGGTCCTGCACTAAATGATCCCGTGTCATTTTGCAAGGCGGTGATAACATCATGTCCTCGGCTCACCAAGCTGTCCTTTAAGGATATTCGCCTGTACAACAAGAAGTCAGCTGAGATCATCCAACTCATGAAGACTCATCCACACCTGACAAACATAGAGTGAGTCTCATTTTGATTCACCAGGGTAATGATTGCCTCATTATAATCAAAATCTTAGATATGTACATGTTCAACACATCGTGGTACGACACATTTGGGTTACCTTTTTATTGTGATTATTTTCTCTCTTCTTTTCTTTACCTCTCTCTCTCTCTCTCTCTCTCTCCCTCATTCCTTCTCTCTTAATTAATTGTCTTTATCTTTACTAAAATTACTTTTTTGTACTCAAGTACAGTCAAAATAGTAATTTACCCAAACAAATTGCAAAATAATGTATCCCAACTAGGAATGCTTGTAATACTTTAAACAACAAACTATAAGTTTGTGAAAAACCAAATAAGGCAAAGCAGTTAATATTCCGTAATATGAAACATTTATTATTGTCTTACATGACATTATGCATTTAAATACTAAATTCAAAGGGTTTTAGCTCTTAAAATGGTGTTTTTGATCATAGTGAACACAATGACAAAATTTTTAAAGACAACATTAGAGAGATGAAAATTCCTATTTTCATCTCAATATCGTTTTAATGACCAATTTAAACAAATCAAGGGTTCAATGCAATGTTTTCAAAGTCAATGAATAAGGTAGCCGATTTTTTAAAATCAAAATAAGGATTAATTTTAGCAAAATATGCAAAAAAACTTCCGGCAGAGAAATATAAAATTTTATTTTATTTTCATAATCTGCCATTTATGATTCCAGTTTAAATTCAAATAATGTAATGGTTACTGGCATTGTCCCACTGAACAAGATAAATACATGTACATTAAAGATGGGTTGAAACAGTACTTTATGCATAATGGGTATTTATGGGTATTAAAATTGCAGGTTAAAATTTGAATTTATATGTTCATATAAATATGATGGCTAAATACATGTATTTAAAATGTAACTCAGATAGTTGTTCTACCATGTCTGGAGACCCATACTGCAAAGCTTTCAATGCACGAATTGTTGTAAGAGTGGACTTGGATGCAATTTAAGATGAAATATGAATTTTTGATATTTTTAATGGTGGAAGCTAATATGCATATCATGTGAAATGCACTGGTTATAGTAATATTAAAATGTATCAATTATGTTCAGTGGCTTGGGCAATATCAATCATATCACTTGAACTGATTCAACTGGGATCTTAGATCACGGCAAGTTATGAAATAATATTAATTTCATTATCCCTTTGATGAACGCTCATTTGTATATTTAAGTGAGAAAATGTGTTAATTTAACTCATTTGAATTTTGTATCAAGGGAAATTGATTAGGCAAAACATTTGCCCCACAAGCCACCTCTCGTTATTACTGCTAAATTATTTAGGGGTAGTTGCATTGAGGTTCGGAATGCATCTCAGAGTGGGTTGTCTTAAAGATTAGATGATAGGGTGATATAAAGGGGCTTTTACAATAGTTTACATAATCCTATGATTTCTCCATTTCAGGATGCATACCAATATAATTCTCTTAAGAAAAATTAAAATTCAATCCTTTATTTATTTTATTAATAATAATAATATGGATATTTATATAGCGCCGGTATCCGCCAGGTTCTGACGCTCATGGCGCTTTACACATA
The DNA here is from genome assembly GCA_035222895.1 of Strongylocentrotus droebachiensis. Classification (NCBI taxonomy): domain Eukaryota; kingdom Metazoa; phylum Echinodermata; class Echinoidea; order Camarodonta; family Strongylocentrotidae; genus Strongylocentrotus; species Strongylocentrotus droebachiensis. Next base: position 529,539 of record JAVYIG010000282.1, on the reverse strand, counting down.
TATTACCCTGGTCGTAGGCGAGCTGCCAAAGTAACTAGCGCTCAATATTGAAACGAATACGGGCCCAGGTACCCGTTTCCATCACCTGGGTGGAGATTGGCAAATGTAGATTAACGTCTTGCCAAAGGACATTAGTGCCGCGGCGAGACTTGAACCCCGTACCTTGGGATCTGCAGTCAGGTGACTTATCGACTAGAACACAACACCTCTACATTCAGCATGATGTTCAAAGACTTGCTGCATCCTATATTCACAGTTATGATACCATGGTTTGTAGTCATGCAATATAAATACAGAGCAAAATTATGCAAGGTCTGATGTGTACTAAAATAGTCATATGTTCTTACACCATAAAGCATACATCTCTGATGGCCTTTAAATAGAGTATTGTACGTCAGATTAGTTCAGAAGATAATGTATTCATGTGTCCCCAAAATGTACTCTTTTATTAATATAGTTTGGATTCGTGTGGAACTAACGCGGATCTTGATCCACTGATTTCTGAGGTAAACAGTGAAGGCAAGTTGACTGTCACCGTGAAGCAATAGTGGGGTAAGATATGACAATATATTACATGCCCATCCTTCGATAGATTCTTCTCCCTCTTTCTGGCATTTCATCGATTCAAAGTAGGCTATTTTTTATTATCCATATTTAACTCCGCCCAATCGATACTCAAGAATAAACAATGCACCTAATTTAAGCTGTCTTTAATGTGTTTGTTCTTGCCTGATTAATATGATCACGTATATCAATAGTTTTGTTCTAGATCTGTGTAATGATATCCGGAAACTGAAACATAACAAATATCGAGAAAAAGACTCTGCACAACTATATGAACATTTTTAGTGAAAAAGTACTATTCCTTCATGTACATGATGTATACGGTAAAAACGCTCATTGTACATCGTCCTCTTCTTTTAATAAGCGATATCACCTTCATATCTGATGAAAAAAAAGAAAAAAAAATACTTTATCTTATTTATTGCTCGACTTATAGAAATGTGTCAAATGATCATGTAGTATGCATCTCAGCAAGAAAAACTCTATTTAGAACCGTTGGTTCTTCAATCTTCACATGCTTCTTCAAATGTTGCAATATCCATGAAGTTGAATATACGAGTGTAAATTGGAAAGAAATTCCAACAAATTACACTGCTCTATCTTAGCAAACATAAACTACACTTAACACCTTGGCAAGATGTAGAAACATAAAAACATGCTTCTTAAAATATAGCAATACCCATGAGTTTGAATATATGAGTGTATATTGGAAAGAAATTCCTACGAATCACACTGCATTTTTCAGGACATGTGTTTCAATCAAACTGCCTGCATGTATTCTTAATTCTGTTATCAAAACAACAACAAATAAAATTTCATGAAGAAATGGTGTCATTAAGATGTGTGATAGGTACGGGGTATATGCATATACACTGTTGGTCATAATGGTGGAATAATTATTTTCACCCCAATTTATTGAATGATTTTGACAATGATTTATTCCTATTAAATAGATCTAGATAATAGTATACATTCTCAGATTTTATTGAATGACAATTGGGGAATGTTTGTTTTGCGTGACTGCTAAAGAATGTGTGTGCTACTATGCTAATCAACTTGGGGACCTACGTCCTTAAGTCATAACTGACAGTAATGGGGATTAATGCATCATAAAAGGGCACTTATATAGCACATCGACACGGTTTTTTATCCTGTGGGCTCACAGTAACTAGGCCATTGCTTAACCAATGAATCATGACTGTACGCAGCGGGCGCTAGGGGTACGTCGACGCCCTCACAAAAACACAAAAAACGAAGAAAATGCAATAAATTGTCAATAATTCATTGCATTTTGCCCCGACCCCCAACATAAACAAAATCTTCTATGTGGGCATGCCTTGAACCATAATGCATGGCCCAAAGGAGGAATTTTTCCTGTTGGGAACTGGGGGAAAATGCAATGAATTATTGAAAATGTCATTCAATAAAATGTGAGAATGTATACAATTATCTAGATCTATTAGGAATAATCATTCAATAAATTGGGGTAAAAATAATTATTCCACCATTATGACCAACAGCGTATGTGTCTCCTCTTCCTCTGCCTGCTACATGGTCATGATAGTGACATCATATTTGTAATAAAATCTTCCCTGCCTGAATACTTGTAGTACCTTTTTGAACAAAATTATTCATCAATATCAAATTGCTTGCAAATAGTAGTTAAATTCAAATCTAATTTTGGGTTTACTAAATGATATCCTAGCATTTTACATAAATTTCTCTCTTCTTCGAATGCAGACAGGTAAATGAATCCATCGCCTTTCTGATTGGAATTTAGATGTACACGAAACTAATAGTTACTATATTGTGTTTTACTCGTTACATATCTGACCTACATGAATTTCAATCTCTGGAAGCTTATTCATAACTTATTTTTAAATTATTGTTGACTTATAATTTATTTTAAGAATGTCCCTATTGTCATGAATAGTATAGCTGTCAAAAGGTGGTTATATACACATGCACAACTTGAATTGATATATATATGTACTCATCCCAATAATATCATAAATGTAACTTTCTCTTCCTCCCCGCTCCTTTCTGTCCCTTTTCTATCCATGCTATTTTTGTTTAAATCTTGCTTCCATCCTAACCTAATTTTCCTGCATCGCTTCATATTGTATGCATATGTTTTTCATTTTTGAGAGGACGTCACTTCAAGCTTATGCTTAACCCTTTTTTCTGTATATACCATGTCATTATCATACATCAATACCGGAGTGTTGGCTCAGTCAGTAGAGCGTCCGCCTCACAACCGGGAGGTCGTGGGTTCGATCCCCGGCCGCGTCATACCAAAAGACGTTAAAAGATGGGAGTTGCTGCTACCTTGTTTGGCGTTCAACAATAAGGGATAGAGCAACGTCGATCTGGCGCTGCTCAGTGGCTGCCGGGCTCACGATCAATTGGGCAAAGAGAATTTTCATTTCGGTTTAATAAAATTTGGAGTGGACTAAAAGATTATTATTATTATTATTATTATTATTATTATTATTATAAGATTGAAAGTGCAAATATTTTGATGTATATGGAATAAATAAACACCATATGAAATAAATATCTAATTAGATAATTTAGAAATTACCTTTCTCAAATTCAACTGCAAAGATTCATTGCTTATTTGAAAGGTACTTATTTTCAGAAAACCATCATTATATATATATTGTTTCTGGAATTCTTATGTTCCCATAATCATAGCGGAGGTTCTAATTTGTGGGTTGGCCGTCAAGCAACAACGTATGGACGTTGGAAGATCACCCTTATCAGACCACATGATGGCAGCAGACAACTACGGACTTCAAAATGAAACTTGTCGAGTGTTGCGGTAACCGGGCTACCCGAATAATAACTAATGATACTAATTGAAGGATATGTAAAGTTAAAATGCATGGAAGATATTATTATAAACATATTACTGAATATGTCCTGTCTTGATACTTTTAATTAATAACTTCATAATTATGTTGAAGCATTTGAAGAAGGTTGATTTATTTTCGGAGCGAATTTTTAAGGTTAAGCAAAGCATTTGTTCTTACTGCAAGCACATATCATATCATAATATATCAAAACGACTGGACGACTAAAATATCAAATGGCTAAGGGCAGCAATTTATTTGTCTTTTATTTAGATGTCATTTAATGGCATTTAATCAATTCTAGATAGAAGTGCATGTACTTAGTATACCATCAGTTTACATATATTAAACCAGAATCTTATTTCAATCACACTTGAAGCTTCAAGATATTAAAGTTTGACGGCTTGTGAACCCTTAGAATTTTACTTCATCTTATAAAGGGGGATCCTGGAGGTGTCAATAGGATAACCATAAAATGTTAAAACAATCTATGCAATACAACCTAGAGCCTACGATAAACAGGCTACAACGTACAAGTTGTGTTTTTTTTTTACCTAAGGCTTCTTCATTTCCTCTTTTGTAATTCAGTCCTTAAGTCCTTAATTTACAAGTAACTTCAAACAAATAAAAGTGATTTGATATAATTGTGAACTTATTTTTAATCCAAAAAGAAATTGTACTGTTACAATCTTTACATTTCTGGTAAATAAAACTAACAATGTGGAACGTCAAATGTGAAATATGAAATGGACCGAACCGAATTTGAACAAATCTAAACTCTCTATTGATTGTTTAATACAATTCCAACCGGATTCTGTGTACTCATATTGGCTATTATGTAATGAGGATAACATACTGTTGCATTGTACTATTATAACAATGTCATCAGGAATCTAATCCGTAAGGATCTGTTGATATATCATTCATCACGGTGATATTGTATTCTGTAAGAATTTCCGGTGAACCAGGATTTGTTTCATGAACTACAGGTAAAGTAATTGATATAAACTTTTCCGTTTATTAAACCGACAATTCATTCATTATCAAGAAATATTGTTGGAAATACCGTGTGTAGAATGAATATACTCGATCAAGACGAGCTTTAGTCTTATTTATGTCCTATCCAATAAATTCTTGTTTTAGACATTAAAGAATTGAACGTATTTTTTTCTCTCAAAATGTTATCGTTATAGTCAAAAAGTGAACATTCTCATTTCTTGATAAGATGTACCAAAACATGATAACATGTGGGATACGTACATGTGTGTAAATATGTCATAATCATTATATTATATATTTTTTTTAGAAGTATATTTTATGTTTTGGTTTGCTCTTCAGTCAAATGGAAATAGAACGTCCATACACATTGGATTCAAGTTGACATAATTTAAATTAATCATTATCAATTTCTATATCTTGAACTACTTGTCATGTATGGCCAATACTTCATTGAAGTATTGTTCATGGTTGTTAGCCTGAGAGTCTGTCGTGCTTCTTGAACATTATAAGTTTGACGACAATACAATGTTATAAAGTATGATTATATTTTGCAGAGTATGTACATGGTTAAACTGTGACAAGTGATCAGATCGTGCATACATACCATCTAGTGACATGTTTGTTACAGTCGTGTAATGTAATATAATGTAATATAATAATGTAATATGAGAGATTAGTAACCTTATCTCGTTTAAATATTCTTGTATTCAACTAATCATGATAATATTTTCTATTGAATTAAGTCAAATCTTGTGACATGCATGCAACTGCCATTGCTGCATTTAGAGAGAGTCTACCCTATCTCGTTTTAATATTCATGTATTCAACTATAATCATGGTCATATTTGTGGCATTTCATGTCAAAATCCTTTATGCAGTAAGAGAGAGGAAGTAGTAATTTCGATCTCGTAATAATATTGTTGTATTAAACCTAATCAAGATCAAATGGTGTATACCTACAATCTAGACCTCTTTGAGACATGCATACAACGGTCGTTGTAGTAAGACAGAGAGTAATACAGAGAGCAGTTAGACAGGGGGTAGTAAGACAGAGAGAAATCTCTATTAAATGGTTTGACAAAATGGCGTTTGATGGAACAAATATCTCGATTCACAGGATTATTGTCGTTTTATTTAGTAGCATGAGAATACGTTTCTATTTCCCATCACAATTATGCAATGTAAGTTATGTTCATGTTTTTCCTATGATGTGAAATCTTATAAATTGTCAAAGGTTTATTCTTCTCTACAGTCACATTTAATTTCAAGTTATATAATATTTCAAACATCCAATGCTCCTGTACAGTGTTGTCACTATTACATTTTATCAATTTATACTCTATTATAAATTTCTTTCCACTTATGTCTATGGTGTAATGATCGTTTCCAATAATGTAATGATTTTTGTCACGGTTAGTGTGCAGTACACCTGAATAAGGGAAAGTGAAGTAGAGTCTTGCTATGTACGTTACGTTGTGAGAGGTGTATTCTCTTCGTTCGAGCTACATTGGGAAAAAATAGATATAGCTCTTCTTACAGGCTCTTTGATTGCCTTGAGAAATTATCTTTGATATATTTCCCATGTTCATTGAATTGCTGGACTGCTTAAATGTGTTATTGATATCCGAAATGTATTGGATGTGTAAATATATGTATATATATAATATGCATGTATAATGTTCTCAGAAAGGGAATCACTTTGCATTCATTCATTCACGTCTTTTTTATATCTAAATTTATTTTACTAATACACCTGAGATTCTACATAATTGCATGTTAATAGTGGAAACATAGAATACGTATGACTAACTTAACAGTATCTAGGACTTGCAGAATATGGAATTTGTTGTAAGAACAACAAATGTTTGTGACTATCTCATCAGTTATTGTAGAGACAACAATTCCATGTATTTATCTAAGCAGTAAGACTGTCATTTGCTTTAAATGATTGTTTTATCATGTGATAAGCAACTTATTTGGTTATGTCGTAGACCTAATAGATCCGTTGCTAAATGTGATTTATATGTTTGTGCAGTTGTCATGTTTTGTTCATATTAAAAATTATTGTTACGGTCATTTTGTAAAAATATTTTGATTGTGTGTGTGTGTTTGTATGTGTGCGTGTGCGTGTGTGTGTGTTTTTGTGTCGATTTAATCGATTGCCAGCTCCAGGAGGACAACACTTACGTTGGTTTTATTTGTCCGGCAAGAAAGATCTGTATTGTTAATCCAAATACATTGTTATTATTCATATTCCTATTTCTGTATATTGTGAGATTTATCAGCATGAATAGACTTTCATCTAGACTGACCATAGTAAGTTTCACAGCGTTGAAATATAAATTATTCAGTGAACCAACTTGAACCAAGATATTAAATGGTAACAAATAACATCTATTTACAACAAATCACTCATAGTGAGATTTCCCAAAAATGCAGACGTTTCGACAAAATATATGACTACTTGTTTCTTTTTTCTCACAAGCCTAGGAAGTTGTCAATTGAAGACAATATAATACCTTCGACCTTTACCAACTGACTGTGTATCAGAGTTATTGTACGTGACTGTGTACATTATCAGAAATATACGCACTTACAGAGAATTACAAACAGATAATATGTAATAATGTAATAATAGATAATGTGTCTTTGTACATAATGTATACAAGAGAAAGTTTGATCTATAACTGATTGAACTCATGGGATTCAAACATTTCTTGTTGTTGAGAGATGGTAGAAGGAGATATATCGTAAGAAATTGAATAAAATAATTATGAAAGCCATGTACATTTTAAATTATCGCCTCAGAGCTTCATTTACGTAAACTGGAATAAGTCGGATAAGAGGTGGGCAACATGAAGAAAGAAAGAGGGTAAAGCGCTTTTCACAGACGAGAAGAAATGATTGGATTGGAAAGTGTATGAAGAGAGAAAAAGGCGTGGTGTAAGTAGACGCTGAAAGATTGAGACGGACCAAGAGAAAGTGAGAGAGAGAAAAAGAGAGAGAGATTGAGAGGGGGAGGATGAAGAGAGAGAAGGCAGGGGAATAACAACAGAGAGAGAAAGAGAGAGAGAGAGAGAGAGAGAGAGAGAGAAAGGGGGGGGGGGCTATACGATGACGTTACAATTCGTACTCTTTCAAAATATAATAACGTACTCTAAATTGGTCAAAAGTTATTTGGATTTTTTTTTTAATTTTGACGCGCGCGCGTACATTACTATGCCCAGATATTGACCCTTGACCTGAAGTTTATGTGTACCAAATTTGGTTAAAGGTAAAGACCAGTAATGGTCATGCGATTGCATTGTGAAAAAAAACGTTGTGGAATCGATCAGAAAAGGTTGATCATCTAGCATCTAGCATCTGCAAGGTTCTGGAATCATCAAAATGATAAGAAATTTGGCCCATTCTTCGTAAAGTTACAAGCACTATACACAGAAAGATGTATATGGGACTACCCTACATCTCTCACACGACCATGAGAGAAACAAATTTACCAAATATATGAATTAGTGGGAGGTTTCCCGGCAAATTTGTTATCATCATGTATTAGTCAAAACATATTCTTTCACATGATTGATAATGAGAGCTTCCATGGCATTTCTTGAAATTGGGGCGTTTCCAATACTGGTTCGATGGCTGGTTATGAAGATATACATAAGATTTACGCTAACAGCGAAGAGAGAGGGGGAGAAAGAGAGATAGAAAGAGAGGAAGATGAGATGGAGGGAGGGGGAGAAGGGAAGAGGGGGAAAGGCAAGATGAAAAGAACATAATTTCACCCTCTCTTTATCTGTCTATGGCTCTGTTATCTCGCATCCCACCCACATGATACCCCCCCCCCCGCTTAGTGGCTCGAACTTCGTGGCTCGAACTTTGTAATGCTTATCATTTTTTTCTTGTTCCTCTTCCTCTTCTCGTCTCTTTCTTCTCCTCTCTTCCTCTCTCTTCCGCTCTCCTACTTTATTTTGTTCTTTTTGGGGAGGGCGCTCGTGCCTCTCTTTCTCCAATATCTACGCCGCTGCATAATGCATGCCAATCATTATTTTGTTGTTTTAAAAATAAACAAATAATAGTGTACTTCCTTGCTCTGCGATCCAGATGCTTTCAATTCGTCGGAGGTGTAATCATGTTTGTCTTTTTCGGTCACAATATTTGTTTATATTTATGTTCAGAATAGTAATTTACATTTCTCTATTTACTGATTTGATAGGAAATCACTACTCTCCCAGTTTGATGACACCATGATTTTTCTTCGTGGATTGCCCTTTTATGGCGGGTTATTAAATCTCAGAGCAACCGATTACATCTCGTTAATACATTTTTGAAGTTACATTTGTGCTAGAGCAAAGTTCCTATCTTTTATGACAGTATCGTTTTATATTTAAATACTGAAGAGCTAGCTATTATATTATATTCTGACAGTGGCGTAGCGTGTTTCCAACATGGGGGGGGGGGGGGGGGGGTCTTTGGGGGGTAATTACCAAAATATCAGGTGAATGCAATGGGAAATAATAATGCCTTAGGATGAAATGAGGGTGTGGGATGGGTCGCATCCTTTCTTCTCATGTTCCTTCCCCCTCTCCCATTCCTCTTCCTTATTTAGTGCTCTTTCTTTTCTAACTTTCTGTTTCCTTCCTTTTTCTCCATTCGAAGGGAAGTGGGCGCCCCATGCCCCCAGTAGATAAACCACTGATATATCAGGCATCATTACCTATGTGGATATAATCTCCTGATCATCCCTTCTCTCTCTCATAACCCCCCCCCCCCCGTAATCTTCATTCGGTTCTATTCAACATCACTTATATACCACCTGAATATGTGAAATATGTAACATGAATATACAGACACAGAAATGAGTTAATATATTTTAATTAATACATTGATACATAATAAAATTTGATAATAATAATAATGATATAAGTTAATTAGAGCGAGTTAAAATAAAATTATAATAATTGACATATTTTAGTACATGTAAATTTAACACATTGAAAAATAAATACATACACACCGTCATAGGCGCGCGCGCACAGCCACTAGACCACGACAATGAGAAGGTTTAGTTATGGACAGAATGAATTGTGAGCTGTTTCATTCTTTCGATGAATTTCATACAGACCAACAAGAGATATTCGATCATGTAAAACAAAATTCCATAGAGAAATTTAAAAAAGATTGGAAAGTATTATCAAACATAAAGATGACCAGAAAGCTTTTACCAAAAGAACTGTTAGGTGTTATTTAAGAAAAAAAAAAGAGAGGGAAACAAAAATATCAGTATAATTTTCATGTTAATTATGATTAAGTTGCTTTGTAAAGCAAAAGTTAATTTTAATTATTTTTTATGACAATAATAATGTTTTTGTGATTATGAAAATTTGATTTGTAGTATTGTATCTTTGAATGTAACCATGTATAATCAATAAATCCTCTGATGAGGCAAAGAAAAAAAAATCTGGATATATGAACAAACATGAAATATAATGTAAATTTAGAGAAAATATTTATATAATGTCAATGTTAAATTGCCATATGTTTATTCTCTTTTTATACTCGTTTTATCATATCACATGTACATTTTTTTTTCTGTGAATAATGCATGTAAACGCAACGAGTTTACTTTTGGACCAATCAATTTAAATTGAATTGAATTGAAAAGAAACTCAGTTCACTATTTTCTCTTTGCTATCCTTTTTTCTCTGTCATCCCAAGAGCACACGGACAAACTTGTGTTATGCGCTTTTCCAGAATGATTTAGTGTTAGCATAGTTGTGGATAATGGGGAATTTTCATGGTGAAAAACGCGTCTAAAAGGAGAAACAACCATTTCGGCGAAAATATCGTTTCCCCTTAGCGTTTTAGATGGTCATAAAAACTCAACTTCGCGAATTTGGGGCGCCATCTATTGAGGGATGGTAGATCGAGCCTACTCGATGATGTAGACATGGCACGTACCATCCTATCCCCATAATAGGGGTTTGAATTAACAGTCAATTTTGGTGAGTTATTAAATGTGTCGTGAAAATATGGTCCTTAAGGGAAAGTCATCAAACAATCAATATTTAACAAAAGAGGAATTATATCTTTATTATCTCTTCAGTAACAGATTAATTGACTTCCCGTTCTTCCCTGTAGAAATTTTGGACTGAATCTGTGCATTTTCTAAAAAAAAAGTTATAAACCCCCCTGTAAATTGCCAAGTCCAAAAGTTATATTTTTGCGTGTCCGATTGGTCCGATGGTCCGATCCCGCGCCGCGCGCGTTGCATATGCACGTACGTGAGCATGCACGTGCAGATTATGCATCTTGCATGCATGCTTGGATCATGGCCGGTGTGACGGCGTTTAGTGTGACTGGCGGATCGTGTTCGCGGAACAAAATCCGCCGGCAGATATTGTTCCCGTCACAAAATCTGCCGGCAGATATTGTAACCCACCACGCAGAGTGGCTGGCAGATAGTGTTCCGTTTTGCAGCTATCGTTCCATTCTGAAGGTATCGTTTTTATGAGTGGTACGGTCTCCGCTTGCTGCATGCATGCATGCTGGCTAGGCTGCGTGCGATTGCAATTGCATGTGTACCGTAGTACTATACTGTATACCACCATGGATGCTGAGTGCGAGTACGAGTTCGAGCAAGAGGCCGCTCTTATTAAGAGTTTTCTCTTAAAAGAGGAATTAAGCCACCTAAGCGTAAAAAAGAAGAAAGCCATTACAATTAAGAAAATAGTTTATGATATTTAAAATCTGTTTTTTCTATCATGTAGAGTGACCTTAAAGTTCACTCCCCCCCCCCCCCCCCCAAAAAAAAAAAAAAATGAAGGGAGGATATGGGATGATGCAAAGAGCCTCGATCACCCCCCCCCCCCCGGCCCCACAATTCAAGTTTCGTAATCAGTACAACCGAATAAAAAAAAATGTTATAAATCTGTAAGGGATGCACAGTAATGGCAAATTTTAAATTGATAAAGAAATACAATATAATCCTTTTCGTCTATTGGATGCGGACAACTTCTAAAGGTGGCAAAATAACCTGAATTATACTCTGTAAGGATTCGAGAATAGTTTGAAAATAGGGGTAAAACAAATTTAAGTTTATTAGGTCTATATTGTTTTATTAGCTTATAAAATCTATTTTTAAAGAAATGATCGAAGCCGTTGATAATTTCTATTTCTTGCAATTTATCATATAAAATCAAAGGAATCTGTTTGGTTTTTTTTTTTTTTGGGGGGGGGGGGCTTACCAATGTTTAAAACGCTACTATGGGAGTCAGGTTGTTTTATTCTAAAAGGTTTTCTTGGCTAACAAATGCAGTAATACAAAAGTTTGAAAGATTCCAAACAAACACGTCAATTTGCTCTGACCAATCATGACCCTTCCCATATCTGCCTTCATTTTAGTTATAAATGAAAAGAAAGAAAATGAAAAAGCACAGAAACTGGATCACAGGAAAAATGTTTAATGAAATGAAATAAATACGTAATTAAATTATGATTTATTTCTGTTAAAACAGCAGTTGGGGAGGAGGTCTTATGTATAGGCCTCTAGAGGCCATTAGACCCACTCGGGCATAAATAAAACAAAAATGCCAAAATGTCAATTATGCTGGTTTTAACATAAAATTAGATCGATATGGACAAGAAGAATGGACAAGAAGAAAGAGAGACAACAAGGCTTTGTCGCCTGTGGGCGTCAATGCAATAAAGGGGGATGCTTTTCGGAATAGCCTACAGATTCGATGTCCAATACGAACAAATCAGACAATTTAAGTCTAGCAATCCGCCATGTTATTCACGATAGAATTTATCAGACCATGTCCTGTAGCCACTAGCGTACCTATGGGGGGGGAAGGGGCCGGATTGCCCCCCCCCCCGACGAAAAAGAAAGAGAAAGAAAAGAAGAAAAGAGAAAAGGGAAAAGAAAGGAAGGAAAAAGAAAAAGAAAGAAAAGAAGAAAAGAGAAAAGGGAAACGAAAGGAAAGAACAAGAAAAAGAAAGAAAAGAAGAAAAAAGGGAAAGAAAGGAAAGAAAAAGAGAAAGGAGAAAGAGAGAGAGAGAGAGAAAAAAAAATGAAAGAAGTAGGGAAGGAAAAAGGAAAAGAGTGACGCATTTGCCGACAGAAATTTTGAAGGGCTTCATAAGCCCAGTTCCTGTCACTGTTGAGGGAAACATCAGTTCGTAATGCCTCGCGCTCGCATGATTATTTTTTATCACTGATATGTGGATTCAGATACAAAAAGGGGGCTAATTACTTTTTTGTATTTGTTTTCAGGTCGATCACGATGTAGAAACAAATTAGTTGCATGTTTCAATATTATAGGGGGTAATGATTACTTCAAAAGGTTTTTTAATTTGATAAGAGCCTATAATTAAACCATGGAATAATTAACATTTAGGATAGGGAAGGAGGGTGGTAGATGCTATGCATTTGTTAATCGGCAAGTTTGGATGACGTCCCACCCTTAAAAGTTGGCAGCAAATTTGGGTGTCACACCCCTAACCCTAACCCCCCCCCTCCCAATAAAACAATTTTTTTCGAATTATGAAGACTTTTCAAATCAACAAAACATAAGTAAGGTACGGGTATGCATGAAATCGCGCGATCGCAAACATCAAAATACCGTGGGAGGGGGGAAAACCCTCCCCCCCCCCAAAAAAAAAAAACACCCTCCCCCCAAAACCTCCCCCCCCCCCCCCCCCCCCCCCCCCCCCCCCCCCCCTGACGCGGTATGCCAGGTTCGCCACTGCCTGTAGCTATATAGGAACAAAATCCGCCAATGCACATTATCCGCCGTGTTCACTAACGGCAGATTTGGTTGTAGCGAGTACGATATCCGCTGCTGATCACGATATCTGCTAGGCAGATTTTGTTCCGAGAACACGATCCGCCAAGGTAACAAGATCTGCCGTCACACCGGCGTCGCCGTATCACCTTAATTGTCTCCAAATGGCATTGCTTTGACTTGCAACTCTGAGTCTTGTAGGTAAGTTTGTGATTTCTTTTATTATCGGTTTACTCGAAAAGAACTGAATTTATTAATCAAACGGAAATCTAGCTTATCTCTATCCAAATTAAGCAAGATAATTGTCATCGCGGTACCCAAGTCGCGAGCTCGCACTCGCAGGGTCCATGACATGACCGAGTGCTTTTGACAAACCAGCGGGGAACGAGCACTGAGTTCCCCAGAGTAGCCCCGTAGTATTGGCTTAGATCTAGACTACATTCACCGTGTAGCAGTCAATAATGTGAATGGTGTGGAATCTAGTGAACATTGATTAATTTGCTTATTTTGCTCCCTCCTATTGGATGATTCGAATTTGTTTGATGGAAACAAGTGTAAATATTATCTGTCTGAAAAGTAATTCCCAACTTCTGACTTGGTCCTGGACTCGCTTGGTCTCACTCTTGCGAGTCTTGGGCTTGGATAAGATAAGATAAGATTTTATTCGTCTTTCTTTCAAATGACATACAGAGCATAACATTGGATCATAACACATTTACAAAGCAAAATAACAAATTATGATAATGATAAAAAACATAGCTAACTAAAAGAAAGACGAGGAGACCCTGGTAAAAGCAGAGCTTGTAATTATTAGGGTCCCCTCTGAGCCGGATAAAACATGATGAATAGATATTTGTGACTACCTAAGAATACAATAGGGAAAAGGGGGTATAACAAAACAAGAAGTGTACACACACACAACAACAACAACAAAAAGAGAGACTAGACTAGACAAGACGGGAGAAAAGAGAAAATATGAGAAATAATAGAAGAATACAGCACATCGACAATAGGCACAGCACACAACGGGCACAAGACAACAGGGGGAGGGAATAAGAGGTTGACAATCTGAAAATATTCAGTTAGACACATATTAATATCAAGAAGAAAATTTACATTTATAGTAATACATAATATATCTTGGCACCATAATAACTACAAAAATGAACTACTCTATGAGTCACAGTATTTATCGAGAAGATAAACCTTAAGTTTACACTTAAATGAAGAGAGACTAACAGATTGCTTAACGCTAGAGCCTAGAGAGTTCCAAAATTTAGGTCCAGTAAAAACCAAAGTATTAAAAGTTAACTTTGTCCTTACTTGGGGTAAGTGAAACGCAGAGGCATTTCGTGTAGCATGGTCATGAACTTGACTATTTTTCTTAAAAATGCTGACTAGAGCCTGTGGAAGGACACCAGAATCGAAGTTGTACATTAAAGAACCCAGTTGAAGGTGATAAATATCTTGCACCTTTAAAATTCTATGCGTATAAAAAAGCGGATTAGTGTGCGTACGAAAGCTAACGTTACAAATAATTCTTAAGACCCTCTTTTGAATCAAATATAACTTTTCAAGGTTAGTTTTAAGAGAGTTACCTCTTGGCTTGCCTCTTCTCTTGCGTCTTGCCAAATCTTGGTTAGAATTCATTCAGGGAATTAGGTTAGAATTATATCTAGAGATCTATATTCTAAAACCTTTTCCACGCCCATGTCCATGTTGACGACCACGGTCTTGGCCCTGGCCTTGGCAGCCCTTGGCCTTGGCCAGGCCTGGTCTTGGCGGCAGTTTTTCAGTAGATCTAGAAGTAGAATAGATGAGGCCATCGAGATCTAGATCTAGATCTACTAGGAGGCTAGCCGCTAGGGCCATGTCCCACCACAACAAGAGCCAGGCCCAGAGGCAGAGGCCGTTAGTAATTACCGCCGCATGCATTATTTTGCACACACATCCAATTGGAGCTAAATTTTTGGGTAGACTCTACTACTAGGGTAGATCTAGATCTAGACCTAGATCTAGTATAGAAGTCTAGATCTAGATCTATAGACTGATCTCGAATCTATAGCACATTGATTTAGGGAGTTAACTTTACTTAGTCTAGATCTATATTGAAACACAAACATTGTAGAATCTATTAGATTAGTCTCGTGTGAATTATCTGACTGGGCTCCATTTTAATTAAGTTTTGAAGTTAAAGCTGCAGTAGAGTTGAGTGTTGTTACCGGACCCTCAGGGGTTGCAGTAAAGTTACCACTGATAATTACACTAGACAGACCTACCGCTCTTGTCCAGCGCTAAGTTTTTATGCAACGGTACCGCTGAACTTAAAGTTAATGTTGTTTTCAAGACTTATCGCTGAATTTAGAAAAGAGCACTTAGACCTACTAATACTATTACCTTAGCTTAGGCGATGGTTCTTGTACGCTCCACTTCACTACACTACACGAACCATCAGGGTCATTCCATAGGAATTGGACCGTCCATTCACTAAATGTAGTGCAGTAGACATTACTGGACAACGGGGTTACAACTTGTTCTAGGGTGAGTTCTTTAATTATGGTGTAGCATGATGGTCATGACGATCAGTAGGCCTAACTTTCAACTGAGCTAGATCTAGATCTAGGTCTAGGCTAATTCCGAAACAAGTTTAAACTTCCAAAAAGGGCCTAGACTCTAGATCTACTCCCTAGCTCTAGAGTCTAGACTAGATCTAGAACTAGTCTAGAGATAGTAGAGTCTAGACATCTATGATCTAGATCTAGATCTAGGTAATAAATATAATCAGCGTTTGTGTTGACAGGCAAACGTGGACGTTCATTAGATATAGATTCTAGATCTAGTCTAGATCTAGAACTAGATCTACACACCTTCAAACCGTGGAATGCACCTCCCAAATGCGGACGTCCTCGTTGAAAAAAAAGGCGTAGACCTAGATTCTAATAGAATACTGCTTGGCGGCGCTATTAAATTATCGCAGCGATCGAGGAGGTCCGTGATATTCTGTGCTAAATCAAACTCAAAGTGTGAGGCTTAATCCAACTTAATTAGACCCTAGCAATTATATAAAAGTCATATTGCACGCTAAGAAATCGATATCTAGCGCAGCGTACGCGTATCTAGCTAGATATAGATCTAAAGCGGGGAGCGGAGTATTATTAGAAAACAATTTTTTGTTAACTTTTGCCTTGGAGTTAGGCCTGATTGACTTATGGATTCTATAATGAAGCCATGAATTTCAGCTGTCTGATGTATGGATTTTATTTTTACTCAAGGCAAGTGGAATCCCGTGGACTTTTTGGTAAGCCTGCAAGGCCGCAGGGTCTTATCTTTCCATTTTCTAGAACCAACATGAACATAATATACTCTAGATATAACTCTCGTAGACTCTAAACTTTTGTTTGTTTTGATTTTCATGTGTCGGTATTTTATAAAACAAATGACGCACTTGACCCTGTTGTGCGTAATGTAAATGCAGTGTACACTCGGTTTTTCCAGATGGTGCCCCCTGTGAACTCGCCGCAAGCAGCTCGTTGCACAGAGGCGACACCAATCTAAAGAAACCTCGCGTGTACTGTAAGGCTGTGAATAACCGTGTAATGAGGTACTCGAGTACACTTCCAGGCTTACAGTCAAATAGTCGGACGCCGTGTTTTCTTTTATAATAAAAATTATTAAAAAAAAAAAATTACCACCATACTATGGTAGAAGACTAGAAGTATACCGAAAACTCAACTTATTTTACCTTGAGTTCCAGTTGAAGGCGCTGATTCAATAATAATAATTGTAAACAATGCTGTTTTTAAAACCAAAGATGACTTGACCTCCGAGTCCAAACAGAAATCCGGACATTTGGTCCCAGTTTCTGAGTGGTGAGTTGACAGTGATTGAGCTGGAAACATTTTTACCCACGATACCATGCTAGCGCTAGCTCCCGGGCACGGGTAAGCGTCGGCCTGGACAGTGCAAATGTCATGTCGTATTCAGATATATTGTGTAAAAATGTCTCTCGATCCTTTAAGAATGTCAAATTCAGTTCTCAACACGAGAGGTACATGTAAATGTAACTTAATTGACTTATGCTCAGTCAGAAATGTCAACCTCTTTTAACACGTTTAATAGGTAACACGTCTATGGAGAGCATAATTGTTGTGTGAACCCTTCAGTAGCACCCTTTATTTTTCCTCGGCCATGACATTTTTAATTTCACCTTCAAATTTTTTTTTGGAAAAATTTGCCAAGTTCAAATTCAGAATAGAACTTGTTAGTTTAAAATGGTTTACCCTGACCTTCACATTTGAGGATCTCAATATTTTGAGCACCAGGGCCCGTATTCAATAAACTTCTTAAGCATGAAATTTAAGTACTTTTTCTTAAATTTTGGCTAAGAAAAAATCTTAGCCAAAGTTCGTATTCAATATAAGATATTTGCTTAAGGGTACTTTCTTAACTTAAGACTTTGTCTTAGCCGATTTTTCAGAGTTTAGGTATAAAATCTTAGATTTTGTCTAAGTCAAAATTCTTAAATAGACAGGCGTATTCTAATGCGCGCAGAAATTAAGAATTTTACCCTAAGTTTAAGCATCCTCCCCAGTATACTTAAACTTCACGCGAAAAGCACATAACTCATTTTCAAAGCTGTAGGAAACATGGCAGCATTAATTCATCGAATTAACAATAATCATCGAGATGTCCGACGTTATCTTGCTGCTAGGCGCGTGCACCCTCTGAATACGTACAACGATGTTGAACTTATTAGAAGGTACAGATTCGACAGAGAAGGGATTATACAAATTACAGGAATGATCCATGATGACATCGCACCAAGGGCAAATAGAAACCATGCCATTCAGCCAGTTGATAAAGTTTGTGCAGCCCTCCACTTTTATGCGACTGGTTGTTTTCAAATTACTGACGGGGATACCATGAAGATATCCCAACCATCAATTTCGAGAATAATTCATCAAGTTTCGCTCGCGCTTGTGAGGAGATTGGGGGAGCATGTCCGTCTCCCTGACGAAGAGGAAAGGAGGGTCAATGCTGACAGCTTTTACCGGATGGCGAATTTACCTGGTATCATCGGGCTTATTGATGGAACTCACGTTCGCATTCAAGCGCCCCCTGAAAATGAAGAACAATTCGTCAATAGGAAGAGATACCACAGTATCAATGTCCAAATAGTCGTGAACGCAAAATCTGAAATCATCAATGTAAACGCACAGTGGCCAGGAAGTGTCCACGATTCGCGCATTTTGAGGGAAAGTGGACTGGACGAGGTACTCGAGAATACAGAAGGGCATCTGCTGGGGGATAGTGGTTATCCCCTTCGACGATGGCTGATGACACCTTTTCTCCGACCACGAAACCATGCGGAAGAACACTTTAACAGGTACTTGTCGTTTTTTGTTTTATATATAGATCTATATCTATAATGGGGTCGGAGATAGCATGATGGTGCAATTCAAAAATTATTATTAAAATAAGAAAATACCGCTATTAGGTACATTTTAGCGCTTATAAAGAGACAATCGTGAATTATAATATTTTTAAAAGCAAAAACCACTAAATCAAGATTGCCTATTAGCCTGCATGAGATTCCATGTAAGAAGATATTGCATTTAATTCCTTTTCAATCAACTGGTTTTGCCATAAATACTGGTTATATTTACCTTTACTCATTTTATACTATAGGGCACATAAACATACTCGATGCTTGGTTGAGAGATCAATTGGTCAACTTAAAAGAAGATTCCATTGTCTTCATGGGGAACTGCGAGTGAGCCCACTCAAAGCCAGCCGCATCATTGCTAGTTGTTGTGTTCTACACAATATTGCTAAAAGGATGAACATGCCGGAGAACGAAGACGCCCCTGACCACCCCGATGACGAGCAGCCTCCTCATGAAATTGTCATGGAACATGATGGCGTGTCTGGACAAGCATATCGCCAACACATCGTCGACAATCATTTCGTTTGGTGCGTTTTCATTGTTTTACAATTTATATCCTTAAAAAAAATTATACTCGCTATGCAATAGTATGAGTGGCGTAGCTTTGCATAGGGGATAGGTCATTAATGCAACTGGATCAACGGGCGCATCCATGATTGTGAGAAATTGGGAAGACAATTTTGTGTTGTTAAATTAATTTACTTGTAAAGGTGTGTGCGACTTGGTAGGCGAGAGGGTGGGGGCGCTCCATTATTAGTCACAAAGCGGTGCCTATTTGTATTTTACTACTTTATCTTTAATTTCCCCCCCCCCCTCCCACCCCCCAAGAAGGAACAAATCGATTTAAAATGAAAATATGCATTCAAAGTTTATGGGCAGAGGACTGGGTTAGTGGGTAGAGGAGGGCATCTTTTCATATTCTGTTTGTCCCCCCTTCTCTCTCTCTCTTTTCATTTTTAAAGTCTCCTGCAACCCCCCCCCCCCCCCCCCTTAACTATCACTCCTGGCACTTCACACCATATAAAAACAAAATTTTCTCTGCACCCCTTCTCTCTCTCTCTCTCTGTTTTTCATCATCACCATCATCATCATGGATTGCTAAATCTAAGAATTAAACAGGAAAATCAATAAAACCATAAAACACAATCAAAACACTTCACATCAAGTCATCTTCCAACAGAGCCCAAATATCTTAACTGTTCATCAAAATCATCAATTGTTTTTTTTTTAGTTTGTTCTGCTTCACCATGTTTGGGAAATTATCAACCAAAGCTTATTAATCAGAAGTAATTAGATCTATCATTTTTGTAATTCCTAATTTCTTCTGTAATTGGAAAATGTACCTAAACTTTATGCCTACAAAACTGGCAGTATACAAATCTTTAAATCAATACATGCTCTCAATACATGAAAGAAACTATTGGATTTTTATGAAGTGAACATTGAATGTTTTATTAATATTTCAATTATATTATATAATAGCTATATACAGTACATGTATTTTCACTATCAATGACTTGTAAAATTAACGATAACCACTTTCCTTGTAATAGTTCTCAAAACCATAATATACTTGCGTTGTTTATATGAACAAATAAACATCAACTAAAATAATATTAAAAATATGCACTTCTCCTTATACATGCCGTCAACAATAAATACATATTTCACTGTTTTCACAATATAATTAAAATTGAGGCAACCCAATGTAACAGAAATAGTGGCCACTGTAGACATCTTCTATAAGACACACCTCTTTCAAGAGCTTTCTGTACAAGGTATGGAAAGTTTTCAAGTGATGAGAGAAAAACAAATCTTCCAAAGATAAATCTGGATATCAGTAGAGGCATGCAATTGGGTGATATTTTGAATGGATCCATGTATGTAGCCATACCCTCCCACCCACCCCCCCCCCCCCACCCCACCCCCTCTACCCAATAACTTATTCCACAAATATATACTCACAGTGGGATTACCTACTTTTTTCTGTACAATCCAAAACTTCTCTGACCATTTAAAATAACATGTCAATAGATTCATACAGGAATCCAAGCAGAGAAGGAGAATGGAGTTCTTTTGAGGTAGCAACTACGGAAATGTGCACTTATCAGCAAATAATGCAAATGTTCAAAAAAAATAAACTGCAAAAACAAGATGATTTAAATTTCAATATTAGTGAAGTCAATGACATCTACTTCCTTCACCTGCGTTTTTTCTTCAAGTTCAAACCGAAGCTTTAGAATTTCTAACTGAAGCTTCTGTTTTTCAAGACAGATCTTCTCCTTCTCTGCTTGGATCCTCTCCATATCCAGTTTAGCACGCTTCATTTCTACATGCAAATAATCATTATATGTTGTATCTGTTTGTCCGGCTCTCTTTCCTGCAGATTCCGAGGACTTGGGCCTTGAGACTTGAAATCCAACTGATGGAGATGAGTTTGAGGACTGTCGATTAGAAGAAGAGGCAACTGGAGTGCTTGGCCTGAAATGAAGAAATAGATTCTTATTTGATAGACTTGCAGTGCAACAATAATAGATGAGAACATGGGATTTTAGCAGGAAAAAATCAATTATACATTAAAAGGTCTATTAAAGTAATCACATGTTATTATTTCTGAGAAAATGACTATATAACCTGTAGTTAGAGCATTTTAAGAGTACCCTTCAATTAGCTTCATCACTGATATTTACTGATGTGAATTAATGGATGGAAAGTGAGATATTCTTCAACAATGTTATACACAGATAACTCAATCTTACAATTTGTAACATAACTTCTTACTGATTTATCTATTCATATAACATGGAGGGGGGGGGGGGGGCAGAGGTCTTTTACATTGAGCGTTATTACATGCAAGACCTACATGAACAGTACATCTTCAAATTGGATGGGCTTTAAAAAGCAAGCATCCTGTGCAAACCTTCATGCAAGAAGCCCCAAATTTCTTAATCTTCAATGTAAAGAATGGACTTACATCACAGGCGTGACAGGTGTGACAGGTGTGACAGGCGTGACAGGCTTAGGCGTGACAAGCTTAGGCGTGACATGTTTAGGTGTGACAGGCATAGCCGCCAAAGAGTCTGCTCCTCCACCTATCCCCACTATGACAGGACTAAACTCTCCGACGATGTCCAGGACATGATTGTCAACTGCGGTCATCATTGTTGTTGCCACACCTCCACCTGTACCAAAAGAGCAAAAGAGAGTACATGATAATTCATGTTGAAATAAAATAAATTTACTCAGTGAGTAACTGAGTATACATTTATCACATTTTAATTTGTCTACAACTTGTTATTCATTGTGTCCATGCCATAAATTAATAATATACCCGATGACAATACATGTGAACAAAGGAAGTATTCATATTTATTATTCAATGAATACATATTTATAAGTATTTTAGCAACCAACTGGCAAAACAAAGTTTAAGTAGATCTACTAAATTGTTATTGAAATGCAAAGGTCTGTTATGTGGGGATGAGTAAATGACTGCCAGAACTAGTATCTTCCCTATCATTTCAGAATTACAGTCTACATGTAACTGCACAAGGATTATACAAGATTCTTCTTGATGTAGTCGCTCAGTACCGTCTCTACGCTAGGCCTATACTAGCTTAATTTGCAACTCGAACTGAAGCTATCAGTCCAAAATTACGCAAACTTCTCGTATGGGTTATGGTATCGTGCATACGCGTAATACCATAAAACATACAAGAAGTCTGCATAGTTTTGGACTGATAGCGCGTAGAGACGGTACTGAGCGACGACGTCAACACCGAAGCCCTAAACGGGAGGTTTCCCGATGTCGGGTGTGATCCAAAATCAGGTGGAAAATGCAATAGACCTAGAATCTATAGACCTATAAAATACAATTAGTAAAAAATTGGGCTAAAATTCCTTTGCTAAGAATGGATATTAAACTGCTAAAAAATGGATACGGAGGCGGAGCTACACTAACAATTAGCGCCCTTGCATGGCCTTGCTTCTACTTTCTAGATCTACCCTGGACCAATCACTGCTGTTGCTAACACATATCATTTTCAATTGAAGCAAATCCTACCACTTATTACCAGTACTCAGTAGGTACAACCTCTGCTACTAACCGAGTAATAATTGTGAAAATTTCTTAATTTTGGTTTAGACAACACCAACACTAAACATCATGAATGGGACCCGCTCAAACTAAACTAGCACGATCGTTCCTCGATCCTCATTTACTTACTCACTGTCTACAAATATTGTTCCACTTACCACCAAACGACGGTATCCCAATCAAATATCACCATTCTGCACTCCCTTAATTTTTCCAGAAAGGAGAAAACTAAGCCCACTACCGCAATATAGGCTATAGGCAATACAAGTTAATTTCAACAGAAGCCAATGCAGTCTACTAGATCTCAAAGACAAAGGACAAAGGTTAAATTCAAGCTGACGTCACCGCGATATTTCGCAATTCGTTTTCGTTTTAAAGGTATAGTCTACACGAATTAAGTCGACGGATGGATTTAGTCTTTGATCTGAGCGTGAAGAGAAATTATTAAATATACTAGTACTCACCGGTTTTCTGGATGCTTCTTTTATCTTTGAAGAAGTTTTCCTTCATCGTTATGGTCAAGTTGTGCCACTTTTTTTTTAGCTCGTCCACCGTCCTCTTGACCAAAGGGTTTTGGGCATTTATTTTGTCCGCGATTTCCTCCCATGCCTGCTCCTTCAGTTTTGCTGTAACACCCACTCCGAATTTGGGCTTCAAAATGTTCTCTCTACTCTTAAATTCTTCTACCAATAGTAATTTCTCCGCATGTGTAAAATTTGCCTTCCTGTGGTTCATCTTGTCTTCCATAATTGCCGGTATTGTTAATTAAATCGAGATGGCTGGTAAAGAAAGTGGTAGATCACGCGCATATATGCCAAAGGTAATTTCCTGCGGTGCGATTTTCTCTTTTACACGCAAATTGCCATAGACAAAAATTGGCGGACTCAATCAAAAAAATTGATGAGCGGCATTAAAATTATGACGTCACACAAGTTAAGCTCTTTTTCTTAACTGTAGTCTGTCTTAAGAAAAAGTGCTTAACGTGTTTAGAATACGGCTGAGGCAACTTTCTTAACCTAGACAAATTCTAAGACATTTTCTTAGACTTAAGAAAAATGTCTTAGAAGTTTATTGAATACGGGCCCAGAGCTCTAGCTCTCCTTAAAGGTAAAGACCAGTATTGGCAACGCCCCAATTTCAAAAAATGAAATGGAAGCTCTCATTACCAATCATGTGAAAGAATATGTTTTGACTAATACATGATGATAAAAAATTTGCCGGGAAACCGCCTACTAATTCATATATTTGGTAAATTTATTTCTCTCATGGTCTGGTGAGAGAGATAGGGTAGTCCCATATACATCTTTCTGTGTATAGTGCTTGCAACTTTACGAAGAATGGGCCAAATTTCTTATCATTTTGATGATTCCAGAACCTTGCAGATGCTAGATGCTAGATGATAACCTTTTCTGATCGATTCCACAACGTTTCTTTCACAATGCAATCGCATGACCATTACTGGTCTTTACCTTTAACAACATTTCAGGACCTCGATTTACTGAGCTCTTTAGTACTACTTGAAATACAGATGTGCAAAGATAGAGCTCCTTGTTCAGCACCTTAGTAAACTAAGGAGAGAGATCAACAGAGCTCCTGATTTTTTTAGAAATGAAGGCCTGTAAAAAAAATCACTGTTCGATTTCCCCTGTGTTACGAAATGCTCACTAAATTTTCAACAATTTATTATATCTTGTCTATTTCAGGATTTGATAGCACTCTGACAGGGAATAATTAGCCTTTTGACCCCCCCCCCCCCCCCCTGACTGGGAAAGTTTGCCAGAGATCGGGAAATTTGCCCCTTAGAGCGGACAGGCCTGGTACACCCCTGAGCATGTTTATAGGATACTGAATGGTAAATAGGCCTAATGGGTAGGCACAGCAAAGAGAACAGAAGAGCATACCTAAAGAGAAGAAAGGTAAAAATCAGAGAAGTGAAATTAGCTCAGGAAGATAATCACACAAGTCACATTCAAGTTGATAGCCCGGCAACAAGAAGCCATATTGTTACTGAAGATAACAGCCATTCTAACAGTCACAGCCATACCCTCTCATCATCATCATCGTCGTCTCTATTTCCTACATGGACATCAGCATCACTTCCATCAACTCGTGGTCAGATTTGTGTGAATACTGCAAAATCAATTTGCACCAGTAAAGCCTCTTCAACAACAGCTGCAATTTTGCGAGGTGAAATCCCTAAAAAAGTATCAAATGACATTTTGATGACAAAGTGGAATGAACACAGATTGCTGTATAAACAATTGACTCTTGTCAAGAGAAGATTAAACGTGATAGAATATGGAAAAAGAGGTCAGATGCTTAATCAGATGGGAGTCGATATGAAAAGATGAACAACAATAATTTAAGGTGTGTATTTTGGAATTTACTGACCATTCACATTAGTGGACAAATTCTCAAATGCTATAAATATTGCTTAAAAATGTGTCGCCTGTCAGCTGATCATCCATACTGTATTAGCACGAAGACTGAGGAATATTACACTTAACAAATAAGTGATCATTTATTAATATCTTGTTGTCATCTTCCACATTTTTTCTACTTCTTGAGTGGGGATAATATCATGCGGTACAAACATTTCCTGGTCTTCACTAGTGGTATCTAAAATGTGATAAGACTGGCAAGATACTGAAGTACACTGAGCTTTGTTAAGCCAGGATTATACTCAGGCATTTTTTACGCCAGCGGGAGACGCCGCTGAGGCTTTCACGAAGGCTTTGGTGACTTCAGCGTCTCCGAAAAAAATGCCAGCGACACAGACGCCGCGGAAAGCGAGAAAATTCAAAATGTTGAACTTTTTCTTTCTCCACCGCGACAGACAGAGTGTTTGAGGTCACATGATCTTGTGCACATTTCATAAAAGTTTTTGGTGAAAATCCCCAAAGCCAGCAAATTTGAGTTGCTTTGTGTTTTGAGTGGGGCTAAACATAGGCAGTGGAATGAAAATATGTGTTTATTTCATTTTAAGGCAGCTCCATAAGCTATGGTTAGTTGCACATATATCCTTACAAGTGGCAAAGAAGAAAATCTGCCAATTAAAGCCCCATGGTAATACTAATTAGTAATATTATCAGGTTTTATCAAGTCAATGAAAAAGTATAATTTCTATTAATATTTAAGCTGCATGTTTTGACGTTCCTACAAATGTATCTGAGGCTGCTGTTAAGCCGATCTTGAATTTGCAACTAAATGAGTGCGAAGACTGAGGAGAGACGCTTACATTTCCTTGAGTGATCATGTGTAATACATGTAGATAGAACATAATTATGTGTTCTAGTATCTTGTTGTCATCTTCTATCTTAAAATTTCAGTTGCCTTTTGAGTGTGGCTACTATCAGGTCATGCGGAATGAACTTTCTCTGACCTTCAGAGCTGATCTTGAAGGGGCATATTAGAAATGAGTGCGAAGATTGTGGCAAGCTAGAGACCAAGCGCAACTTTATAGATCATGTATCAGAATAGAAAGTAATCATAAAATAGTGAGTGTCTTGTTGTCATCTTCGATCTTTGAATTTGAGTTGCTTTGTATTTTGAGTGGGGCTAAACATAGGCAGTGGAATGAAAATATGTGTTTATTTCATTTTAAGGCAGCTCCATAAGCTATGGTTAGTTGCACATAATATATCCTTACAAGTGGCAAAGAAGAAAATCTGCCAATTAAAGCCCCATGGTAATACTAATTAGTAATATTATCAGGTTTTATCAAGTCAATGAAAAAGTATAATTTATATTAATATTTATAAGCTGCGAGTTTTGACGTTCCTACAAATGTATCTGAGGCTGCTTTTAAGCCGATCTTGAAATTGCAACTAAATGAGTGCGAAGACTGAGGAGAGACGCTTACAAATGCTTTAGTGATCATGTGTAATACATGTAGATAGAAGATAATTATGTGTTCTAGTATCTTGTTGTCATCTTCTATCTTAAAATTTCAGTTGCTTTTTGAGTGTGGCTACTATCAGGTCATGCGGAATGAACTTTCTCTGACCTTCAGAGCTGATCTTGAAGGGGCATATTAGAAATGAGTGCGAAGATTGTGGCAAGCTAGAGACCAAGCGCAACTTTATAGATCATGTATCAGAATAGAAAGTAATCATAAAATAGTGAGTGTCTTGTTGTCATCTTCGATCTTTGAATTTGAGTTCCTTTGTATTTTGAGTGGGGCTAAACATAGGCAGTGGAATGAAAATATGTGTTTATTTCATTTTAAGGCAGCTCCATAAGCTATGGTTAGTTGCACATATACAGTTCCGCCTGCGATCAACGTCACAGTGGATCGCGCGCATACGCGTGCACTTGCGCGCGAACGCGATTGATCGCGATCAGCTTAGTGCGTGGAAAACATTGCTAAAATGTAATGCAGTCCTTCCGTATGAAATGTCGCCCTCTGTTGGCGACATTTTCCCTTTTTATTTGTGTCAGTTATTGTTGCTACTTACGCATATGTTGCGGCGGGAATCTCAAAGTGAAAACTAATCGGCGGGGAAAAAATATATTAGACGTTCATTTTTTGACTAAATTGAAGGCGGATGACTTTTGAATTCGCTAAACCAAAATTAAATCGATAGACTTGTTATCTTATGAGACGCAATATTTATCTATTTTTTCAAAAGACGATTTAAGTTGCGGCGGGAACCTCAAAGTGATAACTAATCGGCGGTGAAAAAATATATTAGACGTAATTTTTCAATTTCGATTGAATTTAAGGCGGTTCCTTTTGAATTCGCTAAACCAAAATTAAATAGGTGGACTTGTTATCTTATCAGACGCAATACTATTTTTCAAAAGACGATTTAAGTTTCGGCGGGAAACTAATCGGCGGACAAAAATGTATTAGACGTTATCTTTCTATTTTTATTAAATTGAAGGCGGATCTTTTACAAAATATCTAAACCAAAATGAAATCGGCGGACTTATTTTCTTTTATGACGCAATATTTGTTCTCTTTTTCCAAAAAACGATTTAAGTTGCGGCGGGTCTTTTGGGGGAATTTTAAAGTGAAATCTATTCACATCACAGTTGATTGCGTGCACTTGCGAACGCAATCGATCGCAATCACTTTAATGCATGGAATTGCTTAATTGAATGCGGCACTTAAGTGAATACTATGTTATCTTTCTTTAGGCTAGTTGATTAAATTGAAGGTGGATCCTTTTCGAACTCTCTAAACCAAAATCAAATTGGTGGACTTGTTATCTTATCAGACGCAATACCTTTCTATTTTTCATAAGATGATTTAAGTTGCGGCGGGAATATGAAAGTGAAAACTAGTCGGTTACGAAAAAATATGTTAGACAATATCACTCTATTTTTTATTAAATTGAAGGCGGAACCTTTTCGAACTCTCTAAACCAAAATCGAATCGGCTGACTTGTTATCTTTTATGACGCAATATTTTGTCTCTTTTTTTTGGAAAAAAGATTCAAGTTGCGGGGGGTCTTTTGGGGAATTTTAAAGTGAAAACTATTCACGTGGCAGTTGATCGCGCGCATATGCGTGCACTTGCGAACGCAATCGATCGCAATCACTAACTTTAATGCATGGAAAACATCGCTGAACTTGAAGAATGCGGCAGTTTAGTGAAATCTATGTTATCTTTCTTTAGGCATATTGATTAAATTGAAAGTAGATCCTTTTTGAATTCGCTAAAAACCAAATTAATCGGTGGACTTGCTATCTTATAAAACGCAATATTTGTCTATTTTTCAAAAGACGATTTAAGTTGCGGGGGAACCTCAAAGTGATAACTAATCGGCGGAGAAAAAATATATTAGACGCTATCTCTTTTTCAAAAAATGATTTAAGTTGCGGCAGGTCTTTTGGGAAACTTTTAAAGTGAAATCTATTCACCTCACAGTTGACTGCGCGCACTTCCGAACACAATCGATCGCAATCACTTTAATGCATGAAAACATTGCTAAAATTAAATGCTACAGTTTAGTGAAAACTATGTTATCTTTCTTTAGGCATGTTGATTAAATTGAAGGTGGATCCTTTTCAAACTCACTAAACCAAAATCAAATTGGCGGACTTATTATCTTATATGACGCAATATTTTCTCTTTTTCAAAAAATGATTTAAGTTGCGGCGGGTCTTTTGGGGGGACTTTTAAAGTGAAATAATTTATATTCACATCACAGTTGATCGCGCGCATATGCGTGCACTTGCGAACGCAATCGATCGCAATCACTTTAATGCATGAAAACATTGCTAAAATTGAATGCGACAGTTAAGTAAAAACTATGTTATCCTACTTTATGCCTATTGATTGAATTGAAGGTGGGTCAAAAATTTGTATGCCTATACCCCGCCCCCCCTCCCATTCACATGAAATACTAGTAGCGGATCTGTATCTTACCGCATAGCGCGGAAGCTCTGACGTTTCATTAAATTGTTAAAGAAAGAAGACGATTCGTTGTACCATTCTCGACTCTTAATCCTTGTCTAGATTCAGTTTCTTTTGACGTTTCATTAAATTATTAAAGAAATAAGACGATTCGTTGTACCATTCTCGACTCTTAATCCTTGTCTGAATTCAGTTCCCCCCCCCCACTCCTCTCTTCCCTCGCAAAGCGCGGAAGCTTTTACGTTTCATTAAATTATTAACGTAAGTAGACGATTCGGCGTACTATTCTCGACTCTTAATCCTTTTCTGAATTCAGTTCCTCCCCCCCCCTTTCCCGCGCGAAACGCGAAAGCTTTGACGTTTCACTAATAGAGAAAGAAGGCGATTCGTTGTACCGTTCCCGACTCTTAATCCTTGTCTAAATTCAGTTTCCTTTGGCGTTTCATTAAATTATTGAAGAAAGAAGACGTTTTGTTGTACCATTCTGGACTCTTTATCCTTGACTGAATTCAGTTTCTCCTCCCCCCCCCCTTCCCGCGCAAAGCGCGGAAGCTTTGGCGTTTCGTTAAATTATTAGAGAAAGAAGATGTTTCGTTGTACCGTTTTTAAATCTTAATCCTTGTCTGAATTCAGCCCCCCCCCCTTCCCGCGCAAAGCGCGGGAGCTTTGACGTTTCATTCAATTATTAAAGAAAGAAAGCGATTCGTTGTACCGTTTTCGACTCTTAATCCTTGTTTGAATTAAGTTCCAATTCCTCCGCGGAAACTTTGACGTTTCATTAATTTATGAAAGAAATAAGACGTTTCGTTGTACCATTCTGGACTCGTAATTCTTAACTGAATTCAGTTCCCCCCCCCCCCCCGGCCATTCCCGCGCGAAGCGCGGAATCTTTGGCGTTTCGTTAAATTATTAGAGAAAGAAGATGTTTCGTTGTACCATTCTCGACTCTTAATCTTTGTATGATTTAAGTCCCCCCCCCCCCCCCATTCCCGCGCAGAAGCTTTGACGTTTTATTCAATTATTAGTGAAAGAAGGCGATTCGTTGTACCGTTTTCGACTCTTAATCCTTGTTTGAATCAAGTTCCAATTCCTCCGTGCATAGCGTGGAAACTCTGACGTTTCATTAAATTATTAAAGAAAGAAGACGTTTCGTTGTACCATTCTCGACTCTTTATCCTTGACTGAATTCAGTCCCCCCCCCCCCCCTTCCCGCGCGAAGCGTGGAAGCTTTTGCGTTTCATTAAATTATTAGAGAAAGAAGACGATTCGTTGTACCGTTCTCGAATCTTTATCCTTGTCTAAATTCAGTTTCTGTTGACGTTTCATTAAATTATTAAAGAAGGAAGACGTTTTGTTGTACCATTCTGGACTCTTTATCCTTGACTGAATTCAGTTCCCCCCCCCTTCCCGCGCAAAGCGCGGAAGCTTTGGCGTTTCGTTAAATTATTAGAGAAAGAAGATGTTTCGTTGTACCGTTTTTAAATCTTAATCCTTGTCTGAATTCAGCCCCCCCCCCCCTTCCCGCGCAAAGCGCGGGAGCTTTGACGTTTCATTCAATTATTAAAGAAAGAAAGCGATTCGTTGTACCGTTTTCGACTCTTAATCCTTGTTTGAATTAAGTTCCAATTCCTCCGCGGAAACTTTGACGTTTCATTAATTTATGAAAGAAATAAGACGTTTCGTTGTACCATTCTGGACTCGTAATTCTTAACTGAATTCAGTTCCCCCCCCCCCCCCGGCCATTCCCGCGCGAAGCGCGGAATCTTTGGCGTTTCGTTAAATTATTAGAGAAAGAAGATGTTTCGTTGTACCATTCTCGACTCTTAATCTTTGTATGATTTAAGTCCCCCCCCCCCCCATTCCCGCGCAGAAGCTTTGACGTTTTATTCAATTATTAGTGAAAGAAGGCGATTCGTTGTACCGTTTTCGACTCTTAATCCTTGTTTGAATCAAGTTCCAATTCCTCCGTGCATAGCGTGGAAACTCTGACGTTTCATTAAATTATTAAAGAAAGAAGACGTTTCGTTGTACCATTCTCGACTCTTTATCCTTGACTGAATTCAGTCCCCCCCCCCCCCTTCCCGCGCGAAGCGTGGAAGCTTTTGCGTTTCATTAAATTATTAGAGAAAGAAGACGATTCGTTGTACCGTTCTCGAATCTTTATCCTTGTCTAAATTCAGTTTCTGTTGACGTTTCATTAAATTATTAAAGAAGGAAGACGATTCGTTGTACCATTCTGGACTCTCTATCCTTGACTGAATTCAGTTCCCCCCCCCCCTTCCCGCGCGAAGCGCGGAAGCTTTGGCGTTTCGTTAAATTATTAGAGAAAGAAGATGTTTCGTTGTACCGTTTTTTAATCTTAATCCTTGTCTGAATTCAGCCCCCCCCTTCCCGCGCGAAGCGCTGGAGCTTTGACGTTTCATTTAATTATTAAAGAAAGAAGGCGATTCGTTGTACCGTTATTGACTCTTAATCCTTGTTTGAATCAAGTTCCAATTCCTCCGCGCATAGCGCGGAAACTCTGACGTTTCATTAATTTATGAAAGAAAGAAGACGTTTCGTTGTACCATTTTGGACTCTTTATCCTTGACTGAATTCAGTTTCTTCCTTCCCCCCCCCCCTTTCTGCGCGAAGCGCGGAAGCTTTGACGTTTCATTACATTATAAGAGAAAGAAGGCGATTCGTTGTACAGTTTTCGACTCTTAATCCTTGTCTAAATTCAGTTTCCTTTGGCGTTTCATTAAATTATTAAAGAAATAAGACGTTTCGTTGTATCATTCTGGACTCTTAATTCTTAACTGAATTCAGTTCCCCCCCCCCCCATTCCCGCGCAAAGCGCGGAAGCTTTGTCGTTTCATTAAATTATTAGAGAAAGACGATTCGTTGTACCATTCTCGACTCTTAATCTTTGTATGATTTAAGTCCCCCCCCCCCCTTCCCGCGCAGAAGCTTTGACGTTTTATTCAATTATTAGTGAAAGAAGGCGATTCGTTGTACCGTTTTCGACTCTTAATCCTTATTTGAATCAAGTTCCAATTCCTCCGTGCATAGCGCGGAAACTCTGACGTTTCATTAATTATTATTAAAAAAAGAAGACGTTTCGTTGTACCATTCTCGACTCTTTATCCTTGACTGAATTCAGTTTCTCCTTTCCCCCCCCCCCCCCCCCTTCCCGCGCGAAGCGCGGAAGCTTTTGCGTTTCATTAAATTATAAGAGAAAGGAGACGATTCGTTGTACCGTTCTCGAATCTTTATCCTTGTCTAAATTCAGTTTCTGTTGACGTTTCATTAAATTATTAAAGAAAGAAGACGATTCGTTGTACCATTCTCGACTCTTAATCCTTGACTGAATTAAGTCTCCCCCCCCCCTTCCCGCACAAAGCGCGGAAGCTTTGATGTTTCATTCAATTATTAGAGAAAGAAGGTGATTCGTTGTACCGTTTTCGACTCTTAATCCTTGTTTGAATCAAGTTTCAATTCCTCCGCGCATAGCACGGAAACTCTGACGTTTCATTCAATTATTAAAGAAAGAAGACGTTTCGTTGTACCCTTCTCGACCCTTACTCCATGTCTGAATTCAGTTCCTCCCCCCCCCCCCTTCCCGCGCGAAACGCGGAAGCTTTGACGTTTCATTAAATTATTAGAGAAAGAAGACGATTCGTTGTACCGTTCTCGACTCTTAATCCGTTTTCTTCTTACGTCCTCTTCCTTTCTTCTTTCTCTCTCTTTTTTTTTTTTGGGGGGGGGGGGGGGGCGACCGCCCCCACCGCCACACCCCATGGCTACGCGCCTGTATCCTCTCTGTTTCTTATTCCTACTCTCTACTTCTTTTTTTGCACTTTTGCGCTTCGTGCTTAACATTTAGCTTTTAGATTGAATAAATTCATCAATTCCTGATGAAGCCGTATGAGCGAGAATTCAATTTATTCTTGTTTCATATACGGTTGTCTCATTTGCGTATGTATCATGAAAATGAGATAACAAAATGTATATTGATGGTCATCTTGCGAGTAATAACCGTTAACTACTCTCATCGGGCTCTCATTAATTTTTCTCTTCATTTTTTTTTATGGTAATGTACAGGCCACCCCCCACCTGAAATATTGGGGGGGGGGGGGGATATATCCCCCCCCCCCCCGGGATCGACACCCATGCCCTATTTTGTATTAAATTGAAGGCGGATCCTTTTCGAACTCTCTAAACCAAAATCGAATGGGCGGACTTATTATCTTTTATGACGCAATATTTGTCTCTTTTTCAAAAAATGATTTAAGTTGCGGCGGGTCTTTTGGGGGGACTTTTAAAGTGGAATATATATATATTCACGTCACAGTAAGTTGATCGCGTGCATATGCGTGCACTTGCGAACTCAATCGATCGCAATCACTTTAATGCATGAAAACATTGCTAAAATTGAATGCGACAGTTTAGTGAATACTATGTTATCTTTCTTTAGGCTAGTTGATTAAATTGAAGGTGGGTCCTTTTCGAACTCTCTAAACCAAAATCAAATTGGCGGACTTGTTATCTTTTATGACGCAATATTTTCTATTTTTTAAAAGATGATTTAAATTGTGGCGGGAATCTCAAAGTAAAAACTAATCGGTGGCGAAAAAATATATTAGACGTTATCTCTTTTTCAAAAAATGATTTAGAGTTGCGGCGGGTCTTTTGGGGGGACTTTTAAAGTGAAATGATTTATATTCACATCACAGTTGATCGCGCGCATATGCGTGCACTTGCGAACGCAATCGATCGCAATCACTTTAATGCATGAAAACATTGCTAAAATTGAATGCGACAGTTTAGTGAAAACTATGTTATCCTACTTTATGCCTATTGATTGAATTGAAGGTGGGTCAAAAATGTGTATGCCTATACCCCCCCCCCCCATTCACATGAAATCCTAGTAGCGGATCTGTATACTGATATATTCAAGCTGTCTTCATTTTCCAGCTCTCTTCATTTCCCAGGTTCCTCATATGATCTACATGTAGGCCTACTAGGTGTTTGTTTTTTTAATTGACACTTTTTATTGATAATAATTCAAAACTTCTAAAGCCTAGTGCCCACTTTGCGATCTGCATGAGCTTATTAATTATCCGATTTTTCTCAAACCTTCACTAATGTGCTTCTTTGATTTTTCTCCATTTGTCCAAGCAATCTGCTTTATAAGAGGTTAATTCTCCTTTAATGATAATTCAGTGTAGGCCGCCTACAACATGTGACGGAAGAGTTGTTGTACCTGGATATTTCTACATCATAGTCGAGTGACATTATGCTAATTTGAGATTCACATAAAAGTATGTTTAAGGGCAAGGAGTTTTCTTATTATTTCATTTGTCCGATTTAATAGTTCAAACTTTCAACTATATATTTCTTTGATTTTTCTGTTTTCACACAATTACAATTGTTACTCGGGTTGGGTTTCCCTTGCATTTATGTAGCTAGTGTATTAAAACCAGAATTCGATCATTTACGTAAAACACACGTATATACACATCTCAATTATCAAGATTACACCTAATTGCGTATGCACAGTTTGCTTTTCTAGTATCGCATGCATATCATGCGCACATGCCGGACATAATTACACACACAAGTACCCAGAACACTTATAGCACACGCGCTACATACACATACATACATCATACGCATGTGTATAAATCACACTTGCACACACTACATGCAGACTAGACGCGCATTAGTACATAGTCGGTCGTCAGTACAGTGCGCTATGCACAATAGAGCATGATGAGTATTAATGTTATGAGAATGAGGTCGCCTTTTCAGAGAGGTCAAGTCGTAGTCTATTTAAATGACGCGATTCGAGTTGGAGAATAATTTAACAAATAATAAAATATATATTTCTGATATTTAGACAGGGTGGCTAATTTCCCTGATAGTGGTGGTTCCATGAGGCCCTGATTGGTAACAATAATATTCGATATGATATGAATACAAACTCGTAACAGCAAAAACCAAAATAAAGAACAAAATAAATATAGCCCCGAGACCTATACAAATACTTTGGTATCCTCGTATTTGAATATAATTTTTGGGGAAAGGAAATATTGTTGCGTATTTATTATATTTAAATGAATTTAAAGACCGTAATTATTTTTTGTAATCCGATGAAAAGTAATCATGAGTATTTTTAGACTATCAACAAAAGCATAGGCGTATAGATCATCAACCTCAAATTTTGTTATTTTGGGGCTTATGTTTTAGAAGTAAATATCATTGTAAGGTTTATTAGTGCATGATGAAGTCATTGAACAATGGTACATAGTATCAAGATAAGATCGATCTCAAAACAAAAATTAGAAAATGATAAGTAAAACGAAAGCCCACACATTTTAACAAGTTGTAGTTCTATTGTGTTTGAGTTGAGACAATTGAGAATGTGTCTCCCAGCTGAGGAGGTCGCGAAACTGTACTAAGAATCCCGACTTGTAGCAATTGCTGCAGTTGTTACCAGACCTTTTAATATCAATTATAGTTATCGCACATTTGGTCAAACTGTTATTTAAAGAAATATAAATTCCAAGTACGTTCCTGGGGAACATTTGCTTTGTTCCTGTGTTTTAAGTTCACATTCTTCACCAATTTTAAATACCACTACAAGTCAGGCGCATAGCCGCGGGTGGGGGCGATCGCCCCCCCCCCCCACAAAAAAAAGAGAGAGAGAAGAGAAAAAAAAAGAGAGAGGACGTACACTGTAAGAAGAAAAAGGAGCAGACAAAGACAAGAGTTGAGAAGGGCACAACGAATCGTCTTTTTTCTCTAATAATTTAATGAAACTTCAAAGCTTCCACGCTTCGCACGGGAGGGGGGGGGGGGGGACTGAATCCAGACAAGGATTAAGAGTCGAGAACGAATCGTCTTCTTTCTTTGATACATTTAATGAAACGTCAAGCTTTCGCGCGGGAGGTGAAAAACTGGAATCAGACAAGGATTAACAAAGCAATGGATTCTGAGTGGGGCATTCTGGTGGCATTACGAATGCCAATTGTATAAATCCGTGACGCCTCAGGTCAAAGGTTACCCGACAAAGTAATTAACTATTAGGTCTAAAAAATAAAAAGATATCGTATTGCCCTCGGTCAAGGGGCGGATCTAGCTTTTTGGCAGGGGGGGGGGGGATGAGTAAAAAAAAAAAAAAACCAAAATCGCGCCATTTTACTTTTTTTTTCCCACTTGGAGGGGGGGGGGGGGGGGGGGGTTAAACCGCCGAAACACCCCCCTAGATCCGCCCCTGCGGTCGGTCGAAAATCTTCTTCTTTTTTTGTTTTTATTTATTTTTCCTCGCCCTCTTTGGGCTGATCTTTTTCAGTTTTGAATGATGTTTTTTGTTTCTATTTTTTCTCGCCCTCTTTGGGCTGTTATTTCTAAGTTTTTAATGCTTTAATACATGTGTTTCAGCGACATCATTCCATTCGTATCTTTTTAACATGTACTAATCCATGGTTTACAATGTTGTGTTGAGACAACACTCTCTGCTTCCCAGCTGAAGAGGTTATTTAACTGCCTGTACAACTTGCTAGCAATGTGAATATTGTTGACAAATTGTACAGGTAGTCCCGGGCACAAAGTGGTCTCTTTACTAACAAAAGAAGGGACCGAAACTGACACAGGAAAAGACAGCCAGACACTTTTGCATGCAAGAGGTTCAAATCATAGCCTATTACAAAATTTGTATCTAAACTGGCCCACTTTATAGAATATGCTCTTCATTCCTGTTTCAGTCCTGGGGATAGTTCCAAGTGTATGTTTGTATTCGTTTTTTGAGTCTGAAATGAGTCAAATCTGAACACACACACAAAAAAAAATCAAATACATGAATGTTTGAACTCTAGGTATCTCCATGTTTTAATCCGAGTTGTACAATTTATAAAGTTACAAACCAACTTACACTTTCTGGAAAACTTTAATAAAGAAACAATATTTGAATAAATAAACACAAATATGAATCAGGCGCGTACGCAGGGGGTCTGGGGGTCGGACCCCCTCAATCTTTTTCTTTTTATATAAGAAAGAAATAATAATAATTTTAAAAAAATTGTGCTAAAGGGTGACCAAAAAAGGTGACACCCCCCCCCCCCGCTTATTCAGCGGCTGGCTGAGTCGTTGCGAAATTTTTCATCAAATCTTGGACCCCCCCCCCCCAACAAAAAAGTGCTCTCTCCCCCCCCCCCCCCTTATATGGCTCGTCGGATATAATTATTTGACAAAGTTATGCAAGAAATAGATTGCATACGATCCCATCTGATCGCAGACAATAAAATTACTGTGTGTTATGGTAACATAGAGGCTTGTGGATAGTTCTCAATGTTGTAGGGTAAGTTTGAAGAAGAAAAAAAAACAGAACCCTAACATTTGAGATTTGGGGAGACATTATGGGGATGTATGAGAATTATCTTTCATGGGCGGAGATTCCTTTTCGAAGGTTTACAAACGTGTATAGTCGGGGGCTAGGTTAAGCCTTTCCAATGTATAGTTTAAATAAAACGACTATCAATCGATCTTTCCGTATTGTAGCTTTATGCTTGAATTTCATTGGCATTTATATTCCCCATTATGATGTAACTCCAAATTGTACAATTTTAGAAAGTACACCTATATATGGTAGAAATGTCATTTTGTCATGAAAAATACACCTACTCGGATAAATTATTCTAGCTCCTTGTTGCATGGATAATAGGTGACGATTGCCCAATATATGGATAAGTTTAAAATGGGCTGGGGAGCTGCACCCCCGCCCCCGTTGTAAAGATTCCTTGGAGAAAAAAAAATACGGGACCAATTTTTTGATTGCAATGTACTTTATGAATATAGCTTTGTACAAATTACTCTAATGTTGTTCTACAAGAGGGGAGGGGGGGGGGTCACAGAAGGGGGAGGGTGCACATTCTGAACCCCTCAATTCATTGTCTTAATGACGTGGACTGAAAATCATGACTATCACCTGGATCCACATCTCAATTTATGTGTCACTTAATTGACAGACTCTTATCCTGCATCATTTCCGATCACACATCATGTCCTACACAACAAACTGCTCTCATCCCAAAATTATTCTTTATTTTAATGGTGGTGGTGGTGGGGGGGGGGGGGGGGAGCATTTCAAGCGAGGGAGGGGGTAGGACGAAAGTTCTGAACCACACCATGCACGAACATAATTATTTAAGACGGCAAATTATGTCTGTCACTTGGTACAGGTCTTATTTTATATAGTATTTGACCTATATCCTGATTTGACTCTGATAACACATTATATATCGGTTGTTAGGCATATTATTCCCATAGCAACGGGAACTAAGCAATATATATCATTAAAGTATGATGAAAATGCATCATCTGACATTACACTTCCTATCAAAATAGTCATCTGCTTGGTGAAAGCATCTTCTCGCGATATATTCTATTTTTCACGGCACTATGTTACCGTTGCTAAGGAGGAGGCCCTTAGCAATCAAATTTGCTATTTTGGCTCACAACAAAGTGTCAACTTTAGAGCGCTATAACTTTTTAGTTACAAAAGCAATAGACTTACAATTTGGATATGATATTAACCATCTGGTTTCTGAGCAGTTTTTCAGCAACTTTCAAGTCAGTCAAACCACGATCGATCATGTAGAAAACTCTCCATTAGAGAAAAATCAGTGAAATTATTGTCTCATTTTTAATTTGGGCTTTAGCACTTTGATAAAGTCACTATCATTAAGTAAACCAACGGAAAGAAATAAATAAATGAAAGAAATGAATGCCAATATCACAATACAGCGTTTGAGCAATATAAAGAGAGACAGGTCGCAGGAGAGAGCGAAGCGAAAACTATTAAATATCGCTGATGTTACCGGCTATACAAAAAGTAAGCCAACGGAAAGAAAGAAATGAATGAAGAAAATGAAGGGGCCCGGCCCCGTTGCCCCCCACCCATCCGCCACTGCTTCCTCAATTTTGTTAATTTCCTATCTAAATGGTCCATATACTCTAATAATTGAACAAATGTTGTTCGCATGTCACATGGCATTACTCTGTATCGTTGTCCAGTCACAACAACGACTCACAAATAATGACAGATTTATTACATTCCAACCACAAGAATGTCCTGAGTCGGCGCTCTTAGAACAAAGGCGCGTATAATATGCGGTGTTTTTGAACTTTGGTGTTGATTGACATGACACCTCATTTCAGATAAGCTATCGGCCTATACAGTGCCTCCCAGAAAAAAACGATACTGCAATAAATTTGAATAGGCTTTGTCGACCGGGCTTTCTACACAAAATGTATATTCATAGTCTGCTTGAGTTCGAATGCTCTCACAGGTATACGGATATTCCTTAACGACAAGAATTGTGTTTGAAAGAAAAAGGGAATCTTTGGAGGATGCATAAAAATGTTTAACCCAAACCCGAAACACCTGGTACGGTGAGTGTACATTCTTCCGTTATGTCTTTTCAAAGAGGAGCCATGAGAATGATCCGTCGATTGATTTTCAAAAAAAAACCCATCGCACTATAATTTTTACAAAGAACATAATTTGTGTTTGATCTACCTGCTTGTAAAATTTGAATAGGCTCTGTCGACCGGGCTTTCACACCAAAATTATAATTGTCGTGCCTTTTACCGCTAGACCCTTTTTTCTTCACGCGATTGCATCTGATCGCAAATGAATGCTGTTGCAATGCGACTATACACGTTTGTAAACCTTTCGAAAAGGAATCTCCGCCCATGACAGAAACTACTCATACATCCCCATATAATGTGTCCTCGAATCTCAAACGTTAGGTTTTTTTTTTCTTTTCTTCAAACTTACCCTACAACATTGAGAACTATCCACAAGCCTCTACGTAACCAGAACACACAGTTATTGTCTGCGATCAGCTGCGATCAGTTGCAATCAAATGAGATCGTATGCGCTCTGTTCCTTGTATAGAAGATTTTCAAGCTTTCCGCATCTCTCTCCCCAGCCACATTTATAATTTTTCATCTTTGCTGGGCCGGATTAAACTGTTTTGGATGCGATAGCTGAACAGTGTCCACTTAATATATAGGCGCCGGTCGGGGTGGATAATTAAAATGAAATTCAAGCATAAAGCTACAGTACGGAAAGATCGATTGATAGTCGTTTTATCTAAACTATTATATACATTATTTTGAGAGACATAACAAAATTGATATTCATAGTCTGCTTGAGTCCGAATGCTCTCACAAAAATAGGGATATTCCTTAACGACAAGAATTTTGTTTGAAAGAAAAAGGGAATCTTTGGAGGATGCATAAAAATGTTTAACCCAACCCCGAAACACCTGGTACGGTGAGTGTTCATTCTTCCGTTATGTCTTTTCAAAGAGGAGCCATGAGAATGATCCGTCGATTGATTTTCAAAGTACCCTATAGCACTATAAAGTTTACAAAGAACATAATTTGTGTTTCATCTACCTGCATGTAAAATTTGAATAGGCTTTGTCGACCGGGCTTTCTACACCAAAATTATAGTTGTCGTGCCTTTTACCGCTAGACCCTTTTTTCTTCACGCGATTGCATCTGATCGCAAATGAATGCTGTTGCAATGCGACTATACACGTTTGTAAACCTTTCGAAAAGGAATCTTCGCCCATGACAGAAACTACTCATACATCCCCATATTATGTTTCCTCGAATCTCAAACGTTAGGTGTTTTTTTTCTTTTCTTCAAACTTACCCTACAACATTGAGAACTATCCACAAGCCTCTACGTAACCAGAACACACAGTTATTGTCTGCGATCAGCTGCGATCAGTTGCCATCAAAATAATGGGATCGTATGCGCTCTGTTCCTTGTATAGAAGATTTTCAAGCTTTCCGCATCTCTCTCCCCAGCCACATTTATAATTTTTTCATCTTTGCTGGGCCGGATTAAACTGTTTTGGATGCGATAGCTGAACAGTGTCCACTTAATATATAGGCGCCGGTCGGGGTGGATAATTTAAAAGAAATTCAAGCATAAAGCTACAGTACGGAAAGATCGATTGATAGTCGTTATATTTAAACTATTATATACATTTTGAGAGACATAACAAAATTGATATTCATAGTCTGCTTGAGTTCGAATGCTCTCACAAAAATAGGGATATTCCTTAACGACAAGAATTGTGTTTGAAAGAAAAAGGGAATCTTTGGAGGATGCATGAAATGTTTAACCCAACCCCGAAACACCTGGTACGGTGAGTGTACATTCTTCCGTTATGTCTTTTCAAAGAGGAGCCATGAGAATGATCCGTCGATTGATTTTCAAAGTACCCTATAGCACTATAAAGTTTACAAAGAACATAATTTGTGTTTCATCTACCTGCATGTAAAATTTGAATAGGCTTTGTCGACCGGGCTTTCTACACCAAATTATAGTTGTCGTGCCTTTTACCGCTAGACCCTTTTTTCTTCACTCGATTGCATCTGATCGCAAATGAATGCTGTTGCAATGCGACTATACACGTTTGTAAACCTTTCGAAAAGGAATCTTCGCCCATGACAGAAACTACTCATACATCCCCATATTATGTTTCCTCGAATCTCAAACGTTAGGGTTTTTTTTATTTTCTTCAAACTTACCCTACAACATTGAGAACTATCCACAAGCCTCTACGTAACCAGAACACACAGTTATTGTCTGCGATCAGCTGCGATCAGTTGCAATCAAAATAATGGGATCGTATGCGCTCTGTTCCTTGTATAGAAGATTTTCAAGCTTTCCGTATCTCTCTCCCCAGCCACATTTATAATTTTTTCATCTTTGCTGGGCCGGATTAAACTGTTTTGGATGCGATAGCTGAACAGTGTCCACTTAATATATAGGCGCCGGTCGGGGTGGATATTTTAAAGAAATTCAAGCATAAAGCTACAGTACGGAAAGATCGATTGATAGTCGTTATATTTAAACTATTATATACATTTTTAAAAGACATAACAAAATTGATATTCATAGTCTGCTTGAGTGCGAATGCTCTCACAAAAACAGGGATATTCCTTAACGACAAGAATTGTGTTTGAAAGAAAAAGGGAATCTTTGGAGGATGCATGAAATGTTTAACCCAACCCCGAAACACCTGGTACGGTGAGTGTACATTCTTCCGTTATGTCTTTTCAAAGAGGAGCCATGAGAATGATCCGTCGATTGATTTTCAAAGAAAACCCCATCGCACTATAATTTTTACAAAGAACATAATTTGTGTTTCATCTACCTGCATGTAAAATTTGAATAGGCTCTGTCGACCGGGCTTTCTACACCAAATTATAATTGTTGTGCCTTTTACCGCTAGACCCTTTTTTCTTCACTCGATTGCATCTGATCGCAAATGAATGCTGTTGCAATGCGACTATACACGTTTGTAAACCTATCGAAAAGGAATCTC
Organism: Strongylocentrotus droebachiensis; assembly: GCA_035222895.1. NCBI lineage: Eukaryota > Metazoa > Echinodermata > Echinoidea > Camarodonta > Strongylocentrotidae > Strongylocentrotus > Strongylocentrotus droebachiensis. Next base: position 487,035 of record JAVYIG010000282.1, on the reverse strand, counting down.
CACCCATGACAGAAACTACTCATACATCCCCATATAATGTTTCCTCGAATCTCAAACGTTAGGGTTCTGTTTTTTTCTTTCTTTCAAACTTACCCTACAACATTGAGAACTATCCACAAGCCTCTATACGTAACCAGAACACACAGTTATTGTCTGCGATCAGCTGCGATCAGTTGCAATCAAAATGGGATCGTATGCGCTCTGTTCCTCGTATAGAAGATTTTCAAGCTTTCCGCATCTCTCTCCCCAGCCACATTTATAATTTTTTCATCTTTGCTGGGCCGGATTAAACTGTTTTGGATGCGATAGTTGAACAGTGTCCACTTAATATATATGCGCCGGTCGGGGTGGATAATTAAAATGAAATTCAAGCATAAAGCTACAGTACGGAAAGATCGATTGATAGTCGTTTTATCTAAACTATTATACATTATATTTTGAGAGACATAACAAAATTGATATTCATAGTCTGCTTGAGTGCGAATGCTCTCACAAAAATAGGGATATTCCTTAACGACAAGAATTGTGTTTGAAAGAAAAAGGGAATCTTTGGAGGATGCATAAAATGTTTAACCCAACCCCGAAACACCTGGTAAGGTGAGTGTACATTCTTCCGTTATGTCTTTTCAAAGAGGAGCCATGAGAATGATCCGTCCATTGATTTTCAAAGTACCCTATAGCACTATAAAGTTTACAAAGAACATAATTTGTGTTTCATCTACCTGCATGTAAAATTTGAATAGGCTTTGTCGACCGGGCTTTCTACACCAAAATTATAATTGTTGTGCCTTTTACCGCTAGACCCTTTTTTCTTCACGCGATTGCATCTGATCGCAAATGAATGCTGTTGCAATGCGACTATACACGTTTGTAAACCTTTCGAAAAGGAATCTTCGCCCATGACAGAAACTACTCATACATCCCCATATTATGTTTCCTCGAATCTCAAACGTTAGGGTTTTTTTTATTTTCTTCAAACTTACCCTACAACATTGAGAACTATCCACAAGCCTCTACGTAACCAGAACACACAGTTATTGTCTGCGATCAGCTGCGATCAGTTGCAATCAAAATAATGGGATCGTATGCGCTCTGTTCCTTGTATAGAAGATTTTCAAGCTTTCCGTATCTCTCTCCCCAGCCACATTTATAATTTTTTCATCTTTGCTGGGCCGGATTAAACTGTTTTGGATGCGATAGCTGAACAGTGTCCACTTAATATATAGGCGCCGGTCGGGGTGGATATTTTAAAGAAATTCAAGCATAAAGCTACAGTACGGAAAGATCGATTGATAGTCGTTATATTTAAACTATTATATACATTTTTAAAAGACATAACAAAATTGATATTCATAGTCTGCTTGAGTGCGAATGCTCTCACAAAAACAGGGATATTCCTTAACGACAAGAATTGTGTTTGAAAGAAAAAGGGAATCTTTGGAGGATGCATGAAATGTTTAACCCAACCCCGAAACACCTGGTACGGTGAGTGTACATTCTTCCGTTATGTCTTTTCAAAGAGGAGCCATGAGAATGATCCGTCGATTGATTTTCAAAGAAAACCCCATCGCACTATAATTTTTACAAAGAACATAATTTGTGTTTCATCTACCTGCATGTAAAATTTGAATAGGCTCTGTCGACCGGGCTTTCTACACCAAATTATAATTGTTGTGCCTTTTACCGCTAGACCCTTTTTTCTTCACTCGATTGCATCTGATCGCAAATGAATGCTGTTGCAATGCGACTATACACGTTTGTAAACCTATCGAAAAGGAATCTCCACCCATGACAGAAACTACTCATACATCCCCATATAATGTTTCCTCGAATCTCAAACGTTAGGGTTCTGTTTTTTTCTTTCTTTCAAACTTACCCTACAACATTGAGAACTATCCACAAGCCTCTATACGTAACCAGAACACACAGTTATTGTCTGCGATCAGCTGCGATCAGTTGCAATCAAAATGGGATCGTATGCGCTCTGTTCCTCGTATAGAAGATTTTCAAGCTTTCCGCATCTCTCTCCCCAGCCACATTTATAATTTTTTCATCTTTGCTGGGCCGGATTAAACTGTTTTGGATGCGATAGTTGAACAGTGTCCACTTAATATATATGCGCCGATCGGGGTGGATAATTAAAATGAAATTCAAGCATAAAGCTACAGTACGGAAAGATCGATTGATAGTCGTTTTATCTAAACTATTATACATTATATTTTGAGAGACATAACAAAATTGATATTCATAGTCTGCTTGAGTGCGAATGCTCTCACAAAAATAGGGATATTCCTTAACGACAAGAATTGTGTTTGAAAGAAAAAGGGAATCTTTGGAGGATGCATAAAATGTTTAACCCAACCCCGAAACACCTGGTAAGGTGAGTGTACATTCTTCCGTTATGTCTTTTCAAAGAGGAGCCATGAGAATGATCCGTCCATTGATTTTCAAAGAAAACCCCATCGCACTATAATTTGTACAAAGAACATAATTTGTGTTTCATCTACCTGCATGTAAAATTTGAATAGGCTCTGTCGACCGGGCTTTCTACACCAAAATTATAATTGTTGTGCCTTTTACCGCTAGACCCTTTTTCCTTCACGCGATTGCATCTGATCGCAAATGAATGCTGTTGCAATGCGACTATACACGTTTGTAAACCTTTCGAAAAGGAATTTCCGCCCATGACAAAAACTACTCATACATCCCCATATAATGTTTCCTCGAATCTCAAACGTTAGGGTTCTGTTTTTTTCTTTCTTTCAAACTTACCCTACAACATTGATAACTATCCACAAGCCTCTACGTAACCATTGTCTGCGATCAGCTGCGATCAGTTGCAATCAAATGAGATCGTATGCGCTCTGTTCCTTGTATAGAAGATTTTCAAGCTTTCCGCATCTCTCTCCCCAGCCACATTTATAATTTTTCATCTTTGCTGGGCCGGATTAAATTGTTATGGATGCGATAGCTGAACAGTGTCTACTTAATATATAGGCGCCGGTCGGGGTGGATACTTAAAATGAAATTCAAGCATAAAGCTACAGTACGGAAAGATCGATTGATAGTCGTTTTATTTAAACTATTATTTATATTTGAGAGACATAACAACATTGATATTCATAGTCTGCTTGAGTGCGAATGCTCTCACAAAAATAGGAATATTCCTTAACGACAAGAATTGTGTTTGAAAGAAAAAGGGAATCTTTGGAGGATGCATAAAATGTTTAACCCAACCCCGAAACACCTGGTAAGGTGAGTGTACATTCTTCCGTTATGTCTTTTCAAAGAGGAGCCATGAGAATGATCCGTCCATTGATTTTCAAAGAAAACCCCATCGCACTATAATTTTTACAAAGAACATAATTTGTGTTTCATCTACCTGCATGTAAAATTTGAATAGGCTCTGTCGACCGGGCTTTCTACACCAAATTATAATTGTTGTGCCTTTTACCGCTAGACCCTTTTTTCTTCACTCGATTGCATCTGATCGCAAATGAATGCTGTTGCAATGCGACTATACACGTTTGTAAACCTTTCGAAAAGGAATCTTCGCCCATGACAGAAACTACTCATACATCCCCATATAATGTTTCCTCGAATCTCAAACGTTAGGGTTCTGTTTTTTTCTTTCTTTCAAACTTACCCTACAATATTGATAACTATCCACAAGCCTCTACATAACCAGAACACACAGTTATTGTCTGCGATCAGCTGCGATCAGTTGCCATCAAAATAATGGGATCGTATGCGCTCTGTTCCTTGTATAGAAGATTTTCAAGCTTTCCGCATCTCTCTCCCCAGCCACATTTATAATTTTTTCATCTTTGCTGGGCCGGATTAAACTGTTTTGGATGCGATAGCTGAACAGTGTCCACTTAATATATAGGCGCCGGTCGGGGTGGATATTTTAAAGAAATTCAAGCATAAAGCTACAGTACGGAAAGATCGATTGATAGTCGTTATATTTAAACTATTATATACATTTTTAAAAGACATAACAAAATTGATATTCATAGTCTGCTTGAGTGCGAATGCTCTCACAAAAACAGGGATATTCCTTAACGACAAGAATTGTGTTTGAAAGAAAAAGGGAATCTTTGGAGGATGCATGAAATGTTTAACCCAACCCCGAAACACCTGGTACGGTGAGTGTACATTCTTCCGTTATGTCTTTTCAAAGAGGAGCCATGAGAATGATCCGTCGATTGATTTTCAAAGAAAACCCCATCGCACTATAATTTTTACAAAGAACATAATTTGTGTTTCATCTACCTGCATGTAAAATTTGAATAGGCTCTGTCGACCGGGCTTTCTACACCAAATTGTAATTGTTGTGCCTTTTACCGCTAGACCCTTTTTTCTTCACTCGATTGCATCTGATCGCAAATGAATGCTGTTGCAATGCGACTATACACGTTTGTAAACCTTTCGAAAAGGAATCTCCACCCATGACAGAAACTACTCATACATCCCCATATAATGTTTCCTCGAATCTCAAACGTTAGGGTTCTGTTTTTTTCTTTCTTTCAAACTTACCCTACAACATTGAGAACTACCCACAAGCCTCTACGTAACCAGAACACACAGTTATTGTCTGCGATCAGCTGCGATCAGTTGCCATCAAAATAATGGGATCGTATGCGCTCTGTTCCTTGTATAGAAGATTTTCAAGCTTTCCGCATCTCTCTCCCCAGCCACATTTATAATTTTTTCATCTTTGCTGGGCCGGATTAAACTGTTTTGGATGCGATAGCTGAACAGTGTCCACTTAATATATAGGCGCCGGTCGGGGTGGATATTTTAAAGAAATTCAAGCATAAAGCTACAGTACGGAAAGATCGATTGATAGTCGTTATATTTAAACTATTATATACATTTTTAAAAGACATAACAAAATTGATATTCATAGTCTGCTTGAGTGCGAATGCTCTCACAAAAACAGGGATATTCCTTAACGACAAGAATTGTGTTTGAAAGAAAAAGGGAATCTTTGGAGGATGCATGAAATGTTTAACCCAACCCCGAAACACCTGGTACGGTGAGTGTACATTCTTCCGTTATGTCTTTTCAAAGAGGAGCCATGAGAATGATCCGTCGATTGATTTTCAAAGAAAACCCCATCGCACTATAATTTTTACAAAGAACATAATTTGTGTTTCATCTACCTGCATGTAAAATTTGAATAGGCTCTGTCGACCGGGCTTTCTACACCAAATTGTAATTGTTGTGCCTTTTACCGCTAGACCCTTTTTTCTTCACTCGATTGCATCTGATCGCAAATGAATGCTGTTGCAATGCGACTATACACGTTTGTAAACCTTTCGAAAAGGAATCTCCACCCATGACAGAAACTACTCATACATCCCCATATAATGTTTCCTCGAATCTCAAACGTTAGGGTTCTGTTTTTTTCTTTCTTTCAAACTTACCCTACAACATTGAGAACTATCCACAAGCCTCTACGTAACCAGAACACACAGTTATTGTCTGCGATCAGCTGCGATCAGTTGCCATCAAAATAATGGGATCGTATGCGCTCTGTTCCTTGTATAGAAGATTTTCAAGCTTTCCGCATCTCTCTCCCCAGCCACATTTATAATTTTTTCATCTTTGCTGGGCCGGATTAAACTGTTTTGGATGCGATAGCTGAACAGTGTCCACTTAATATATAGGCGCCGGTCGGGGTGGATATTTTAAAGAAATTCAAGCATAAAGCTACAGTACGGAAAGATCGATTGATAGTCGTTATATTTAAACTATTATATACATTTTTAAAAGACATAACAAAATTGATATTCATAGTCTGCTTGAGTGCGAATGCTCTCACAAAAATAGGGATATTCCTTAACGACAAGAATTGTGTTTGAAAGAAAAAGGGAATCTTTGGAGGATGCATGAAATGTTTAACCCAACCCCGAAACACCTGGTACGGTGAGTGTACATTCTTCCGTTATGTCTTTTCAAAGAGGAGCCATGAGAATGATCCGTCGATTGATTTTCAAAGAAAACCCCATCGCACTATAATTTTTACAAAGAACATAATTTGTGTTTCATCTACCTGCATGTAAAATTTGAATAGGCTCTGTCGACCGGGCTTTCTACACCAAATTATAATTGTTGTGCCTTTTACCGCTAGACTCTTTTTTCTTCACTCGATTGCATCTGATCGCAAATGAATGCTGTTGCAATGCGACTATACACGTTTGTAAACCTATCGAAAAGGAATCTCCACCCATGACAGAAACTACTCATACATCCCCATATAATGTTTCCTCGAATCTCAAACGTTAGGGTTCTGTTTTTTTCTTTCTTTCAAACTTACCCTACAACATTGAGAACTATCCACAAGCCTCTACGTAACCAGAACACACAGTTATTGTCTGCGATCAGCTGCGATCAGTTGCAATCAAAATGGGATCGTATGCGCTCTGTTCCTCGTATAGAAGATTTTCAAGCTTTCCGCATCTCTCTCCCCAGCCACATTTATAATTTTTCATCTTTGCTGGGCCGGATTAAACTGTTTTGGATGCGATAGCTGAACAGTGTCCACTTAATATATAGGCGCCGGTCGGGGTGGATAATTAAAATGAAATTCAAGCATAAAGCTACAGTACGGAAAGATCGATTGATAGTCGTTATATTTAAACTATTATATACATTATTTTGAGAGACATAACAAAATTGATATTCATAGTCTGCTTGAGTGCGAATGCTCTCACAAAAATAGGAATATTCCTTAACGACAAGAATTGTGTTTGAAAGAAAAAGGGAATCTTTGGAGGATGCATAAAATGTTTAACCCAACCCCGAAACACCTGGTAAGGTGAGTGTACATTCTTCCGTTATATCTTTTCAAAGAGGAGCCATGAGAATGATCCGTCCATTGATTTTCAAAGAAAACCCCATCGCACTATAATTTTTACAAAGAACATAATTTGTGTTTCATCTACCTGCATGTAAAATTTGAATAGGCTCTGTCGACCGGGCTTTTTACACCAAAATTATAATTGTCGTGCCTTTTACCGCTAGACCCTTTTTCCTTCACGCGATTGCATCTGGTCGCAAATGAATGCTGTTGCAATGCGACTATACACGTTTGTAAACCTTTCGAAAAGGAATCTCCGCCCATGACAGAAACTACTCATACATCCCCATATAATGTTTCCTCGAATCTCAAACGTTAGGGTTCTGTTTTTTTCTTTCTTTCAAACTTACCCTACAACATTGAGAACTATCCACAAGCCTCTACGTAACCAGAACACACAGTTATTGTCTGCGATCAGCTGCGATCAGTTGCAATCAAATGGGATCGTATGCGCTCTATTCCTTGTATAGAAGATTTTCAAGCTTTCCGCATCTCTCTCCCCAGCCACATTTATACTTTTTGATCTTTGCTGGGCCGGATTAAACTGTTTTGGATGCGATAGTTGAACAGTGTCCACTTAATATATATGCGCCGGTCGGGGTGGATAATTAAAATGAAATTCAAGCATAAAGCTACAGTACGGAAAGATCGATTGATAGTCGTTTTATCTAAACTATTATACATTATATTTTGAGAGACATAACAAAATTGATATTCATAGTCTGCTTGAGTGCGAATGCTCTCACAAAAATAGGGATATTCCTTAACGACAAGAATTGTGTTTGAAAGAAAAAGGGAATCTTTGGAGGATGCATAAAATGTTTAACCCAACCCCGAAACACCTGGTAAGGTAAGTGTACATTCTTCCGTTATGTCTTTTCAAAGAGGAGCCATGAGAATGATCCGTCGATTGATTTTCAAAGTACCCCATAGCACTATAAAGTTTACAAAGAACATCATTTGTGTTTCGTCTACCTGCTTGTAAAATTTGAATAGGCTCTGTCGACCGGGCTTTCTACACCAAATTATAATTGTTGTGCCTTTTACCGCTAGACCCTTTTTCCTTCACGCGATTGCATCTGATCGCAAATGAATGCTGTTGCAATGCGACTATACACGTTTGTAAACCTTTCGAAAAGGAATTTCCGCCCATGACAAAAACTACTCATACATCCCCATATAATATTTCCTCGAATCTCAAACGTTAGGGTTCTGTTTTTTTCTTTCTTTCAAACTTACCCTACAACATTGATAACTATCCACAAGCCTCTACGTAACCATTGTCTGCGATCAGCTGCGATCAGTTGCAATCAAATGAGATCGTATGCGCTCTGTTCCTTGTATAGAAGATTTTCAAGCTTTCCGCATCTCTCTCCCCAGCCACATTTATAATTTTTCATCTTTGCTGGGCCGGATTAAATTGTTATGGATGCGATAGCTGAACAGTGTCTACTTAATATATAGGCGCCGGTCGGGGTGGATACTTAAAATGAAATTCAAGCATAAAGCTACAGTACGGAAAGATCAATTGATAGTCGTTTTATTTAAACTATTATTTATATTTGAGAGACATAACAACATTGATATTCATAGTCTGCTTGAGTGCGAATGCTCTCACAAAAATAGGAATATTCCTTAACGACAAGAATTGTGTTTGAAAGAAAAAGGGAATCTTTGGAGGATGCATAAAATGTTTAACCCAACCCCGAAACACCTGGTAAGGTGAGTGTACATTCTTCCGTTATGTCTTTTCAAAGAGGAGCCATGAGAATGATCCGTCCATTGATTTTCAAAGTACCCCATAGCACTATAAAGTTTACAAAGAACATAATTTGTGTTTCATCTACCTGCATGTAAAATTTGAATAGGCTCTGTCGACCGGGCTTTCTACACCAAATTATAATTGTTGTGCCTTTTACCGCTAGACCCTTTTTTCTTCACTCGATTGCATCTGATCGCAAATGAATGCTGTTGCAATGCGACTATACACGTTTGTAAACCTTTCGAAAAGGAATCTTCGCCCATGACAGAAACTACTCATACATCCCCATATAATGTTTCCTCGAATCTCAAACGTTAGGGTTCTGTTTTTTTCTTTCTTTCAAACTTACCCTACAATATTGATAACTATCCACAAGCCTCTACGTAACCAGAACACACAGTTATTGTCTGCGATCAGCTGCGATCAGTTGCAATCAAATGGGATCGTATGCGCTCTGTTCCTTGTATAGAAGATTTTCAAGCTTTCCGCATCTCTCTCCCCAGCCACATTTATAATTTTTTCATCTTTGCTGGGCCGGATTAAACTGTTTTGGATGCGGTAGCTGAACAGTGTCCACTTAATATATAGGCGCCGGTCGGGGTGGATATTTTAAAGAAATTCAAGCATAAAGCTACAGTACGGAAAGATCGATTGATAGTCGTTATATTTAAACTATTTTGAGAGACATAACAAAATTGATATTCATAGTCTGCTTGAGTGCGAATGCTCTCACAAAAATAGGAATATTCCTTAACGACAAGAATTGTGTTTGAAAGAAAAAGGGAATCTTTGGAGGATGCATAAAATGATTAACCCAACCCCGAAACACCTGGTAAGGTGAGTGTACATTCTTCCGTTATGTCTTTTCAAAGAGGAGCCATGAGAATGATCCGTCCATTGATTTTCAAAGAAAACCCCATCGCACTATAATTTTTACAAAGAACATAATTTGTGTTTCATCTACCTGCATGTAAAATTTGAATAGGCTCTGTCGACCGGGCTTTTTACACCAAAATTATAATTGTTGTGCCTTTTACCGCTAGACCCTTTTTCCTTCACGCGATTGCATCTGATCGCAAATGAATGCTGTTGCAATGCGACTATACACGTTTGTAAACCTTTCGAAAAGGAATTTCCGCCCATGACAAAAACTACTCATACATCCCCATATAATGTTTCCTCGAATCTCAAACGGTAGGGTTCTGTTTTTTTCTTTCTTTCAAACTTACCCTACAACATTGAGAACTATCCACAAGCCTCTACGTAACCAGAACACACAGTTATTGTCTGCGATCAGCTGCGATCAGTTGCAATCAAATGGGATCGTATGCGCTCTGTTCCTTGTATAGAAGATTTTCAAGCTTCCGGCATCTCTCTCCCCAGCCACATTTATAATTTTTCATCTTTGCTGGGCCGGATTAAACTGTTTTGGATGCGATAGCTGAACAGTGTCCACTTAATATATAGGCGCCGGTCGGGGTGGATAATTAAAATGAAATTCAAGCATAAAGCTACAGTACGGAAAGATCGATTGATAGTCGTTATATTTAAACTATTATATACATTTGAGAGACATAACAAAATTGATATTCATAGTCTGCTTGAGTGCGAATGCTCTCACAAAAATAGGGATATTCCTTAACGACAAGAATTGTGTTTGAAAGAAAAAGGGAATCTTTGGAGGATGCATAAAATGTTTAACCCAACCCCGAAACACCTGGTACGGTGAGTGTACATTCTTCCGTTATGTCTTTTCAAAGAGGAGCCATGAGAATGATCCGTCGATTGATTTTCAAAGTACCCCATAGCACTATAAAGTTTACAAAGAACATCATTTGTGTTTCGTCTACCTGCTTGTAAAATTTGAATAGGCTCTGTCGACCGGGCTTTCTACACCAAATTATAATTGTTGTGCCTTTTACCGCTAGACCCTTTTTCCTTCACGCGATTGTATCTGATCGCAAATGAATGCTGTTGCAATTCGACTATACACGTTTGTAAACCTTTCAAAAAGGAATTTCCGCCCATGACAAAAACTACTCATACATCCCCATATAATGTTTCCTCGAATCTCAAACGTTAGGGTTCTGTTTTTTTTTCTTTCTTTCAAACTTACCCTACAACATTGAAAACTATCCACAAGCCTCTACGTAACCAGAACACACAGTTATTGTCTGCGATCAGCTGCGATCAGTTGCAATCAAATGGGATCGTATGCGCTCTGTTCCTTGTATAGAAGATTTTCAAGCTTTCCGCATCTCTCTCCCCAGCCACATTTATAATTTTTTCATCTTTGCTGGGCCGGATTAAACTGTTTTGGATGCGATAGCTGAACAGTGTCCACTTAATATATAGGCGCCGGTCGGGGTGGATAATTAAAATGAAATTCAAGCATAAAGCTACAGTACGGAAAGATCGATTGATAGTCGTTTTATTCAAACTATTATATACATTTGAGAGACATAACAAAATTGATATTCATAGTCTGCTTGAGTGCGAATGCTCTCACAAAAATAGGGATATTCCTTAACGACAAGAATTGTGTTTGAAAGAAAAAGGGAATCTTTGGAGGATGCATAAAATGTTTAAGAGGTCACTTCTTTTTGGCCTCCCCTTAAAAATGTCCTTCACAACACACACATAAACCAAAATCGAGGGGGTTCGACTCCCCCCCCCCCCCCCCCCCACCCCTTCTTACGCGCCTGATTTAGATATTAGTCTAGACAGTAAAAGCTAGAATGTGTACAGGAAGACTCATTCCTAAAATTATACATAAATACTTCCAGAGATGTTGGTGCTTTCATAAACAAGTACAATTTGTTGTGTGGCAGAAGTTGATGAAACTCATGTGAGCGAGAAAACACACATGACTGTATTTGTGTTTATTTATTCAAATATTGTTTCTCTATTAAAGTTTTCCAGCAAGACAAAGTGTAAGGTGGTTTGTAACTTTGTAAATTGTACAACTCAGATTAAAACATGGAGATACAGTGAGTTCAAACATTCATGTATTTGAATTGTCTATTTTTTTTGGTCAGATTTGACTCATTACAGACTCAACAAACAGATACAAACATACACTTGAAACAATCCCCAGGACTGAAACAGGAATGAAGAGCATATTTTATGAAGCGGGCCAGTTTAGATACAAATTTTGTAAAAGGCTATGATTTTAACCTAATGCATGCAAAAGTGTCTGGCTGTCTTTTCCTGTGTCAGTTTCGGTCCCTTCTTTGGTTAGTAAAGAGACCACTTTGTGCCCGGGACTACCTGTACAATTATTTGTCAACAATATTCACATTGCTAGCAAGTTTTACAGGCAGTTAAAAAACCTCATCGGCTGGGAAGCAGAGAGTGTTGTCTCAACACAACATTGTAAACCATGGATTAGTATAAGGTGAAAAGATATGAATGGAATGATGTTGCTGAAACACATTTATTAAAGCATTAAAAACTGAGAAATAGCAGCCCAAAGAGGGCGAGAAAAAAACACAAAAACAAACAAACATTCAAAACTGAAAAATATCAGCCCAAAAAGGGCGAGAGAAAAAAAGAAGAAAACAAAAAAGATTTCCGACCGACCCATGTTTAGCACCTAAGGCACAATATATTTTTATTTTTTAGGCCTCATAGTTAATTACGTGACGGATTTATACAATTGGCATTCGGAATGTCGCCAGAATGCCCCACTCAGAATCCATTGTTTTGTTAGAATAGAATATAAAACAATGAAAATACAATTTACAAACAAATATGCAAGTTTTAATAAGTGAACCCATAATTATTTACAAAAATTTAAGTACAAAATAGAATCATAGTGACAATTAAAGTGAGGTGGAGAAAAGAAAAAAATCTCACTTTTTTATTTCACTAGCGCAAGTGATATTTTCTTTATTCGTTTCTTTCTTTCCGTCGGCTTATTTTTGTCAAGAAAGCCGGTAATATCAGCGACACTTAATTGTTTTCACCAATCTCTTCAATTCTCTCACTTTTTTATTTCTCTAGCGCCAGTGATATTGCATTTCATTTTCTTTATTTATTTCCGACGGCTTAGGTTTTATCATGAAAGCCGGTAAAATCAGCGATATTTAATCGTTTTCGCTTCTATCTCTCTCACTTTTTGTTTCTCTAGCGCAAGTGATATTTGAAGTCATTTTCATTATTCATTTCTTTCTTCCGTCGGCTTAATTTTTGTCATAAAATCCGGTAATATCAGCGATATTTAATCGTTTTCGCTTCTATCCCTCTCACTTTTTATTTCTCTAGCGCGAGTGATATTTGAATTAATTTTCTTTATTCATTTCTTTCTTTCCGTCGGCTTAATTTTTGTCACAAAGCCGGTAATATCAGCGACAACTAATTGTCTCCGTATGGGCAACAAAGTCTTGCCGATAATTATAGTTTTTAGATCTCCGTAGGGGCAACAAAACCTTACCAATAATTATTGTTTTTAGATCTCCGTAGGGGCAACAAAACGTTGCCGATAATTATTGTTTTTAGATCTCCGGAGGGGCAACAAAACCTTGCCGATAATTATTGTTTATAGATCTCCGGAGGGGCAACAAAACCTTGCCGATAATTATTGTTTTTAGACCTCCGTAGGGGCAACAAAGTCTTGCCGATTATTATTGTTTTTAGATCTCCGTAGGGGCAACAAAACCTTGCCGATAATTATTGTTTTTAGATCTCCGTAGGGGCAGCTAAGTCCTGCCGATTATTATTGTTTTTAGATCTCCGTAGGGGCAACAAAACCTTGCCGATAATTATTGTTTTTAGATCTCCGGAGGGTCAACAAAACCTTGCCGATAATTATTGTTTTTAGATCTCCGTAGGGGCAACAGAGTCTTGCCGATAATTATTGTTTTTAGATCTCCGTAGGGGCAACAAAGCCTTGCCGATAATTATTGTTTTTAGATCTCCGTAGGTCAACAAAATCTTGCCGATAATTATTGGTTTTAGATCTCCGTAGGGGCAACAAAGTATTGCCGATAATTATCGTTTTTAGATCTCCGTAGGGGCAACAAAACCTTGCCGATTATTATTGTTTTTAGATCTCCGTAGGGGCAACAAAACCTTGCCGATAATTATTGTTTTTAGAAGTAGAAAATTTAAAAAGCAGGCATGCCATGATCAAGATAATCTTCAAAAAGGGAAAACAATCAACGTATTAATGAGGAAAACAAAATTGAAACGGGAGAGATATTTTTAAAACACCCCCGCTTTTTTACTGCCGTTTTGAACGGAATCGAGCGCTTTTGTAATACTGCCGTACAGAATATCGCGCCTCTTTTCTGCCGTAGAGGACAGTATGCGCATTCAGTGATAACGCATAACAAGAGCGCGCGATCGCGCTCATAGTCGCGCATTTTGAGCGCGATCAATTGCGTGCGATCAGTGTGACGTTGATCGCAGGCGGAACTGTATCCTTACAAGTGGCAAAGAAGAAAATCTGCCAATTAAAGCCCCATGGTAATACTAATTAGTAATATTATCAGGTTTTATCAAGTCAATGAAAAAGTATAATTTCTATTAATATTTAAGCTGCATGTTTTGACGTTCCTACAAATGTATCTGAGGCTGCTGTTAAGCCGATCTTGAATTTGCAACTAAATGAGCACAGAATTCCTAACACGTGGCAGTGGATGTGTGTATTGATAAGAAAAGAAAATCTGCCAATTAAAGCTCATGATAATATTTACTAATTTGTCAAATAATCATTAGGTTTTATCAAATCACTGAAAAAGTATGTGTACCATACTCCATTTTTTTAAAACTAATTTTTAAGCTGCATGTTTTGACGTTCCTACAAATGCATCAAAGCTGATTTTGAAATTGCAATTACATGTAAATAAGTGCGAAAACTGGAGTGAGACGCTAATTACAAATGCTTTATTGATCACATACAAGTAATAGATAGAATATAATTATGTGATATTAAGTATCTTGTTGTCATCTTCTATCTTAAAATTTCAGTTGCCTTTTGAGTGTGGCTACTATCAAGTAATGCGGAATGAACTTTCTCTGACGGGACTAAACGGCATCCTGGGCAGGATTGTACAGGATGCGGGACAAATTACTAAAATACAGGACTGTCATTTGAGATCCAGGACGTCAGGTCACCTTATGGTTTATCGGGGGGTGTTTCTTTTCTTAAAACTGTAGTGAAGAAGAAACTGGAATATTAATTTGTATTTTGCATCCAAGAACCCCCCCCCCCCCCCCCCAGCCTCAATGTTGGACAATGCCACTGAAGATGTGAAGAACGAATCTGATTCTGTTCTTTCATTTTTTCCTTGTAGGGCCTAGTTCATTGTAGACTATGATACAACTACTTGTGTTAGACCTCACCACAGCAAGGGACATAAGTTATTTCGGCAAATATTGCTGCAGGAAGTGTGACAGCATCGTATAATTTAGGATGAAGCCGAGTTCTTTCAAAGACTATTTACAAACATGATTTGATGCTTGTGCATTAATACTCCCTTCATATTCATGAGTAACATGTTTCATTCTCAATTAGAAATCTCGGAATAAGTTCACCTGTCATGTTTTTTTTATTTGTGATATTTTCAATGCATAGATTTCATGATGTCAAGGAGACGATAAAAAAGGGAAGAATACTATGAAGAGGACGAGGGGTTCTATGTCAAAATATTACCAGAAAAAGGTAAGAAAAAAAATCAACTGAAAATGTAGCAAAAATAGCAAAGAAGTATTTATTTATGTGCAACAGAACCACACTATCCTTCCTAAATGTAGGAAAAGGTAGAGGTACAATGTACATGAAACTATAATTGTATACAAGAAGAGATCTCATTCTGGTTTTTATTTGCACACCGTTTTGTTTTACCTAGTCATATTCATCTGTTATGTGCAGTTGTACACTTGATAAAGGAGGCATGGTCTGGCAATTTTCTTCAGAGTGTACGCCCTAGAGTAGAATTTCCAGCAATGTAGCACTTAATTCTACTCTATGTAGTTGGTGGAAAATCAATATATTTCAGGTACATGTACAAACTGTCAAAATTGATTTGTTTTCTTTTAACATTTTTTCCATTTTCCACAGAAACTCAGAAAGTGTATGCTTTTCCTTTGCATTGCACAGGAAAGCCAAAGCATTGGCTGACAGCTCAGTCAGAGCATACTAAACACTCTATTCAAAGCACTAACTTGGCAAGTATCTGTCAAAGTATGCTTAAAAATGTTGTGGAAGCAGATCTGTCTCTTAGCATCGCATTGTCTTAAATCAGTATGCTTTTAGAATTTCCAAGAGATGTTTGTCTTCATTTCGGACCTTTATTTCTTACATGAATCATGATCACAATTTGCATCAACATCGTATAACCCTTGTTCATAACCTTGCAGGCCGTGCCGTTTTCTCTACAAGGAAATTCAACAATGGTGAATTTCTGTTGTTCTATGAAGGAGAGTTGATTGATAGGGATGAAGGTGAACGAAGAGAATCTGAAGAGGAAACAGGATATCGTTACTTTTTTGACCATACAACATCAGATGGAAAAATGAAGGGAATGTGGTAAGCACTTTAATCACTTATTATGAAGAGTTTGTATGAAATAACGCTTGCCAGCAAAGGACCCTTAATTTGTACTGACCCATTGATCATGTTTATGAGAGCACACGATTTCCACTCTACCTGGGGAAATCCGGAAAAGTAAGATTCCAATTTGCCATATCTTGAAAACTTTTAGGAATTGAGAAAATCATGGGGAACTCATGGACTTTTATAAACATTAAACTGGAGGGAGGGGGGGGGGGGGGTGTATTACGCAATATGTCTGCAACGCAAAAAGCTATCACCGCAGCAATTTACTTCGAGATCCCGCAGTCGAAGTGCGAGATCACAGAAAATCACATTTTTTGCCATAACTTTGTCATTTTGGGGAATTTTCACATGCTTTTGGTGTCTTTACCTATGTTTTAGAGGTCAGTGGATCCATTTATACTTACAGGAAGAGTCACAGATAATTGGAATATCACTTGATACCATTTATTACCAAATTTCATAATTTTTCTTCAATAAGAAATTCGCATATTTGTGCGCAATAAATGGGTGCTGTTTCAAAACCACATGTGACATATCCTATTTGAAGCGGCTTGTTCTGATCAAAATGACACCATTTTAATAAAAATTGGGTGAAATTGTGAGCAGCTAAACCCCGAAACAGGATTTGGAGGGCTGAAGGGGGGGGGGGGGGGGGGGGGGGGGGGGGTGTCCTGCGGTAACAAATGCTATAAGTCACACAAAAAATGGGAAAAGGCTTATTACATGTAATTCAAAAATGTGAATTCGTGTAATAATGATGTTGTTAAGCCTCATGAATCCTGAAAAATTAAAGTGATGGTGGTAAAAGAGTAACAGTATCCCCCCCTTGTAATAAATTCAAACACTTTTTAGTGAGCACAATGACACATAGTGGTATGTACATTACTTCACAACCATTATTCTCTATATGTACATTTAAATTTACTAAATCAGTCATTCTAAAAAGTATATTCCTTCAGCCATTGTTTACAATTTTTAACGACAATTAAAATGATTGCTTAAATCATAAAGGAAATTACTTAAAATATAGATATAGAACTAGGACTGGGTTTCTGGTGAATACATGCATTCCATAGCACCTACATGACCTTTTTGTAGATTTGTTTTTATCATGTTGACCACCCTTAGTCTCAAAATACTTTTGAAATATAATGTATAGCTTAAAAAGTTCTTGATGTTGGTATTCTGTCCGTACACACAATCTGCTTGGCCTTGGGTATAGGCGGATACACAACTAGGTTAACTCGAAATAGGTCAAAATCCCAAAGTATTGTAAAAACATGAAATTTCAACATTTTAATTTTGGAGCATAAACCCATCATTGTCACTGATCTACTATACAAGGCATAGATTTTGACAAACAAGGAGAGGCAATTCAACATTACAAGTATTGTACATTTAGAAAAATTTACTCGAAAACCTATGGTAATGTTTGCAAGCAAATAAGTAAATTTACTGAAATATTTTGGCAACATCCCTAAAAATCAGGTTTTTGGACCGCACTATTAAAATTTTCGCCCGATATCCATTAAGATTTTGTCATTCTAATCGGGACAGCACCTTCAAATGGGATGTGTCTCGTGTGGTTTTGAAAAATTGTCCATTTATTGCCCACCCTAAGTTAAATATGCAAATTTGGTCAAGAAAAATGATGAAATTTGGTCAAAAATTGAATGAAGTTCATTTTCAATTATCTGTGACTCTTCCTGTATGCATACATGTAAATGGATTCACTGACCCCTAAAACATATGAAAAGGCACCAAAAGGTTGTGAAAATTCCAAAAAATTACGAAGTTATAGCAGAAAATTTGATTTTCTGGGGAAATGGCGGCCATCTTGGATTTTGGGCCGGCACACTTTTTTGTCGGACCCGAGACAAAAAATATTGTCATTTCATGTTGAGATGTTGAGGATAAAAGGAACACATAAAAACTGTTGCCGAAGTAAAATGAAAAATCACCCATTTATAGCCCACTCCTAATTGCATGTATTATTTTAGAAGGGGGTAAAGGTTCAGATTTATTATTTTGATATAAAGCATGTAGAAGGAAATAGTTTATTGCATATATATCTTTCTCTAATGATAAATGTCCATACTACAACTTTATTCCTTAAATTACTAAATTGTAGAGAGACACATCAAACAAAATTTCCTTCCATACATACATACATTTTCAACATGGTAACAGTTTTCAAGGTAATTTGCAAAATTTAAAATTGTGATTTCTATGTTTTAATAACAGGTTCAATATTAAATTACTCAATAAGTATTGTTTTATTTTATGAAACAATATTTATGATGGTACTTTCCTTTTCTTGTTTAACCCTTCAGTTTTGATGCAACAAGAGAGCCACCCAAAACTGAACCCACATTAGGACGTCTAGTAAACCATGGAAAGGGTAAAGAAGCAAACTGTAGAATGAGAGTAAAAAACATTGCAGGGGCTCCAAAACTTTGCCTCTTTGGTATGAAGGATATCCAGCATGATACAGAACTTCTCTATGATTATGATTTACCAAGAGGATTCCAGTTCCCGCCACCATATCATAAACATTTGATTCAGGAACTGTTGATGAAAGAGAATCAAACAGAGGAAAAGGGCACATCTCTTACACTGCATCAAGATGAAGCAACACTTCAGCATAAAGGACCAACACTGCAAGAAGAAAATATTCAGCAAATGGAAGTAACAAGACAGAATAAAGAGGTATCAATTCAGCAATCAGAGGCGATGATGCAGGAAATAGATAGGGATTGGAATACAACAGACAAAGAGGGCACACCTCTTACACTGCACCAAGATGAAGCAACACTTCAGCATAAAGGACCAACACTGCAAGAAGATAATATTCAGCAAATGGAAGTAACAAGACAGAATAAAGAAGCATTACTTCAGCAGTCAGAGGCGATAATGCAGGAAAAAGATGGGGATCAGAATCAAACAGACAAAGAGGGCACACCTCTTACACTGCATCAAGATGAAGCAACACTTCAGCATAAAGGACCAACACTGCAAGAAGAGAACATTCAGCAAATGGAAGTAACAAGACAGAATGAAGAGGTATCAATTCAGCAATCAGAGGCGATAATGCAGGAAAAAGATGGGGTTCAGAATCAAACAGACAAAGAGGGCACATCTCTTACACTGCACCAAGATGAAGCAACACTTCAGCATAAAGGACCAACACTGCAAGAAGAGAACATTCAGCAAATGGAAGTAACAAGACAGAATGAAGAGGTATCAATTCAGCAATCAGAGGCGATAATGCAGGAAAAAGATAGGGATCAGAATCAAACAGACAAAGAGGGCACATCTCTTACACTGCATCAAGATGAAGCAACACTTTGGCATAAAGGACCAACACTGCAAGAAGATAATATTCAGCAAATGGAAGTAACAAGACAGAATAAAGAGGCATTACTTCAGCAATCAGAGGCGATAATGCAGGAAAAAGATGGGGATCAGAATCAAACAGACAAAGAGGGCACATATCTTACACTGCATCAAGATGAAGCAACACTTCAGCATAAAGGACCAACACTGCAAGAAGAGAACATTCAGCAAATGGAAGTAACAAGACAGATTGAAGAGGTATCAATTCAGCAATCAGAGGTGATGATGCAGGAAATAGATAGGGATTGGAATACAACAGACAAAGAGGGCACACCTCTTACACTGCATCAAGATGAAGCAACACTTCAGCATAAAGGACCAACACTGCAAGAAGATAATATTCAGCAAATGGAAGAATCTCTTCAGCAAGCAGAGGTGATGATGCAGGACAAAGTTGGGATACTTCAAAAAGGAGTGAATACATTACAGATGGAGAAAGCAGAAGTTCAGCTAGCCAGGAATTTACCTCAGCAAGAAAATATACTGCAGCGAGATCAAGAACAACCAGAAGAGCATGTAATAGATTCAGACTCGGAATCAGAACCAGAATTGCATACGAATGATTCAGATTCAGGTTCAGAATATATACCCGACTCTTACTCTGAGGCAGAATCGGATACAAGTATTATATATGAATATAGCGGTGTTTGTAAGAGGAAACCACAGCCACAAGCCAATCAAGATGCTCTGCCCCTTCCACAGATCAAGAGAGTAAAAAATGATGGATTTGCAGTTACACCCACTTTGGAGATGATGCCTCAACAAAATGCACATGATGAAAATGGTTCTACCATGGAAACACTTAAAACTGAGATGAAAGATGATGACACGGAAGACTTTGAAAATAAGAACACATACAAAAAACCATACCGTTTTTGCATTTTCTGTAAAAGGATGATGTCCAAGCTGAGAGGTCACATCGAGAAGTTGCACAAAGATGAAGAAAGAGTGATGCAAGCCTTGAAAGCGGAAAAGAGAGAGAGAGATCAATACTTTGATGCCTTCAAAAAAGAAGGAATTCTAGAAGTGAATAAGCAAAGAATCAGGAAAGACCCAGACAATCCTAAACTCGAGAGAGAAAGGAGGAAGGAAGGTGCAAATGGAGCATCCGGGCTGGTCATGTGCCAGTTATGTAAAGCTTTCATCGAAAGAAGATACATAGCAAGACACGAAAAGAAACATGCTCAAACTTCAGATGCAGCTTGCAAGGCCACTCCATTGCCTGCGAGTATGTTAAGTATGACTTGTGATGACCTTGGTACAGATTTCACAAAAGAAATTGTATCCAAATTCAGAGAAGGCCTGAATAAAGATGTCTACAGAATCTGTACCACAGACCGTGTTCTTCTGCAGATTGGTAAGAAGTGGTGGAACAAACTAAAGAGAAAGACTGACAAAAAAACTGAAGTAAGAAGAACAGTGATGGCAGATATGCGCAGATTGGCTTCATTATACTCAGAAATGAAGGGTACTGAAAAGACCATAGGCAGAGAATTGCCAGAGAAGGAAGGCAATGTATCAGACATATTTAAGAGGGCCAATTTCCGTCACCTTGAAGAAGCCATTGAAAGGTACACTACAAAAGATGCTTCAGATGGCACCAGCGCTGTAAAAGCAGGCTTAAAACTTGCACTGTACTATCTGCTCAAAGGTGCAAGCAAAGTGATGCGAGGAATGTACCTCATCGATGACCAAGACACACAGGCAAATGATGTGGCAAACTGGGTAATTGTTCTTGACATCAACAAAGACCTGGTGTTTGGAGATGCTTCCTACAAACTTAACCAAGCA
Organism: Strongylocentrotus droebachiensis; assembly: GCA_035222895.1. NCBI lineage: Eukaryota > Metazoa > Echinodermata > Echinoidea > Camarodonta > Strongylocentrotidae > Strongylocentrotus > Strongylocentrotus droebachiensis. The sequence continues at coordinate 465,654 of JAVYIG010000282.1, read as the reverse complement.
CGTGAAGAAAAGTTGCGGCGACCAGAACAACATCCAGAAGAGGATGACATCAAGAAGATCAGACGAAGCACATTGAATACCATCAATGAACAGGGAAATGCCAGCGAAGAGGACTTTACCACACACTCATTTGTAGCACTTCGAGATGCTTTGGTGTGCCGGTTGACTCTTTATAATGCACGCCGTGGGGGTGAACCAAGCCGCTTAAGGATAAAGACATGGCACGAAGCCAACTCTGATGTATGGTTAGACAAAAGGCATCTAAGCAAGATGGATCCAATTGATAAGGCCTTGGCAAGTAAACTGAAAGTCGGATACCAGACAGGCAAAGGAAACCAACATCTCGTGCCGGTTTTATTTCCACAAGATTGCGCCGTTGGTTTGCAAAAGCTGGCTGACAACGGCATTAGGAAGGCTTGTGGAATTGCTGAAGAAAATGACTATCTCTTCCCAACTGTTCGAGGTGGTAGAACAGCACATGTATCAGGTTGGCATGCAGTAAAAAGTGTATGTGACAAGTTAGTGCTCAAGAACCCTGAGAAAGTAACAGCTACACAAAACAGACACCGTGTATCCACTGAATTTGCCCTTATGGATTTACCAATGTCAGAGAGAGAATACATTTACAAACATCTGGGACATACAGAACTCGTCAACAAGAATGTGTATCAAGCCCCTCTTGCACTTCAGGAGATCATGGTAGTAGGAAGACGATTGCAAACCATTGACATGGGAGGTAAGTGCATACATGCATGTATCAAACTGTTTTTCTTTTTATGCTGCTTAAACCTAGAAGTACCTGAAAGAAGTACAATGTGTATCTGTACATCTTATGTTGATCTAGTTCATGACACCGAATTCACCAAACGGAGATGAATGCACATGACCAGCAGAAAGCGTAACATGATGCACGACATATACATGTATTTTGAACCATGAACCGTTCAAATTCATTGCATTGCTCTTGTTTTATTATCCCTCTGGTTTTTGTGGTTTAAGCAGTAACATTGGATTCATCACTTAGTGAGTACACTGTTTATACTCCTTCAAAGGTGGTAATAAACCCATCAGTTTGGAAACAGTTCATCCGAAATTTTAGATTGGATGGCTTTGGGAGTTATATATCCATATATATCTACATGTATATATATACACCATATATATCCACACAAAACCAAAATGAGTGAAAATTATGTGTTCAGTATTTTCATGGCGAATGCATATTGTTTTTATACACAAAAAAGGCTATCCGATATGTGAAACTTTTGAAAAAATTCAAGAGTCAAATTTTTTGTGAGACAAAGCAAGTCCACTGGTTTTTGCAAATGTTTGCATTATTTGTAAAAGACTTAATGTCAGTGCAACATTTTTCAGTTACAGCATTGTAAAATAAATTATATATGCTATGATGCACTCCCAAACACTGGGACAATAGCATACACAGTCAAGATGCAAATAAGTACTGTGGAAGGTTTTTAAAAATCATCAATGTGCTAGGAGCTTAAACAGGAAACACATTGCATTTTGAATTGAGAATTAAAAAAGTAACAAGTCATGATAACAATGTCCTATACATGGTGGTGATTTTTTTTTGGACTTCCCATGGATATTCATGTGACTTTCTTTTGAAGTGGTTGATCCCTAGGTTTGGAAAATATGTAATTTGTAATAATGATTTATATGTATATAGATGCTGAAGAAGGTATGGATGCGGCATTATGTACAGAAGATACTGCAAGTGGTAAGTCAACATTCATTATCCTGTCAAACTATTATGAAACCAGGGTCATGGGTTGACCTTTTAGTTGCAAATTGTGTTTGGGCGAAAGTCACGAAACATTTAGCGTCTCCTATGAAATTTTATTATTTCTCCCTAACGTCAAGTTTTTGAGGGTTTTCATGTAACACTTCCACTTGATTTGAAAGAAATAGCCGTTTCTCAATTCTTTTTTTCACCTTTCAGAACTTTTTCCTCTCTTTAACAATTTCTAGGATGCAATATGGCAGTTAATGACTGTGTGGCGGGATTTCATTGGCTGCTGTCAATATAATGTATGACAACAAAGCATAGTCATTTGTCTCTGCTGAAATGTCATTATTTCTCCCTAACATCAAGTTTTGAGGATTTTCATAACACTTCTACTTGATTTTAAAGAACTGTAGCTGTTTCTCAATATTTTTCACCTTTCATAACTTCTTCCTGTCTTTAACAAATTCTAGGATGCAATATGGCATTTAATGACTGTGTGGCAGGTTTCCATTGGTTGCTGTCAGTATAATTTATGAGAACAAAGCATAGTCATTTGTCTCTGCTGAAATGTCATCCTTTCTCCTTAACGTCAAGTTTTTGAGGATTTTCATAACACTTCCACTTTGAAAGAACTGTAGCTGTTTCTCAACATTTTTCAAATTTCATAACTTCTTTTTGTACTTGACATTAATTTTTCTTGTCAAAATATGTTTCCAGCATTGTTTTGATATCTTGTTCTATTTAACAGAATCCCCCATGCAAACTGATGTGCCATCATCTACCTGTACTGAGGAAGGGGAATCCTCTACTGGTATGTATTTACTTTTTTCCCCCCTAGAATTAGTGCAAGCTAGAGCATATGGATAAGTTGTATTACCATTGTACTTTTGATATATTGGACAGTTCAATCCCTTTTAAATATTTGTGTTTATTTTTCCCCATGATAAGAATCTCCTTGTACAAAGATATTGTTAGTATATACTTACCATTTTTGCAGTCATCATAATTGTCATTCATATCTACTTATAAGGCGATCCACATTTTGTGCGGGGTTCAAACCCCGACAATGACAAATTTATTTCCTACTATTGCCTTGTTTCATTTGTCATATTTTTGTGTTCACTTTGATCAGCTTTCTTAATCTGACTTGGGATATGGGTGTTTCTATTAATAATGAGGCCAAAACATGACGTGCACACAATTAAAAGCTTGTTGATTTGGTTTCAGTTGTATTTTCAGTGCATAGTTAACTTGATAAGAGACCTTTTCAAATGAATTATAGAATATCATTCCATGAAATTCCATCTGAAAGGCTTTTAATAGTTTGAGTGTGTAACAGAGAAACCAAAAGACACCAAAATAATCTTGGAATATTCAAAATTGCTATATTTCTTCTAAAGTATCAACTGAGATTCCTATTCCGGTGTGATCAGGTCTTTGGATGAGAAAGTTCCATAGTGGTTAAAATCAATTGATACTGACCATTTGTTGCAGCTACACCAAGCAAAACATTGCACATGTAACTGAGAAACCAAATGTTACATGCGTCTGAGAAACCAAACATTAAAAGTGAGAAATAAATCATTTGAGTTAGAAAACATTCCTCAAGTCATGGGATCTTTTTACAACTCTGTATATGGTAAATTTATGTTTCTCACCAAATTAATTTCAGCCCGACTATGTATTGCATTTAGAAAGCATGAAGGTGTAACACTTTTATGAGAAACCAAACTGAACTTGGAGTATTCAAATGCACTTTATTTCTTCTTATATATCAACTGCAATTCCTATTCCCATGTGATCATGTCTAAGGAGAAGAAAGCTTTCACAATGGCTTAAAATCAATTGATACTGACCATTATTGTTAGCTACTACACTACACCAAGCACAACATCAGAGCTGCCAACTAGTACGGATTTCCCGTAATTGGTACGGAAATTAATGACCATTACGGAATTTTGTCTCAAATTACGGATTTTAAAAAAAAAAATGATTTTTTTTTTTTTTTTTTTTATTTATTTTTTTATTTTTTATTTTTTTTTAAATAAATTAAATATGATTTATCGTAGCGAGTGCTGTGAATAGAAGCCATTTTTCATGATAAACTGTGTTGTGATGACCTGAAATTCAATATTTAACATCTTTGTGTGAGTAAAATCACCAAAAATTTCAGATAATCATGCGTCCGCGCAGTGTTGGCGTGCCGTTTTTTTAGATTCATAGCGCCGCATAAGAAATTACTGATTTATACCCCAAATTACTGATTTTGAGCCTTGTGATTACTGATTTTCTGTTCTGGAGGTTGGCAGCTCTGCAACATTGCATGTGTCACACTTCATGTGAGACACCAAATATTACACATGCAATCATTTTTATCAAATCATATTACAAGGTAATGACCAATTGTAGAAAAAAGCATATATGAAAGAACCTATTTGATCATCATATATTTTTATTCTTTTTAAATCAAATAACAGTGCAAAGTTAGGATTGAAACAGTTTATGGTATTTATGCAAAATGTCACAGAATTTTCCCCCAAAAGCCATAAATTTAGCATATCATACCCAAAATAACAAAAAATGTGAAAATAAATTCAATCGCCAATTCTGTTTTTATGGTAGATTTAAGTATGGATAATGTGTTAAGACAAATATCACTGAAAATGCAGCATTTGGTTGACAATCCTCCTTAAAAGTTTTTAAAAAAAAAATGAATTCACCTCTGGCCTCATTCATTAAAAAAAAAACATTTCCCTTTAAATCTTGCATTTATCACACATCTCTAACTGTACATTAATAAATAAATGAAGTGATAGATGATAAATGATAAAATCCATGATTAGGTTTTCCTGTGCTATGTAATCATTCCAGTTGTTTATCACTCGATTGTATGTTATGTAGTACAATATCTTATCAAGTCAGTGATGTCATTATCATGTGACGTCATCAAGGGGCAAATTTTGTAAAGTTACATTTCTTGTTATCTCCAAAATCACATTGATGATTTTTTTTTCATGATTGGCAGTAAGGTATTGAACTCCATGCATTCCATATCTACAAAAATTGGGTTGTGTCCATATCAATTCATGTGACAGGGACCAGCAGATCACCTAATCCATCTTGGTGACGAATTGAAGTGTAGTTTTCTTTTTTAGATTAAAATCAACAAACTCTTTCCAAAGAAAGAGAATGTTGGTACCTGACATTAATTTTTCTTGTCACAATATGTTTCCAGCATTGTTTTTATATCTTGTTCTTTTAAACAGAATTCTCCACGCAAACTGATACTCCATCATCTACCTGTACTGAGCAAGTGGAATCCTCTGCTGGTATGTATTTACTTCTTTTTTTTAGCTTAGAATTAGTGCAAGTGCATATAGATTAGTTATGTTACCATTGTGAACAGTAAAATTCCTTTTAAATATTTGTTAATTTTTCAACAATATGATAAAAATGTTTATGTACAAAGATTTTGTTTATATTTAGCATTTTGCAGTCATCAGAATTGAAATGTTCATGTACCATGTAGTACATGTACTACAGTGTAGAACATGTACATGGATACCGTGGACGAGTTGGTCTTCTTGAATGCAACAATAATTATAAATCTATTTTGTTCGTTTCTTCAAGATTATTACCTAAAATAGAAATAGTAATGATTAATAATTAATCAGACCAATTTGAATGAAAAATAATCACCCTTTTATGAATTTCATCTCCCATTTACTTTGTACACAAAGTATAAAAATGAGCCATTTTTGGCATGACATTGTCTTGTATAAAGTCACATGGTGTCGCTATGCTATATCCGAATGTTGCGAATTTGGTCTCAGAAGTTGCGCGAGACTTGAAAGAAAAAAGTCATAAAATTTTGTGGCGTCATCTTTGTGTGATCTGGAAAAATTGCGCGCCAAGTCCTTTTTTACCTTTTGTTATGATGTAGTGATAGTTTTTCTAAATGACACAAGGAAACAGGAAGAGCTTGTAATAAAGAAAGCCAGTCCATATCAGTAGTGATGATATGTACCTTTCAATTAGCAATGAAGTGTCATAAATAATGCAAATTTTTAATGAGTCTAAACCTTTATCCCCCCCTGAAATGTCATTATTTCTCCCTAAGGTCAAGTTTTTTAGGAGTTTCGTCACACTTCCACTTGGTGTGAAAGAAATAACTATTTTTCATCTTTCATAACTTCTTCCTGTCTTTAACAATTTCTAGGATGCAATATGGCAGTTAATGACTGTGTGACAGGCTTCCATTGGTTGCTGTCAATATAATGCATGTGAAAACAAAGCATCTAGTCATTTGTCTCTGCTGAAATGTCATCATTTCTCCCTAACATCAAGTTTTTGAGGATTTTATTTCTCCCTAACGTCAAGTTTTTGAGGATTTTCATCACACTTCCACTTGGTGTGAAAGAAATAGCTGTTTCTCAATATTTTTCATCTTTCATAACTTCTTCCTGTCTTTAAACAATTTCTAGGATGCAATTAATATGGCATTTAATGACTGTGTGGTGGGTTTCCATTGGTTGCTGTCAATATAATGCATGTGAGAACAAAGCATCTAGTCATTTGTCTCTGCTGAAATGTCATCATTTCTCCCTAACATCAAGTTTTTGAGGATTTTATTTCTCCCTAACATCAAGTTTTTGAGGATTTTCATCACACTTCCACTTGGTGTGAAAGAAATAGCTGTTTCTCAATATTTTTCATCTTTCATAACTTCTTCCTGTCTTTAACAATTTCTAGGATGCAATATGGCATTTAATGACTGTGTGGCAGGCTTCCATTGGTTGCTGTCAATATAATTTATGAGAACCAAGCATAGTCATTTGTCTCTGCTGAAATGTCATTTTTTCTCCCTAACGTCAAGTTTTTGACGATTTTTACATCACTATTTATTTGAAAGAAATAGCTGTTGCTCGATATTTTTCACCTTTCATAACTTCTTCCTGTCTTTAACAATTTCTAGGATGCAATATGGCATTTAATGACTGTGTGGCAGGTTTTCATTGGTTGCTGTCAATATAATGCATGTGAAAACAAAGCATCTAGTCATTTGTCTCTGCTGAAATGTCATTATTTCTCCCTAACATCAAGTTTTTGAGGATTTTATTTCTCCCTAACGTCAAGTTTTTGAGGATTTTCATCACACTCCCACTTGGTGTGAAAGAAATAGCTGTTTCTCAATATTTTTCATCTTTCATAACTTCTTCCTGTCTTTAAACAATTTCTAGGATGCAATTAATATGGCATTTAATGACTGTGTGGTGGGTTTCCATTGGTTGCTGTCAATATAATGCATTGGAGAACAAAGCATCTACCGGTAGTCATTGTCTCTGCTGAAATGTCATCATTTCTCCCTAAGATCAATTTTTTGAGGATTTTATTTCTCCCTAATGTCAAGTTTTTGAGGATTTTCATCACACTTCCACTTAGTGTGAAAGAAATAGCTGTTTTTCAATATTTTTCATCTTTCATAACTTCTTCCTGTCTTTAACAATTTCTAGGATGCAGTATGGCATTTAATGACTGTGTGGCGGGCTTCCATTGGTTGCTGTCAATATAATTTATGAGAACCAAGCATAGTCATTTGTCTCTGCTGAAATGTCATTTTTTTTCCCCTCACGTCAAGTTTTTGACGATTTTTACATCACTATTTATTTGAAAGAAATAGCTGTTTCTCGATATTTTTCACCTTTCATATTAAACTTCTTCCTGTCTTTAACAATTTCTAGGATGCAATATGGCAGTTAAAGACTGTGTGGCGGGTTTTCATTGGTTGCTGTTGAAGCGATCCACGGCGAGACGGCCCGGTGGCCAAAGCCGCCCCGCCTAGTACCGACTCAGAAAATGTTAAAGTATCACTTAGGTTCTTGAAGTGTAGAAAACGAAGATAAATCAAAGTCACTAAAACAAATTCTTGATTGGAGTTGAAGATTTATTAAAATAAACGTAGAATTAATCAATCACAAAGTTCACGTTTTGGGGCTGGGCAACCCAATTAAAGCAAATTAGCCACTCATGTCGGTATCGTAACGGAAAAGAGGTCCCGCTCCAGAGACGCAACTCGGTTTTTATCCCCCCGAACTGACACGCCTCCTCCTCCCAAGAATTGAGGCGTGTCACACAGACGCTTTGCGTAATATCAATCCACCCATAATTAGTTTCCGTATTAAAAGGTCCTATATTTCTTGGCGAATTTACCCCCCCCCCCCCCCCCCCCCCCGGATATAAGGCGCTCCGGATGATCCGCATCTCTATTCCTCACATACTTCTTTCACGCACCCACCTGTGTCTCTTACATTCTAATCTTTCAAACAAGAGATGCAAATCACCCGGAGACCCAACAACCCTGGAAATTAATTCAATGAATATAAAAAGGGATAAATGTTGCTATGTCCGTCCACACTAGCGAGCCCACATGCTTCTGGCTATTACACACCTGTAATCCTCACTTCCCCTCTCATACTATTTCGATAGTGTGAACAGACCCGGCAACAAGGAAAAACCCTTCCAATTGTAATACAAATCTATTTCCCAAATTTGCCTAATTAAATTTAAGTCAACTGTGGCGACACGCCCAGCGACACCTAATCCAATCGGCCAAGCCGAAAAAGTAGAGCCAAAATTAAGAGCGCAACGTCTCGGAACAGGTGTTAAAAATAGCATACAAGGAATTCACCATGTATGTTTGTAAAAATAGTTCTAGCGAAATCTACCAGGAATTTGCCTTGTACGTGTACGTCAATGAACTTTTGAGGAAAACGTAAACGCGAGAATATCCATATCATTACACTGTCAATATAATTTATGAGAACCAAGCATAGTCATTTGTCTCTGCTGAAATGTCATTATTTCTCCCTAACGTCAAGTTTTTGAGGGTTTTCATAACACTTCCACTTGATTTGAAAGAACTGTAGCTGTTTCTCAATATTTTTCACCTTTCATAACCTCTTCCTGTCTTTAAACAATTTCTAGGATGCAATTAATATGGCGTTTAATGACTGTGTGGTGGGTTTCCATTGGTTGCTATCAATAATGCATGTGAGAACAAAGCATCTAGTCATTTGTCTCTGCTGAAATGTCATCATTTCTCCCTAACATCAAGTTTTTGAGGATTTTCATCACACTTCCACTTGGTGTGAAAGAAATAGCTGTTTCTAAATATTTTTCATCTTTCATAACTTCTTCCTGTCTTTAACAATTTCTAGGATGCAATTAATATGGCATTTAATGACTGTGTGGCGGGCTTCCATTGGTTGCTGTCAATATAATTTATGAGAACCAAGCATAGTCATTTGTCTCTGCTGAAATGTCATTTTTTCTCCCTAACGTCAAGTTTTTGAGGATTTTTATATCACTATTTATTTGAAAGAAATAGCTGTTTCTCGATATTTTTCACCTTTCATAACTTCTTCCTGTCTTTAACAATTTCTAGGATGCAATTAATATGGCATTTAATGACTGTGATGGGTTTCCATTGGTTGCTGTCAATATAATGCATGTGAAAACAAAGCATCTAGTCATTTGTCTCTGCTGAAATGTCATTATTTCTCCCTAACATCAAGTTTTTGAGGATTTTATTTCTCCCTAACGTCAAGTTTTTGAGGATTTTCATCACACTTCCACTTGGTGTGAAAGAAATAGCTGTTTCTCAATATTTTTCATCTTTCATAACTTTTGACCGATTGCTGTCAATATAATGTATGAGAACAAAGCATAGTAATTTGTCTCTGCTGAAAAATGTCATTATTTCTCCCTAACGTCAAGTTTTTGAGGATTTTCATCACACTTCCACTTGATTTGAAAGAACTATAGCTGTTTCTCAATATTTTTCACCTTTCATAACTTCTTCCTGTCTTTAACAATTTCTAGGATGCAATATATATGGCAGTTGATGACTGTGTGGCGGGTTTTTTCACCGATTGCTGTCAATATATATGAGAACAAAGCATAGTTATTTGTCTCTGCTGAAATGTTATTTTTTCTCCCTGATGTCAAGATTTTTTTAGTAGGCTAATTACAGCCCAGCTTTCATTCAATTGGAATAAACTGTTTGTTATTTCTCACTGCACTTTTTTACCTTCCTTTATTTGTCCCCATCAGTCTTTTTTACTTTGCAGGATGCAACACATTGCAGTTGAAAATGACTGGTAATTTCCAAGTGGTTCTGTCAGTGTAATTTATGACAACCATTCTAATTCGTTTCTCCCAGAAAATGTCATAATTTTTTTCTCCCTAATGTCAAGTTTTTGAGCAGGTTAAAAGAATAACACAAATCACCAAATAAAATTCCACATCACAGATCTCGCTTCGTGTATCTAAAGTTGTCTAATAACACTTTCACTAGATTGTAATAGACTATTTGTTGTTTCTCACTCCATTACTATGTTTCACCTTCCATAATTTCTCCCTCCACTTTCTTCCCCGGACAAGCATATATATTAAATTATTTTTAGATTTGATACTAAGGGCTGTCTTTCAAAAATGCAGCTCTTCTGAATATTGCTCATTGAGCAAATTAAGGGCTTGCAATGAAGAAAGCCAGTCTGTATCAGTAGTGCTGATGTAACTTTTGTATTTGCGATGAAGTCCGTTCAGTACGTGTCATAAATATTGCTAATTATGTTGAGACAAAACATTTATGTCTACCCTGAACCTGAATGTAATTTTTTCTAAGGTCAAAATTTTGAGTATTAAAAAGTTGATAATAATTTAACTTCAGTGAGAATGGATCATTTACCATTTCACAATATTTTTCACCTTCTGTAATCCCTGTCTTATCATTTTGTAGGATGCAATATAGCAGTTGTAAAACAGACCGTGTGGCGGTTTTCACTGGTTTGTGTCAATATAATATATGAGAATGAAATATTGTCACTTATCTCTCCCCTAAAATTTTTTTTTTTTTTTACCCTAACGTAAGGTTTTGGATAACACTTTCACTTGGTTGGGGGATTACTTTTTGCTTTTTCTTCCTGGGTCTGAAAGACTCGATCCACCACATCCTTTTCAAAGCTAGTGGCAGTTGCAGCAGTTGGAAACACTGATTCTGCATTTAAAAAAAAAAGTTTACAGCATTGGTCTAAACATAGTTATAGATTTCTCTACTGTTTTGTTAAAACATTCATTATTCACCTTTTTGCAATGACGACCTTCGTCATTGCCTTGTTTTCGTTCACATTCTGCCCAATTAATATTCTCCTTTTCCTTATCCTTATCGTCCGGAAATCGCATTCGTTTTGCACGTAGTGCTTGTGATTCCTAGTAAGATGCTTTTCTCATGTCCTTTTCCTTTCAAATTTCTTAGGCATCATTTCTAACATCTCATCAAGGTCACTACATTCTTCGATTTTCGAAATCACTCATGCATAACCGTCCAGGCGCCATTATGTCCGTTTCTGGTCCATTTTAAGGCCTTATTTTCTTCCTTCCTATCTCCACTATCCTAGATCCTACAAACTTCTAACAAATTCCTCTAGATAGTCTAAGAGATGTTCTTTCATCTGCGACGTATAACCTGACCTTCAAAATGCCATCTTAGTACTCAAAATTCAAATCTGAAACCGACTCCATCAACAATCTCTCAAATTCTTGAAAAATGGACCCCTAAAAATCTAAAAATTGCAATAACTTTCTTTAACCAATTCCGTTCCGTCTCATCTTCTTGCAGTATCTTTATTTTAGTATTGCACATAGCCATGCTAAATTTTACGCTCCAATGGCTATGCAAAACATAAATAGCGCCCTCTAAAGTTCTGGGAATCGGCTTTCTTTCTGTGGCCGTATCTCCATTATGGCTTGGCAGACCCGTACCCTTTTTTGGATTTAGATACTTGAAGATATGCCCTTTCCAGCCATATACAAAATTTAACCCTAACACTGACCGACTTTGCGAAAAATGCCCTCAAAATATGCAGTTTTCAAGAAAGTTGAGAAATAACTTCAACTTGCTCTACAATGGTGATCGTTATACCTACGTCAATGAAACTTGGCAGACACATGTATCCATATACGTGACAACTGTCTGCCAAGGTTGGTAAATTTTAATAACGTCAGCGCAAAGTTATCGCCAAAAATGATGAATTTGCTATGCATTACGTAATAGCATCTTAAATGCGTGCAGTACATTGCGCGCAAATGACAATGGTGTCAAACTGACCGCAATGAAGTGCCCTTTCGAATTATACCAAGTATGGTATATGTTCAAACAGAAAATTTTGAGTAACTCACATTTGAACAAGGGACATTATACGAATTCCGCCGAGTTTCCGCCCAATATTATAACGTCCCTTTTTTCCTTGAAATTTTGCAATGTCATTTCGAGTTGCAATACGCAGGGCACCTCATGGCCGGATTTTAAAAATTGGTCAAGGGGGTCATTTAAGACGCTATTTTGTCCTATAAATCTATTTTACATCACGTGTTTCGAAAGGATGACCATAGAACAAAAGAGAGTTGTTTACAATAACAACCATGAAATTCTCTTTCTAATGATACCAACTACGGCCCATAAAGAGACATAAAGAGAGAGAGAAAAAACAATTTAACTCCGGTCATAATACAGATCCTGTACGTTTTCCGCCCATGCATTACACGCATTGTCTATGGGGCATATCGGGTTCACGCTTTTGGCCCCCAGAAAGATCTTGATTGCAATGACGAACATGCACCAAATGTGTGTCGATCCTTACGTAATACCTATTGTTCAGGGGGGATGAATGAATAGATCATCCCCCCTGAACAATAGGCATCAGTTGCAGATCGACACCCATGAGTCCAAATCCCATTGGTTTTTGCACGCAGTGCTTGCGAGCCCTTTCTAGGTTCTTTCCCCTATCCCAATTTCTTTCAAACTTCGTAGGCATAGTCACTTCCATCCCATCAAGGTCACTGTTGAGGCCTTTCTTTCGCCCTACCTATCTCCAATATCACAGAAGCTACTAGACTTCGTACAAATTGCTCTGGATAGTCCGAGAGAAGTTCTTTCGTTTGACACGTAGAAACATGGCGTCATTGCACGCACATCGTTGTGATACGATTGCATTTCTAGTTCTATTTCTACCTCTTCTTAATTGCTGTTGCACAGGTCGAGGATATACCCATTGGGATGCTGCTTCCAAGAAGTTGGTTTTGAGGTACTTTGAGAAATACCTGACTGGAGAGACAACCAAAAAGCTACCAGGTAGATTTGTCGACGCTACAGTCTACTGAATGCTCCCACTTTGACTACTTTGACACATTTTGCAGCATTGCATGTGATACTCTGGGTTTTGCTCCAGTAATTATAGCGTCCTGGCAGCTATCTATCTAATAACTGTCGGAGTTCTTGTTTTTTGCATGTCATTGTAATTTGTATTTTTTATGTGAGGTTGTCTTCCTTGCTTAAGTCTCTGAAAGATAATCTGGCATTTGCAGACAAGTAGCTTGAGAGAAATATTACAGTCAGCTGTTGAATTTATCTTGGTCACTGAGATATAGCCACTGCTTTAAGACTGGGAAATATAGAATTCTGTAGTCAACAAGTTAAGTGTGAAATGTGCAAAGTACTCACAAGTCATATGGTGATTTTTTCCTTTGTTTTGTCTTTTTTCTAGGAAAGAAGGAAGTACAGAAGTTTCTGCAAGAGTATCCTACATTCAAGATAAGACACTTCATTACTATCAGAAGTAAAGTCATGAATGAGAAATGCAAGCGAGAGAGAGTGGTGCAAAAACTGGCTGGTAAACATTCTCTATCAGTATAGCCTTCTAATGATGCATGGGCATCTTAATGATGAAATTAAATAAACTGTTTTGGTAGACTTGTGTTTTACAAATTGTTTTTTAGTATTCATCAAATTGACCTTGGATGAAAAATGCTTTTGTGAGAAGGTCCTTCAAAGGAGGAGTTCGACATTCATCATTCCTCATTTACGTTTGTTGTGGGGCAGATTACAATTCATTCAAAATTTTAACTTGTAGGCGTTTTGAGTGTTCTTTGCGAATGATGTAAAAAGTTGACAATCAAGAAAATTTAACAAAAGAATTGATACTTTTTGAGTTTTGCTTAATGCTATAAGAATAGCTACCATATTGTTGTTGCGTATGGAGCATGATCGAGTTATTGTACCTGTGAATAATATAGGACATTTGGTGTAATTTGGCGCAACTTGTCTTGGTAAGTGCACCAAACAACCCTTTAAAAAATGCAGTATGCGCAGAAGTCTAATCTAGAACATACTTAAAGGAAAATGAAACCTTTGGAACAAGAAAGCTTGTGTGAAATCAGAAAAATCAAAGAAACGGATCAATGAAAGTTTGAGAAAAATTGAATAAATAATAAGAAAGTTATGAGCATTTGAAGTTTGAGATCATTATTGCAATGTAGATCCTCCAATTGGCAATGCGACAAAGATGTGTGATGTCACGTGTGAACAACTTTCCCATTACTTTTGTCTGTATTTCCCTTAAACTGCCCCTTTTATCATATTTATCAGTAAATCATGTATTCTTTCTATAGGAGGGCATGTAATACAGATTTTCAAAGAATACATCAAGGATGAAGAGTTTGTATCACCATAAAGAACAGAAAGAGACAATTTGGGGGTATTTTATAGTGCATCAAATGAAAAGTTGTTCACATGTGACATCACAAATATTGGTCGCATTGCCAGAGAGAGGATCGATCTCCATAGCATTAGTGATGGCGACATTCAAATGCTCATAACTTCCTCATTATTTGTCTGATTTTTCTCAAACTTTCTTTGATCTTATTCTTTGATTTTTCTGTTTCCACATAAGCCCACTAATTCCAAAGGTTTCATTCCCCTTTAACAACATAAGTTGCACTTTTACCGCATGCAAAAAAAAAAAAATTACGTGACTGGAATGTCATTCCGTCATATCATCTGCAAATTTGGGAGTGCCTGACAACCTACGCAGTCACAATGCTTTTGTGACACTACAGATGTTTGAAAAATGAATAGGAATTTCGTGAAGTATTTCAGTTCAGCCATTTTATGAATAATGAAGAACTTTGTGAATTGCTTTTGTTAGGTTCATACAAAATATACATTCTCTGGCACTGTATTTCAACGTGCATAGAGCCACAGGCATCCATAATTATTGAAATATAGTTGTAAATAGCAATCTAGAGAGTAATGTTTGTGTCTATGAAATTGCTATTAACAGTGATTCCTTCTACCAATGGGACTGAGCAATTGCCTCACTAATTAGTCGATTATCGCATCAGTGCGCCTGTAAAATTTAGGGAACAAAGCCTTTTTCTCATCAGCAACTTCATCTAAATCTAATTTGTAATGCTATTCTTGAATACCACTCTGGAGACTGGAATTTTTTGTCTAAAGCGTTTTTTAGTCCATGCCCTACAGTCCACTAGTGTGGGTACTGAATGTTGGCAGTCATGTCGACGGTACTCGGACCGTACGCTCCTGGCACTTTGTTTAATGCTGCCACATGAGGTAGAACCTGCAGTGTGCCATCACCATTCTGTCAACAGTACTCCAACATTCAGCACCCTCACTGCCATCATTACCGGTTTACTTTTGAATTTGATCATTTAATTGCAGTTAATGTTATGCTATTTCAAATTATGTGATGATATCAATCTATATGAGTCGTTTGTTGGGAATATTGATTTTGAGATATACATGTTACCAACAATTTGATCCTCCCCTCTCTGAAAAGATAATACTGGTTGATCTATTTGTGAATTGAATTTATTAGATCCTCATTGGCATAGTATGCCAATATTTTGTTCAAAACAAACCAAACAAAACATACATATTATTTGAAGGGGAAAAAATAACACAAGGCAAAACAAAGTATAACAAAATATTAAATACAGGCTAGTTTAAATGATGTGTTAAAAAAAGTGTTTCAACAAAGAGTTTACTTGTTTACTAAGAGTTTTTATGTATTTAATGGAAAGTTCACCCACCACCGAATGATTTCATTTACCAAAAAATTACACATTGAGTATGACATGTATGTTGTTTGAAAATTTAAACCTTGCAAAGTTTACCCTAGGTATAAAGGTACATATATGAGAAAAGTTCCATTTCTTCTTTTCATGTATGTCATTGGAAAAACATTATGTGGCTGATTTGATGTTTTGGTATTGAGTGAGTGGAGGCAAGGCAGTCCAAATTTTGACCTCATGCATTTGTTTGTTCAATTAGTTACTTTGTGAAACTTTTTGAATTGATGGTTTGAATTGAAAGTTCTTGGTCTCTGCATAATACAAATGGGCACAACTTTGACTTAATGAAGTCAAAGTTTTTGACATTTTTACGTTGATGATGATGCTCATGGCCAGACCATTTTCACCATTTTACCTTTTCCAGTATCCATCGTGTATTATTGTTGGCTGGAGGCTTATGGGTAGCATCTACAAAAAGCCTTGCATTCCATGTGATTTGATTTGACTGTTTCAGATCCACATGTTGCCACACCAGTGATGAATATTGAGTGAAAATGGCAAAGGCTTATCAGAGATATTTTCAATCATCCTCTTGCTATCTGATCTCTGTAGGCTCGTTGGGTTGAAGCCAGGAATCCTTGGATATAAAGAAATTGTTGAACATGTTTCCATACCATAGACTTCCTAACAATTTTGAATTTAGAGGAAAATAGATGAAATTTGCCTATTTCTGAGCTCTTATAATATATATGTTTGTCCTACTTTCTTGATAATATTACTATACACAGCTATGGGAATTGTTATTTCCTATTTTTTTTGCAAAATCATCCCTATTTTTTAATTACATAGCTTGGGAAATATGAAACCATGTTAAATTATGTCAGCTTTAAATACTCACTCAACTTCTGGCATATGCAGCAGCCTTGGGTTACATGCACTACTACAAGAAGTGATCTTTAAAATCTGGCTTAGTAATGCAAATAAAATTTAAAAAATCAATAGAATTTGTTTATAACTTATGCAAATGCATAGTGCCATATCATCCATGTATGTTATCTGTATCCACATCCAGTGGATATACAATGCATGCAGTGCATGGTATGAGTTAAAAAAAACATATGCTATATGTGATATTGCAAGGATATTCACTGCAGAGTTTCATCATTTTCATTGTGCATCTTCTTGCCTATTTTTTTTTCCAACCTTTTTTTTCAACTGAGCCATATGCACAAATGTATGAAAAATAGTGGGTAAACTTCTCTTTTAGCAATTCAAACACACGTGCTTAGTTTTTCATTCTCAACGGGAGTGTGCCAGATTATTGGCCATGTTTCCAAGATGGCATGGTGGGCGCCTGGCATTTGCCAACGGAGGATGCCAAACATTCCGACCGGTACTGGAGTTTGACTTATCCTATTGGTCTTTTTTTCTTAGCAGTGCAGGCCGGGCACCCTAGCTCCAATTTACTTTTGACATGTTTTTACTAATTTGACATTTTTTTCTCTTACACTTTTTCATAACTGTTTCCCCCCTTTTCTCTCCCTTCCCTCTTTCCTTCTTTCTGTTACTAGTACTTTCCTGTTGCTATCATTTTCTCTTCATTTCTATAGCTGACGGATAGATGACGTGAGGGGGGGGGGGGGTGTGAAGCCATGTGGGTTGATTTTTTTTCCATGGGGCTTTTTTAATGCTCTCCTTTAATGTCTCTTCCTGCATTATTCTTTTCTTTCTTTACCCTGGTATTTCTTTCATGTTTCTCTTACTGTAGGTTTACTACGTAATTTTATTTTCTGTATTCATGTAATTAATCTATTAATATGAATATTAATTTTAATATACATTTTCCTTTCCATTTGATGTATTTGATATGTGTAATTTACATATTGATATGGGTGTTTATTTTCTAAAGATATTTCGTTTCCATGGAATGTATTTAATATATTTCTGATATGTTTTTTATCCTTATTTATATGTATGCACACCTTAATGGCAATTTTTCTTCTTTTTCTTTCCTTTTCGTGGAAGAAGACAAGATTATATATTCTCTTACATTCAATTTTACATTAGCTTGGCTGTAAAACAGGATCTTGTAATATCACATTGATTTTTGTTAGAATTGGTTAAACCTACATGTATCACTAGTTGATGAAATGTATTGATAAAGTAATTCCTTAAAGTTCATATTTATGCGGTGTGTAATTTGGACCATTTGATACATGTACATAAACTGGGCAATAAACATGCAAGACCAAGTAGATGCTGTTTTGTCATTGTTGTCTATTCTTTAGTGGAAATTGCTAATGAGGATTCAGCAATAACTTATCTTGTCTCAGGAGCGGATCCATTGGGGGCGGGGGGGGGGGGTGGTGTGAAGGGGCCTTGTACGCAAAATATACCATTTTAGTTTCCTATGATACGCACAAAATGTACAAAAATCAAATGAATATTATAAATTCAGTTCTTGATAGT
Organism: Strongylocentrotus droebachiensis; assembly: GCA_035222895.1. Classification (NCBI taxonomy): domain Eukaryota; kingdom Metazoa; phylum Echinodermata; class Echinoidea; order Camarodonta; family Strongylocentrotidae; genus Strongylocentrotus; species Strongylocentrotus droebachiensis. The sequence continues at coordinate 447,506 of JAVYIG010000282.1, read as the reverse complement.
GCATATCACATGATATTTCTTTATGCTCTTTCAAAGGAATGGGATATTACTTCCCTTTAATGTACTCAAATGTACAACTATAATTCCCTTTAATATTCCATTTCACACGTAATGTACAATAATTCTATTTCTCTTTAATGTGCTCAAATGTGCAATTATAATTCCCTTTAATGCCCCTTTTAATACACACACGATTCAATAATTGTATTTCCATTCAATGTACAACTATAATTCCCTTTACTACCCCCCCCCCCCCTTTAATACACACAATATACAATAAGTGTTTTTAATGTTCTCGAATGTACAATTATAACTCCCTTATTCAACAAATTTCATGTGCAACTACACTCTAAACTAAAAACTAAAATGTTAAATTACTATTTGAAAGGTAAGTGACAACCTTTTCAAAATGTTGCATTTCCATTTTAAAGGGATCTATTCAGCACTTGAATTGTTGGATTCAGCTTTACGTAAGGTTGGATATAACATTTTGGAAAAGGTTGTCGCTCTTCCAACCCAAATGGTAATTTAACATTTCAGTATTAAAGTGTATAGTTCCCTTTAATATCCCTTTAATACACCCAATATTCAATAATTGTATTTCCCTTTAATGTACAACTGCAATTCCCTTTGATACCCGATTTAGTAGACACAATTTTCAATAATTGCATTTCCCTTCAATGTACAACTCTAATTCTCTTTGATACCCAATTTAATACACACAATTTTTAATAATTGTTTTTCCCTTTAATGTACCTATATGTACAATTATAATTCCCTTTAATACCCCCCTTTAATACACACAATATTCAGTTTATTTTTCCCTTTAATGTGCTCAAATGTACAATTATAATTCCCTTTAATACTCCCTTTAATACACACAATATTCAGTTTATATTTCCCTTTAATGTGCTCAAATGTACAATTATAATTCCCTTTAATACTCCCTTTAATACACACAATATTCAGTTTATATTTCCCTTTAATGTGCTCAAATGTACAATTATAATTCCCTTTAATACTCTCTTTAATACACACAATATTCAGTTTATATTTCCCTTTAATGTGCTCAAATGTACAATTATAATTCCCTTTAATACTCCCTTTAATACACACAATATTCAGTTTATATTTCCCTTTAATGTGCTCAAATGTACAATTATAATTCCCTTTAATACTCCCTTTAATACACACAATATTCAGTTTATATTTCCCTTTAATGTGCTCAAATGTACAATTATAATTCCCTTTAATACTCCCTTTAATACACACAATATTCAGTTTATATTTCCCTTTAATGTGCTCAAATGTACAATTATAATTCCCTTTAATACTCCCTTTAATACACACAATATTCAGTTTATATTTCCCTTTAATGTGCTCAAACGTACAATTATAATTCCCTTTAATACTCCCTTTAATACACACAATATTCAGTTTATATTTCCCTTTAATGTGCTCAAATGTACAATTATAATTCCCTTTAATACTCCCTTTGATACACACAATATTCAGTTTATATTTCCCTTTAATGTGCTCAAATGTACAATTATAATTCCCTTTAATACTCCCTTTGATACACACAATATTCAATTTCTTTTTCCCTTTAATGTGCTCAAATGTACAATTATAATTCCCTTTAATACACACAATATATAATAAATGTATTTCCCTTTAATGGACACAAAATGCATGATAACAAGTATTTTGATTCCCTTTTTTGTAATAGTTACGTATATGAATACATACTCTAAACATATACTCATTACAATAATTTTAATGATAATTAGTAACGGCAAATATACACTTTTAGGCTGTACGTGGTATATTATAACTTTTCTTAGATAAAATTGCCTGTAATGATAACGAAGTTGTATGAATCACATCGTTACAGGCAATAATAACGGATTTCCCCTCTCAATTATTACAATACCCTAAAGGGAAATATACTAGATTCTCCATATTCTACCGTTTTTGTTAAAAAACGTAATGGGGAAGCCAAAAAAAGTTATATTGGTCACACTTTCTCTAAACTTAAATTTAAATACATAGATCATTAAAAAATATCCACTTGGCATCCCTGAATGGAAAGTAATTGTTAATCTCTAATTTTTTTGACAACCATGTGCAATTGAAAAAAAATAGCCGTAAGTAGCAATTTTAGATGATTCCCCATAATCCACAACTAACGTTATTATTATTATTATCATTATTATTATTATTATAATTATTATTACTATTATATTATTATTCTAAGGTCAGTTTGGAAGAATATCATTTAGAAATATATCCTGAAGAGAGTTTCTCTGTGAATGTCCTCACATTTGAAATATGACATGTATGGTGTGCTCGTATCAATTTTATGTTGCAGTATCTACACATATTAATTGTTTGTAATTACTTTGTTGTGGTTTAATTTTCTCAATTTTGCTTACTGTTGCTTTGAATTTTTTTGCATAATAATGTATGTTGTATGTGATATTTACGGTGAATGTATGATATGTTCAAATCCTACACGTAATGCAATATGTTCTACTTGTATTAATATGATCCCATTTAACCATTACGAATCTGACGATGACTATATATCAAATATACATGCTTACTTTCACTTGAATAGACATGTTAATTTTGATCAATTTAAAAATATGGAAATGTGTCGAAATCTGTGATGAAAATTTGTATTTAACTATTATTGTGAAAATCCTATAGAAATTCAACCTAGAAACAATGTACGACGTACACGCTTTGTGACGAATTTCTGGATAATTATTACAAATATGATAATAACCTGTCACTTTTTCATGTAAATGCAAGGAGTTGACTCAACATTTTGAGGCATTCTGTAATATGTTAACTACAATTGTTTATAAATTCACAGCTTTTGGTGTATCAGAAACATGGTTTCAATCAACAACAACAAAAATAGAAATGTACAATTTGGATGGTTATAATCTTGATAATACAAATGGGAAAGATAAAAAAAGAGGGGGTGTTGCTATATACACAAATGATCAATATGATGATACACTACGGTCTGATTTATCTTGTAATATACCAGAATGTGACGTTTTATTTATGGAATAAAGGAAAAGCGATTGTAAACCTCCTTTTGTATTGTAAAATACCTTGTATTTAGAGAGTCCCAAACACAAACATTGATTATTTTTTGGATAAATTGAATGAATGCTTGAATGTTATAAATAAACATAATATCGATATATGTTTATGGGGGGATTATAATATAAATTTGTTAAATGCTAATATTCATGAAAAGACGACTTCATTTTTGGAAACTATCTTTTCTCATAATTTGTACTCTTTGATTATTAAACGAACAAGAATATCATCAGCATCTGTCACTTTGATTGATAATATATTTGTGCAATTCTTTTGATAACGAAATTGATTCTGGTTTGTTTATAGCTAATGTTTCTGATAATTTTCCTATATTTTGTATCAAAAAAGAGAAAAAGCTCAATTGTACCTGTAAATATAAGGTGGAGTTCTGGTCATGCGATTTCAATGCGAAAGGAGCGGTCTGGAAGTGATTGGAAAAGGTTGATCGTGGAGCACAATATGCTGTGAGGTTTAGGAATCATCAAAATTATGAGAAAATTGCCCAAACTTGCTAAAAAAGTCACATGCATCGTACACAGATATGAGTATATGGGACTACACAGCATGTGGCATGGAACAACCTTCAGCTGTTACTTGTCATATTTCGATTATGAGGGCATTTGAAGAGCCATCATTTTCAGGGGACATTTGTTCCCTGACATGAAAAAAATAAGAAGAAAAACTAAATCACAAATTATATTTTTTTACTTGTCCCCCTGACCCAATCTAAAATATGCCATCATTATCACAGATTGTCAATGTAATCATCTCTGCCATCGTCATCACAGCTTTAGGAATATTTTATTTCGTTGGAAGACATATGCAATGACAAACCAGACAATGGACGACCACCAAGCGAGGATGGTATATTCAGTATGGTTCCCAACCAGGAGTTGGCCACGAGATTAGAAGATTAAAAAATGTATCTGTCGTAGCCTAAAATATGGGTATAATCAGGAAGCTGTAATTAATGGAGATCCCGTCCAAGAGGCCCCTTTGAAGCCATCCGTGGCACCGCGCGTCTTTTGTTTCTCCTACCGTAATCCCCTTAATCCCTCTCCGAGACCATACAGCTCACTAGTGTCTCGAAGTCCTCCCGTTCCACCTACAGCCCAGGCCAGCGAGCACGGCGGCTTATGCGTTGCCGGCCCGTACTTGGGGTGAAAAGTGGTGATGAATTGACAACTTCTAACCATCGTCCAACAAATGCGCAAACATATAACACAATTTCATTTAGTTCTTTAGGGAGATAAACCTTTGGACTACCTTCCTAGCTATAAACAAATTTCGGAAATTTTCGGAAAATGTCAATAATTAGATGAGAAAATCATAATGAGGAAAACCTTACATTCGCTCCAACTCACGATTTCCTTGGTCGATTTTGCTGGTTAAAATGGTTTCGTCTTCAGTAGAGCTATCCGAGCACGAAAAAATCATTTGATAACCAAAATAAAGTTTCATTGGTCATATATCGGGAATTCTGTATTTGATATGTTATAGCTAAATACATCTTCACTGAACATGACCTAATTTGTCGGTGCCACGCATGTCTTCAAAGCTCGATGCCTGCATATTTTTACGACCGAGTGAATAGAGAACTTCGGGAAGCAGACGGCGTTGCGTAACATTTCGTAATATTTGGAATACTAGAGGGGAACTGTGCATTGATAAGGACAGCTGTAGATGGATTTGATGGCTGGAGAGGGTTACATTTCTTTTTGTTGAGCCAAGTTAATCTTGAATATCTTTTCCTCGGGAAATTCTTTCGAGACGGGGTCTCCATTCATTACAGCTTCCTGGTATAATCATGTCCATTTGGGCATAAAATATTAAAAACTGACTGATACACGCCTGTAAAACTAAAGCAATAAAAACATGAGGATACATAACTATGACTTTGAAAGTTAACTTTGGGTATAAGATAAAACTCCGTCGTGTATTCGGGTCAAAATTCGTGAGTTATTGATGCAAACTATTTGAAAGTGCTTTACAAATTTATACCACTCTTCGAAAATAAATTTGCGTTGTTAATAATATTTAAAAATGAATATTAAAGAAAAAGCCGCAAACGAAGGAAAGAGAATAAATATAGAATTGTAACGAACGAAACAAATTAACTTGGGTTGTGAATCCCCAAGACCCTAATGAACGGATAGGTCTACAAGCTCTCGAGACCGATGGCTGTCCGTTTAGTGGGACGTCCCATCAACGAACAGACACTGAGAGAGACAGTAAGGACAATTTGAAGATAGTGAAAAGAGCATTAAAACTTAGGATATTCCTGACACAGAGAAATGAGAAAGAATTACAATCCATTGGAAATGATTAGCGAATTAACATCTTTATCATGTCTTTAACTTCGTTACTCTTAATACGACGTTCAGACTACAGGGTAAAAATTATTGTATCGACTTTGAATTACTGTACTACACATTTTGCAAGTCGGAACAGGGAGGGGGTGATAGTGATCAGAGCTTGAGGAATATTTTCTTTCGGTAGAAAATGTAGGCGATGACATGCCAGACCACGAGAGAACAAATACTAGGGATGACATACTCAGTGCGATTACCAACCAGAGATTTCCATGTGAACGGGAGGGAGAGATTCATTATCTTCACTCCGATGTAGATAAGGGTGGAATTCATTCCTAAGAAGAAGAAAAAGATAAACTTTAAAGTTAATACATTTTAACCCATTCTCCTTCATTTCATTTCTTTCATTTAATCGCTTTCAATTCTATGTCATTTCAATTTTAATTTAATTTAATTTAATTTCTTTTCTTTTCATTCAATTTCATTTCATTTCATTTCTTTCGAAGTCATTTCATTTCATTTCATTTTATTTCATTCCATTTCAATCCATTTCATTTCATTTCATTTCATTTCACTTCAATCCATTGCATTGCATTTCAGTTCATTCCCTCAAATATAATTCCTTTCTATTTAATTTCAGTTCGTTTTTTCATTTCAGTCATTTCATTCATTTAAATTCATTTAAATTCATTTTAATTCATTTCATTCATTTTATTCATATCATTCATTTCATTCATTTCATTCATTTCATTCATTTCATTTATATCATTCATTTCAGTCATTTCAGTCATTTCAGTCATTTTAATTCATGTCATTCATGTCATTCATGTCATTCATGTCTTTCATGTCTTTCATGTCATTCATGTCATTCATGTCATTCACGTCAATCATGTCATTCAGGTCATTCATGTCATTCATGTCATTCATGTCATTCATGTCTTTCATGTCTTTCATGTCATTCATGGTCATTCATGTCATTCATGTCATTCATGTCATTCACGCCTTTCATGTCTTTCATGTCATTCATGGTCATTCATGTCATTCATGTCATTCACGTCATTCATGTCATTCACGTCAATCATGTCATTCAGGTCATTCATGTCATTCATGTCATTCATGTCATTCAGGTCATTCATTTCATTCATTTCATTCATTTCAGGTCAATCCCTTCCATATCATATTATTAGGTCTTGGATTAGATCATATATCTCCGCTGGTAGCAGAAAAGAGTGACATTGGACATTAAAAACAGGTCACTAACCATGAAGGCAGTATGCGTAGGCTTGGTAGAATTTGGATTAAGTTGTAGTTTTGGAAGACAGCTTCCTCAAACATGTTCTTAAAATTATACATTACCCATCTAATAAACCAGAGTACTAAGTATCTACAAATTTTAAGTAAGTTCATTAATAATTTAGCGAGAGAGCTTAGCGACCGAATGCAAACATGGAAAATTATAATAACGCGTAAAATGCAAATTACATCCTCATTATGATGAACAGATAATTTTGTATAAATCATACTAGCCTTAATATAAAGAGCTTCTAGGTTTAATAAAAAATGGGAGGTTTTTGTCTATACAGTCAAAGGGGGCGGCGAAATTGTTTTGGCCCCATCACTATAAACATGACGGACAAAGAAAGAGGAAGAAATATACAGTTCCGTATTCTACCCTCAATGTTCAGGTGACATGGTACGAAAAATTATTGTAAAATGTACCCAAATTGCGTTGAATAACTCGCACTAATCAAGTCTTCACGAGCTTCATTAGTGCAGGTCATGACGTAATCTAAAAAACGCCTCGTGTGCAACGGCATAAATGGCATATATTCATATAAATATACATTTCCTTACCAGAGTAGATTAGTGGTGCTCCGTTCCAAAAGTGAACCTCGTCAATGAGGAAATAGAAAAGGGCTTGAATCACGAATGCCACTCCACCGGTGAGGGCGATATAGGAAACAGACCTGGTCAGAAAGATTATTCAGAACGCCAAACGTGCAAGGCGTCGGCAATGATACATGATGAAATGTTTGTCAAAATATTTCCAAACCTTACATACAACAAGGTAAAAGGCCTTAAATACAAACCTTTCTCCAGGTAACGCTTCAAAAAAGATTTTGTAACTATGTAGCTTAAAAACTTAATAAAACCTAGTCTTCGTCACCTTAATATGCTATCTCTAGCCTAAGAACAAATTGGTGTGGGGCCATTCAGGCTTGTATCTTTAAAAAAATGGCCATGTGTTTCGGTTTTAACAGCTCAGATAGTGTACCAATCACCATAAATATTTCGCCCTATTACATGTCACTATATTATCATCAAAATATAAGCTTAAAAAATATTGATTCTATAAAGAGACATCGCAAATACACTTTGAATAAACACAAAAGCTACTAGTGAGTAGACTCTTCGACGCACCCCTAGAGATACGCGCCGTTAGCGTCTTATTTTGTGGTACCTTTGGTACCTGGTAGCCAAGATTGAGCTCGCGAAGGAAAACTGCGCATGCGCACATGGAATCCAGTAGGGTTGTTAATAGGGTGATAGTAATTATACAAATCAATCTGTCATCAACTCATCGTTAGCTCAATCGGTAAGGACAGCGTATTACTAAATAGAACTTTGGAGTAGACTTGAGGGTTCGAATCTCAGTATTCATTCTGTTTTTTTGCCTTTATAATAGTGAGCCAAAACAATAAATAATAAAAGTCTAATTGTTTGTGACCTCTTTGCAAGCTTTCGTAGCTTGTTAAATATGAGAATGAGTTCATACTGGAATCTGGGCTCACTGGGGTACGACAAAATAAGACGCACGCCGTTAACACTAGGTAGCAACAACAGTGATCGCAGTAATTGTGAATTAAAATTTGAATATACACATTGATGAATTATGTAAAAATGTTGGAAAATTATTAGTTTCTTAGGAATATTGTAAAATTATGTTAATGTTATAATATGTTAATGCCGCAATTTTGCCACATTTTGATTATGGTGACGTGTTATGGCATTCGGGTTCTATAAGTAAAGTAGACATGTTACACAAATTACAGAACAGGGCTGGTAGAATTATTCTTAAATTTAAATGATCTGAACATAAACCAATTAGTGAATTTCATGGTATTTTAAATGGGGAAATTTAACAAAAAAGGCAAGTAAGGCACAGTCATTCATTGGTGATTAAAAAATGTCACGATTTGGCTCCTGTATATTTGAAAGAAAAGTTTATTTTTAAGACTACAAAAAATGCCCTTAGAAGTACAAATTTAGTTGTGCCTAAACCGAAAACACAGAATTGTAAGCGTACATTTCTGTATCGCGGAAGTAAATTGTATAATGGATTATTTTTCTATTATCACACTCGACAATCGACAAAGAAGTTTGGCAATATTCAATAAAGTAATAACAAGTTTAGTTTGAATGTTATGACTTATAAATATGCTTTTAAGTAATATTAATACCCATTTATGATTGCAAATAAAAAAAAAAATTGGGAGGGGGTAGCGGGAGGGGTTGGCGGGATCGCGAGGGTGGCAGGGGGTGGTCAGGTGAGGGGGGAGTCGATAAGGGGGATAGTGCATTGGTATATTACATAATTGAAAACAAACATTGTATGTAAATTAATGTGATGTTTTGCTTTTGGACCCCATGGAAGAACAGGACTATTTTGAAAATGGTCCTGAAATGGACTATCCAACCGTTTGTCTATACTTTACACATTTACTTACTTTCTTATCATTAGAAATGTGTGTTATATGTATGCTTTTAAAACTTGTATGTATAATTGGATCTCGGAAATACAAACAAATTTATGTTTTTGTTACTGTACTCCTTACCATAGAGTTTTATTTATGGGTATCCATCCATCAGCCATGTCGCATTTACTCAAAACAGCGCTACAGGTGATCTGAAAATAAAACACAACAATATGAAACCAGTATACTTTGAGGGGCACGGTTAAAACTATTCCATGAGGTGATCTCGAAACTGTACAGGACGTGTCCCGAGACAAATTATTCAATGTCTGTGTGCCTACATTGCGTCCTTATTCTGTACGTACAGGTGGATAGCTACGCCCAGTCGATATTTTCGCTACAATGCCCAACAGCCAGTAGTGAACTCATGACCAATCAGCTACCTGGAATCTTTATATTGGGTATTATTATATAACTACTAGACCGCTCGAAGTTTTTTCTGTTCTGTTTTATGACACACATTAGTTTGTTGTAACTTCCTTAAAAGTTCTTTTGTATGTATTTTCTTCTGTTTTGTGATCACGTGCTTTTTATTTTTCAATGTATACTTCTTTACACGTCTTTGTTACGTTCTGCTGTATATTTTTTAACCAATGGAAAACGAATTTCTGTTGTATGACAGATGAATCAATACATTCGAAATCTGAATGTACCATTCGGCTCAATATAGTGCCAGCGTAGTATGAAGTAATGAGCATTAAGCACTTATTTTGGGAATGCCCTTTAACTCGTCGATTCTTAGAAGATTTAAAAAAAATGAAATTAAGTCAACATGTAATGACTTCATCTTTGGCATCCCAGTTGGAAAATATTCTTCTGTTAATTTCGTTATTTTTGTATGCAAAATATTATATATTTTCAACCAGATTGAAGGGATCTTTATCCATACGATGTTTAAAAAAATATATAATTACGAAGTTAAACAAACAATCTATGCGCAACAAGATAGGTTTATTTTATTTGTTGATAGATGGAGGCACGTCCAACTTATCTCAATACTACATGTATAATTTTTATAATTCATTGTACCTTTCTTTGTCAAATGTATCCATCATTTTGTACATTTGCTTCTATTGTTTTATGCTTTGAAAAAAATTGAATAAAGACTTTAGTTGAAGAACACAAATGAAGTAATGAGCTTCTATACGCAAACCGTGTGGTACTGGAACTTAAAATTTAAAAAGAAAAGGAAAATAAATCTAAGAATCTTTCTTGAACGTGTCTTACCAATGCTATACCCCATAACAGAAGTCTGATTATGCGCCCTCTCACGGTGGGAAAGAGATGGAGAATCTTTCCTGCCTGAGAAGAGAATATTGACGAGAGAACTAGAAATGAAATATACTTAAATAGAATTATCATTCTAAACAGGGAAATTTCCATTCTTGGAATTATTGCATTTCAGTCAGATCAAGTTATTTTCTACAAAATGTCCATGTTTACTCTCCTTCATAAAAACACTCCAATGACGAATGACTACAATAACTGAGTTGTCCCGCAACCTTTCCTCGAAGGTTTGATTGGCCTTACTAAAGCGATCTATTATGTTTTCCCTTGCAAGCATTTATTGATTCAATGTTTCCAAGAGAAAACAAATATCTTAATCTGTGGCCATGTTTGTACATGGAGTAGTCCCACAGAAGGGCGCAATGACAAATATTCAAAGACTATATACCTGTAAACCAAAAATACAAAGCGCGACGGAGGTCAAAGTACCAAGTATTCCTTCCGGGTCAACCGACAGCGTCGTGAGATATATATTAGCACATATAGGTTTGGGTATAATGTGGGCTTCTGTGAAGAACAGACGGTCGATGTAGCCCGAAGCTCCCCCGGTGCAATTAGTAAGCTCACCGTTTTCTCCCACGAGCGGACCACCAGGTCCCTGATAACCCCTGAACAATTATAATGGAAACAGAATAAAAACAAATTTCAACGATAATATCGACGAAAAAAACTTATAATGCCATCACAGTCTCGTAAGGATTTTCTGCATATTTATGGTAATTCATTCTGATACGGGGCAGGTTAGATTAACATATTATACAGATACTAATTGTGTGAAGAAAAAAATGCCGGTATTATTCATTATTCTTTCTTTTGTTGCTCTCATAGGAAATTAGAAATAAATACACAAAATATAAGAATTAACAAATACAAATTTGAGTCTTTACTTTGACTTACAATGGACATCCGGGTACTGGCAGCAGAAAAGTCACAAGCACATGAATTGTTATACAGCAGACAGCCAGGGGTAGATCAATATAGTCTGTAACATCACGGAACATCATGTACCATTTACCCTTAAAAAACAATATTAGAAGAGAATAGATAGTTTGATGATCACTCAAGGAAAGTGAAAGAAGAAAGGCAATGCAAAACGAAAATAACTGCAACCCCTTCCACAGTCCCCTCCCCCATACTCGGCTGCCGTGTTATGCGTTTCATTCACCTGGTAAGACTAGCGCCCCCCCCCCCCCCCCCTTCATGACACTAGTCTCCCTTCAATGACTTGACCCATGATACGTCACTACGTATGGTGTCTCTGAATATGTTCAAACCTTTGACACGTTGATAACTTCAACAGAAAAAAAAAACCTGGAGCAAGGAGACGAACAGTTTTCAGAGAACTTTGTTAGACTACACTCAACATTGTTAAAGTTTTCGAAAGATTAGACCTTGATTTTTCAGCTAAAATGTAGAATTCGGGAAAATTGAAAACTTGAGATTGCTCTCACCGTTCTTTCTTTCCTACGTGCTTGAAGACGTCTCGAGAGAAGGTAGGATGAGGCGACGATGAAATGCGTGATACCAAAACGTTGTAGGACACCGGGGATACGAAGAGTACGAAAACCATCATGAGCTAGAGATGGATAACAAAAAAAGAGACAACGGTTTTATAATGACGACAATGACGATGATGGTGATAATGATAAAAGTAACAGAAGTAGTAGTAGTAGTAGTAGTAGTAATAATAACAAACAAAATAATAATACAAATGATAATGATGATAATGATGATGATGATAATGATAATGATAATAATAATATTAAAAACAACAACAAACACAACGACGACGACGAAGATGATGATGATAACGATGATGACGATGATGATGATGATGATGATAATGATAATAATAATAATAATAATGATAATAACAATAAAATAATAATAAAAAAAAAATAATAATAATACTAACAATGATGATAATAATAATAAGGATATGAAAACTTCTAGAAAGGGGTCATAATGCACCAGAATGGTAACATTGAGCTTTAAATTCTTTAAAAAATTATGCTCAAACATTATGTATGAAAGTCGAGCGGATTATTCGTATCAAACGCAGTGGCCCATATTATGTAAGGTTTAAGTGTGATCTAAGTCCAGTCTAACTCCAGTCCGGTTTAACTTAAACTCCAGTCTAAATCATTTAGACTGCATCTAGGGGTAGTTTAAAGATATTATTCTGGTTTTAATAGAAGCAAACAAATAAGAGGAACATGTCAGTTAAAGTTTTAGCAAATTCCGATGAAAAATAAGAAAGTTATGAATTTTTCAAGTTGTGATCAATCAAATACAATTTTTTTAACATAAAATTGCTTAAACGTTCATTTTCTTCGTTATTAATGCTGAAATAAAAAAAAATTATCGATATAAAGGGAAGTATAGAATCATATATGGAATTATTATGTTTAGGGTGCTTGTATGAACGAAAAGAGTCGCCAATATATGGTTGATTGATCACAACTTCACAAATTAATACCTTTCTTAATTTCAATCGCAATTTGCTCCATCTTTCACTGACATGTTCCTCTCATTCTTTTTTTGCGATGTAAAGAGTTAGGTAAGGTGCCTGAATTCTGCTGATATTAGACGGACGTTGATCTAACTTTAGATTCAAATTCACCTTCATTGTTCGAATTCACACGGAGTTGCTTTTGTTCTTCAATGATTGCATAACATGTCTTTTATTGAAAGCATTATGCTTGTGATTATTGAGTCTGGTTGTTTAGTCATGAACGTACATGTCTACACACTCTAAGAAAAAAGGGTGCAAAAAAGGGTGCAAAATAAGAGTTTGCACCCTTTACATAAAAATGAACCCTATTGAAGGAAAAGGGGTTCAAAAAAGGATGCAATATAAGATTTTGCACCCTTGCCACAAAAATGAACCCTATCGACCAAAAAGGGTGCAAAATAAAAGTTTGCATATTGCATGTGTTCACATACAAATACATTTATCATGATTTGTTAAGCAAATTATGGCAATGCACATCAATTTTGTGATTTGTATTTTCCTTCGGCAATCATTAACCAATATATTATTTTGTCTGATTATGTTACAATTACATTCATGTTTTAGCAATAGATATGTTGATTATATGATTACTAACCAAGAAACAACATGCATGTTTAAAGGGAGGCTTTACTACTGCAGCTAGAAGGGATTAGACCACCCAGAGAGCCATCGAGGTTACTGTGACAGGTGGCTATCTCATTAACTCAGCTCTCATTTAACATAAGAAAAAGAGGATCATGGGGGACCAACAGGCACCGATTTGGGAAGTTTTCTATATAGAGGGAGCAAGTAGCTACAAGTAGGACAGTGTGCCTTTAATATGTATTTGTGTACGAGCAAATTTCACGAGTATTCCTCGAGTATGGGTGCAGGATTGAACCCCTAAAGGTGCTGTTATTGCATCGGTTTGCACCCCTAATGGAGCAGGATTGAACCATTAAGGGTACTAACATGTCTCCTAAAAGGTGCAATCTGGCACCCTCTTAAAGGGTGCAGGATTGAATCCATAAAGGTGCTGCTAGTGTTGCATCGGTTTGCACCCCTAAAGGTGCAGGATTGAACCATAAAGAGTACTAACATGTCCCCTCAAAGGTTCAATCTGGCACCCTTTTAAAGGGTGCAGGATTTAACCCCTTAAGGTGCTGCCAGTGTTGCATCGGTTTGCACCCCTAAAGGTGCATACTTGCACCATTTTTTCTTAGTGTGCACAGAAAGAAACGGACTTCATTAAAGATAAACTCCAGTAGTGGTAAAAAAAAGAAAATTAATTCTCACAGAATCAAACGAAACTTACACTGAATGTTCAAGACTACAAATAAATGACATGTGCCAAACAATTTTGGAAGAAAATGTATACTGGCCGAGTAATGAGCATAGAAAGACAAGGAAATCAAGGTAGTACTAGCCCCGACACCATGTGTGTTGTCCCATATATAGCTTTCTGTGTTACTTTACCAAGACTCGGTCAAATTTATTATGATTTTGATAAATCCAGAACCTTGCAGTGCACACCAATACTTACATGCTACATGATCAACTGTTCTGATCCTTTCCACACCTTTTCTTAACAATGCAATCGCATTACCAGTACTAAAGTTTATCTTTAAACTGGCAATACTCACGTTGAATACAGAGTCCCATGACGAAAAGAGAGAGGCTGCGGGAAACCAGTTGCTTGAAGATGGAACGATAACTTCGACCTTTTGACAGGAGGCTGTTGACCGAGAAATAGATCGAGGTTCCCATGACGAAAACAAACCTGAAAGAAAGCACGTGGGACTACATATGACAGCATAATAATCTGTGGCAAATATGTCAACCAAAAGGAATTCTAATTTTTAGCACATTAAATCACAAGGGTCGAGTTTTGTGGATATTTTCTCGGAAGAGAATGGTCTGAACATTCAACACATGTTCACTTTAAAGACAGACAGTCTAAAATAGGAATAAAAACTTGCCTGTCTCTAGACTTAATGTTTACTTTTTTTTACACTCCGTACTCCTACGTATTCAAGGCATGCCCATATATGACGCGGTAAACCTATTTGTTTGGTAAAGCGTGATAAACGTAATGCATTTCACATTAAACAAGTCTTATAACACACTGAGTATCGCGTGGAACCATTGCTGCACGCCGCTATTGTTTTAATCCCACTTGCTATTCATTTGTTAGTACATCCCTGGAAAAAACAGTTATAAAACAAATTTAAAACAAAGCAAAAAAAGAACAACACACAAACAAACAAACAAACAAAATAATAAAGATAAGAACTCCGCCGTCTGGTTTACCGCATCATACTCGAAGGAGCCTTTGAATAGGCTACTTACCACGGGAATATAAAATCTGCCATTGCTATACCTGTAATAATATAGACAGATGAACAAACAATTATGAAAACATAAATCATGAAGAATAGACAGAAACGTAAATGATACGTAAATGTTTAAAATATTATCCTTCATATGATGATATATCTTTCCTTCAAATGTTTAGTCATGTGTGTAGTTGATATGAGGGTTCATTATAATAGCACCATAAACACGAACGCAAAGACTTTCGCAAAATCAAACTAAGCCTTGTCCATCACCGATTGATAATTATGTGCGAATATCACACTGCAGTATAATCTATCATCCAAACATGATTCCTAGGGGATATACAAGACGGTATTGTATTGCGATTGACCTGATCTCTCGAAAGTGCTTACGATCTTGTTCCGTCTTATCTTATTCATGAATTCAATTCAAGAAGAAGAAGAAGATAAAGAAGTAGAAGAACTAGAAGAAGAAGAAATAGAAGAAGAAGAAGATAAAGAAGAAGAAGAAGAAGATAAAGAAGTAGAAGAAGTAGAAGAAGAAGAAGAAGAAGATAAAGAAGTAGAAGAAGTAGAAGAAGATAAAGAAGTAAAAGAAGAAGAAGAAGAAGAAGAAGAAGATGAAGAAGATAAAGAAGTAAAAGAAGAAGAAGAAGAAGAAGAAGAAGATAAAGAAGTAGAAGAAGTAGAAGAAGAAGAAGAAGTAAAAGAAGAAGAAGAAGAAGAAGAAGAAGATGAAGAAGATAAAGAAGTAGAAGAAGTAGAAGAAGTAGAAGAAGATAAAGAAGTAAAAGAAGAAGAAGAAGAAGAAGAAGATAAAGAAGTAGAAGAAGTAGAAGAAGTAGAAGAAGTAGAAGAAAAAGAAGAAGATAAAGAAGTAGAAGAAGTAGAAGAAGAAGAAGAAGTAAAAGAAGAAGTTAAAGAAGTAAAAGAAGTAAAAGAAGAAGAAGAATAATAATAAGAAGAAGTAGATAAAGAAGTAGATAAACAAGTAAAAGAAGTAGAAGAAGAAGAAGAAGAAGAAGAAGAAACGTTTCTACTCACCATACCAGCTTGACTTAGAGAAGAACCTATAATGACGATCATTACCAACTTTTAAGGTTATATGGAACATAGCAAGCCTGGTGAAGACACAAGACAGAAAAAAGATAATTAACTTTGTGGATAGTTTATCATTTGTTTACTTTATTTTTTTAATTTAATTACCTATTTGAAGTTTATACAGAGTAGCATTGTCAGTTACAAAACTGCTTTCCATAAGGGTCCAGTAGGTCTACATTAAGTACATGTTTTATGATTGAAATTACAGAAAAAAATGATAATTAATTAGTAAATAAAGTAGTATGCACGAAATATTCATTTTGAGATACACTAAAAATAATCAATCAAAATAAAGGGGAATTCAAAACCTTCCTTTGAAAAAACAACTCTTAACTAAACTCAAACAAAAAATAAATTAAATTAAACACATTGTTTAAAGCTAATCATCATTTCCAGGAAAAAAAGAGATTTGGACAAAATAAACAAAAAATGACAAAAGTAACAACATATTTAAGAATTTGATCACATCTCAACGTTTTGTTTTTACCCTCTGAAGGCGTCTACAGACGAAAGTCGAGGTGAGGTAATGGGCGGCTTGGTATCATCTGGGCTCGCTAGGGGGGTCTGATCTTTTACGATCTAGATGATGATGAGAAGAAAATGGAATGACAGAGAGAGAAGGGTTAGGACGGTCTCTCTTCTCTTCTATGTTATCTCTCCATGTCTCTCTCTGTCTCTCTGTCTGTCTAAGGAGATACCAGCCATAATAATTGTAATATCTCTTTGGTCTGTCTATGCATTTCTGTCTGCCTGTTTAACTGTCTCCCTCTCTCTCCCTTTCCCCACTCCCCTGGGCCCCTCCATATATCTGTATTTCTTTCTCTCCTTCTCTCTCTCTCTCTGCCCCCCCCCCTCTCCTCCCCTCCCCTCTCTCCCTCTCATCCTCTCTCTCTCCCCTTTCTATCTTCTTCCTCTCTCTTCCCACTTTCTTCCTCTCTCTTTCTCTCCCTCCCCCTCCCCCTCCCTCTCTCCATCTCCCTCTCTCTCATCCAAACATACACACACTCACGTCCCCCTCAATACTCTCTATCTCGGTAATATTCCCAATGCAAAAATACATCAATATCATTCCGACAATCAAAAGTTATTGGCATATTCCATCTCCATCCAGACACATACGAAACTGCGGATGCTACCAAGAAGATTGATTGATTCGATTCGATTCGATATTAATTACCTGACTGCCAAAACTTACAGTAAAGAACTAAATTAATTATACCCTTACCAAGTTTTGTAATTTGTTTAAGTATGCGAAGAATTGATTTGTCTCGGTTTCGGTTTCTTGAGAATATGACATATTAGGGCTTACATTTATAAGTTCTTTAGTTACGAAACACACAAACAACTTAAAATATAAAAAGGGATACGAATAATTCAATTGGTAACTCTATTGTGTTTGTTAGTTAGCAACCAGGGGGCGATAGCTATATTTCATCTCCGAAGGACTTGGTAATGAGGATTAACGCCTTACCAAAGGGCATTAGCGTGTTGACTTTGTTTCGAACCCATGACCTCTTGGTTACGGGACCACTGCTCTTTTACAGAGCCATTGCGCACCTACATTGTCATTGTGAAGATTCTGTGATTTGTCAGACCAGTGATATATAAATACCGATGTTCCCCACCCCTTCAAAATATGAAAGAAAATAGAATCCCTTCACCCAATGCTTTGCACCCCTGCATCGAGAAATAAAGCCTTTGCTCGGTTAAAACTAAACCTGTTTTCTAACTCAAAATTTAATTCGATCTATGTGGAGGTGTCGTGGTACAGTGATTCATTGACTTGACTCTCAATCCGGGGGTTGAGGGTTCGAATCCACCGGTACTAACGTCCTTTGGCAAGACATTTATCCACCTTTGCCACTCTTCACCCATGTGTAAATCTGTACCGGCAATTGCTGGGGTAACAGTAATTGCAGAGTCTGCATGAAGAGCAGTATTAATACTGATATGACTACCCTGGTCAAAAGAAGACCCAATTAATTGGTACCTGTACATCACTTTATTGATACGAAATGAAGGAACTGAAACATTACGACAAAAACAAACAAAGAAAAGGAGAACATATTAAAGGCACACTGTCCTACTTGTAGCTACTTGCTCCCTCTATATAGAAAACTTCCCAAATCGGTGCCTGTTGGTCCCCCATGATCCTCTTTTTCTTATGTTAAATGAGAGCTGAGTTAATGAGATAGCCACCTGTCACAGTGACCTCGATGGCTCGCTGTGTGGTCTAATCCCTTCTAGCTGCAGTAGTAACGCCTACCTTTAAGGAAAGCCCAGGAATTGACCTTATTAATGGTCCATGCAGGGCAGGTAACGTGAAAAGATACAAATCATTAAAACTAGCTTTTAAAATCAACACGGTAAATTTGCAGATTAGGTAGACAAGAAATGGGATAGAGGTTATGAAATAATGACAAATAGTAAATATTAATTTCTTTTTTAATTTTATCCACCCACCCAGGCGCGCCTCAGGGTAATGGGCAGGATCTGCGCGAGTTCCCGAGAGCATATAAAACCAGCCAGACCTCGAATATTAAAGCAGTCGATATGTCATTTATATGCCGTATTAAAACAAAAATCTTCCATGAATCCTTACCTTTATTGAGTAAAGATTGGTTAAAACATCACGGAAAATCCGAGACACTATCTGTTTATCTTTGCCAGAAAAAGGACTGAACTTTTCGATCAGTTGGGAATCGCAGACAAAAAGCGATGTATGGTGTCCGCGTTCGCTCAAAGAACATTTTAACACGTAAAACAATGGGTATCACAGCAAAATTGTATTATTTTCCCGGTAACCGGAATATTGAGGGATCTCACTCTTGGACTATTAATCGGTTTTGGCATTTTTCGTTTTTTTACAGGAATGGCTAAAACCACGACTCCAATTTCGACCAATCAGATGGCTGGATTTTTTAAGCAAGGTATATAATAAATATTAAGTTCTTTTTCAATTTGATCCAGTCTCCCCCCCCCCCCCCCAAAAAAAAGGTAAGATAAGTGGATTTTTGAGACATACAATCAGGGGTAATTAATATCTATCTCTTTTGAACAAAACAAAAATGAAATATTATGTACACGCTTCATCGTTTTACTCACCGCATGTATAGTTCCATCATGATTACTTGTTGAGCTGCTTGTAAGTGTACGTCTCTTTATACAATGGCTAATATCAGAACAAATATAAACAATAAAAACAAAATAGACATATAATTAAAGTATGTATGATAGTACCTTGAAATAGTAATTTTTGTACGGTTAATTGAGAAGACATCGCAAAAGGAATTTTAGTGGTTGTATTCTAGCCTATGATCAACAATGTCTTCGACTACAAATGAGATAATCATATTATGGGAGCAATATACTACCGACTAAGACTGTAAAAAGGAGTAACACAATTTCTATTTATGACGCTCTTCCTGCCTTTACAGTGTTGGTGTTGTTGTTGTTGTTGTTTTAAGTAGTTTTTTTAACAGTATCATGGTACAAGTAGAAGTGAAAAAAGTGTTATCAATATACTATTAAGTATGATTGTAAAATGAGAAACGATATTCTGGTTATTTTTAGCCAAATATTTGGTTTTCTACCTCCCCCCCCCCCCCCCCCGAAATTACTTTAGTGTGAAACATAATCATGATTATGTTAAGAACAAGACAGTGATAGTTGTGAGGAATATACGACCACTAAAAAAAGACTTTAAAAATGAGACACGATTTCCTGATTATTTTTTATATCAAATTTGTCCCGTGCACATTTTAATCCATTCACAATAACATAGTATGAAGTACAAATAAGAATCCTGAGCAATATATGACCAAAATAAAAATGAGAAACGATTTTTGCTAATACAAGAAATGTATTTCCTGGCTTGAGATTAGAAGAATACCGTGAATGCTATTCTATAAAAGCATGGTTTATTTCGTCCCATTGGTTCTCGGGTTACTTCAAACGTTTGTGAAAACATGCCCCCATATTCACAAAAGGTCGGGCGAATTGAATGCAAATCACTTCCAAAGATAGTCCTTGCGAAAAGCATGCCCATACAATGAGCATGGAAAAGAGTAAAAGAATTTCAAAGCCCTAGAATCAAAGGAATGATTTTTGTACTTACAACCAGACGGTAGCCGCTATAATTACGAGGAAAATAGCTCCGTAGAAACCTAGTGCAACTGCATTGAATAAAAAAGATCGAGATGAAAAAATTACAACTTTATATATATGAATGAACTGAATCATTTGACTGTTTTTTGAACTGTATTTGGATTTTTTTCCTTTCTTTTGCAGACTTGAGAGCATAACACAGGCAATTCAAATCTATTTCCCCCCATACGTTACCGAATAGATCTAAGATTTTAGGACACCGGATCACACTGATAGCCCCTAGGGTAGGGGCGGATCCAGCCGGCGGCAAGAGGGGGGGGGGGGGGGCTAATCTGTGAGAAAATATTTAGCGGCGACTCAGCCAGCCAGCCAGTGAATAAGCGGAGGGGGGGGGGGGGGGGGTAAGAGCACTCTTTGGGGTCCAATTTTTGAGGAAATATTTAGCGGCGGCTCAGCCAGCCGATGAATAAGCGGGGGGAGGGGGGGGGGGGGTGGTAAGAGCACTATTTTTTCCCAATTCGAGGAAAATACTTTTTTAAAATACTTTTTTGTCAGGGTAGGGGCCCGTCGCCCCCCCCCCTGAATCCGCGCCTTGCAGAGGGAACACTCCTCCTACCCATGTTCTGTGAAACATTTCAAATAACGGACTTCAAGCTTTTAATTATAAAATATACACGGATACCTCCTTGATATACCATTATTTAGCTTTATTTCGTGCTGGTAATCGTTTGTTCGTTTTGTATTATGTAATAATTTAACTCTCTATTATTTGCCACGCAAATGATCGCCACATTGTATTTTTTTTTCCTGGGAGAATTAAACCCAAGGCTTTCGGGATTACGTTTAGCATAATCAGGAGCAAGGGCGTAAATCCGTAATTGATACCTATTGTTTAGGGGGGGTGATCTATTCATTCATCCCCCCTGAACAATAGGTATTACGTGAGGATTGACGCCCATGATCAAGTGCCCAGTGCCTCCATCGGTCTTTCAAAGTAGGCTTGATTGATTGATTGATTGTTGGCTTCGGTTACTTTTTGTTATTTTAATTAGGCTTTATATTACGTAAACGTTAATTCAGATGTGTCAAGAAAGAACTTTCAAGTAGAAGACATCACTAACTATAGTAATATGGATTTTGCGCTCTCGACTAGTCCCATTTCATTGCATGACCTGAGCATATACGCTCATAATTATTACTATTATTATTTTTATTTTATTTTTTTATATAGCATTTTTTGTTATAGCTACCTTAGCTCCCCCCTCCCATCTCATTGCATGAAAAGAGCATATACGCTCATTATTATTACTATTACTACGATTATTATTATCTATTTTTAATTTACCATTATTTTTAAAGTACCAAAGCCTGTACAAAAACAAAGAATGGCAGTTGAGATACGTAACACGTAATCAAACTGCGGGATCAAACTTATTATCTGGTGGACCTATTTACGCAGCCACTAAAATAGTTTGAAAAAACTATCTTTTTTGTGTGTGTACTGCCATTTACACTGCTGGCAAAAAAAAACCCATTACAAACCGTCGGTGTTTGATAATTTTTTTTTGTTGAGTTGTACGCATGCGCCACTTGGCGCCGCTCTGCAAGGAGGCGAGGTGAGTCACGTGAACAAAAACCAGAAATGATTCACAGGGTGTTTTGAGAGCGAGCATTTTACACTGTAAGCAAAAATCGTCGTTTATTTTTTGCTCACATTCCGGTATTTCGTCGGAAGTTGCTAAGCAACTACCCCTACACACGACGAAAACCCCAAATCAAAATTAAAAATTTGCAGTGTAAATGCAATGCAGCTTTTTTTTCACTATACCTGTATCTTCATAAATTGGTTCCTTCAATGTTAGCAAGTTGCACTCTTCACTCCTGTTGTGTAGGATGCTTGGTATGGTCAAATTATACTCTCCGTTGAGCCCGAAATGATACCAAAGCCTGCACGAAAATAAAGGATGGCAGTTCAGAAGATACGTCACACGAATCAAAACTTTTTTCTGTGGTGTATATGGAACAGGTTGGAGCTTTAAATCTTAAGTGACACACGCATCATTATTTTCTGAACTAAAATTAATCAAAAATAGATATAAAGGTGAATACCTATACTAGTATTACTGCTACTTATAACAATATCGGACATTTTCATAGGCGCACATATCCACCACGCTAGTGCTCAAGGCGCTCCAGCTTTTACCCCAGCTCTAATAGGCTACCGTTTTTGGTGCTCAAAGCATCAAGGAATTCCTTCCTACCGATTCCCATTTAACACCTGGGTGGAGAGTGGAAAATGGAGATTAGAACCTTCAAGATGACCGTCTCGAGTAATGGAAACTCACACTCTCTCCTAAGGAGAATTTGTATAGAACAGCGGGTTGCCTTTGGAACCACTTCTATCTTTACTAATGGGGTCCAGGGGTCCGCCTTAGGGCCCCTGGATAGCCGTCGAGAGCGATAAAAAATTACTCTAATCCATCCCTTGAAATTTAAATTGCACTGCCCCCATTGTGTGCTCCTTTTAAAGACCACAAAAAGCTCTCGGAATAAACATTCCATTCATTCAGCAATAGCAGAACACACTCTTAATACTGGACACAACATTCCATGGGATAAAAAAAGGAAGTTATCCTTCACTCTTACGCTATACATTGTTACCTTTCTTCGCTCCAGTGATCTCGCGGCAGCAGACAGCAAGAAATGGTGTAGATAATAACAAATGCACAGGAGTGGCTGTTAGATGCTTAAACTACATAAAACCCACACTTTCTCCGAGTTTGTATACAACAGCGGGTTGCCTTGGGAACCACTTCTATCTTTACTAATGTGGTCCAGGGGTCCGCCTTAGTGCCCCTGGATAGCCGTCGTGAGCGATAAAAATTGCTCTAATCCATCCCTTCAAATTTAAATTACACTGCCCCCATTGTGTGCTTCTTTTAAAGACCACACAAAGCTCTCGGAATGAACATTCCATTCATTCAGCAATAGCAGACAGAACACACCCTTAATACTCGACACAACATTCCATGAGATAAAAGAAAGGGATTTATCCTTCACTATTACGCTATACATTGTTACCTTTCTTTGCTCCAGTGATCTCGAGGCAGCAGGCAACAAGAAATTGTTTAGATAATGAAAAATGCACAGGAGTGGTTGTAAGAAGCTTAAACTACATAAAACTCACATTCTCTCCGAAGGACAATTTTATGCAACCACTTATAATATCTTTACGGGTGTGGTGCAGGGGAGAGCCCTTGCCGGTAGTATAGGGTTGTTCAGGATTTCTTACATTCCTTTTGATTTTTTCAAATCTTTCTTTCGAACTCCTTACAAATTTCAAAATTCTGTATTTACCTTAAAATAAGGCATATTCAAGACACTGTCCGGGCGGTCCGGACTTTGAGAAGCCCTGTCCTACAGCCTGTACGTGGATGCTAAAACCGACTTTCCACAAGTAAGATAAGTAATATAAGTAAGAATGGGAGGTGTCGGTGACTGCTTGTTTTCTTAAAAATGCACCATGATTACACATGACTGCATTCATTCTTCTAATTCACCTCAAAATCTGATATCCCTCATGCCGGCCCTAATGTTCATCACAGTGCATCGTTTTGCAATGATGCGATTTCATGTGGTAAATAAATGAATGGTTAAAGATATTAGTTGACTTCAATATCATGCAATAAAAGTGTATAAAGAAACTGGGTGGAGCAGTTTTGGAAAAGACGATTATGTGTTACATGTGCGAAATGAACTTTGTGTATACTGGGCGTGCTGTAAGGTCTCGGAATCATGATCAGAATTTGACTGACACTCTTGATTAAAAGCATTAAACTGCACACAGAAATTAATACATGGGACCTCACACACATGTGCCTTAACTGTTTGGTCCAAACACTTCAGCTATGTATTGTCATTTCATAAAATGGGTTCAAGAATGTAGCCAGTGAGAAGTGTCGGAACAGATCACGTTTGCGTGCATTCATTTTTACCATATGCACGAGGAGTGCATTTTGGCGATAAAAATCGTGCAAAAAAGGAGAAACAATATACAAAAAATGTAATACACAGCAGCGAGGGCATTAGTAAGAATCACTATGAATATGACTGACAAAGAAAGCGGACAAAATATACAGTTCTTCAGGTAGACAAAGGAACATCCCTTCACTGCTATTATGTAAAAATGTGTAGAACAGGTGTCACATGCATAGTCACCTTTTTACATAATAGCAGTGAAGGGATGTTCCTTTGTTTACCTGAGGAACTGTATATTTTGTCCGCTTTCTTTGTCCGTCATATTCATAGTGAATTACCCCATACACGGTTCCTTTGGAACAGTCTAACACGCCCGAGGCGATAGCTGAGGGTGTTTGGATTGTTTTGAAGGTACCGAGTGTGGGTAATTTTACTAATGCCCGAACAAAATGTATTACTTGTTTTATAACATGATTTTACTAATGACCGGTCATAAGTATTTACTAATGACAAGTCATTAGTAAAATCGGAAAGGTGAAAGAAAGGAATAGAATCAATTAAGTCGCTATCCTTTGACCCCATGCTCCAAGCCGCCGAAAAGTTATGTGCTAATCGGCAACTGTTGACCAGATGGTGAGATAAAAGAGCGCGTGAAATTTCAGGATTTAGAATTCCTCCATCAGAAAGTGGTATCCCAGCAACTGTTTGCTGTCCCTTTCAATGATTTCTCATCAAGTGTTTAATGTGTAATGAGTAGAACAAGCGAACACAAACTTGTGTAATGTTAACTTTTTTCCAACTGCAAAAATACAAAAAACACGCGAAAACACGCATTAGCAAACTTAAAGTTATCGAAGATTGTAAATCATGGATTAAACGGGACATTAAAACACAAATGAGCGCATTATCCTAAAATATTGAGTTTTTTTCAGGAGCATGGAACTTCAAAGCCAAGTGGGATGTTACATATCCTATTGTTACACTTTAGATCTCACGAATGCGTTTGAATTTATAACAAGAGTTTTCACCTCCCTGGTAAAATTACGTGTAAGGCAAAACAAATGCCTGGCCACGTGTACGCTCTCAACCAATCATTTGATTAGGATCCGCTTCATCATCTTATAAAAAGTCATAATGCACGCCGCGTGTAATTCAATGGATGTTTACGAGAAGTCCACCATGCATGCACAGTTTCTTTACG
Source organism: Strongylocentrotus droebachiensis (assembly GCA_035222895.1). Lineage (NCBI taxonomy): Eukaryota > Metazoa > Echinodermata > Echinoidea > Camarodonta > Strongylocentrotidae > Strongylocentrotus > Strongylocentrotus droebachiensis. The sequence goes on along the minus strand of JAVYIG010000282.1, from coordinate 421,815 downwards.
AGGCCACTGCTGACGTGATCGTCTGTGGGCGCACATTAATTGTTATGAAGGTTGCGAGAGACATGTTATCGCCTTGCTGAGATTTGATAGTAGACCCTTCTTATAAAACAAATAATACACAGGTTTTCGTTCGTGACGCTATGGCGATGCGGCGCTATTTGGGTATTCACAATTGGCACAAGATGCACTCGGTTGCGCCTCGTGCATTTGATTGCACCATTGTGAATAAGGGAGTTTACAGATAGCACATGGTACAAATGACCCCAAATATCCACAGATCTTTTACACATGGAGAAGTTCCACTTTGATCATATTAGAATAATAACTGCCAAAGTCCTAGATGTGCTTCATGAATACCTTTTGTTTGCCCTCTTGAAAAGAATACTTCCACCTGCGTATCATAGAATGTACCGTTGGTGCATAAATGAATAATGTTACATAACTTTCATGAGCTCATATCTAGTATAATTCTCTGTGGGTTTTACCTTTTTGGTACAAATGACCTTTATCTGCCCATGCGCAGATTGTATTTGTAAACTGCCTTATACCCTCGTGCGCCGAATCGCCATTGCGCACTCACACCTGTGTATTATTTGTATAATTTCCAACATGAGGGTATTTGAGGAGAAATCCTTTACGCGGACATTTATGATATAAATTCCTTCCATTATCATGACGTAAAATATTGAGAAAGTTCACAAATTATTAATCCACCTTTACCAGAGCCTAAATTTCTCTTTAAAAAAACAACGAATGACAGGGATATGTTTAAAAAAAATAGATGATGATGACACTGATAAGGGGAGTACTTATATAGCGTAAATTAATTCAGAACATGATCTATGAGCTTTTCATTTTTTAAATACGATATTGCATTAACATACATTATATCAGAACATAGAATACATTAACATATAAGAGCGATTCAACCAAATATATTAATACAATGAAATCAATAAAAATTATTGTCTACAGATGTACATGTGAATTAGCCCATATTGAGAGAAAAGGGGAGATGATAAAGCATATTTACTCGCAATAGGTGTTATTTGTGATGGGATAAGCCGCGTCCACTGAAGTTATTTTGATACGAGTCGCCGAGGTCGTGTCAATGTCAGCAATCGTTCCTTCTTTCTTAGTTTCCCTTGATAGAGTGGTAACCGGCACTAACCTACACTACAGAAATTTAATAAACAAACAAACAAAATACGATTGTTAATCGCATGCTTAGATACGGTTGCAGTGGGAAAATAGTTAAATCAGAACTGATTTTATTATTTACTATATAAATCTATGTATCTACCTATTATTGCTTAGTCCTCCAAGACAAAGCAGTCATTCGAAACAAAAAATCACAGATGTGCATACCCCCCAACACCCCGCTATACCTGTCACGCTCACACAACGCCAGCATGTAAACTTCCTCTCTTAAAGCGGTCCCAGATACAGAACAGGGACATGTTGCTAACAAGGAGAGGGGCCGGAGGGAGGGACATAGGTAGATACATATATTTATATAGTAAATAATAAAATCAGTTCTGATTTAACTAATTTACCACAATAAATCATATGTATCTACCTATTATTGCTTAGACCAACACAGATGCAAGCGGGAGGCATGTCCCAAACAAAAAAGGTTAGCGGGGAACCAACGAAGACGAAGCCACCAACAACGATGCCGTAGCAAAACGCTCCTCACTCGCCGGCACATCCTAAAGATAGCATGCGATGAACGTATTCGGCGACAACCAAAAGGCAGCCTTCATAATATCATGAAGGGCAACCCCAAAACAAAGCCCAGGAGGTACCAAGACCCCTGGCATCATGCGCACGAGGACGCACACCCTCCGAGAGGGCCTCGGGACCCGCAGTCTGAACCGCCTCCACAATCCATCCAAAGATAGATTCCCACGAGACAGGTGAGACGGGCTCCCGCCTGATAAGAAAAAGCAGAACGCTATCAAGGCAAAAACCAAAAACCCCAGAGGGGTAAGGAGAAAACTGATCCACCTACCGACTCCTCTCACAGAGGAGTAGCAAGGGAAAAGGACAGTGGGAGTCTAGCCACCAACAGGCAAAGACCCCGCAAAAGACTAACAACAGCACAGAGCTTCACAGAAGCCGAGCTTAGCAAAACGGATCCCGAAACAGACCGAGAACCAGAAACACCAGAAAGTGTAACCGAGTCCAACCAAGATACCCCGGGGGCAGGGGCAAAGCCCCCACCAGCCACCTGGGCGGCCGGTGGCCTTCTCAGATGAGGCCAAAATCGGAGACACACAATCCGAAAACAAACGCTTCCTACCCTATACCGAAACGTCGGGTGACGAAGCCTGCCCAAACACCTTAAAAGGCTGTAGAGTTTAAGCTACAGAACCAGCCCGATCATCACTATCATGCTACACCGCACCAAGCTGCAACACTTTGTGGTAGAAACCACCCCGTGACCGGGGGCCCTCTGTCACGGAGGCAACTCAACAGAGAACCCGAAACACATAAGAAAACCGTCAGACAGAGTCCAAGTCAGACTGACGGACCGAGGGCACCAACCTCCCAAAACGGGGCAAGGCGCCGATAATAGCTGCCCCCAGAGGAGCACTAAATAAACAGCCGGAGGCTTAACCCCAAACAAGAGCCGACGGCACAAGGTGGCAAGCCAACACAGCAACAGGCAATCTGGGCCTAAAAGGTCTAACGGATGCCGGAGAAGTAACACCCGAGACTCATAAATCAAACCCGAAACTGGGTCAGGCATATGACCGGGGCCGACTCAAAAGCCGTCCAAAGCACGGGCAAGAAAAAAGGAGTAAACCTCCGCCTGAAAAACCGCGAAGCCCGCCGCCAGGTTTACTGAAACTTCAGTAACCCAACTAACAACTCCCATAAACATGGAGACAACTTACACGCCACAGCAGACACACTCGCAAACTCAGCGAATACAACTGACAACGAGTACGGTGCGACCGAGTCCGGCCCAAAGCCAGCCGGCGCACGGGCAGAAATAGGCACCAAGCCCTCGCCCGAACGGGGTGATAAATTTGATGCCAAAAATATTGGCGTCTGCCGGAACAACTGGAAGCCCCAGTAGTCCGAGCGAAAGAAATATCAAACCCCCAAAAAAAACTCAAAGCCGCCTGAGCGGAAACAGAAACGGCCGACTGAAACGTTCGACGCTAAACCCTGGCCGCCAAACCACCACTCCGCCTCCTCAGCCGGAGGGAACGGAGCAGTATCGCCTCCCCACTCCAACGAAAGACTTAGCGAATAGAAACACCTCGCTTGAGCAAACGGGGTCACTCGCGAACCCAATGATGGTTGTGAAACCAGGGTCAATTTCGCCCCCGACGACACGAATTGCTGTAAACAACTACGCACAGCCCGCGTCTCCTACGAAGCTGGCCGGTCCGGACAAGACAGCACGGCTTGTAACAGAATTATATCCCCGGCAACAGCCCTAAATAAACTGCCACTCATGGGGGATGGACACAGTCCGAACTCGGCGGAACAGTAGTCGTTTGTCAAAACGCCCCGAAGCTCAGCCTGAGCGGAGGCAGAAAAGGCAGACATCGGCGAGAATTTCGACTTCGCCTTCTTAGCTCCTGTCCCAGCCGAAACTTGGCGGACGAGCCCTTACGTTCCTTACCCCTAAAAACGGGGGACGTAACAAACTCCACGGCCCTGCCAGAGCCTTAGCTCTAGCTACTGGGCAACGTAACCATGGCCGCGAACTCCACCGCCTCTCCCTCCAAAAGCGGGGGACGAAGCGAACTTCGCGGCCGTGCTAGAGCGTCAGCTCCAGATCACGGAAAGTCAAAGCGAGCCTGAACACTTTCATTTCACGGCGGCGATTACATGCATCTCGCTAGAGAAAAAACAGGGCCCCTCTCGACAAAGTTGGTCGTGAAAAGCCGGAACAACTCCGCGCTCAACAGCACAAACTTAGCTCCAGCCCCAGCCGAAACCGGGTGGACGAGCTCTTCCGCTTCTTACCCCCAATACCGGAGACGAAGCGAGCTACACGGCCGAACTAGAGTTTAAACTTAAGCTAAACAGGCGGTGTGAACAGGGCAACAAGCTCTGTCGCCTCTCACTCGTAGATACAGGCGGCGAAGTGAGCTACACGGCCTCACTATCCATAACCCAACTTTACGGCCGGTGTGAATAGGGCCTCGAGCCCCTCCGCTTCTCACCCGTAAAAAACGGGTGGTGAAACGAGCTTCACGGCCCTATACTAGAGCTTCAGCTTTAGCTTTACGGGCGGTGAACATGATACGAAAACGACACACCGAGAGGGGCCCAAAAACCACCTCCGCACTAATTACCTCTGCTAAAAGAGGAGGCTTAACAAACCACGAGCTGGGTACCATCCCTTCCAACCACCAGGCGATCGTTCAAAAACGAAACAAAGCCTCAAACTAATGTCCCCACAAAGGAACAGATCAGCCGTACGTGGCAATACCCTCACAAAAAGATGGGATATCACGCAAAAAGTCCGCCCTGCACGAGAAAATAAATTCGTCAAAAGAGGTATAGAATCGGGAGAAGAACGCTGTCGAAACAGCGAAAACGGAACACTACCACCAGCACTGGGGCGAGAAAAGTAACACAAAGATACGTCTCTAACAAAACCCTCGCGTCAGAGCCCAGACCCGAAAAACGACTCGGGCCCGAGGCCAGCTGCGAACCCTCCGAGACAACGGAGGCCGAGTCCCAGTCACACTGACAATCAAGCATGACCAAATCATACGGCTGAGGGAATAAAACCCCACTGAGGTAAACAACCCCTCACCCAGCAGAGCGCCGAGAGAAACGGGCGCCGGAGAAACAAAGTCTAACCGAGCGCCGACTGTAAGAGGCAAAGATTCTGAAGTCAGAATAGCGGTACTCGACAATTCAGAAAAATAATTTGAACCCGAAGACAAATGACAGGCTCCGCTACACCACTAGCCGGAGCACGGGGGACGGAAAAAACCGCACCCGATACCGTGCCGGGTGACAAATTCGACATCAAAGTTTGTTCACCCGCCGATACAGATGGGGCGCCCAGCTGACGGAACAACTGCAACATGAGAGCCCTGAGCTCTGCCTGCGCAGAACTCGACAAAGACGACACCGGCGTCGATTTCTTGCCTTCTGAGCCCGCGAACCAGCCAAAGCATGGACGCTCGAACTCTTCCGCTTCTTACCCGTAGCAACGGGGGACGAAGGGGACTTCTCGGCCTAGCTAGCTTTCTCAAGCATAGCTCCACGGCCAAACTGACTCGAACCGTCACGCTTTACTGCTTCTATAGAAACGTGAGCGAGACCTTGGCGACAGAGTCCCAGCCACACCAACAGCCTAAAGCTGAGGCCAGAAAACCAGTGAGTCAAACGACTCCTCTCCCGGAGACGCACCGAGAGAAGCGGGCGCCGTAGACACAAAGCCTAACGAAAAGCCGACTGTATGGGGTGACAAAATCAACGCCACAGGAGGGACACCCAAGAATCCGGAAAAATAATCCGAATCCGAGGACAAAAAGCACGGCTCCGTCGAACAACACCAGCCGGGGCACGGGTTACGGTAGGCACCGAACCACAAGCGTGCCGGGTGACAAATTTTTCGCCAATTTGTGCACCTGCCTAGACAATAGGGACTTTTAGAATGAGTGAACGAGAACACGACGAACGCCGACTGATCATGCGTGTCAACGTACTTAACTGCCCATGTTGGCTACAATTAGAAATATTTTAGATTGCACTCGACGATATGCATGCAGGAAGTAACACAATAAACATCACGGACAAAGAAAGAGGACATTCCTCATTCTACCCTCAACAAAAGAACATCCCTTCACTGCTAATATGTAAATATGTGTAGAACAGGTGCATGTGACACCTGTTCTACACATTTCAGCATGTAAAGGCGCTTTATAAATGTCAATATGTATGTATTGCATGTACTAGATTTAGGAAAATCAAGGTTGACGCATTCTCGATCGCCGACTGAGACCACGTGACGCAGGCGCAATGCCTTAAAATGACGTCACACGTTGCAGTCAAAGCTCTTGACGTGCATTTCTAAAAGTCCCTAATAGCCCACCAACCCAGACAAAGCCTGGGCGCTCGGACCCTTCTGCCTCTTACCCGCTACAACGGGGGACGAAGGGAAGGCTTCCTGGTCTTGCTAGCTTTCATAAGCTCGGCAATACGATCGATTGACCTGTGCCGTCTCGCTTCACTGCTTCTAAAGAAACTTGAGCGACAACCCCTAACAAAGGAGGCATCTCGGCCGTGTTAGCTTTGTCAAGCTCGGCTCTAGGGTCAATTGACCTGGGTCATCACGCCTCACTGATTCCATAGAAACATGAGCGAAACCCCTACGGTATAGTGTAACCGGGACCCTCACACAGCAATGCCTCGAGAGAAGCTTAGGTGAAACACCTTGCTCGGTGTGACCGGGGTCTGTTCGCTTCAACACTTCGTGCGAAGCTTCAGCGAAACCCTTTGGTCAGTGTGACTGGGGCCTGCTCGCGTGAATGCTTCTTGAGAAGCTTCAGCGAGCTGCTCGAGCGTCAAACTTCGTGAGAAGCCTCAGCGAGCTCAGACCGTGGCGTGTCACTGGGGTGATTACAGGCACCTCATATGTGAACGCAATCCGGGTCGACTTCATGCTTGAATGCATGGCTCGTGCTTCGCACGGCTGTTGTCTCGCAACAGAGCACAGGGGCCGTGAAGCCCGGGGCCTCTACAAGTCATGCTAACCCACGAGGGGGAGAGCCGCTGGTAGGAGTCTCTTTATTCAGTGTCAATGAATCTTAGACCTCGACATACTGGCGCCGGAACACAGCCCGCTGGCTGGCCCGGACGCGGTATCCGTCGGTAACTTACTACAGGGCAAAACTCCAGACACACCAGGCATAAAATACCCGGTGCGGGGAGCAACCTGTCTCGAGCCTGTACTCGAGACGCCCTTACCTCCCCCCTCCTGCCGCACCAAACCCACTCGCTAGTGAGGTGGTGACAACAGCCGTAACTGGGGGAAGTGAATCCACTCCAAAACCAGACGCCTTGTCCATTGGAAAATCTGTGGATGAGACAAAACAAACTTTCGAACGAAAGCAAAACACAATAAAACAAAGTAACCACAGTTACTAAAAACAAAATCGACGAGCAACCAGCGTCAATCACAAACAAACTGCGTCGTTTATAAACACACGACAAACTCGAACAAAACAACAGCGTCGTTTATAAACACACGACAAACTCGAACGAAACAAAGCGTCGTTTATAAACACACGACAAACTCGTAACAAAACAACCCTAACGTAGCAAACAACTACGAAAGAGAAAAACGCATATGTAGCGTCAACAAAGAACTTAACACACAGCGAGCTCTAATACAAAAGAGCCGCACCGTATACACACACGTAAACAACACACGAGGTATGCACAAAGAAATCCCGTAACATTCAAGTTTAACACACACAGTGAAAAAGCCCCGGAACACAAAACACTGTGCCCGGGACCGAACTCAAAAAGGGAAGTACGCTCGGCAAAATGAACACTAAATTCTTGCCAAGACTAAAGTGATTGAGGGTTAAAAAACCGAACCAAAATGTATCAAAACAAATTGGAACTGGATAATGACAGAAAGAATGCACCAAAAACGCTGCGAGGAGCAAAAAACCCCAAATTCAGCGCTAGTGACTTATCTGCACTCCTTAACGAATGACCGCGAAAAGAAGAGAGGAAGTTTACATGCTGGCGTTGTGTGAGCGTGACAGGTATAGCGGGGTGTTGGGGGGTATGCACATCTGTGATTTTTTGTTTCGAATGACTGCTTTGTCTTGGAGGACTAAGCAATAATAGGTAGATACATAGATTTATTGTGGTAAATTCACAGTTATTCATGACAATTTACTGCTTTCATTACTCACGAATGGATTTTTCTTTAAATCTTAGTCGTTAGAAACATAGCTCGGTAGCAGTGAGTATTGTGAAAGCTATAGAGTCGCTTCGGAAATTACCAGTTTAGTATTTGTGAGAGATGCTGGGATCATTGCGAAATGATTTACAGTGTTAGTAGCAAATTTTCAAAATCAAATTCTAAAACGGTCTGAATATTTTTTTACATGTCAAAACTTTCATGCAACATATACAACTTAAAGACGGTGTTTTTAATTACTGGCGAATGAGCTAATTGTCTTAACAGGCTTAGTTATAACGGGCATTTAACACCAAAAATGCAATCAATTAGAGAAATCTTACCCCGATACAGACATCCGTTTGCATCCAAACTCGGAATCTCTTTTTCATATCAACTTCACCCAGGTTGAACTGAACGGAAGCGACACCGTATGTGCTTGGATGAATACCGAGCGCGTCAAAAGAATGCTTGAATCCATCTTCTTCATACGGTGAAGGATCACCCACGTCCACTGAGTTTCCAAACTCGATCAAGGAGTTGCGGTCACTTTCAACTATAGCAAGAGAGGGAGAGTGTGGGTGTGTGAGAGAGAGAGGGAGAGAGAGGAAGTGAAATAGTTAGTTAAGTGTAGAATTCGTTCGAGGGAAATTGGACGGAGGAAAATAATTAATTAATTAGGAAGACATTTCTAAATAAACGTGGAATCAATGTGCCTCTTAGGCTGTGCGTTAACTGCCTCAAAATGTAAGGCGGCATATTCAGCACAAGAATTGTCACGACGTTCACCCCCCCCCCACACACACACACACACGCACATACACGCACACACGCACGCACACACACGCACATACGCGCACACGCACTCACACACACACACACACACACACGCACACGCACACGCACACACACACATACACACATCTGGAGAACCATAATATTGGTTGAAGTGATGTACACGGGCGGTTCAGCGACGTAACATCCCCCCCCCCCCCCTTGTGAATTTGGATATACGCCACTAAACGCATTCAGTTGTACCGGGAAACACTCCAGAACAACAATGTAAATTCAATCTGGTCACAAGACGGAAAGATCTTTGCCTTCACCAAGGAAAACAAACGTGTTCACATCAACTCCAGACATGATATTGATAAACTATAGGAACTGTTCGAGGCATAGAATGATTTGTAAAGTTATAAGTACCCGTGTATAATTTGCCTAAAAAATGTATATAACAACCAGAATGCACTCCAATGTGTCAAATGTACCAACTGGTGTCACCTTACATGCTCTCGTGAAAATATTGATGTATTTTTAAGTATCGATGACTGGATATGTCCAAAGTGTTATTTTAACGAACTCCCTGGAAACATTTTTACTGAAGAAAAAAATGTGAAATCACATAACAATAGTTCGGGTAGAAGTCAAAGAGAAAAAATAAACATTGATGCCCAATTGGAATCATTTCACAAATTCGATGTTTTACGTGAAAAGGGACTAAAATGTGTGCAATTGAATATTGTGAGTTTGTTGAAAAATTTTGACGAGTTGAAGTCTATTTTATTCCAGAATGATATCCATGTTTGTGCTTTAAATGAAACGAGGCTTGAAGCTGAAATTGATGATACTGAAGTCTCGATATCTGGTTATTCACTTATACGGAAAGATCGTAATCGAAATGGTGGGGGTGTGGCCATTTACATACAAAATAATATTGATTATAAAGTCTTAGAAGATCAGTCTCTGCTTGAATTAGAAGCAATCCTTATTATGATAAATATAACGAACTCTCAACCCATTCTATTTATGAATTGGTATAGACCACCGAGTTCCAGGCGTGATACTTTATTTGCTTATGAAAATGTATTAATATTTATGAATAATTTTAATTCAAATTCAATTATAGTAGGGGATACCAACTTTGATATCTTTAAGAAGCCACTTATTTCGCAAACAAAATACTATGATCAACTAAATACTATTCATGGGTTGTATTATATTAACACCACTAAGTGCACTAGAATTACTAGTGATACAGCTACACTTATAGATCACATGTTGACGAATGATCAAAACAAGATAAAGGCGTCTGGTGTTATTGATGTTTGTATGGGCGATCATTATATGAATTACCTGATATGGAAATCACCCAATTTACTCACTCATGCTCATAATCTTGTAACTTTTAGGTAGTCTAAGGGTGTTGATTTGGATGCTTTTCGAAATGATTTAAAAAATATTAATTGGAGCGACGTTGAAAATGTTGTTGATATTGATGATTCCGCTAAGAATTGGGAAGCTATGATATTATCTGTGATAAACAATCATATGCCTTTGAGAACGAAACGGATGAGGAAGCAATGCTCTCCTTGGTCATGAAGAAATGAGTCAATTTTTAATTTGATGAAAGAGAGAGATAAAGTTAAAAAGAAAGCTATTGTTAAGCAAAGTAATGAGCTATGGACTGAATATAGACGTTTAAGAAATAGGGTTACATATGCTATCAAAAAGGCGAAAAAGCAACACTATACAAATAAGTTATTGCAATGTACAAATCGGAACGATACATGGAAAGTTCTGAAATCGTTTTTGCCGAAAAATAACGTCTCTCCAAGTCACGCATGTACGGATCTGTTTAATAAAGCATCTCGATTCAACGATCATTTTGCTAATGTTGTAACAGAGTTGTTGAAAAAACATCAAGAAAGTAACTTTGGGGAAAATGAATTTCATTCAACTATTAATGATGCACCTTGTCCAAATAAGTTGAAATTATCTGTTGTTTCTGAAGCTGATGTAATGAGAGAGATTAATAAGTTACAAAATAAGAAATCATGCGGAGTTGACGGTATAACCGTTCAGGTACTCAAGTCGTGTGCGGATATTTTGATTAAACCAATTACATATCTGATTAATGAATCTATAACTGATGGTAAAGTCCCAATAAGATGGAAAATAGCTAAAGTAATTCCGCTTCATAAAAAAGGTGATAAATCTAATCCAGACAATTATAGGCCTATATCCTTGCTTCCTTGTATTTCTAAAGTACTATAACGCATAATCCAAATCCAATTAGTTAGCCATCTTCATGCAAACAATATACTTGATTCTGTGCAGTCTGGTTTTAGGGCTCGCCATTCAACTGTCACTGCTTTAGTTAAAGTTACGGATGATTGGTTAATGGCAATGGATGAAGGCAGGTACACGGGGGCAGTCTTCGTAGACCTATAGAAGGCTTTTGATACGGTTGACCATCAGGTGCTCTTAAATAAACTGTATTCTATCGGTTTAGATGAAATGTCGTTACAGTGGTTTGAGAGCTATCTGTCTGAGAGAAGAATAGTTACCATGATTATTAATGTTATGTCAAATGAAAGAGTTTTAACTCATGGTGTGCCCCAGGGTTCACTACTGGGCCCACTTTTATTTACGATATTTATAAATGATCTTCCTAAAATTGTCAATCTTTGTCACGTACATCTATACGCAGATGATACCGTAATTTATTTTTCGCATAAATGTCCCACTGTTGTTGAATCTGTCTTAAATGATGAAATGGAATATCTTGATAAATGGATGTCTCGCAATAAGTTATTAATCAATTATACAAAAACTGTTACCATGCTCATTGGCACCCGTCATAAGTTATCAAAGTGTAATGTACTTAATGTAAAAATAAGAGATACAAATATTGTTAAGGTTGACAGTACAAAATACCTCGGTATCAATATAGACAATGAATTAAAATGGGATGCTCATATAAATATAATGTGTCAGAAAATCAGTAAACTTATTGGCTTCCTTGGTAGATTAAGACATATTATAAATGAATCTGATTTGAATCTAATTTACAAATCCATAATTATTCCACATTTCGACTATGGAGACATTGTTTGGCAATCCGCAACTAAATCCTCCCTTTCACTTTTACAAAAGCTTCAAAACAGGGCGGGCCGTGTGATAATGAAAGTAAATCCTTATTCTCATACATCCAATCAACATGTTCATGATACTCTAAATTGGGACTTTCTAGACTGCCGTTACAAAAAGCATGTATGTACTATGATTTTTAAGATATTAAATAATTACACTCCGTCTTATATGTCAAATAATATCAAATATCGCACGCATAATTATTCATTTCGCTCATCCCGAAATCTAGATCTCCCTAAACCGAATTCAAATAATTGCAAAAGAACATTCTTCTATAGGGGGGCGACACAATATAACCAACTACCAGAACACATCCGAAATGTAACTACATTAAGATCCTTCCATACCCTAATAACTGATATTTTTTCTTAGCACACTTCCTTAAACTCAAATGATTTTGCATAACTATGTGTGTGTGTGTGTGTGTGTGTGTGTGTGTGTGGGTGTACGCGTATGATATTATTTTTGTATATTTTGTTACCTTGGTATTTAAAAAGTTGTATTTATGTTTTGTTTCTATTCTGCTTTATGTCGCTTTTATGTTAATATTGTAGTGTAAGGACCCCAAGGAAGAACAGTAGTGTTCTGTAAACACTGCTGAATTGGGCTATCCACCGATTTTTGTCTATGTACATGTATAAATATTTTACTTTGTATTTTTTTTACTATGTATGATATTTTTATCTGATTTCGGAAATAAAAACAACAACAACAACAACTGTTGTAGTATATACTTGAGTTGTTGCTGGCAGTGTTGTGTCTCAATATCAAGCCCTTCTTTATGAGTAAAAGTATATTTGAATGATTCTACTAGTTCAGTGTTATCATGCATATAGGCCCGAATTCACACAGGAGGTTTGTAGACAAACCTAGGTTTATGTGCGTCATATGGCGGGTTTCGATGCGTTTCAGACCAAGGTTCAGACAAACCTTGGTCTAAAACGCGTCAAAACGCGTCACAATTATGACACACATAAACCTAGGTTTGTCTACAAACCTCCTTTGTAAATTCGGGCCATTGGGTTTGATACACAATGTAAGATTATATTAGCTCGGGTCCAGCTCCACCCTACATTACATATAATGCTGTAATGCTTTCGCTCTCCAATGTCGCACAAATGTGCTTAATCAGATGAGATTTACTCTACGTGGGTTTACCTGGGTGTAAAGACTTAAAGCTACTTAATTCACAAAAGGATAAATTATATTGTACGGATTTTTTTTTAATCCGATGCTCTCTTGTGCAAGACTTAAAGAGAAGGTTGAGCTCCGGGAGAAGTGAAACATATTGTGTGAGTTTTTCCATTCTTTTCAGAATAGTGTGGGAGAATATCATTACGAAAAATGTCCTTCCAAAAAAGGGCATTGATCTGTATGAATGGCCTCATATTCGAAATATGTCAAGATATAGCTGACGTGTACTTTGGACCAAACCTTTATACCATGGTGTGGTATAGATCAGTTAAAGTTGCCCATGTCGCGTATACGTATTGGTGTGTACTGTAAGGTTCTGGAATCATCAAAATAATAAGAAATTTGACCAGGTCTTGGTTAAAGTAACAAGCACTGTACGCAGCAAGATGTATATGGGACTACACAACCACTTTACGCAGCAAGATGTATATGGGACTACACAAACATTTGGCATAAAATATGGTCCTCATTTTTAAGCTGTTACATGTCATATTTAGAATATAAAGGCATTTGAAGAGCCATGCTTTTCAGGGAACTATTTTTCTCTGATGTTCTCTCACACTTGCATAATAACAATGAAAACACACCTGTTCACCTCTCCCCAGTACACAACCTTCTCTTTAACTCTTATCATGCGTCGAAGCGTTTGCTTTTGTACCAATTTATACAACACCTACGTGGATCCTTGTCATTTGATTGGAGGATTGTTGGTCACATGATATTCAATAGATGTTCTATTGCACAGGCGTGCATTTTTGGTTATATTCGCCGTGTATGTTTGGTTATATGCAGACTGCGTACCTCTCTGCCGTGCGCGTATTGAACTCATAACCATTCATTATTTGTATAATATTTGATAAGAGTATCAATTTAATATTCTGCCCTTCCACGAGTGGCGATTATTGTTCACCTCTCCCCAGTACACAACCTTCTCTTGAACTCTTATCATGCCACAGGGCTAATCCCCATTGTGCCATCCCCAAATCCCCCCCCCCCCCCCCCGTGCCAGGTACGCGATGGTTGTATGGGTTCGTTCAAGCGATTTTTCGAAGCTAGAATCACAAACATGAATCATGCAGTTACAAAACACAGTTACTGCGGGAGAGCGTTCAAGCGATTTGTCATCAACGCTGATTCTAGCTCATTTCGAGCCCAGCCACTGCACACACAGAATTATAAGAAGGAGAAGGATTATAGCGAGACGTTCCGCATCGCCGTAATCCGGCAGGTGTCACGTGATCAGCGCCATGTTGATGGTCCCATAGCTATAACCACAGAATAACTTCGCGCTGTTGTTGTTAATGGGATTTGATTGATACTCTGGATAAACTACATGTACATCTATACCGTACAGTACATGCATTTTCCATATCACAAGATTATTTATTTATTCTGTATACAAGCATATCAGTACTTATATTAGGATGTACCTGCAATAAGTTACATGTAATTCATTTTTGAAAGGTGAAGTGCAAGCCATATTATGTACATGGAATTTCTGCATTTTTTTTCCTTGCCATTGTACATGAATCAGTTTTAAAAAAATTCAAGCAATATGAATGAAAGTGTGCACATTCAAGTCATGAAAAAATGTACTACTGTACATGTTCATGTATTTTCCATATCACAAGATTGTTTATATATTCTGTTTACAAGCATACCCGTACTTAAATTAGGATGTACCTGTATTAAGTAAATTAACTTTGGAAAGCTGAAGTGCAAACCATATTCACATGTAGGCCTACATGGAAGTTTGTCATTTTCCCCCTTGTCAGTGGTAACATTTACACAAGACTATTTAGCTCCATAAAACAACATTTTATGATTTGATTGTGACATTACTAGAATAAGAAGTTGCCAAATACATTTTCCCCCCTCATTTGATATACATTTTAGGCCTATTTCGCGAACCTATGAGATGCATGAACTGTTAATAGTAAATTTACCTAAAATGTGACTTGCCACATATTTTTTTTTTTAAAGCAGATACCTTTGTGTGCATGTGCATCATCATATGTGAAGAATGTACCGTATCATCAAGATCACGGTCAAGAAATAAAATAAAAAATCTTCATCGAACATGTATTTCATAGATTTTTTTATTGACTTTAGATCAATGCTGGATTTCAATCATCATTTAATTTGTAAAGTGATTTTAAGCGGTGAGAGAGGCTTGCTAAGACCATGGAAGTACTTTCCATGCTAAGACTTTTTTTTTCTTTTAACTAAGATTAAAATTTGCATGAATGTGTGTGTGATTAAATGGATGTGGAGTTATAAAGAGCAAAAAAAGGAATAACAATGTATGTGTCTGTATAATGAGGAGAGTGATTATTAAAATTTGCATCAGTACATGTGTGTGTGTGATTAAATGGGTGTGAAGTTGAAAGGTATCTAGAGAGAAGTCAAAAGGAAATGATACTGTATGTGTCAGAGAGAGATTATTAAGATATTTATGTATGTGTGTTTGATGAAATGGGAGTGGAGTTATACAATTAGGGAGAGAGCGAATGATGATCGAGGGGAGATTTTGGGGAAAAGGACTACTAGGCCTGTATAGCTAGCAATTCTCTAATTCTTTCCCATCAAAGAACTTGAGATCAACATGACAACTAGGCCTTTAGATTTATTTTCTTGGGCATAATAGGCTGCAAAAAAAAAAACCAAAACAGATAGAAATGTCACATTGTGAGAGAGAGGTTCAGGGAAAAGCAACACATCCGTATGTGAGGACAGTAAAAGAGATGACCAGGATGGGACCATCAACATGGCGGCGTGTTCACTCGAGCGTGAAGCCCAGTGCGTGAATTGGCTAGCCGTTGTGTGTGCATAGTGTATGCCCATGAGCCTTCTCCTTCTTATAATTCTGTGACTGCACATCACACTGTGCAGTTTGACCCAGGAAGTATAGGTCAACTTCGGCGCGTGCTTTCTGGAATTGTTTACGGCCGACTGTCGGCTGCTGGTTTGAGCATAGATCGCAATAATAAAACAAAGAATAACATGAGAAAAGATGATAGAAGGAAGAAACTAAGAATAACATAAAGAAAGACAGAAAGAGAAAGTGATAGAAGAATGAAACAAAGAATAACATAAGGAAGGACAGAAAGAGAAAGTGATAGAATGATTAAAACAAAGAATAACATAAGAGAAGGTAATAGAAGGAAGAAACAAAGAATAGCATAATGGAAGACAAAAAGAGAATGTGATATAAGGAAGAAACAAAGAAAAACATAAGAGAAAGTAATAAAAGGAAGAAACAAAGAATATCACAAGGAAAGACAGAAAGAGAGTGATAGAATGATAAAAACAAAGAATAACATAAGAGAAGGTGATAGAAGGAAGAAACAAAGAATAACATATTAAAGGAAGACAGAAAGAGAATAACGTGATCATAATAAATGATCAGAGTCATTCTGGGAGAGTCAAGGATAGACAAAACAATTGCTGGCATAGGCCAGAAATAGCGCGCGCCTTTTACAGCTGTTTAAGCGGTGCCTTTGTGAGACAGCGACATGTGAAATTTACCTCTGTAAAGAAACCGAAAATGCGCACAGCCAGTGAATCTACAACGGTGGAGTTATGCGCGCAGTAAGCGTGGGAACGCCGTGTGCAAGATTTTCTCACTTTCGACTTTATCTCCGCTCGGAGAAGTCCTTTTTCGAGAAGGCTCTACAATTGAGTATACAGATAAGTCTAAATAACGAGAGGAAATCCAAGTATATCGAAAGATGG
Source organism: Strongylocentrotus droebachiensis (assembly GCA_035222895.1). Lineage (NCBI taxonomy): Eukaryota > Metazoa > Echinodermata > Echinoidea > Camarodonta > Strongylocentrotidae > Strongylocentrotus > Strongylocentrotus droebachiensis. The sequence goes on along the minus strand of JAVYIG010000282.1, from coordinate 405,050 downwards.
GAAAGCGGAAATCAAGCCAGAGCCGGGTGGCCCGCCAACCAAAGATTGCTAGGCCTAGACAGTCTACAAGATTAAGGCAGTCTAGCAACGACACCACTCAAGACGTACTCGGCACCTCAACTCCCCGGCGGGCGGGGCGGCCAAAACGGGCGAGGCACTCGAGCGGTAACCCCAACAGTGGACGCTCAGCCACTACCAGCATAAACCCGGCTCCGGAGACTGACGGACCACAATACAGTGGAAACGAGACAACTGGAGCGAACCAGTCATCAAGCCAGCCGCCTTCACATGCACAGCCAATGCAAGGTGAGGTAGACGTAGCTATGCAATCACATTTACCAGAAATATCACAATTTAGTGAAACAACAAGACATAGATTTAACAATCTTGGAAGCGAGAGGGAAAGCAACTTGGTGGTTTCCTTCCCCTCGATTGTACCAAACACCGGTAGCCTATACGCTGGCTTTCAATTACAAATTACACACAACGAGAGTGACACTAGGCCTAGAGCTAGTCATAATTTGAGGGATAATGAAGCCCATCCTCCCACACGGGCAAGCAGTGTCGGGCAATCGATTCAGTCAGGCGCTATTGCCTGGGATACAAGGGGGGAGCACAGTGGTGCACACATATATAACACAGATCAGTCGCCCTTGTTTTCGGTCACTGATAGACTGGGGACTAAAGTACACCACTATATGAAGGAAAAAATATGGAGAGGGCAATATGTAGATTTCAATACACTTCTTGAGACACAAAATATAGCAATATAATTAATGTTAGAGGCAGTAGACGAACAAGCCCCTAATTTAGCAATATCTCACGAAGGGGGAAGGTTAGTGCTGAAATTCGCTACCTTTAATAAAAATAAAATCGTGTCCATTGAATGGTGGACCGATGCATTTTTGTATATATCAGTATTTATTTAGAAGCCAATTTAATTCGCTCACATGAGCTTCTGAAATATGGGCAATTAATTCGATCTGCTGCCTCTCGGTATTATGGGTATGGTTGGAGAGACTACGATATCGAATTTCGACATCGCATGCACAGAAAAGGCGGGCTGTGGTCATCAATAATAGATGGGGAATTGTGGCTCCTTCACGTAATAGGTGGGGGATCTCCGCGAAACATGCGGATACAAGACCGCCCCCAAACCCAATAGGGATCGTGGGCAACCAAGCGGGAATGGGCCACACCCCGGGGGTCGAGCACAATAAAGTTCACACCCAATATGAATAAGGGAAGGGCGCCATTTCGGGCACAAAACTTTCGTGGCGGAGAATGCTATGAATTTAATTACCGGTCAGGGCAATGCTCTAGATAGGCATGCCGCTTTACACACGCATGTACCATTTGTGGTAACAAAGGGCATGGGAAAATCCACTGCACTGGAGTCCAACGGTTAAATTTCAAAGCCATCAAACCCAATAACAAATAATTGCACCTCCAGAAATGGGGAACAAATATAGAAGAATAATAAAGATATACATGGCAATTTGAAAGAAGATAATAACATAACGCAACAGATGAGTGACTTATAATGTTTTTAGCACAAACACCAATTATAACCGAGAACTTAAAAGTTATGTTAAAGACGTATTTTAACAGGGAGGCCGCAGAATTTTTGAAAAAAGGCTTTATTGAAGGCTTCAAATTAAATTACACAGGCCCCCGCATGCCGGCTGATATGCCCAATTTAAAATTAGTGGAAAATAACAAATTAGTAGCATTTGAAAAAAAATTGAAAAGAGGTAAGATTGGGTAGATATTTAGGCCCATTTGAAGTTAGGCCACTAAATAAATTACGGTCGAGTCCTATTGGACTGGTGCCCAAAAAGGTGCCGGGCGAATATCGTTTAATTAACCACTTGTCATACTCACTCGGGTTTCAATAAACGATTTTATTCCGGATAAAGTTTGCAAGGTTGAATACACGAGTTTTGATAAAGCAACAGAATTAATTGTTGAAGCAGGCATAGGTGCCGAGTTAGCAAAAGAGGACATTAAATCGGCATTTGGGTTATTACCGATTCATCCAAATGATTTTGAATTGCTCGGGGTCAAGTTTGACGGCAAATATTATATTGACAAATGCTTACTCATGGGTATCAGATGTGCCCCAGCATATTTCGAATCTTTTTCTACGTTTATTGAATATTGCGTTAGGGAAAGAATTGGCTCCAACAAAATAGTGCACTATGTGGATGACTTCTTATGTGTGGGTTCAATACAAAATGAAGAATTAACATGTAAACAAGTTGTTGATACATTAATATTAGTGTGCAAAGAACTAGGCGTCCCCCTAGCCAAAGAAAAATTAGAAGGGTTTATTATTAGATTGATATTTCTTGGCTTAGAGCTTGATTTAGTACTAATGCAAGTACGTGTACCACAAGACAAATTGGTGGAAATAAGACGGAAAATCGGTAGGGCGCTAGCTCATAAATCAGCCACCGTCAAAAAGATTCAATCTTTGATTGGCTCTTTGAATTTTATTTGCAGAGCTGTACGACCGGGCAGAGCATTTTTACGACGGTTAATAGATTTAATAAAAGGGAAAAATGTGAAAAGTACCAGTATAATGTTGAATGAGGGGGCCCAAGTTGATTTAATTATATGGCTCGAATTTTTGAACCACCATAATGGCATATCAGTCATCCCCCAGGAAGGGTGGGGAGGAGATAACGACCACGTTTTGTACACTGATGCTAGCGGGGAAATTGGTTTCGGAGCCTATTTTGAAGGCAAGTGGTTTAATAACAAGTGGTCGTCGCGCGAAATTATCGAGGGTACGTTAATAGCATGGAAAGAAATGATACCCATTTTACTCTCCATCGCTGCATGGGGGGAGGAACTCCAGAATAGGAGAATAGTTTTGGATACAGACAATATGTTAGTGAAGTTTATAATAAATAAGCAGACATTATTATGTTCGAAAATAATGGAGTTATTACGTAAATTTGTATTGATCTGCTTAAAGAAAAATATTGTTTATAAAGCAGTTTACGTATATATATTTGACAATGGTGTTGCCGACTCCCTTTCATGATTTTAGATGGGGCGATTCCGCAAATTAGCACCAGGAGCACGAGACCGATTAAGTCGCATATTTACGGGAATAGTGCTGACCTAGCAGCAGAAATATATAGATTACTAGGACAGTTTTTAGCAGAGGGATTACAGCGGGCATATTAGAGTGCTGTAGATTCATTTTAAGAGTTTCGATTGAATAGACAATTGAATACATCATGGCCTGCAATAATTATACAGGTTATGGCATTCATCGCACACCTCTCCATTAATGGGAAATTATTATTAATTATTATAAAGCATGTCGCAGCGTTATCACATTTATACAATATGTACAGCTGGGCGGACCCAATTAAATATTTTTAATTAAGAAAATGCAGGAAGGGAGCAGGCGCGACAGATTTATGGTAGACAGTAGAAGACCCATAATTTGGGAACGTTTAGAGACAATTATACCAATATTATATTTTGTATGCTATTTTCATTACGAATCAATGATGTTTTACGCATCATATTTATTAGCATTTTTTTGGGTTTTTGAGAGTGGGAGAATTCACGATTCAAAGGAAGGGCGATGATTTAAATAAGGTCATAGCGAGGGATGACATCAAATTTTGCAGTGGCCCGAAGGGAAGCCTGCTAGTACGTATTAGATTTTTAAAAACCGACCAATACGGGCAAGGAACTACGATTAATATCGGTAGCAATGGGACAGATGAACAGTGCCCTGTGAAAGCCATGAAAGCATACCTCCGTGTAATACCTGATATAGATGGTCCGTTATTTTGTCATCGTGATGGGGCCCCTGTAATTAGGTATTAATTTAGTTCAGTTTTGAAGAGAACCCTATAGCACAACGGGTACAGTGGTAGCCAATATGGCACATACTCCTTTCGAATCGGAGCGGCAATTATAGTGGCCCTGAAAGGCGTTCCCCCAGAACAGATAATGGTAATGGGAAGGTGGCGCAGTTTTGTGTATATGCGTTATATCCGCTAAATATTAGGTGCAATTTAAAATTGATAGGAATAAACGTTATCATAAACATAATAATTATAAGGATAATAATAATGATAACTTTATATACAGCATAATATGTTACGATATTAACGCGCTCCATATAAATTATGCAATATTAATTCCCAATAAGGCCACAACATTACATTAATAGAGATTACTATGACAAATTGGATTTAAATTACTAACGGGCAAACGGGAAAGCAGTAATAATTTTATACAATTATTTAACCTAATTCGTTATAATACAATAAAAAGTTGAACACGACACAAAGTATACAATGTGCAGATCAATTATGTGAAGTGCTCATGTTAATAACCAGAATGGGACTGGAGGATCAACCAGGAGTTACTATCCTGATTAAGCTCCCCCAATCATTAATATTGTCGTAACCCCCATCGCTGCTAGGTTTTACATGTAACACAGAGGAACGATTCCTTCCTTTTTCCTTTTAATGGAAACCTACTATCACATATTTTCATAGTAAATTATAAGTGGGAGAATAAGTAGCCCACGTGTATGATGATATGAATATGAATATAGAACACATTACTTTGGGGAGTTTTTCCATCCTGTTTCAGAGACAACCGGCGACAGGATCTGGATCGTAGGCGACAGCTTGGTCAGACGTGCCAAGCAGAGGGCGAACTAGCCTTTGGACAAGGCCTCGCGCGCTGCTTGTCTGCCGAGCAGGGTCTGAAAATAGACTAACGCAGTGTGGCTTTACAGCAGTGATCGCTGGACCGAGCCGCTTCAGCGGCTTGGCCTTTGCTAAATTGCGGAGCTCATCATTATGTGCATATGCATGAGGGTCTTACATATACAGCAGCTAGCGATGATCGTGGCCAATCCTAATTGTTTTAACCGCGCGATGTTTAAAATGGCTTCGTCCATGAAATTGTGGGGGAATCGGTATTCAAATGTACTAAAAAAATAAAATAATATCTAGTTCAATTTCGAATAAAATATGAATTTATCAAAAACAATATTCTACTTATTGACTAGGGTATTTATTATTTTGCTACTTTAGTAGATTCATAGTAAAATTTTGTTCCCTTGTTTTTCATTTTAACCTACGCATAGACTCTAGTGGTTCGCACGATCAGCTGGTCGGAATTGTTATTGTACAACACGTGAATATCTGTGTACGTGTGAAAACGATGCGTTCATGGAGCTTTGAATTTGCAGGGCTAGCTGAGCTAGCTGCATGCAAGTGAATTAAAATAATGAAAAGGACATCAAATTCTGGTAATTCTGCTTAGGTCTATAATGTAATAGATGTGCAAAAAAGGTAGATATCTACTATGCAGTACATTCTGCATGGTTCCTGTGCAAGAGTTTTCCTAGCTATTTCTTATACTGAACTTAACTGAAGATATCATTTTATTGTGTGTGACAAGTTTGGTTCACATTCTTTCATTAAAGAAATAAGAGGTGAAACGATAACTTCAATGGACAGTGCAGTGCGGTGTGAGTAGGCCCCCGAACTCTGGGCAGCTTCGGGAGTAGACGCCGATGGGGATGGTGTGCTGGCAGCGACTGTGGTCGTCCGCACAAAGAAGTCCTTGCACAGTGAAATGGCTTGAAAAATCGCAGATTTGCCATAATCCGTTGGAAGATTAACAAATACATCTTCCCCTTTCACTGCTGATTTTATAGCTTTTGATTGTAACTCCTTAAAAGATGATAATTTCAACCTTTCGACCGCATATTCAAGGCTCTTTGACAAGAGATCTCCTTCGTCGCTCGCCATGTTCTGTAACCGCTCAAAAATGTATTTATGATTATATATGTTGATAATGAATATGCATGAAGTTTTCTCGAATCGTCTACTCTGATTGGTGCGTCGGATTGGAAGGGGCGGTTTGGCCGGCTTTCTGGGTAAGATGCTTTGCATCTAATTATCTCCTGATTCGGGAGCGGAAATATAATACAAAACAAAAGAAATAAACTACAACAACCACTCAGGTTAGTAAAGGCCGAGATGCTGACGCACCTCGACCCACAGATCACAGTCGTCGCGCGATTAGTCTATGTATTCAGGCGCGTTTAGGGAAATACAGCACGAGTGCCTTGACTAAAGGCTAAGGGCGAACATGCTCAACCACCAAGATTTGGGAAGAGCAAGAGGGACGGTCCAATGGCACGGTCAGGGAGGAGCGACGTTACAAGACCTTCCGCGCCTGGTGGAGAATAGGTTGAGATACAACCAACGAGCACCTGCGCTAGTAATCGTGCATTTAGGAACAAATAACTTGGGCCTGAATGATGCCTGCCAATGCAGAGTCGCGATCGATATGGCTCTTCAAATTTTACGGACAGCCATGCCTCGTACGCACATCGCCTGGTCGACCATCATCCCACGTCTATTCTATCATAGCAGTCGTGGTTATCGAACATTACAAGACGCCATGGATGGGGTCAGGAAATCGCTCAACAAGTACGCGAGGAGATTAATAGCCCGGCTGCCGAATGCGTCAGTTATTGCTCATTAGTTGGATCCATCCAATTACAGTTTATTTTTAAGAGATGGGGTACACCTGTCCGACAGAGGATCCGACGCTTTCATCGATAATTTCCAAGAAGGAATAGACTCGGGCTTGGGTATATATGAATAGAATATTTATATTCACGGAAACGGGACAATAACACTAATTCGGCTATTAATGAGCCTTGTGGAATTTCGGACAGACTGGGTTCGATGTGATAATGGAATTATTATAACACAAGAAGTTGAGGAATAGCGTGTTGTAACGTGAGTTACATATTCAGATATATACGCCTTCATTTTTGGGATTCACATTAAATTTGAAATTTATTTAATTGCTGATAAATTAGAACCATATTTAAATTAATGATTGATTTTGATGTACTAGTATACATCATACATAATTGTTAAGCTAGCAGAGGGTGGAGTCAGAGTCACTCGGTCGCACAGTAGCTTCAGAACTACAAAGTGGGCCATAGGGGAATTTTCCCCGACGAAGGAAATATAATTATTTTGCTCGTTAAATTAAGCCACAATGGCAATATTGTCGGGTTTTCGCCTCTATCACTGTCTGGCTAGCAGCAAGAATAATAATATAAGATTACAATATGTAACGGATTGAATCCATGAGAAATACATGAAGTATGATACATGTCATATTAATATTTAGTGAAACAGCATGGGTCCATAGATGGTATTAGGAAGCAACCATGGCAAACCACGCCCAACCCCCCCCCCCCCCCCCCCCCCACAAAAAAAAAAAAAAAAAAAAAAAAAATGTGGGTGGAGGATTTCTTTTACTCGTGATTATTCCATGGTTGGTTCCGATTATCACCACTTCTTATATATGCGCTGGTATAGTAGCACCGGGATAACATTGGGGATACTGCAGGAGATACTATCCTGTCGGTGGGTCACGTAAACCCCAGGTATCTGGGGTGATCGGAGGGAGTTACTACCCTTCCGCTGATCGCGTGACTCGAGACCCCACAAATATAGTGTTTCCATAACTATGTTAGTTATGCATTGATGATTTTGTGAGTATTGAAAAGTTGTGGGGATCATCCGTAGGAGATACTATCCTACCGGCAGGTCACGTAAACCCCAGGGACCTGGGGTGATCGGAGGGAATTACTATCCTTCCGCTGATCGCGTGACTCGAGATCCCACAAATATAGTGTTTCCATAACTATGTTAGTTATGCATTGATGATTTTGTGAGTATTGAAAAGTTGTGGGGATCATCCGTAGGAGATACTATCCTACCGGCAGGTCACGTAAACCCCAGGGACCTGGGGTGATCGGAAGGAGTTACTATCCCTCCGCTGATCACGTGACCGGAGATCCCTACAATTTTGAGTTTCACTCATGGTACATGTACCCTTAAGATTGTTGAATCATATCACGTTTATACATTATTGTCGAATTGTTTATGGTGGACCCTCTTTATTGTGGTTATAAGATTTTGTTATTGCTTTTATGCATGTTACTTGTTTTACTTTGACTTTCCTACTTTACATGTTTTGAGGAAAAGGACTCCTAGTTTCGGAGCGGAATAAATGTCGAGCAAACTGCAAATCAGTCTAAAGTTGTCTTCTTCCTAGAATAACGTGATCATAATAAATGATCAGAGTCATTCTGGGAGAGTCAAGGATAGACAAAACAATTGCTGGCATAGGCCAGAAATAGCGCGCGCCTTTTACAGCTGTTTAAGCGGTGCCTTTGTGAGACAGCGACATGTGAAATTTACCTCTGTAAAGAAACCGAAAATGCGCACAGCCAGTGAATCTACAACGGTGGAGTTATGCGCGCAGTAAGCGTGGGAACGCCGTGTGCAAGATTTTCTCACTTTCGACTTTATCTCCGCTCGGAGAAGTCCTTTTTCCCCGGCCCACCCACCCCTCTTTAGTTTAAGTAGAGTTGAAGAAGTAAACTACTTAAAGTTGATTGAGGATTAACAAATTGGAAGTACAATGTTGTTTTGAGTGATATAACGAATTGTATGTACTTAATATCATGGTAACACGGGGGTTGACTGGGGGAGGATTTCTTTTACTCGTGATTATTCCATGGTTGGTTCCGATTATCACCACTTCTTATATATGCGCTGGTATAGTAGCACCGGGATAACATTGGGGATACTGCAGGAGATACTATCCTGTCGGTGGGTCACGTAAACCCCAGGTATCTGGGGTGATCGGAGGGAGTTACTACCCTTCCGCTGATCGCGTGACTCGAGACCCCACAAATATAGTGTTTCCATAACTATGTTAGTTATGCATTGATGATTTTGTGAGTATTGAAAAGTTGTGGGGATCATCCGTAGGAGATACTATCCTACCGGCAGGTCACGTAAACCCCAGGGACCTGGGGTGATCGGAGGGAATTACTATCCTTCCGCTGATCGCGTGACTCGAGATCCCACAAATATAGTGTTTCCATAACTATGTTAGTTATGCATTGATGATTTTGTGAGTATTGAAAAGTTGTGGGGATCATCCGTAGGAGATACTATCCTACCGGCAGGTCACGTAAACCCCAGGGACCTGGGGTGATCGGAAGGAGTTACTATCCCTCCGCTGATCACGTGACCGGAGATCCCTACAATTTTGAGTTTCACTCATGGTACATGTACCCTTAAGATTGTTGAATCATATCACGTTTATACATTATTGTCGAATTGTTTATGGTGGACCCTCTTTATTGTGGTTATAAGATTTTGTTATTGCTTTTATGCATGTTACTTGTTTTACTTTGACTTTCCTACTTTACATGTTTTGAGGAAAAGGACTCCTAGTTTCGGAGCGGAATAAATGTCGAGCAAACTGCAAATCAGTCTAAAGTTGTCTTCTTCCTAGAAAGTGATATAATGCTTAAAACAAAGAATTACATAAGAATAGAAGAAAGAAATAAAGAATAACATAAGGAAAGACAGAAAGAGAAAACGATAAAGAATAGATAATGGAAAGATAGAAGAGAAGAATAAAAATGGAAAAACGAAGAATAGCATAATAAAAACACAAAGAGAAAATGATAGAAGGAAAACAAGGAATAACATAACGGAACAGGCCACGATAAAGAGCATGCTATAGTGTACGCAAATTGCATGAAAAGCAGGCGCGTGGTTTTTGCCCAAACCAGAACAGGCCACGATAATGACGCCATAGAATCATGATTGAGATCTCCGTTCGTTCAATCGAATTTTATGATACAAAATTTGTCATGATACAAAACGCATCTTTTTCAGCGTTTCATGTTTGTGTTTTAAAAGCACGTTTATTTTTACGACCGACGAAAAAATCGCTTGAACGCAACATGTTTTAAACTTAACGGCCCGAATTCACAAAGGAGGTTTGTCGACAAACCTCCTTTTGTTTCGCCAAACCTCCTTTTGTTCTTTACAAACCAGGTTTGTAAAAAACGCGTAAAAACGCGTCATATGACGTACGAAAACCAAGGTTTGTCGACAAACCTCCTTTGTGAATTCGGTCCAACGTCTTTGAAAATCGTGATATTCTTGGGTGAAAATGTGTCGATAGAACGCACCCTATGAATAGCGCGTGCAAAACACATAGCATAGTCCCATAAGCATGAACAATAACTGCTATTACGAATCATGCTTGCACGCACATGGCAGTGAATCAATGGTTAGCTCGCATGTACAAAGCACTATAACGGTAGCGTGCATGCAGCCTCATGGCATGCTATCAACTTTTTTCAAATCACTTCCAGAGAATTTCTTTCATAACGCAATCGCATGACCATAAACTAAACTCTATCTTTAATAAGCTTATAACTTTCGACTGGACCTTTTTCTACTGGCCGTGAAACTCGAAGTATATGCTACCAATCCCAGACTTTACCAACCCATGAAACGTTTGATGGAAACAACAAATCTTTCACATATTGATTGTTTGAAAAGCAAAGGCCTCAAATTTGCACATCTAAATATTCATAGCCTTCTCCGTAATATAGATAAAATCAAATCATTTTTACAGAGTAATGAAATTCATATTCTAGCATTAAATGAAACTTTTTTGGATGAATCTGTTTTCGACAGTGAACTTAATATCGATCATTTTAACCTTACTCGTAAAGATAGAAACAGACACGGTGGTGGAGTGGCCGTGTATATACATAGTTCGCTGTCTTTTGAAGTTAACAAATATGATGTATAAAATTCCTTAGAAATTATACCACTTCTGATTCGGCAGAAATTTTCAAATCCAATACAGTTCAGTTCAGTTCAGTTTATTGAATTCCATCTTTTAAAAACCTTTTTACAAAGTAAAAACATACAATTTCATGTACAATATAATACATAAATTGGGATAGTTTATACATGTGAAATGAATTAATACAAAACAGAATAAGGCACAGCTGTAAAAAAAACCAAGAAAAGGTTTTGTCTGGACAGCTTCCTATCAAATTAGATGTAATAAACATAGTAAGAAAACAAGTAACAAGTAAAGTTTCGGATAGTATCATTCAGAAATTGCATAACAACCGGCACAAACCCAGTACATGACATACAACATGGTAAGATGAAAAAGTCAGAAGATAGCAAAGAGGAAGAAAAAAAGAGAGAGAGAGAGAAAGAGAAAGAGAGAGTGGTAACAAGCTAGATAAATACATTCAGTGAGAGTCATGCGCAATCAAGAAACTTTTGAGATTACGTTTAAAACTGTTGTAAAATGAGATTGAAGTTATATTAGTCGGAAGCAAGTTCCAAATTTCAGGTGCATGATGTCTGCAAGAATATGATGCAAAATTTGTATGAACACACCATCGGTGATATTTCTTCTTATTTCTAGTATTATGGTTATGTATTGTACTGTTTGTTATAAACATATCGGATAAGTTTTTAGGAAGCAGACTTTTTTCGTTCTTAAATATAAGTATAGCACATAAATATTCATTTAACTGGTATACATTCAATATATTAAGTTGTTTAAAAAGTGGTCTTGAATGAGATTGATAATGAGATAGCGTTATATTTCTTACAACCCTCTTTTGTAGAATATATAAACGATGCAGTTTGGTTGGGTATGTGTTTGCCCAAACAATGTTGCAATAACTAAGAAACGGTAATATAAGTGTATTGTATAACATAAGAAGAACAGATTGAGGCAAAGTATGGCGGAGTTTGCTGATGACACCAGTATTCCTAGACATTATCTTATTAATATGGGATATATGTGTTTTCCAGGATAAGTTTTCGTCAATAAAAATACCCAAGAACTTGGTATTAGCAACACGATTAAGAACATTATTATCCATTTGTATTTGATATGAATTGAGGAGCTCTGTAGAAACCGGTTTATATTTGGAATGAAAATATATAAAATTTGACTTTCCAGCATTCAAGATTAATTTATTGCATTTAAACCAATTCGATACTTTCCGCAATTCAATATTTAACGTGCTATATAAAGATCCAATGTCATTTGAGGTGTAGAGGATATTGGTGTCATCAGCAAAAAGAATGAATTTCAATTTATCAGAACAATATGGAAGGTCATTAATATAAAGTAAAAACAGAAGGGGCCCCAGGATTGACCCCTGGGGCACACCACATGAGATTTCCGAATAATCAGATAAAACACCATTAAATGATACACATTGAGTTTTATTATGTAAATAACTTTTGAACCAGAGGAGTGGTAAACCTCTTATCCCATAACAGGCAAGTTTGGATAATAATATAGAAAAATCAATTGTATCAAATGCCTTGCTTAAATCTAAGAAAACACCAATAGCATGCAATTTTTTATTAAATACACTAATTAAATAATCTTGAAGATCAATAACAGCCATTTCTGTCGACACATGCTTTAAAAAACCATACTGACTATCATTCAAAATAGAATTTGTGCATAAATAGCTATATGTACGATTATAGACGAGCCTTTCTAAGATTTTTGAAAAATAAGGAAGTATAGATATAGGCCTATAATTATCAACATTATGAATATCACTTTTTTTATGAACAGGTACAACTTTTGCAATTTTCAATCTAGAGGGAACAACTCCAGTAGAAATCGATAAATTGAAAATATAACACAATGGTGTAACAATATAGTGTATTACTTTTTTTATGACATCAGGATTGAATTCATCAATGCCACAACTATTTGTACAATTCAATTTCTTTACTACATCAATAATTTCATTTTCAGATACAGCTTTAAAATATACAGAATTGGAATTTTGTTTTGGTAAAAATTTTGCAAATTTGTCAGTATTGCCTAAGGATAAGGAATATTTCTTACTTAGCATAGACCGCCAAATAGCAATGTTCAATTATTTCAACAGTATGAAAATTTATTATCATTCCTTGATAGTTTTAATTACTCTATTATTGTTATGGGGGACACAAATTTTGATTTATTAAAAATAACAGGGTCCTCTGATTTAAAGCGTCTGGATGAAACGCATAACTTATATTCACTGCAACAGATTAACAAAACATATTATACTAGGATTACAGCCAACTCAATGACACTCATTGATCATATGTTAACAAACTCAACTGAGAAAATAAAAACACACAGTGTTATCCATGTTGGAATGAGTGATCATTCTTTGAGTTATTTAATATGGAAGTCGAAAAATTAAAACTCTTCCCGAGAAATTAATTATCGAAAATTATCTGGTATTAATATAGAATCCTATTTAGAAGATCTAGGTAATCAGCCATGGCATGAAATCCTTGATTGTACGTGTGTCAGTGAAGCAGTCAATAAATGGGAAAGTTTTCTTATGAATGTTGTTAATCTCCATATGCCTATCAGAAGCGAGAAAATTAGAAATAAGAAGTCCCCATGGATGAATTCGGATATTTTCAAATTGATCAGAGAAAGGGATAAATTAAAACAAAAAGCTTGGAAAAATAAAGATGAGAAAAAGATGAAAGAATACAGAAAATTAAGAAACAAAGTTACTTTTGAAATTAGGAAAAGAAAGAAGAAATATTACTCTGAACAATTATTAAAATTCAAAGTAAATGCTGGTAGCACCTGGAAGGTGTTAAAATCATTATTACCTTGTAATAATAGTAACAAAAATATATTTCAAACCGATAAAAGCAAAAATTGTTTGAAAAAAGTGAAATTTTGAATGAATACTTTGCCAACGTTGGAAAACTTTTAGCATCTACAATTCCAATCACACATAGATCTGTTCTTGATCAAGAGTGTCATAATGTATTTGCTTTTAATTTTGGAGTAATATCAGAAGAAAATGTTTTGAAAGAAATTAAACTATTGAAAAATAAATCTTCATGTGGAATTGACGGAATCTCTGCACAGCTATTGAAGTTGTCGGCTCCTGCTATAATTCCATCTCTAACATATTTGTTTAATAAAACACTACTAGATTGTGTTTATCCTAACCAATTTAAAACTGCTAAAGTGATACCATTATTTAAATCAGGAAACAAAGATGATCTTTCGAATTTTAGACCCATATCCATTTTGCCATCCGTCTCAAAAATTCTGGAAAGACTAGTATGCAATCAATTGAAATCGTATATGAAAGAAAACAATGTACTCTGCGCCGAGCAATCGGGTTTCAGGCAAAAGCATTCGACTGTAAGCAGGGCTCCCACTTAGCCGAGTTGTATTAATAATAATAACTAGACTTTAATTCGTCACTTTGACGAATTAGGTGATACGTGCTATTTTGTTATCATGAAAGTGTGCCGATGATGATCTAATGATAATGAACATAAATACGATGAAGACCATCATTAAGAGTGGTATAGCGCCCCCTTCAGGTATTCGATAGAGATTTGTAGAATCAGGATTTCAGAAAAAGTCGCCTAACACGCTAACTAAGAAAATTCTGACATGTCGCCTTTAATTGAAATTTTCACTATGATGATGTCATCGAAATGATAAATGATGTACGTCAATATTGTAGATAATTTATTAGCTACACCGTATTGGAATTTGGGAGAACATAGAGTACAAATAAGCTAGATAGTGCTCAAAGATCAATGTCATGAAGATTCATGATGTGAACGAAATTCACCTTCCTTAGGCTTAACACGCAAATTAAGAAAGTTTTGAAATGTGGCCTTTAATTGAATTTTGTACTATAATGAGGTCAATAAAATAAAAAGCAGTGTGTATTGATCTTGTAGGCAATTTCCTAAGCTACAAGATACCACAATTTGGAAGAAAATCAGTCAATATTATGAGAAATACACTAAATTTTCAAAAAATATAATGACGTCATAATATGCAATTTTGTATTTTGACTTCCAAGGCCATTATGATGACGTCAAGATGTATTTAATGGCCAAATAAGCTATGAAATCATATCTCCGACTCATACTCTATCAAAATATGAAAAAAACTTGGCATTCCTTGTTCATCCCAATGGACGTTTTATAGGCATGTTTTTGCCCATATATACTATGTAATACATGAGTTCGCACACAAGGATATTTATCTTGAACGGACGCTCATTCCGTTATTAATAGTGATAAAGGGATGAACATGGTATCAAACATGATGACAGAGAAAATGTGGCGATTATATGTTGCAAAATGCCAGAACGCGCAAAAAACGCGCGCGCATGCGCGTTTGAGTGATTTTTTGTCAAATGCTCCATATGGCTTGAAACGTGTGCAAAATAAATTGGAAATGATTTGGAGCATTTTAAATTTTTGCGCGCACGTAAACGCGCGCACAAACGCGTACGCGCAGATTTACGCACGTTTTTTTATCTGAAATTGACCGGAAGGATATTGATCTTATTCATGATAAATATGAATGAGAAATTACTTTCCGTTATGAAGATATGATCATAAGTTGATTTTTACAAAATGGCGCCTGGATGACGTCACGATAATTTTGAGTCTTTGAAAAGTCATGCAGTTCTAAGTTAGACTAAGATCTATCATCATTGAAAGTTTCATGACAATGGCTTTTGCCATTCTTGAGATATCCTGCGAACAAAATTGAGGAAGAATAATAATAAATAACTAGACTTTAATTCGTCACTTTGACGAATTAGGTGATACGTGCTATTTTGTTATCATGAAAGTGTGCCGATGATGATCTAATGATAATGAACATAAATACGATGAAGACCATCATTAAGAGTGGTATAGCGCCCCCTTCAGGTAATCGATAGAGATTTGTAGAATCAGTATTTCAGAAAAAGTCGCCTAACACGCTAACTAAGAAAATTCTGACATGTCGCCTTTAATTGAAATTTTCACTATGATGATGTCATCGAAATGATAAATGATGTACGTCAATATTGTAGATAATTTATTAGCTACGCCGTATCAGAATTTGGGAGAACATAGAGTACAAATAAGCTAGATAGTGCTCAAAGATCAATGTCATGAAGATTCATGATGTCAACGAATTTCACCTTCCTTAGGCTTAACACGCAAATTAAGAAAATTCTGAAATGTGGCCTTTAATTGAATTTTGTACTATAATGACGTCAATAAAATAAAAAGCAGTGTGTATTGATCATGTAGGCAATTCCCTAAGCTACAAGATACCGCAATTTGAAAGAAAATCAGTCAATATTATGAGAAATACACTAAATTTTCAAAAAATATAATGACGTCATAATATGCAATTTTGTATTTTGACTTCCAAGGCCATTATGATGACGTCAAAATGTATTTAATGGCCAAATAAGCTATGAAATCATATCTCCGACTCATACTCTATCAAAATATGAAAAAAACTTGGCATTCATCCCAATGGACTTTTTATAGGCATGTTTTTGCCCATATATACTATGTAATACATGAGCTTGCGCACAAGGATATTTATCTTGAACGGACGCTCATTCCGTTATTAATAGTGATAAAGGGATGAACATGGTATCAAAATGCTTGGAAAAATGTGCCAAACATGATGACAGAGAAAATTTGGCGATTATATGTTGCAAAATGCCAGAACGCGCAAAAAACGCGGGCGCATGCGCGTTTGAGGGATTTTTTGTCAAATGCTCCATATGGCTTGAAACGTATGCAAAAAAAAATTGGGATGATTTGGAGCATTTTAATTTTTTGCGCGCACGTAAACGCGCGCAAAAACGCGTACGCGCGGAATTGCGCACGTTTTTTAATCTGAAATTGACCGAAAGGATATTGATCTTATTCATGATAAATATGAATGAAAAATTACTTTCCGTTATGAAGATATGATCATAAGTTGATTTTCACAAAATGGCGCCTGGATGACGTCACGATAATTTTGTGTCTTTGAAAAGTCATGCAGTTCTAAGTTAGACTAAGATCTATCATCATTTAAAGTTTCATGACAATGGCTTTTGCCATTCTTGAGATATCCTGCGAACAAAATTGAGGAAGAATAATAATAATTTCTTCTATACAGACACAAAATAAATACTAGACTTTAATTCGTCACTTAGACGAATTAGGTGATACGTATGATAATGGTTTACATAACGAATAATGCATTACACAATATATTATTTTGTAAAATGCTTCTCCCATTGATATGCTTCTCCCATTATGATCTATTCATATGTCAAGATTAAATTGTGTCTCCTTGATCATCATGAATCTAGGGAAGATAGATTGAAACAATATATGACCTTTGACCCTGTGCAGTAACCAGTTACACATTTGACTCTTATTTACATCATGAAGAACACCTTTTGACGATTTTATCTTATTCAAAGAAATGAAAATGTAATTGATAAATGATTATCATCATTACGATAATGATGATCATGATGATAATGATCATGATCATGAGCGCAATCATGACATCTTATTGAAAGAATGAGGGTTGATTTAGATAGCATATAGTCTCAGCTACAACATACTCAAAAATCAACAAAATCCAAGCAGAAATAACGGCGATATTGCTCGCAAAAGACAGGAATGTAGACTCCAGATTTGAGAAAAAGTCATCTCCCATAGGGATTACACGCAAAAAGTAATGGATTAAGTGAAAATAGGGTAATAATAAAGTAAAAAGGGTTGTTTATGACATTATTTGCGATTCTACGTGTTTAAATAATCAAAGGAGATGGTACAGTGAAGGTCAAAAGGAAAAAAAAGTGATGAAAAAAAATGTTGGAGACACCCGGACTCGAACCAGGGATCTCGAGGTTAGAAGTCAAGTGCGTTACCGATGTACCAAAACATCTCCCATAGCGATTACACGTAAACGGGAAATGAAATTCTGAAATCCTACTTTGCAAGTGAAATATTAGCATGATCCCGGCATCTAATCGAAAAATAAAGGGCACATTTGTGATAGATTATTGTCTTAGCTACAACATATCCGAAGCTCAGCAAAAACGAAGCTAAAACAACGGAGATTTTGCTCGCGAAAGACAGGTGTGTAGAATCCAGTTTTGAGAAAAAGTCATGTCCCATAGAGAATACACGCAAAATGTGAAAAATTGACATGCCTCCTTTAATCGCAAAAATACACCATGATACTTTTGTCAAAAATAAAAATTGTGGATACTGCATTTGTAGAAAATTGTCTCAGCTAGAACATATAAAAATTTGTAAGAAAATCAATCAATATTTACAGGGATACAATCAATTTTCAAAAAATATGCTTACGTCATAATGTGCAAATTAAAATTTTGAGTTTGGAGGCCATTATGATGACGTCATGATTTAATTGAGGGTCAAATGAGACATGAAATCATATCTCCGACTCATAATCTATCTAAATATGAAAAAATATTGGGAGTTCCTATCTATTCTGAAGAGTTACAATGAATTTTGTATAGGCATGATTTTGCCCATGTATGGTGGATAAAGATAGCGCAGAGCCGCGCGTACTGTCAACTTTGACGGACGCTCATTGCGTTATTAAAAGGTGAACAAGTTATCAAAATGCTTGGAAAAATGTACCAAATATGATGACAGAAAAAAATCGGCGATTCTATGTTGCAAAATGCCAGTACGCGCGAAAACGCGCGCGCATGCGCGTGTGCGTAATTTTTTTATCAAATGCTCTATATGGCCTGAAACGTATGCAAAAAAAATTTGGGATGATTTAGAGCATTTTAAATTTTTGCGCGCGCGTAAACGCGCGGATGAGCGCGCACGCGCGCATTTGCGCACGTTTATTGACCTGAAATTGACCGGACGGATATTGATCTTAATCGTGATAATTATGAATGAGAAATACTTTTCCATTATGAAGATATGATCATTAGTTGATTTTCACAAAATGGCGCCTGGATGACGTCACGATGATTTTGAGTCTTTGAAAAGTCACGCAGTTCTAAGTTAGACTAAGATCTATCATCATTGAAAGATTCATAACAATGGTTTCATTCAGTCTTGAGATATCCTGCGAACAAATTCGAGGAAGAATAATAATAATAATAAATAATAAATAATAACAATCTTGACGAAATCAATAGGTGATACGTAGACTTCGTTACGTATCACCTAACTAGACTTTAATTCGTCACTTAGACGAATTAGGTGATACGTATGATAATGGTTTACATAACGAATAATGCATTACATGATATATTATTTTGCTTCTCCCATTCATATGCTTCTCCCATTATGATCTATTCATATGTCAAGATTAAATTGTGTCTCCTTGATCATCATAGATCTAGGGAAGATAGATTGAAACAATATATGACCTTTGACCCTGTGCAGTAACCAGTTACACATTTGACTCTAATTTACATCATGAAGAACACCTTTTGACGATTTTATCTTATTCAAAGAAATTAAAATGTAATTGATAAATGATTAGCATCATTATGATAATGATGATCGTGATGATCATGATCATGATCATGAGCGCGATCATGACATCTTATTGAAAAAATGAGGGTTGATTTAGATAGCATATAGTCTCAGCTACAACATACTCAAAAATCAACAAAATCCAAGCCGAAATAACGGCGATATTGCTCGCAAAAGACAGGAATGTAGACTCCAGATTTGAGAAAAAGTCATTTCCCATAGGGATTACACGCAAAAAGTAATGGATTAAGTGAAAATAGGGTAATAATAAAGTAAAAAGGGTTATTTATGACATTATTTGCGAATCTACGTGTTTAAATAATCAAAGGAGATGGTACAGTGAAGGTCAAAAGGAAAAAAAAGTGAAAAAAAAAAGTGTTGGAGACACCCGGACTCGAACCAGGGATCTCGAGGTTGGAAGTCAAGTGCGTTACCGATGATACCAAAACATCTCCCATTGCGATTACACGTAAACAGGAAATGGAATTCAGAAATCCTACTTTGCAAGTGAAATATGAGCATGATCCCGGCATTTAATCGAAAAATAAAGTGCACACTTTTGATAGCTCATTGTCTCAGCTACAACATATCCGAAGCTCAGCGAAAACGAAGCTAAAACAACGGAGATTTTGCTCGCGAAAGACAGGAGTGTAGAATCCAGTTTTGAGAAAAAGTCATGTCCCATAGAGAATACACGCAAAATGCGAAAAATTGACATGCCTCCTTAAATCGCAAAAATGCACCATGATACTTTTGTCAAAAATAAAAATTGTGAATATCACATTTGTAGAAAATTGTCTCAGCTAGAACATATCAAAATTAAAAAGAAAATTGATCCATATTTACAGAGATACAATCAATTTTCCAAAAATATGCTGACGTCATAATATGCAAATTAAAATTTTGAGTTTGGAGGCCATTATGATGACGTCATGAGTTAATTTAGGATCAAATGAGACATGAAATCATATTTCCGACTCATAATCTATCCAAATATGAAAAGATATTAGGAGTTTCTATCTATTCTGAAGAGTTACAATGAATTTTATATAGGCATGTTTTTGCCCATGTATTGTGGATAAAGATAACGCAAATCCGCGCGTGCTGTCAACTTTGACGGACGCTCATTGCGTTATTAAAAGGTGAACAAGTTATCAAAATGCTTGGAAAAATGTACCAAATATGATGACAGAAAAAAATCGGCGATTCTATGTTGCAAAATGCCAGTACGCGCGAAAATGCGCGCGCATGCGCGTGTGCGTAATTTTTTTATCAAATGCTCCATATTGCCTGAAACGTATGTAAAAAAAATTTGGGATGATTTGGAGCATTTTAAAAAATTTCGCGCGCGTAAACGCGCGGACAAAAGCGTACGCGCATTTTTGCGCGCATTTTTTGACCTGAAATTGACCAGACGGATATTGATCTTATTCATGATAAATATGAATAAAAAATTACTTTCCGTTATGAAGATATGATCATAAGTTGATTTTCACAAAATGGCGCCTGGATGACGTCACGATAATTTTTAGTCTTTGAAAAGTCACGCAGTTCTAAGTTAGACTAAGATCTATCACCATGGCAAGTTTCATGACAATGGCTTTATTCAATCTTGAGATATCCTGCGAACAAAATCGAGGAAGAATAATAAAAGAAAAAAAAAAAAAGAAAATCTTGACGAAATCAATAGGTGATACGTTGACTTCGTTACGTATCACCTAACTAGACTTTAATTCGTCACTTAGACGAATTAGGTGATACGTATGATAATGGTTTACATAACGAATAATGCATTACACAATTTTGTAAAATGCTTCTCCCATTTATATGCTTCTCCCATTATGATCTATTCATATGTCAAGATTAAATTGTGTCTCCTTGATCATCATGAATCTAGGGAAGATAGATTGAAACAATATATGACCTTTGACCCTGTGCAGTAACCAGTTACACATTTGACTCTTTTTTACATCATGAAGAACACCTTTTGACGATTTTATCTTATTCAAAGAAATGAAAATGTAATTGATAAATGATTATCATCATTACGATAATGATGATCATGATGATAATGATCATGATCATGAGCGCAATCATGACATCTTATTGAAAAAATGAGGAGTGATTTAGATAGCATATAGTCTCAGCTACAACATACTCAAAAATCAACAAAATCCAAGCAGAAATAACGGCGATATTGCTCGCAAAAGACAGGAATGTAGACTCCAGATTTGAGAAAAAGTCATCTCCCATAGGGATTACACGCAAAAAGTATTGGATTAAGTGAAAATAGGGTAATAATAAAGTAAAAAGGGTTGTTTATGACATTATTTGCGATTCTACGTGTTTAAATAATCAAAGGAGATGGTACAGTGAAGGTCAAAAGGAAAAAAAAGTGAAGAAAAAAAATGTTGGAGACACCCAGACTCGAACCAGGGATCTCGAGGTTAGAAGTCAAGTGCGTTACCGATATACCAAAACATCTCCCATAGCGATTACACGTAAACGGGAAATGGAATTCTGAAATCCTACTTTGCAAGTGAAATATAAGCATGATCCCGGCATCTAATCGAAAAATAAAGGACACACTTATGGTAGCCCATTGTCTCAGCAACAACATATCCGAAGCTCAGCAAAAACGAAGCTAAAACAACGGAGATTTTGCTCGCGAAAGACAGGTGTGTAGAATCCAGTTTTGAGAAAAAGTCATGTCCCATAGAGAATACACGCAAAATGTGAAAAATTGACATGCCTCCTTTAATCGCAAAAATACACCATGATACTTTTGTCAAAAATAAAAATTGTGGATACTGCATTTGTAGAAAATTGTCTCAGCTAGAACATATAAAAATTTGTAAGAAAATCAATCAATATTTACAGGGATACAATCAATTTTCAAAAAATATGCTTACGTCATAATGTGCAAATTAAAATTTTGAGTTTGGAGGCCATTATGATGACGTCATGATTTAATTGAGGGTCAAATGAGACATGAAATCATATCTCCGACTCATAATCTATCTAAATATGAAAAAATATTGGGAGTTCCTATCTATTCTGAAGAGTTACAATGAATTTTGTATAGGCATGATTTTGCCCATGTATGGTGGATAAAGATAGCGCAGAGCCGCGCGTACTGTCAACTTTGACGGACGCTCATTGCGTTATTGAAAGGTGAACAAGTTATCAAAATGCTTGGAAAAATGTACCAAATATGATGACAGAAAAAAATCGGCGATTCTATGTTGCAAAATGCCAGTACGCGCGAAAACGCGCGCGCATGCGCGTGTGCGTAATTTTTTTATCAAATGCTCTATATGGCCTGAAACGTATGCAAAAAAAATTTGGGATGATTTAGAGCATTTTAAATTTTTGCGCGCGCGTAAACGCGCGGATGAGCGCGCACGCGCGCATTTGCGCACGTTTATTGACCTGAAATTGACCGGACGGATATTGATCTTAATCGTGATAATTATGAATGAGAAATACTTTTCCATTATGAAGATATGATCATTAGTTGATTTTCACAAAATGGCGCCTGGATGACGTCACGATGATTTTGAGTCTTTGAAAAGTCACGCAGTTCTAAGTTAGACTAAGATCTATCATCATTGAAAGTTTCATGACAATGGCGTCAGTCAGTCTTGAGATATCCTGCGAACAAATTCGAGGAAGAATAATAAATAATAATAAATAATAACAATCTTGACGAAATCAATAGGTGATACGTAGACTTCGTTACGTATCACCTAACTAGACTTTAATTCGTCACTTAGACGAATTAGGTGATACGTATGATAATGGTTTACATAACGAATAATGCATTACACAATATATTATTTTGTAAAATGCTTCTCCCATTTATATGCTTCTCCCATTATGATCTATTCATATGTCAAGATTAAATTGTGTCTCCTTGATCATCATGAATCTAGGGAAGATAGATTGAAACAATATATGACCTTTGACCCTGTGCAGTAACCAGTTACACATTTGACTCTTATTTATATCATGAAGAACACCTTTTGACGATTTTATCTTATTCAAAGAAATGAAAATGTAATTGATAAATGATTTTCATCATTACGATAATGATGATCATGATGATAATGATCATGATCATGAGCGCAATCATGACATCTTATTGAAAAAATGAGGAGTGATTTAGATAGCATATAGTCTCAGCTACAACATACTAAAAAATCAACAAAATCCAAGCAGAAATAACGGCGATATTGCTCGCAA
Source organism: Strongylocentrotus droebachiensis (assembly GCA_035222895.1). Lineage (NCBI taxonomy): Eukaryota > Metazoa > Echinodermata > Echinoidea > Camarodonta > Strongylocentrotidae > Strongylocentrotus > Strongylocentrotus droebachiensis. The sequence goes on along the minus strand of JAVYIG010000282.1, from coordinate 381,525 downwards.
AAGACAGGAATGTAGACTCCAGATTTGAGAAAAAGTCATCTCCCATAGGGATTACACGCAAAAAGTAATGGATTAAGTGAAAATAGGGTAATAATAAAGTAAAAAGGGTTGTTTATGACATTATTTGCGATTCTACGTGTTTAAATAATCAAAGGAGATGGTACAGTGAAGGTCAAAAGGAAAAAAAAAGTGAAGAAAAAAAATGTTGGAGACACCCGGACTCGAACCAGGGATCTCGAGGTTAGAAGTCAAGTGCGTTACCGATATACCAAAACATCTCCCATAGCGATTACACGTAAACGGGAAATGGAATTCTCAAATCCCACTTTGCAAGTAGAATATGAGCATGATCCCGGCATATGATCGAAAAATAAAGGGCACACTTGTGATAGCTCATTGTCTCAGCTACAACATATCCGAAGCTCAGCGAAAACGAAGCTAAAACAACGGAGATTTTGCTCGCGAAAGACAGAAGTGTAGAATCCAGTTTTGAGAAAAAGTCATGTCCCATAGAGAATACACGCAAAATGTGAAAAATTGACATGCCTCCATCAATCGCAAAAATACACCATGATAATTTTGTCAAAAATAAAAGTTGTGGATACTGCATTTGTAGAAAATTGTCTCAGCTAAAACATATCAAAATTTGAAAGAAAATTGATTGATATTTACAGAGATACAATCAATTTTCCAAAAATATGCTGACGTCATAATATGCAAATTAAAATTTTGAGTTTGGAGGCCATTATGATGCCTTTATGAGTTAATTGAGGATCAAATGAGACATGAAATCATATCTCCGACTCATAATCTATCCAAATATGAAAAAATATTAGGAGTTTCTATCTATTCTAAAGAGTTACAATGAATTTGATATAGGCATGTTTTTGCCCATGTATTGTGGATAAAGATAACGCAAATCCGCGCGTGCTGTCAACTTTGACGGACGCTCATTGGGTTATTAAAAGGTGAGCAAGTTATCAAAATGCTTGAAAAAATGTGCCAAATACGATGACAGAAAAAAATCGGCGATTCTATGTTGCAAAATGCCAGTACGCGCGAAAATGCGCGCGCATGCGCGTGTGCGTAATTTTTTTATCAAATGCTCCATATGGCCTGAAACGTATGTAAAAAAAATTTGGGATGATTTGGAGCATTTTAAAAAAATCCGCGCGCGTAAACGCGCGGACAAAAGCGTACGCGCATTTTTGCGCGCATTTCTTGACCTGAAATTGACCGGACGGATATCGATCTAATTCGTGATAAATATGAATGAAAAATTACTTTCCGTTATGAAGATATGATCATAAGTTGATTTTCACAAAATGGCGCCTGGATGACGTCACGATAATTTTGAGTCTTTGAAAAGTCACGCAGTTCTAAGTTAGACTAAGGTCTATCATCATTGAAAATTTCATGACAATGGCTTTATTCAATCTTGAGATATCCTGCGAACAAAATCGAGGAAGAATAAAAAAGAAAATCTTGACGAAATCAATAGGTGATACGTAGACTTCGTTACGTATCACCTAATAATAAATAAATAAATAATAAAAATCTTGACGAAATCAAAAGGTGATACGTATATTTCATACGTATCACCTAATAATAATATGTCTTGTTTACCCAGGGTAGCCTCATCAGTATTCATACTGTTCTCCCTGGCGAGTTGTGGTGAGTTACCTCAAAGAGGCACTCGCAATAACTCGCGAACAATTCGGTATGGCTTAGCGTAACTCTTTAGAACATTCCACGACTCTCCTCGAAGTCGCGAACAGTTCCACAATTTTGGACATGTTCAAACAAATTCCCCGATTCGTTGTAATTCGAGGTGAACTCGCCTACACTCGTAATATACACGCATTACTCATAACAAGCTCACGCTGCACTCTTCATAAGATGGCGAGCTGCTACGAGTATATTACAAGTGTTAAGCAAGTTCATCTCGAGCTACAACGAATCAACGAACATTTTGAACATGTTCAAAATGTTCACTGATTCGTTTTTACTCGAGGTGAATTCGTTGTTACTCGAGGTGAATTCGTTGTTACTCGAGGCGAACTCGCTTACACTCGCAATATACTCGCATTACTCGTAACAAGCTCGCCCCCCCCCCCACCCCCTCATAAGGTGGCTAGTTGCTATGAGTTATGAAGAGTGCAGCGCGAGCTTGTTACGGGTAATGCGAGTATATAACGAGTGTAGGCGAGTTCACCTCGAATTATAGCGAATCGGGTAAATTTTTTGAACATGTCCAAAATTTTGGAGCTGTTCGCGACTTTGGGGAGAGTCGTGGAATGTTGTAAGGAGTTACGCTAAGCCATACCGAATTGTTCGCGAGTTATTGCGAGTGCCTCTTTGAGGCAACTCACCATAACTCGCCAATACAACTCGGCTAAGTGGGAGCCCTGCTTTACATCTTTATTGAAAGTCACCGATGATTGGTTGCAAGCATTGGATGGAGGCCTTTATACTGGTGCTGTGTTTATCGATCTGAAAAAGGCGTTTGACACTGGACGTACAAATACTTGTTAAAAAAGTTTCCAGCATAGGTGTTTCGAGGGACACATTAACTTGGTTCAAAAGTTACTTGTATAACCGTAAGATGTGTACCTGTATTGATTCTGCTACATCAAATATTTTAGATATAGATTATGGAATTCCTCAAGGGTCCATACTTGGCCCTATTTTATTTACTATTTATATAAATGATCTGGTGAAACAAGTACAAAATTGTAAATTGCATCTATATGCAGATGATACTGTGCTATATTTTTCTCATAAAAATGTTGATATTGTTGAACAAAATATTAATTTCGATTTACGTTAAATACATAGCTGGCTTTGCTGTAATAAACTCAGTCTTAACGTTGAAAAACCCCATTTGTATGTTATTTGGAACTGGTGCAAGGCTATCGAAATGTAATATCTTAAATGTAAATATATGTGGTAAACATATTGTTAAAAGTAATACTGTGAAATATCTTGGAATGCATCTTGATACCAAGTTAAAATGGGATATTCATATTGACGAAATGTGTAGCAAAAATAAGTAAAGTTGTAAGTTTGTTAGCTCGTCTTCGACATTTTATTTCGGAATCCAATCTGAAGATGGTATATAATTCAATTATTCTTCCACTTTTCGATTATGCAGATATTGTTTATGATTCGGCTAGCAAGAAACACACTGACCGCCTCCAAAAATTACAAAACAGGGCCGGTCGTATCATTTTGAAAATTAATCCTTATAACCATGTTTCAAATAACGATATTCATGTTAAATTAGGGTGGAAATCTCTCCATTCAAGACGTAACTTGCATTTAAATATAATGGTCTATAAATCCCTGAACAATTTGGCTCCTCCTTATTTAGAGGAGTCTTTCAAATACTGTAACTATCTATATTCTCTACGATCACAAGGAAATATTGAACTCCCCAAACCAAAGAGTGAATGCTGCCGTAAAATGTTTGTGTATAAAGGATCACATGAGTACAATGCCCTACCGTTAACTATTAAGCTATCCAACAGTTTAACAACTTTTTGCATAAATCTAAATTTAAGAAATCAGTTTTGCTCTGATCTGTAATGGAACATGTTTGGGATGGGGGGGGGGGGGGTGTTTATGCTTGTCTGATATGTTTTAGGTTTTATATGTATTTAAGTTATATTATTTTATGTTGTATTGCATGTTGTATAATAACTGTTGATATCTTAATTCCTGGACCCAAGGGAAGAACAGCTTTGTTATATTGTTATATTAACAAAGCTGAATGGGTTATCCAGCAATTCACTATACTATTGATTTTTACTATGTACATGCACTTTCTTTGTATTGTTTCTAATATTGTGATATGGAAAATAAATACCAATACCAATACCAATGAAAGAGTTTAGTCTAAAATGATCTGAGGACTCTGTCAGGATGACATCCTCATTAACAGCTTGGTTTATGCAGACCATTTTCATTATTCATTGACACTTCTTCCCCTTCTTCTCCTCCTCTTCCGCCTACTCCTTTTTTCTTCTCCTCATTATCCTTTTTTTCGTTTTCTTCTTCTCCTTCTCCTCCTTTTTTCTTTTTCTCATTATTTTACTCTTACTCCTTCTTCTCATGATTCTTATTTAAACCAAAATATTTGTCCTTGATTGCTTAAAAAAATGGTGGGCCCGATACAATTAAACATACAATTTGAGCACCTTGGGCACATTCTTGTAAATAGAATATCAGTCGGTGCCATCATTTTCAGCATCAAAGTTTTCTTGGGCATCCGTATTTTTTAAACACGTGCACATAGTATGGAGTATTGGAAGTGGAAGGTCAGACAAGAAGCCCACATAGATAAGGCGTGTCTGCACTATCTCGAGATTGCCAAATATCCAGCTATTTGAATTATCCCGATCGCAAACTATCCAGCTTATTTGCGTCTTCATTAGAACGAAGTAGCAAATTAGCTGGATAGTTGGTCGGGATAATATCCCAAGATATCTCGGTCTAGTTTGCCGTTTTGCGGTTTTCAGTGTTTACTAGTTGTACTAGCGCGGCGAGGTCAGTGCGCTGAGCGGTATAAATCGCATACTGTGCGAGGAAAACCGGAAATCGTTGTGCATGATGGGATCGGGATATTTGACTCCGTACTTCGGTCTAATGAAGACGGTCGCAAACTATCCCGCTAGTTGGGAAATAGTGGGATATTTTGCAAACTAGACCGAGATATCTTGGGATATTATCCCGACCAACTATCCAGCTAATTTGCTACTTCGGTCTAATGAAGACGCAAATAGCTGGATAGTTTGCGATCGGGATAGTTCAAATAGCTGGATATTTGGCAATCTCGAGATAGTGCAGACACGCCTCTAGAGAGAGATTGTAACAAAAAATGTGAGGCAGGCTCATACATTCCGAACACTATATTTAATACTTACAAAGGTTGCCCATGACCCCGTCAATGTCAAGGATGATACTGATAGCGACGAGGATGACCGACGAAACTTTCCACATCATGATCACTATTGAGGTAGTTGTTGCTGAACGACGATCTTCGACAATCCTGTTGCTCTATAGAATTGTTGTTGCTTGTATTCTGTAATAGCGTTCACAAAAAATTAGGGGACGAGAAATAATAGAGAATGGTGAGAGGGCGAGTACAGTCTAATAAAACTCCTTGTCCCTCAAAACTGTGAGGACATCCTTCTAGTCAAAGCAGTGGCAGTCCGATCTGTCGAAGTCTTTCGTCTCGAAATGACGAGAGGCTGCAGCAGCTAGATCCAATGGTGTTTTTATTCAGACCTTGTACGCTACCCTTATAACACACACTATGTCAACGTTCTGCAAGAATAATGAGAGTTGAATTGAACAGACTGCGCCGAAGAAAAAAAAACATGAAGTACGGTTGGCTGCGCTCAGAGGCCAGCTAGCCAGCTTTTTCATTCATCGCATTTTTAGATCGGTTTTTGCACCTCATACAACTGGCCATGTAATGCTACGTTTGCACTATGTTCCCGGCGGCCACGGCAACCACGTTTCAGGCCACCGTGGACGAAACGGGATTGACGTGACACAACGCGGGGGACCGTATGGGCAAACGTGACAGGCCGTGATTGCCGTGGATACCGTGTCAGATTTTTAAACTGTCAAAAAATTTGCCACGGCAGTCACGGTGTGGATGAGAAACCTAGTAGGCCGTAATAAACCGGGGTGAACGTAACAAAACGTGACAGTCCGTAATAGGCCGTAACAAAACTTGGGGGTGGTCCGTAGTGGGACGGTTTAAGCGCCCGGCACGCTACGGCGCGTTGCGTTCTACTACGGTCTGACACAACGCGAGGTCTCAGAATACCATGATTGCTATTGCTTGGGAGACCTTCTTTTTATACCGCCGGCACAAACGTGCTCCAAAGCTGCCCTGCGTTCACGTTTCATCCGTACAAAGCCTTGACAGAACGTGAAAAACGTGTCAGACCTTGATCAGAACGTGGGAAACGTGAGGGACCCCATCAGAACGTGACGGGCCGGGAGGGAACGTTCTGGCATCCGTGGTAGAACGCGGGCCGAAACGTAGTGCGCCTTGGAGCCTCCGGGACTCAGCATCCCCTTCCCCCCACGGCCCGTCACGGATACCGTGGTAGACCGTGAGAAAACTTGGCAAGACGTAACACAACTTGAATCCAGAGATAAAATTGGTCTAAGTCCCACGGCATACTACGTTTCGGGCAAACGGGGCTGCCGTGGCCGCCGGGAACATAGTGTAAACGTAGCATAAAGGGAGGAATAAGGCATTGGCCAGTTGGATGTTCCCTTTGTATTTGGTTTGTGGCCCGGCAGCCGGCAGGTTGCCCAGTGTCCTTTGATCAAACGAACGAGGTACCAATATCTGAGTATTGAAACATTCGGGGAGGAGGAATCTAGTATATATATATACATGACTGTGTATTCAAAACTGCCGACAAACATGGATGTATGCCGAGACCCCTTTGCTGCACGTGGCCCCTTGCATGGACCACTAAAAGAGGGCTCAAAAATGCATTTAATAAAAAAGAACCAGGTACCACTTGAAAACAATTGTAACTTTATTAATGCATGAATGCCAAGAAGCAAATTAATGGCCCGTGCCACACAACTTTTTTGCTGCCAAGGGCCTGCAAGGCGCCAAAAAAATGCGGCTCAAAGGTCAATTATTACAGCATTGACCAAAGTTAAATAGGCCTACTTTAGGTATGACTCAACCCGATTTCAGAATGCCGGGTTGATTCTTACAGATTGAGGAAATCATCATCAAACTCCTAATAAAATCAAACTCCTCTCACTCATTACAAATATTGATTTCACTATCTAAAAATATTCATTTCACTCTTTAAAAATATTCACTTCACTCTTTAAAAATATCTTTAAATCGACAATCATCGACAATCCTTTTTTCCTCTTTGAAAAAAAATGGATTGCAATCCATACTCGTTATTCATTCTTCTTTTTGAAAATAAGAATAAAAGAAAAAATCAATTTCTCTCTTTGAAGAAAAGAAAATCATTTCACTCTTTGAAAATATTCATTTCACTCTCTAAAAAAATATCCATTTTACTCTTTGAAAATATTATTTTCCCTCTTTAAAAATATTAATTTCACTCTTTGAAAATATTCTTTTCACTTTTTAGAAAATATTCATTTCACTCTTCAGTTAAAGATATTCATTTCACTCTTTAAATATATTAATCTCACTCTTTAAAAATATTTATTTCACTCTTTAGAAATATTCATTTCACACTTTAGAAATATCCTTTTCACTATTTAAAAATATTCTTTTCCCTCTTTAAAAATATTCATTTCACTCTTTTAAAATATTCTTTTCACTCTTAAAAAAATATTAATTTCACTCTCTAACGATAATTCATTTCACTCTTTAAATATATTAATTTCACTCTTTCAACATATTAATTCCACTCTTTATAAATTCAATTTCACTCTTTAAAACAATATTTATTTCACTCTTTATAAATATTCATTTCGCTCTTTGAAGATATTCAATTCAATCTTTAAAATTATGTTTTAATCTTAATCAAAAGATTCATTCCACTTACAAAAAATATTTTCCATACTCCTTATTCATTCTTCTTCTCAAAAACATACGTTCCCCTTGAGAAAAAACAACTATTTTTTAATTTAAAAAATACATATAAAGAAGTAGGCCTACATTAAAGGTAATACAAAGTTTTGGGAAATTTTGAATTGGGTGGATAGTGATTCTTTACAATTTACAAGCACTAGAAAATTTAGCCCCTAAAACAAATATAATTTGATAAATTTCTAATAGCGCCTACGGCCGTACAGTGGTAGGTGCGACCATGAAAATCTCAGAATATGTAGTTGTGATATATAATTTCCAAACGGAAATAGCTAATCGGTCAATTTTAGTCAAGAAACATTGTTTATGGCTTAATTAATATCTTGACTTAATTAATATATTTCTAAGTTGTTGTTGCTAGTTTTCCATTCCTTGTATGACTCTGCTCCTTCCTACAATATCAAGTTGATTGTTAAGTATAACAAGACATCTTCGTTCATCTCAATCCTCCTTATTAGTTGTCCCTAAGACGCGCAGTTCCTGGGGGGATAGAGCATTTTCTCATTCTGGTCCGTCCCTTTGGAATAAGCTGCCACTTAGTATTCGTAATTTAACTGCCCTTCATGACTTCAAAGTTGCTCTTAAAACCCATCTCTTTCTAAACAGTGCTATTTAATCATGTCAATGTAGCGTAATAATTTGTGTTGTTTTTTAGTTTACTTTATTTTAGTTAAGAAAGTTATATTTTTGTGATAGTAATACATGTATGTACAGCGCCATGAGCGTCAGAGCCTGGCGGATACCGGCGCTATATAAATATCCATATTATTATTATTATTATTGACCTTGAGAGGGAGCTATACAACATAAAGAGTTTATTATTTACAATTTCATAACTTTAAACTCGATTTCAACCGCGACAACGATCACTGAATATTGTAGGATTGCATATGCTTCCAATAATATGTTCATTTTAACCAAATTCATGACACCATACCGAAACTTTGTATTACCTTTAAGAATAACAGCGGAAAAAAGAAAGAGCGACAAATGGAAAGAATGAAGAAAAAAAGGAAGGATAGAAAGTGAAGATGATAGAAAAATAGAGATAAAGAAATACATAGTAAATAATAGAAAAGAAAGAACTAAAAAGGAAGAATTATAAGGAAAGATAGAGAAGAATTGAGTCAGGTCACTATTTGAACATGCGCATTGCAGATCTGCGAACCCATCGCTTGTTCGCTCGCGCTAGTGATTTGTTTTCGTCAACCGTACGTGTGAACGATGGCAAATGAAATCAAGTTTTGGACGCGCACCAAAAATTACTAATTACTGCGTGTGAATGCGCCTTTGTCATTAGGGTATAGTTACATTTGCCATTAAGCTACTGCAGCCTCTCGTCAATTCGAGACGAAAGGCTTCGACAGATCGGACTGCCACTGCATTGACTGGGAGGGTGTTCCATGTCTTCACACTTCTGGGGAAGAAGGAGTTTTATTAGACTGTGTACTCGCTGTCTCGCCATTCTCTGTGATTACTCGTCCCCTATTTTTTATGTGAACGCTATTACAGAACACAAGCAATTACAACTCAGTAGAGGACCAGGATTGTCGGAGATCGTCGATCAGCAACAACTACCTCAATAATGAGCATGATGTGGAAGGTTTCGTCGGTCATCCTCGTCGCTATCATCCTTCACATCGACGGAGTGATGGGCAACGTTTGTAAGTTTTAAAATACAGTGCGTCCCAGAAAAAACGAAACCGAGAAGTATCGATGTTTTATCATAAATTAATCTCAACCATAATTAATGAATGATACATATTTGGAAAGCTTAGAGTCTCCTCTTTCAGTTGATGCTACTCACGTGATGCATATTTCACGCATGAGTGATTAAAAGCAATTTGAAGGAAGGAAACCATAAAGTAATTTGGCGGGCGGTATCTGAATTTCAAAGAAAAATTCATATTTCTAGAAAGTTCATTTTCTGCTCTTTCATATGATACCTCAATCAAGAAAAATGAGCCAGGAATAACAAAGTTCTGTTTGTTTAAAGTAGCCCTTACATTTTCATAATTTTAACAAACTAATTCGTTTTCACTGGGTGCCTGCCGTAGCAAAAAGCAGATTTGACAAAAGACTTAACTCCGTTTCGTTGACAATCAGCCATGCATGAAAACTCTCGTCTACGGCTGATTGTCAACGAAACGGAGTTAAGTCTTTTGTTAATTTCGTTTATTGATACGGCAGGCAGCCAGTGAAAACGAATTCGTTTAATAAAATTATGGAAATGCAAGCACTACTTTAAACGAACAGAACTTTGTCATTCCTCGCTCATTTTTCCGGATTGAGGTGTCATATGAAAGGGCAGAAACTCAACTTTCTAGAAATGCGAATTTTTCTTCGAAATCCAGATACCGCCCGCCAAATGTCTTTTTGGTTTCCTTCCTTCAAATTGCTTTTAATCACTCATGCGTGAAATATGCATTATCTGAGTAGCATCACATGAAAGAGGAGATTCTAAGCTTTCCAAATATGTATCATTCATTAATTATAGTTGTGATTAAGTTATGATAGAACATCGATACTTCTCGGTTTCGTTTTTTCTGGGACGCACTGTATAGTATTCGGAATGTATAAGCCCGCCTAACTTTTTTCACAATCCCTCTCTCTGAGGGCTTCTTGTCTGACCTTCCACTCCCAATACTCCATACTTTGTGCACCTTTTACAAAAATACGGATGCCCCAAGTAAAATTTGATGCTGAAAACAATGGCACCGACTGATTTTGTATTGACACGAATGTGCCCAAGGTGCTCAAATTGTACGTTTAATTGTGAGGGGCCCACCATTGATTTTATACATTTCACAACAAATATTTTGATTGAAATTGATTGTTTGGTGGAGAAAACCCAATATGAACCACTATATTATTGGAGAAGGAAGACGGAAATTGGATGACAGATAGACCTAGAAAGTCGATTGCAGATCTCTGCATTTTTCCAGTACATCCGGTAATAAGGTAATGAATAAAACAATGAAATATGGTATAGGTAAAGACCCATGGAAGACCGCATGGGCCCTAAAGTTGGTCCAAGAAGGCCCAAGAGATCAGCTTTTCCAGACAGTCAAGAGGGTTAATATTATTGGCTTGGGTCACAGCAAATCTCTATTTCGGTATCAAAACACAATAATACATTGTGGGTATGAGGCTTTGATAGCCAACTAGGTCCCAGGTATCTGAGTGTACGTGATTCAAGAGCATAAAGCTATTATAGTTAAATGACCTATGTATTTTCTTTCTAAAGACACTTGTAAGTGTGTTATACTAAAAATAATTTTTAATTCAACCAATATTACGTTATATTGGGGCACCTGAGGGTGTGGGTCTTAAACTGTTCCATATTTCATTGTATTGTTCATCGTGGATCTCTACACCAAACGAACATTTTCAGCCAAAATATTAATTCTGAAATATATTCAAACAGTGGTGGTCCCTAAAACATGAAATTTTGACACTTTTGACACATTTCATCAAAAATAAGTCGGTGCAATCGTTTTCAGCATCAAATTTTACTTGTGTATCCGTATTCCAAAAGGGTTAATACCATTTCTCAGTTGGAACCGGCTGTTTACCTAACCATAGTGGACCCCTCTGTTTCTAATATGTATTTCTCCTCAGATCAGTTTATACTAACTCTATGATGGGTTGGTAAAGTTTGGGATTGGTAACATAAACTTCCAGTCACAAGTTATAGGCCTATTAAAGATAGAGTTTTAGTTATGGTCATGCGACTGCATTTTGATAGAATCTCTCTGGAAGTGATTGGGAAAAAAAAAGTTGCTAATGTAGTGCTTAAAGAGAAGGTTGTATTCTTCGGAGAGTTGAACAATATTTTGGAAGCGTTTTCATTGTTATTATGTAAGTGTGGAAGAACATCAGAGAAAAAATGTTTCCTGAGAAGCATGGCTTTTCAAATGCTATTATATTCACTATTATTTCCACATGTTTGTGCAGTCCCATGTACATCTTTCTGTGTACAGTGATTGTTACTTTTACCACGACTGGGTCAAATTTCATATCATTCTGATGATTCCAGAACCTTGCAGTACACACCAAACTTATTTGTGACATGGTCAACTTTTACTAATCTATTCCACACTGTTTCTATCACAATGTAATCGCATGACCAGGGACCAGTCTCACAAAGCCTTCTTTCAATGACAAATGACAAAACCAGTGACAAATCTGCTGATAACCAATCAGAAGCAAGGATTTCAGTAGCTTATAACAAAAACTGTCATTTGTCACTGATAACAAATTTTGTGAAACGCCCCCTGAACTCAACTTTATCTTTAAGAATTAATGTTTACTGGGAGGTTTTGAAACCCTCAAAATGATCAGAAATGGACACAGTCTTGCAGAAAGACATTTGCACTGCATACACGGAAATGTACATGGGACAACATACACATGTGGTATAAAAGTTTAGTCCAAATACGTCAGCTTTCTTGACATTTTTCGAATATGAGGCCATTTACAGATCAATGCCCTTTTTTGAAAGGACATTTTTTGCAATGATATTCTTCCACACTATCCTGATAGGAATGGAAAAGCTCACAAATTTTGTTTCACTTCTCCCGGAGCTCAACCTTCTCTTTAAGTCTTGCACAAAATCCGTACGATATAATTGCTCCTTTTTGTGGAGTAAGCAGCTTTAAGTCTTTACACCCAATAAACCCAAGTAGAGTAAATCTCATCTGATTATTTAAAGCTCATCTGTGCAACATTAGAGAATAATAGCATTGCAGCATTATAATGTATGGTGGAGCTGGTCCCGGGATGATAGAATTTATTATTGTGGACTTGTTTAAAGTCCTTTAGGCATGATAGAAGAGGTGTTCGCCATTCTGAATGAAAATCCACTAAAGATTCTAGTATACCACAGACTGTACCAATATAATTATTTAAATATACTTTTACTAGCTTGATATTGAGACACACAACACTGCCAGCATCAACTCTAAGTATACACAACAAGGTGGCATACAGCTGTATGTCGAAATTCTCACAAGGGGGGGGGGGGGGGGGGGGTGTTACGTCCCTGAACCGCCCGTGTACATCACTGTATATACGATTAGGGTTCTCCGAATAGGGATGGGAGTGTATGTCGTGATTCGTGACCATTTCAATGCTAAATATGCCGCCTTACTTTATGAGGCAGTTAACTTAGAAATGTCTCTCTAATTATTCTGTGTTTCTTTATCCAATTTCCCTCTTTCGAAATTCTACACTTAACTTCCTATTCCTCTCACACGCACACTCACTATTCTTTCCTCCCTCTTTCTCCCCCTCTCTCTCCTCCCTCTCTCTCACTCTCTCTCTCTTCCTCTCTCTCCCATTCTCTTCGTATTTTTATCCCCCACTCACACACTCTCCCATTCTCACTCTCTCTCTCTCAATCTCTCTCTCTCTCTTCCTCTCTCTCCCATTCTCTTCGTATTTTTATCCCCCATTCCCACACGCTCCCACTCCCTCTATCCATCTCTTGCCATAGTTGAAAGTGACCACGACTCCTCGATCGAGTTTGGAAACTCAGTGGACGTGGGTGATCATCCACCGTTTGCTGGAGATGGATTCAACGATTCTTTTGACGCGCTCAGTATTCATACAAGCACCTACGGCGTCGCTTCTGTTCAATTCAACCTAGGCAAAGTCGATATGAAAAGAAGATTCCGAGTTTGGATGCAAACTGATATCTGTATCGGGGTAAAATTTGGCGTTCTATCCCCTCCCTCTTTTCAGACATAATCGTTCATATTCTACTATAGTTTAGACCCGATATTTCATGTAATCTCCATCTTAAGCTGAGTTTAACAAAGACAATTAGACGGAGGGCTAAGGTTTTCCCATTATGTAATAAGACTTCAAACCTCGCGGCGGATTAGTTAATCAGTAGAATACTGGTCACTGGATGGTGTTCCTTTTTTTTTTATGGGGCGTGGGGGTGTTGGTGTTCCTATGATATATGCCGTAAAACACAATAATTTCGATTTAATCCGATATGATTTTTTTTCCCGATAAAGGCGTTAGCTATTGTATGAACAAAACAAAAAAAAAAAAAATCGAATTCATTACTATAAAAGCCAAGTCATTGTCACAGCTTGGCACTTTTTTTTGTCAGTGTTTTTGAAAGATATCAAAAAAGAAAATTAATCAAAATAGCATCACTGCCACTCGTGGAAAGGCAGAGTTTTAAATTGATACTCAATAAAATATATTGCTACAAAACAAACGCTTTGTTAGACGATACAATTTCAAAACCAGTTTACGAGTAGCATACCTTTATATATTATTATAACAAATAGTGAATTTGTCAATAGTCATAATAAAACAAAATGTAATAACAACCATTCGTCTTGGTTTCTGTAGTGTAAATTGGTGATGGTGGCCAATTTGACGAGGGAGACCAATGCCAAACGGAGGATTGCTACAATAGATACAACCTGGCGGACTCGTATTAAAGTTACTACAGATGACACCGTTTACCCCAGTACGGATGACACCTATTGCGAGTATGTATTCTTTGCCATCTTTTATGAATATCTTATTTATTCACTTAGTTTTTTAATTTCTTCAATTATTTCCTCGGGTGATAATGAAATTGGTCGTCTCACTCAATACCAGGGGCGGACCCAGGATTTTCAAAAGGGGCGGGGGGCGTGAGATGTACGAAATTGCGAGCGCGAAGCCTTTGTGGTGTGGGGTCGGTGACCCGCTGAAGGACCCCCGAAAATGTATGGTACACTCTGAGGCATTTCTGAATGTGTAGATTGAACATTTATGTGAACATTTCTTATATTTTTTCCTGCATTTTATCATAATGGAAGTACACTTCCAGTGAGTATGATTCATTTCTTAAGCGCGTTGTACTCGAGGCGTCATTTCAATTGCGTTGTTACCTGCGCTAATCAAGACTATAAAGCCCATTTACCATATTCGTCTGTTTAGAGCCAGAGGAAATTAACTCATATAATTTAACACAAAGTTAACTCCCTTTTTCCTCTGAACAGACGCTTTGCACTGCACATCGTTTTTTGTACAATGGATTTCACTCTCTATTGGCGCGTCAAAACCGCACATGTCACTGACGCACTCAGACGTCAGACAAATGACGCAATACTGCGTCAGGCAAATGTCGAAATGCTACGTCATACAAATGTCGCAATGGTACGTCAGACAAATGACTCCACGTCTTTCACTAGCATTACAATATCAACTCGAGATGATTTGATTGTGAACAAAGTTTAGTCAATTTTTCACACCGTCTGATAGAAAACAACAGTAGGAATACAAGTAAGCCATCAAACTTCTTGTGCCATTTTTTCATTTTCCTATGACCGTCAATCATGGTCTAGATCGTCGAAGACCAAACACCTCTCACCGTCCAGGAAGGGAACGACAACCCGACTCCGACCTCAACTCGACTCAAGTCTGTGGATACGTTCAGAGGGTAAGAATTTGTTTTAAAGAAACTTCGCAAATGACCCCGATTAATGACAATAGATTTTGTTGAACAATTTCATCAGGACGGTTTTTCTATCTTGTGAACAAGTCTTAATTCGTTATATTGGGTTATTCAATCTTTCGATGTGAACAAGTCTTAAAGGCCCACTGTACTACTTGTAGCTACTTGCTCCCTCTATATAGAAAACAATACCTAATCGGTGACCATTGGTCCCCCATGATCCTCTTTTTCTTATTTTAATTGAGAGCTGAGTTGATGAGATAGCCACCTGTCAGTGACCTTCCTGTGTGTTCTAATTCCTCCTAGCCAAACTAGTACAGATAAGCTTAAATCGTAATCCCTAGTAATATTTGGTTGTTCTATTTTCTGGAATGACCGAGTATAAAATAATAATATTTGGTTGTTCTGTCTTTTAGAAGTGTGAACTAGAATCCAATCATAATTTGGTTTTCTATCTTCTAGTGTGAACTAGGCTTAAATTGTGTCCGGTTCCTCATTTAGAACGAACGAGTCTAAATTCGTAATGATTGTTTGTTTTAATGTTTTAGTCATGTCATGCTATTAAAAAGAGTAACTGGCTCTTGGCTCTCCTTTAATGGGGCAAGGTGTTTTGGCCACATTTCCTCTCCGAACTGGGCCCCGTTGCATTTCAGTTACCACTGATGTTAATTTTGCCATCGATGTTTAACTACCATGGCAACATCACTCAACAACCAATCAAACCAAGGTTTCCTTGGAAGTTACAATTAATAGCAAAGTTACCATAAATACTTATTTTTAAGCAACGGAGTCCAGATGTAAAATAGATACCTGGCAATGCTGGGCCAATAATATCATTATTGCAGGGATCGCAGGAAGAGTAGTTTCGATACTGATTTGGTTACCATGGGTAAAATAAGACCCATTTGCATTTATTATTATTATCATTATTATTATCATTATAATAATAATAATTATTATTATTATTATTATTATTATTATTATTATTATTATTATTATTATTATTATTATTATTATTATTATTATTATTATTATTATTATTATTATTATTATTATTATTATTATTATTATTATTATTATTATTATTATTATTATTATTATTATTATTATTATTATTATCATTATTATTATTATTATCATTATCATCATTATTATCATTATTATCATTATTATTATTATCATTATTATTATCATTATTATCATTATTATTATCATTTTTATTATTATCATTACATCTAAAGGCTTACGATAATGCTTCTGGCGCTTGGAGCCTATGGAAACGGTCATTATTGGTTCATATCGCATTCCTTCTGGTACGGTTTGTATCAATATTATACTTCTCCTGTTGAACACAAGCTGTCATTCAAATTGTGCTAATTTCCTTTTTGTAGCGGTGTTGTGGTCTAGTGGATTAGTCTCCTGACTGAACCACAAGATACAGGGTTCGAATCCCCACCACAGCACTAACGCCCTTTGTCAAGGCATTAATCTTCATTTGCCACACTTGACCTAAATGCAGCACATGGGTATCTGGTAGGATTTATTTATTCTCGTACGCAATGAGGGCTTTTGTTGTGGGAGCTAAAGTCGGGGTAATAATATTCAATCGTCATCATCATTATTATTAATTGTTAGTAGTAGTAGTAGTATTAATTTCACTACTATTACTATTATTATCATAAAACCGACAACCCCCAACATACCGATTTTACATTAGCGCATAAAATGGACATATTGATGTTGTTACGGCATAAGGAAAATGAATATTACAATCACGACAACAACAAAATAGATGAGGCAGCATTATTTCTTTGACTGTTTGTAATAGCAGAAGGTGAGAGAAAGAAATAGAGAGAGAGAGAGGAAGAGAGAGAGAGAGAGAGGGGGGAGAAGGGGAGGAGGAGAGAGTGAAGGAAAGTGAGAAAGGGAGGATAAGAGACCGAGAGATATAGTAAAGGAAAGGAAAGAGCGGGAAAGATGGAGAGATGAAGAAAGAGAGGAAAAGAGAAAGAGGAAAGAGAGAGAGGAAAGAGAGAGAGAAAGAGGAAGAAAGAGAGAGAGAGAGGAAGAGGAAGAAAGAGATGGAGAGAGAGAGAGACACACACACACACACGAGGTAAAGAAGGGGTGAAGAGAGAAAGGGGGATCTTGCCAACAATTAAATATTACATACGAATTGACGATAACAAGAAAAAATGGGAAAATGCCAACGCGTTAGCCTTTCCGAGTGGAACCTAGGTAAGGTCCAGGGCCACGACTAAGGGCCCCTGACATGTTGGAGGGGTATGGCTCTGGAAGGGATCTAGGAGGCGGGGCCCCTGGACCCTCTCGCGTCTTAGCAGTTCAGAACCTTCAAGATAGCCGTCTTGAGAGATAGAAACTCTAATATGTCCATTTAGATTCGCACTGCCCCCAATCAGGGGGAAGGGGGTGGTGGCAGATGATGTACGTGTATATTGGGGAGAGGGACTGTCTGTATACAGTTATGTGGGACATTGGCGCAAAATGCTTCTGCTATTTGTGGTAAAACCTGTTGTAGCCAAAATACATGTAGTTGAATAGTAAAGCAGTATTTAAGTAATGTGCATAAGAGGAGTCTCAACTAGTTCTAACTTTATTATTTACATCTCATTTTAACCGTATTGATTATTTACAGGTAAGAGACCGAAATAAACATGTGGGAAATGAATTTCATTATCATTAAATGAATAGACTTACACCTCTCCAGCTGCTTTCGAACAAAACATAAATCATGTTAATCATCTTTATAACCCGGTCACATCGACAAGAATGACATCAGACAAACAACATACCGAGCAAACAAACAAACAAACACAATAGACAATAATCGTTCAGTTTCGGAATACTTTTAACTTAAAGGTAGGGTACTTCACCGACATCGCTACCACTGCTGTACTGTATTTTCAAAAGCGCCATCTTTTGGTGAAGGCGTAAACTTAGCGATTTCCGGTTCCTGTACCCAAGCATCATTACCCCCGCGTCATGGTAATGCATTGTGGGGCATGGCTGTCGAATCATGCGGACATTCTGAGCAGTAGATGGTAAATATACGTAAATCTGAAGAAGGGTTAGTAGGATAACCTGCCTTTAAGAGTCGGTTTGGCGGTGTGACTGATGTCATTATTGTTTTCTAAGCCGTTGCTAGGTTCTTCTCCTCGGCTTCCTTCTTCTTCATCATCCCTTCCTTGCTCTTCTCTCCGTCACTGACTCCTTCTTCCGCTCCTCCATCCGGTTTCTCCTCAGCCTGGTCTGAGCCGCGGAACTTCTGGTGCAGTTTATACGCTGCTGTATATAAGAACCCAGACACTACACTCATAGGTCCAAACAGCGCCGGGAACGTCATCATCTGCACCATATTTGGGTTTCCGGCGAACGAGAAGGCGATGATGGCGAATGCGAGACCGACGTTCTGGATACCGGTCTCGAAGCTGATGGTACGGCACTGTGAGTGCGTCTGACGGCAGATGAAAGCGAGAAGGTAGCCAAGAGCGAAGCCGAACCAGCAGAGGGTGAGCGCCCCTATCCAGATGGTCCAATGTGAGCTGTAGAGACGAGGTTTCATGATGCTGACGAAGATGATGCTGCATACCACTCCGATGAATCCAATCCAACTGCATGGCTATATAGGAGACAACAATAACAACAACAACAATATAGACCTAGTAATGTAGGAATGTAGAATAAACTTCCTTCAATATCCCCATCAACCTACAATCTCTCGATGTCTTCAACAAGCACAACAAGCATCTCAAAACACATATAAATACATTAATATCATTCAAGTTCTGGAGACCCATGTATTTTCAAACGGCAATAAATACTGTGTACATCACTCTTTAGTACGTGATAATATAATTTGCGTATCCGGACACCTACCCCCTGGACACCCACCCCCGGATAACCACCCCCAGTCAAGTACCCCCTCCCTCCTAGGAAAACTACTCCCTAGGACAACTACCCCCGGACAACTTCCCCCAGATAACTACCCCCTAGGACAACTACCCCCAGGACAACTAACCTCCCGGACAACTACCCCCTAGGATAGTTGTCCGGGGTAGTTATCCTAGAGGATGGTTGTCGTAGGGGGTAGTTGTCTGGGTGTAGTTGTGCGGGGGGTAGTTGTCCTGGGGGTAGTTGTCCTTGGGGTAGTTTTCCTTGGGGATAGTTATCCGGGGGTAGTTGTCCTAAGGGGAAGTTGTCTTATAGGGGAAGTTGTCTCGAGGTAGTTGTCCCGGGAGGTAGTCGTCCTAGGAGGTAGTTGTCCTAGGGGGTAGTTGTCCTAGGGGGTAGTTGACTGGGAGGGGTTATCCGGGGGTGGATGTCTAGGGGGTAGGTTTCCTAGAACCCTAATTTGAGACCCTGGATTCTCGATCCGATCCTGTATTTCTAACGCCACAATAACCGCTGCCAGTAAGCAAGACAATTTACTATACATAGAAAATTATTCAGACCCTAAATATAGACCCCAGACCACGAACTCCGCAATAACTAATACACACAAATAATACATTTATAAAGAGAATACGTTTAGACGTTTAGAGATAGGTAAATATAGTAGATAGATATGAAAATTAATGTATAAATAAATAAAGTTTTTTGAAAAAAATGTAAATTAAAAAATGATTGATAGAAAAACAAAAAGATAAGTACCTGGATAAATTGAATTGAATTTATTTATTCACCACCATTGAAAACATTGAAACAAAAGATAAATGTACAATGACAATGTCAATATAACATACATGCATGACATGAATTATAAAAAAATACATGTTCTACAGCGATATACATGTACATTATGACAAAGATAAAGTAAACTTTGCTTCAAGAGTAAAACAATAAATGACTATTTACAATGAGTTTGTGATCGATGGTAAAATAGAGTCAAAAATAGCACATGTGCTAGTCGAGTCTGACTCTCGTTATCTAAAGCCTAAAATAAAGTTAATTTAAAAATATATGATGGGTTTCCAAATCTTATAAATAATTTTGTGTATAATATTAAAATGAGGTTACTATATACAACTATATAGTTACGAGGTTATGATTCGTGGTTTTCACTTAAGAGTAATTTTGTAAGTTTTTTTCGAAAAGAGGTTCTTGATCTCTCAATTCTTAGATCAGTAGGAAGCATATTCCAAAAATTACTTCCAACAAACGAAACAGAAAACTTTCCTTGGTCTGTTTTGAATAAAGGAAGACGTAATTGTCGACCCGTTTTTTGTCTTGTGGAATATTCATGTTGTATCATACTGCAATAATGTTTTAAGGAATGAGGTAATCGTTCATTTATCAAATCAAACACAAAAGTACAAATAGATAATTTATGCAATTTAAAAACATTCAACAATTTGAGGTCATGAAACAGTGCATTAGTATGAGAACGATGTGGCTTGAAAGTTATAGCACGTACAGCCATCTTTTGAGTATAAAATATACAATTCAAGTGTGATTTATAAGTACTACCCCAAACCTCGATGCCATATGTAATATGTGGCTGTATAAGAGCTTTATACAACAGTATCAATATATGTTTAGGGACAAAGTGCCGTAATTTAAAGAGGATACCGACCTTTCTCCGTATACAGTCATTAACAGATTTTATATGTGAATTCCATGTAAAATGTCTGTCAATGGTAATGCCAACAAATGTCGCTTCCTCCACTTCTCTTAATTCTGCCCCAGATATTTTTAATCTCCCTTTAAGCACAGCCTTTCTTCTACGACTACTGAAGAACATGAAATTGGTTTTTGACGCATTGATAGTAAGCTTATTTGCAGTGCACCAATTCTGTATTGATTTTAAATTTTCATTTACTTCACACTCATCTATTTGATCTACACCTTTGGGAAAAGTATGAAAAATATTAGAATCATCTGCAAATAGTCTGAAATTAAAATAATTTGTCACAGTTGGCAAGTCATTTATATAGATTAAAAACAGAGTTGGTCCTAAGACAGAACCTTGTGAATATACATACATCCCTACATGGCCGGACATCATAGAAAAACTGGTTTATTACCCTAACTCTAGTTAACCCTAACCCAAACCCTTACCCTAAATTCAAAACAATATAACTAATTAAACTAGTGACTAATGATTAAACCTTTTGTTTCTTGGAAGGCCTTTAAGTTTCCTCTGCCTGCAAACGTACGTAGAGGGCAGTAATTATATTGTTCAATCGTTAACAGGAAACGAAAATGTCCTGCTATGACTAATTTTTACACTACATGATTGTCTGTCTAATGACGCTGTAAGATGTATATATATATTTTCATTTATCTGGTTAAAAATAAAGGTGAGTTCTGGTCATCCGATTACATTGTGAAAGAAAAGGTGTGGAATGGATCAGAAAAAGTTGATCATGTAGCATGTAAGTATTGGTGTGTACTGCAAAGTTCTGGTAAAGTTCTGGCCCAGTCTTGGTATTTGGTAAAGTAACAAGCACTGTACACAAAAAGATGTATATGGGACTACACAAATGGTTTCGGGGCTACCAACCTTGATTACCTAATCTTTCTATGCTCATTACTCAGCTAGTATATATTTTCTACCAAAATTGTTTGGCAAATGACATTTATTTGTAATCTTGATCAATTAGTGTAAGTTTCGTTTGATACTGTGAGATTTTTTTTAATTTTTTTACCAGAACTATATATAATCATTTATCTATATATATATATATATACATATCTAGAAGAAGAAAATAAATTATCCTAATTTTACCTTGGCAATGAGGAGTGCCCATCGAGGCTTCTTCCACCGGAGGACCATCCCTAAGACAACGGGGACTACGACGAGGATGAGGGAGATACAGATATCAAGATAAGGCATGGAGGTGTTCTGATCGGTCCATCGTCGGGAGTAGATGAGGAGATTGAGGGGCATCATCCCTATAGCTACCAGGGTGGACAGGGTCGTCATGGTGATACTACATTGACAAAAAGAGGAGAACAATAATTATACGATCGCATCTTCTGTTGAGAAATTAACCAGATAAAATGTCAATAGCATTGTCCATCTCATGTTGAAATATGCGAACATACCGTTCCAAACAACCATGGGATATACAAAAGGGTGTCGAGATCACCCTTGCATTGTTTTTTTCGAAAGTCTTTGCGATCTTGTTGAAGGGAGATGAGGGGGAGGGGGGGGGGTACGGGCAAAAGTCCACAACAGGCAACAACACAAACAAGAAACAACAACACAAACAAGTAACAACAATAACATTTTAAGGCGCACTCTTGGGATCAAAATCGCTGACCTTTGCCCTATATAATTATGTATATATCTTCTTTTCTTTCGGGGGAGGGCATATTTAAATGCTGGAGCGCTTTAATGGCAGCTAGGCTAAAGCCTAATAATAAGCGCGCCTCCCCTTACAAAAAAATGTTCAATGGTATACCAATGGTATATCATTCAGAAGTACCACTGAAAATACCATTCGGATACCAATGAGATTACGCTCGCAACGTACCATTGGGCACCATTCATCTACCAGTGAAATTGCATTCAACCATATCAACCTAATAATAATTTTTTGGACGCTCATTTGCATAATCACCAATGGTAGATGAATGGTACCATTGACACATTGAAATTTGAATATAAAATATGCAAATTTGTTACAATTATTCTACCATTCACCATTGGAATACCATTCACCATTGAAATTTGAATATGAAATATGCAAATTTTGTACCATTAATCTACCATTGACCATTGACATACCAGTCACATACCATTCACCATTGGCCTACAATTTACCATCCACCATTGGCCTACCATTCACCATCCACCATTTGCCTACCATTTACCATTCACCATTGGCCTACCATTCACCATTCACCATTGGCCTACCATTCACCATTCACCATTGGCCTACCATTCACCATTCACCATTGGCCTACCATTGACCATCCACCATTGGCCTACCATTCACCATCCACAAATGGCCTACCATTTACCATCCACCGTTGGCCTACCATTCACCATTCACCACTGGCCTACCATTGACCATCCACCATTGGCCTACCATTGACCATCCACCATTGGCCTACCATTGACCATCCACCATTGGACTACCATTGACCATCCACCATTGGCCTGACAATGGTACACGAATGGTGGACAGTGAATGGTATACCAATGAAAAGACCAAAGGTGGATGGTAAATGGTTTGTCAATGGTAGGTCAATGGTGGTTGGCGAATGGTTTACCAATGGTATGTCACAATAAATGGTAGATAGAGAATGTTATGTTATGCCAGTGGTTGCATTGAATGATAACAGTAAACCTATGGGAGAACAATGTGGATCGTGAATGGTATATATGCTAATGGCACCTACATGTAAATGGTGAGTAATGAATTTCATGCCAAAATTAAGAAATGCTAAGAACTTTGGTACATTCCAGTCATCCAACAATTGACTTCAAGTCAGATACAAATAGTTGTTAAAAGATAATACTATAAAGTGCAAATTTGTAGTCAACAACATGAAACTATTTAATTGTGTACAAAATAAGAGACTCCATTGGTGTGCATGGTTCATGGTAATACTGTACTTTAACTTGTCTTTGGTACATGAATAAAAGTACATGTCTTTTGAAATATGTAAAATAAATATATATAAAAAAGTGGAGTACTGAAAACAGAAACACAGCTGCATTATAATTCTGGCAGTAATAAATAGTGATTAACTTTGCTGCTCTGACAACAATAGAAACTGAATGAAACCGATATATACCCGCATAGTTCCTGCATGAAACATGAAAATTACAACAACAAAAAAAGTTGGAGGGATTTCATTTTGTTTACATGACCAACAATGCAGAGTGGTTTCTTTGTAGTTTCTGTCAAAATGATATTATTATACAGGTTAACAACATTATAACAAACTACTGTAGCATTAAAGTCTTTGGCACATCATGGAAATCAAGACTTTTAGAATACATGTATGTCAATAAAAAAAGAAAAAAAGAAAGTAATTTAAGGAAACAGTTGCATCATAAATTTGTGATTACCATAAAAGTGAACATTGAGTGAAACATGCTCCAAACTGCATCACACTGTACTCCCTAAAAATCTGTAGCAAAGTAATGCAGTAAAATCACACACACATGTACTTTGGATGCATGACCATCAGACTAATGTACATTGAAAAAAAATATGTAGATATAATAATAAAGCAAGGAACTATATTTATGCGGTTAAAACACATTGTACTAATGAATCTTGTTATGCATTATAAAAAGTATCAATTTACCTTGTCCAGTAAGTAATATCAACAAAAATAACTGAAACTTATTCAAAAATTAAATGTGATTTTTTACTTCCACTGCAATAACAGTGCATTTGGCCAATATTTATTTTTTCTCTCTTACACACACTGTCACACTTGTTTCAAATGCAAGATTTCATGACAATGTTGTGCATCTTATTAAGTCTTCTGTGTAATTTCCTCAAAATGCATCATTTCACAGGGAAAATTTCTGTTGAGTAACAGCAACCATTTGATACGTGAGCAAGAGGTCTGTAAAACCATTTTTTTAAAATAAACTTCAGATGACTCGGCAGTAGCTCTTAGGAGAGTGTTATACATTTTCTATGTAAAAAACTTAGAGGCCATTTTGCTGCATCTGAGATTTACCTGTACCATCTATGATTCTGAATAATGAAGGTGAAACTTACACACCTTTATACAAGCACTGGAATTTACATTTTTTGAATGATTACAACATATATTCTCCAAACTGTTTCTTACACTTCCGTTTTGTAAAAAAGAATGGTACTACATTAAAGGGATAGTTGAGTTTTGTTTTTCAGACCACAAATGCCTTCAAAGTGCATGGTTATTGCTCTTATTGTTATCTATGACATTTCTAGTGCCCTATTAGAACCTAAATTTGCTATGAAGGTAATTTTAGACCCCAAAATGTGTGAAATTTAGCCAATACGATCATACCAATTCAGCTCTACTTTAACAAAAATATGGTGACCGTTAATTAATTATTTAATTAAAAATAACAATACATGGGCCGGCTGGTTGTGCGTACCAAACCAACACGAAAATGCCAACAAAAAAGCCAACATCGGCATTGGCTGAAATACAACGTAAATGGCGCTATTTTGTTTTTTCAAATTATCTAATATTTGCGGTGGTACAGAAGTATTAGAAATCGTTATATTTATGGATATTTCAGCCATCTCTGAACCGATTTTGATCAAACAAAGATGATTTTTTGTCATTTAAATTGTATGTTTTTTCAAATTTGACACTCAGTTTTTCATTATCTCACAAAGAAATTATTTTGTGTAGCGCCCTCTGCAACAGAACTCAACTATCCCTTTAACTGTACCATGGCAAGATGTGGAGACATATATTAATACTGTTTTCATACTAGCAAGAAAAGATGATTTTAATATCAATCTGTGAATGTTGTTTACTGACTTCACCAAAAACAGTGACCAATTCGATTGAAACAAGGGACCAGATAGATGTCAGCATTTCCACAGTAAAACATCCCCCCCCCCCCCCCACTTTAGAAATTCTTGTAAATATATGTCAAGTCGCTTATTGACAGGTGCTCATTCAGAGTTCTAACAAAAGTCTAAGAAACACCAAAGAATGGACAATTTAGAAGTGGCAGTTAGTGTATAGGTAATTTGGCTGAGTTAAACATCTGTGTGTAGACTATTGCTTCATCAATATAAGTATCATTACTTTGGGGTTTACTTGAACATCAATAAGGCAATCATTTGGAACATAGTACACTATTAAAACATAATATTATTCAGACTTTCTTTAGCAATGTTACAAAATCTAAATGTAAAATTTTGTATGTAAGTATAACCCAAAGAAATTATATTTTCAGCCTTTTTAAAGGGACTTGCCACTTCGTTGTGGAAGCATAAAAACTGTTAAAGATTTGTTATTCTTTTTTTGACAGAGCTAGATCTACAATTTGCTTGTAATTTTCCAACCAACCTGGAGAGCTAGTTATGACTGTTACTCTTGGAAAAATACTCATATAATACTAGCTTCCAATATGCAACAGAAACATCTAATGAAAAAGCAGCTACACTTCTGATTACATTATACTTGGACTAGCAAGAAGCCTTTGTCAAGGTTATCTCCAAGTGTTGTTTGACGTTGTGCCTAGTAGAGCCTAGTCCAATTAGGGTATTTTGTGAATGTTTACTGATTTATAATCATCATGGTTTGTAATAATTGTTTTTTAAATAGATTAGGTTGATTTGACTCAATAATTATTAGATGTTAGGAAATGTTACCATCTTTGTATGAGAAAAAAATGGTAAAAATATTCAACATTGATTTATCCAGCTACAATGATATTTTAAAAAAATTCAAATTTTGGGAGGCTGAACCAAATTTTGTATGCACGCATATTATGATGACTGTGTCAGTTATTGATTTCTCTTCATTAATCATCTTTTCTTCTCGGTAGATTTAGTTGATATAGGCTGAAAAATTATTTAGGATCTCCATTACCAATATGGACTAGAATTGAATGAACGATGAGTAGATTATACTCAATCGTCATGAGATAAATTTTGGTTTAGCCTACAAATATGCTACTTCAATTCACACCCTTTTAGTTTGGTAATATAAGCTCAACATTATTCCTAAAAAATGTCATAGGGATTTAGTGCCAAAACTAATCATCGATTTTAAAAACAGCTAAGAACCATGATGACGATAAACCAGTGAACACAAAATGCTTGTAATGGGACTGCAGCTTCATTAATAAATGTTAATTGTTTACGATCAGATAAATAACTTGATAAAAGTTCTAAAGGTGTGCCCCTAATACTGTAATATTTCATTTTTTTGTAATAAAATAGAATGATTTATAAGCTGCTTTAATTAACAATAACAGATGTTCATGTAAGCAAATGTATAATAATGTACATCACAGAGTCATATGAGTGGGACCACAGGCACAAAACAGCAGTTACTCACGGTAAAGAGACACATATCAGATCCAAAATTACTCCAAATTGAAGAAAAAACTAAAGATCCATCATTGTTCCTGAGGAGTAGGGTATTATTCCTTGCAGTTTGTCAGCTTTGAAACGTTGATCATGAAGACAAATTCGCGAAAAATAAAGCGAAATCACAGAGCAAATTGTAGTTCAAAGTATAAGGGACACCTAGTTTTCTCAAAGTCACTACCAGTGAAACACCATTAACCATACAATTCCACCATTGAAACACCATTGACCATACAATTCCACCATTGAAATACCATTGACCATACAATTCCACCATTGAAACACCATTCACCATACAGACACTACCATTGAAACACCATTGACCATACAATTCACCATTGGCACACCATTGACCATACAATTCCACCATTGAAACACCATTCATCATACAGACTCGACCATTGAAACACCATTCACCATACAGACTCTACCATTGAAACACCATTCAACATACAGACGCCACCATTGAAACACCATTGACCATACAATTCCACCATTGAAACGCCATTCACCATACAGACTCTACCATTGAAACACCATTGACCATACAATTCCACCATTGAAACACCATTCACCATACAGACTCTACCATTGAAACACCATTCACCATACAATTCCACCATTGAAACACCATTCACCATACAGACTCTACCATTGAAACACCATTCATCATCATACACCACCATTGAAACACCATTCACCATACAGAATCCACCATTGGCACACCATTGAAATACCATTTACCATTGATGCTACCATTCAAACACCATTCATTTACCATTAGGTTTTTTTGTAAGGGTCGGAACAGAATTTTTTAGATAGACAGCGTTATACAAATGCCTATTATTATGTGTTTCATCAAGAGAGGACAAATTTATTGTGTGTAAAAAGCTTTGGAATAGGCTATTGTTAGTTTTTATAACCCTATATTCTGATTAAATCACACTGTATGTTTCACTGCGCCATACACAGGTGTGTAATACACAACATTTAAATGCACATTAAACAGGTTTATTACTCCAAACTCATAATAAATTATAGAGCCTTTTTTATGTTCGACTTGTCTACTGTAATTATCATGTAACTTTTTGTGCCGTTTGTTTCCGCAGACTCGCTAGGTACAGCTGAGGTATAAATCATGACTCTTGAATCTTGAATCGCGTTCGACAGTGAAGTGTGGTACTTTGCAATGAGTTCATGTAGATTCATGATGTACAACCGGAAATCAGTGTAACCGAAACTGGTCATCGCAAACACATTCGTTCTATTTTGAGTGAAAATCCCTGGAAGTTGGAAATTTCAAGGTTCGAGAAATGTCACATTCAATTTTGTGGAAAGAGCGTGATATGATGATTCGTTTGTTTTGTTTCTTCTCGGAGGTGATGATGAACCAACGTGTAATTATTAAAACAGCTGCTAAATTTAATAAATGTATAGTTAATGCCATTCTTGCGGACAGCAAGCGATTGACAGAAATAATGGTATGGATCAAGCAATAGAGGGACACTTGCATCATAGTGGGGGTGGTCTCACTAGGTAGATTAAATATTAAATTATGAAGACAAGCGATAATAAGCAGGGGTCCTTTCGTCGTTTTTGCCAATTTTCAGTTTAAAAAAAAAAAATGTAATGCTTTCTGGAAGAAATTTCAATAGTTTGAACATATTTGTGGCTTACACCCAGTAAATAAGATCGATTGATCGATCTTCAGTTTCATGTCTCTTTCTTTTTTCCTCTCTCTCATTAAAAACCCCAAACATTATTTAAGCCATGCGATTGGGAGGTGAGCTCGTATCCCCCATCCCTTCTCGTGCCTCCCATAGCTACGCCATTGTCCTTGTATATGAGCTATAATTAGACTTTAATTATATGAATCCTCACTCTTCCTCGAACCAAGATGATGGTACAGTGATCTGATAAATTCTACCCGCAACATTCTAAATTAGTCATCATAAAAGATAAGAATTTGGACCCTTCCGGGAGTGTACTGGTATCGTAAATTGGACGGAGGACATGACTATTAATGGAACAGTGTGTCATTTTGTTAAATGGAAACATCGAGTGCTATTTATTTAATGAAATCTTCTTCATAAATGAAAGTAAAGAATATCTCGTTTCGGTTGCTCCTATTATAATTTGCTGCCCCCAATGTTTCTTTATATGGTGGAATAAAGAATAATCGTAAGCTTTTGAATTCTAAAGTTTCACCATCGAGAAAGCTTTATCTGGACACCAAATCGTCATAGGCCTAAGTTCTACTTCTCCGACATGACATTACAACACGTGTCATGAAACGAACACGCGTTTCGATGGGATGTCGGTTAAATTGAAATGTTCGGTTTTGTGAAACGAGGCCATAGAATTCTGAAGGAAAAATTGCTTTTACATTTTAAAAAAAAGGGGGTGGGGGGGGGGGCAGTTACCCTAGAAATAGATATTGATTAATTTTGTAGGCACAGTTAACATTCCGTCGGGAAAGTGTTTTATTATTCTTAATCCAGTGATCAACAAAATTACTTGGCGCCGCCCCAGCCCCCTCCCCCCTCTATCCCCGTGACAAAAAAGGGGCTACGCCAATACCAGCACTCACCTGAGACACAGGTCCCCATCGGTCCAGAAAGTGTAGAGATTAGAAAGGCTACCCCCTGGGCAGCAGGCTAGGATAAGACAACCAAGGGCGATGGTCTGCTCGAAGCCAACAGCGAGTGCATAGCAGTAAGCGAGTAGGGGCATCACGACAAACTGAGATATGAAGCCGACGGCGATGCCGACTGGGCGACGAAGCTTCAAGGTGACAGATGAGAAATAATAAATAATAATAATAATAATAATAATGGGTTCTTGTATAGCGCTCATGTCGGTCAGATTTGACCCTCCTGGCGCTCACGATTATTACCCTGGCTTTAGTGGCGCTCTAGCGCTTTAGCATTTCAAGGAATAAATTCCTACCAAGTACCCATTTACTTCACCTGGGTGGAGTGTGGCAAATGTAGATCAATGTCTTGCCGTGGAGAATGAGGAGGAGGTGAAGAGAAGGGATAAAGAGGATAGGGGAGAAGGAGGAGAAGAAGGAGAGGAGAAGAAGGGAAAGGAGGAGAAGGACGAAGATGATGATGATGAGTAAAGGAGAAGGAGAAGTAGAAGGAGGGAGGAAACAAGATTGGGAAATAAATTAAAGAGTAACAATACGAAGTTGGTGATGAGAAGTAGAAAATGCAGATGAAAATGAGTAATGATAGGAGGAGGAAGATGAAAATGAGTAGTGATAGCAAGGGGAAGATGAAAATGAGGATACAGAATCAAAAGTCAAAGCAGAAGGATGAGCAGAATAAAAAGGAATGTCTCGTTTAGAGGAGGGAAGGGGTGAAATAATGAGTGAGAGTGAAAACGGAAAGCGAAGGGTGAAAATAGCGAGACGGCATAGAAAGATAAATTTTGGATGACGTATATGAAAAAGAGTAGATGGAATGAATATGGAAATGTTATGTTAACAGACGAAGAGAAGCAAAGTAAAAAGAGGAAGAAGAAAAGAGATTGGAAAATGAATTTCGAATACATATTGCATAATAACATGAACTTCAAACAAGGGAAATGCACAGAAAAAAAAGACTTATTGTTACTGAACATTACTGATTGTTACCAAATACAAGTGGGTATAACACAACTATAAGTTGTCGCTGTGAAATGCGTTTAAAGGAAAATCAACCCTAAAAAAACTACTCTAAAAGTTGGCATTAAAAATAGAGAAGCAGACTGGTGAAAGTATGAATAAAATGTATGACTCAGGAGATTTTTTTTTAGAGGACATATTCTATCCATAATATAATTTGATTAGAAAAAAAATTAGAACTAAACCCTTATGATAATTTTGTACACCGCAAACGGAAGAGCTGTCCATGCAATCCACAGACCAACCTGCTAATTTGAGATTCGCATATCTGTATTGATCTCATATTTCAAACATTCATAACTTTTGTCATTATTGGTCCGATTCATTTCAAACATTCGCCATTCCGTTTCTCTCATATTTTGTTTCTGCTTTCATACAAATGATCTTATTAAAAGGGCTGGATTGCCCATTAAACTACATGTTTTATGGCATGTGAGTTGAACACAATTAAAGCAGATATTGTGAAACTATTTTAAGAAAAAAATCCCCGGTCGCTCATACTTAGTTACAATCACTATCAGCAACAATCGCTAATATACATTTATAGGTATGGCGATGAATTACGAATTGCTTTATAATCATAATACAATAAACATTTGTTTGCAGAAGCAGGAAGTCTGATCAGCATCAACGCTGTTCTTCCAGAGAACCACCATATTATTATTACCCTCAAACAATTGCCGCGCAGCCTTATTTATACCTCGGTGGAGAGTGGCAAATGTGTGTGTGGGGGGGGGGGGGGGGGATGTCCTGCCAGGCTGGGATTCGAACCCTCAACCCTTGGATTGAAAGTCAAATACAGTGAATGAATGAACCACTATACCATGGCACCTCCACAAAAGATTTGCATAAATTATATAGGCCTACTCGACTTTTGGGAACTAAAAAATAGGTAAATCTAAAGAGACACGGACAGTTTATAAAAACAATAAAACTCTGAGTGAAATACTTGTCTAAAACATGACATTTCTTATTAATCATTAATCTCGATTTTGTCTATGTCCGTTTGCCAGAAAACTTGAAAAGAAAAAAGAAAAAACAAGTAAAAAAATATCTTTTTGAAATCCTAGACAAACGGTAATCATTTCATAGCAAAAAGGTTATTTTCTTGTAACAAAAACAGGATCAAGCCTTTATGAATATATTTTATCTCCTATTATTTTATTTAGTTGGAAGTATAAGCCTAGCCAAACCTTCTTCATGTAATAACAAATTGATAGTTCAGTTGAAAAACACATCAATTTTTGGTTAATTTAGATGGTGATGAACAGAATACTAATTTAGATCGTTTGATTTGACTCACGACAATCTTAAAATTCTGCGGCGTGATCGAAGCACCCATGGCGAAGAGAACAATGGAGAAAGTTACTGCGATGACCACTTGATTAGCGATCTTGAGGTGCTCAACGTACGCCGGAGGCCCGGGCGGGATGCCTCCTGCCTCGCCGCTCGCATTCATGGAGTTCGTCGTGTTCTGAAGATCCATAGCTGGTATGTGTGTCGGCTAGCGTCGATGTCGATGACGCCCAGTGATTCCAAAACTATGTTAGGTTTGCTTGGAATACTCGCTCAAGAACCGTGCCTTCCCGCAGGTTAAACTATTGCAACTAGAGGGCGTTCAACGAAAAGTAGTGTACCCCTCCCCAAAGCTCGCCGTTAGATGTTCGTCTCGAGGCCTTCCCGCGTTACTTCCAGAGGCGTCGCTAGACCTTTTTCAGTGGGGGGGGGGGGGGGGGGGGGGGGGGGGTGTAGAGGCCAACGATTACCGACAAAACTAGCGACCAATTACCGACAAAATTAAATGTCCAATATCTACAAATTTAACCCTATAAACCCGGGGCCGATGCTAAATTGTTTTTCCTATGGACTATCTATAGTACTTGCATATGCGCAAATGGTCATTTTCCTCGACGACATAAATATACAAATTATTTCGCCAACTTAGCCAGCATCATAGCTGATATATTTTAATGCAGGCGTGGAGCTAGGATCTAATTTTAGGGAGGGCGGTAGTGCGCAAGCGAATCACTTAAAGAGCGCTCATTAGGGGATGTGGGTGATAGGCTTCTAAATTATTAGGAAAAGAAGACGATTTGTTGTACCTTTCTCGACTGTTAATCCCTGTCAAAATGAAGTCCCCCCCCCCCCTCCCGCGCGAAGCGCGAAAGCTTTGACGTTTCATTAAATTATTATGAAAAGAAGACGATTTGCTGTACCGTTCTCTACTGATAATTCTTGTCTGAATTCTGTTTCTCCCCCTCCCGCGCAAGGCGCGGAGTTTTGCCGATTCATTAAATTATTAGAGAAGTTAGACGATTCGTTGAACCGTGCTCGACTCTTAATCCTTGTCTGAAGGAAGTTTTCTCCCTTCGCGCGAAGCGCGGAATTTTTGGCGTTTCATCACAATATAGAGAAAGGAAGACGATTCGTCGTACTGTTTTCGACTCTTATTATTCCCTATTCATCTGAATTCAGTTTCCCCCTCTCGCGCAAAGCGCGGGAGCTTTGACGTTTCATTACATTATTAGAGAAAGAAGAGGATTCGTTTGTACCTTTTTCGACTCCTATTAAGCCCTATTTGGTGTACTGTTTTCGCCCCTTAATCCTTATCTGAATTCAGTTGTCCCCCTTCCGCGCGAAGCGCGGAGGTTTTGCGTTTCATTAAATTATTAGAGAAAGTAGACGATTCGTTGTACCGTTTTCGACTCTTAATAAGCCCTAATTGTTTAAATTCAGTTTCCCCCTTTAGCGCGAAGAGCGGAAGCTTTGACGTTTCCTTAAAATATTAGAGAAAGAAGACGTTCTCGACTCGTCTAAATAAGGTTCCCCCCCCCCCTTCCCGCGCGAAGCGCGAAAGCTTTGACGTTCCATTAAATCGTTATGAAAAGAAGACGATTTGCTGTACCGTTCTCGACTGTTAATCTTTGCGTTTCATTAAATTATTAGAGAAAGTAGACGATTCGTTGTACCGTTTTCGACTCTTAATAAGCCCTAATTGTTTAAATTCAGTTTCCCCCTTTAGCGCGAAGAGCGGAAGCTTTGACGTTTCCTTAAAATATTAGAGAAAGAAGACGTTCTCGACTCGTCTAAATAAGGTTTCCCCCCCCCCCCACCCCTTCCCGCGCGAAGCGCGAAAGCTTTGACGTTCCATTAAATCGTTATGAAAAGAAGACGATTTGCTGTACCGTTCTCGACTGTTAATCTTTGCGTTTCATTAAATTATTAGAGAAAGTAGACGATTCGTTGTACCGTTTTCGACTCTTAATAAGCCCTAATTGTTTAAATTCAGTTTCCCCTTTAGCGCGAAGAGCGGAAGCTTTGACGTTTCCTTAAAATATTAGAGAAAGAAGACGATTCGTTGTACCGTTCTCGACTCGTCTAAATAAGGTTCCCCCCCCCCCCCCCCTTCCCGCGCGAAGCGCGAAAGCTTTGACGTTTCATTAAATTATTAGAGAAAGAAGACGATTCGTTTGTACCGTTTTCGACTCTTAATAAGCCCTAATTTTCTGAATTCAGTTTCCCCCTCTCGCGCGAAGCGCGGAAGCTTTGACGTTTCATTAAATTATTAGAGAAAGAAGACGATTCGTTTGTTCCGTTCTCAACTCTTAATGAGCCCTAATTGTCTGAATTCAGTTTCCCTCTCTCGCGCGAAGCGCGGAAGCTTTGATGTTTCATTAAATTATTAGAGAAAGAAGACGATTCGTTTGTACCGTTTTCGACTCTTAATAAGCCCTAATTGTCCGAATTCAGTTTTCCCCTTCCGCGATTTTTTTGGACGTTTCTCCACAATATAGAGAAAGGAAGACGATTCGTCGTACCGTTGTTGACTCTTAAACCTTGTTTGAATTTATTTAGTTTCCCCGAAAATTTTAAACCTCTGATTTCTTTAGCTGATATTATAGGAAAGTGAAACTTCGATAAAATACAATTATCGAGTTGTAGTCACTCTTGAAGTCTTCACAGCGGATAAAAAGTCACAGTTCGTAGTGAAAAAAAAACTTGTCGGCCGACCGACAATATACATCTCACCGACTTCAAACTTCTGCATTGATATAGTACACGAGGTTTGAGCAAGAATACCGACACAGCTGACCCGACACAGCAACATATTTACCCGTGT
The DNA here is from genome assembly GCA_035222895.1 of Strongylocentrotus droebachiensis. Taxonomy (NCBI): domain Eukaryota; kingdom Metazoa; phylum Echinodermata; class Echinoidea; order Camarodonta; family Strongylocentrotidae; genus Strongylocentrotus; species Strongylocentrotus droebachiensis. The sequence goes on along the minus strand of JAVYIG010000282.1, from coordinate 346,611 downwards.
CTTTCTTGCTCCCTCGACGAGACGACTCCACCCAACAACCCCATTCTCTCTTTTACTCCCACTCCTCCTCTCTCTCCTCTCTTTGGCCCCCGTTTCTTTTGTTTCCCTTTTACTCTTTTTCTCTCTTTTTCCCCTTTTCTTTCTTTTCCTTTTTTTTCCTTTCTTTCCTTTCTTTTCCTTTCTTTCTTTTCTTTTCCTTTTCTTTTTTATTTTCTTTCCCTTTCCCTCTCTTTTTCCCCTCCCCATTTTCCTTTTTTTCCCGACGGCAGCGCAATTTTACCGACAATATCCTGACAGGTGGAGGGGTGTCGCACCCCCACCCCCACACCCCCCTTTGGCGACGCCCCTGACGTTGAAAGAAACGTCTATTCGTTCTTGCAAATAACCCCTGGCTCTTGGATCTCGAGATCGCGGACGTGGTCGATCCCAACATCATGTGCCATCTGAATCTAAGAGTTCATGCATAAATTTTCTAGTCTTGGTTCATAAGTTGAAATTACATATTGAGACATCTTATTTCTCTCAAAATTTGATGAAACGGCAAAGTAGTTTCCGCAATTTGCACAAGAGAGGGAATATTGCCTTCCTCTGCACCCACCCTCTCCAACCCCTCCCCCCCCCCCACCTTGCATGCTATATTTCTCGCAATCTACCATCATACAGAAGCAGGTATGTAATTATATGGACGTCTTCTTTCTCTCAACATGTCATGAAATGACCCCCCCCCCCCCCCCCCTCCCCCCCCCCCCACTCAACTACAAAATATCTCTCTTTTCCTGTATAGTTTTTTTTTTTTTTTCAATGATATTTTATTTTCTGCATTGCTTTTCACAAACAATAACAAAAATTATAATAACAAACAATAACAAAATCAATACATAAAATAATCTGCATGTTAATACTATTATATAGAATATGATTTTACATTCACAGCTAAATAATACAAAAGAACTTTTACTATTTACATCAAATAAAGCATGAAACATGCCTGCATGAAGAAGGCATGAACATAAAAAGGCATTAAATGATTTGTGTTAATGTGTCACGCACGTCTGGAGATGGCGCTATACACCTGGGTCACCAAGAGCCATTGATGCACAGAGTTTGGCCAACTTGATTTTAATTATCTCAACCTAGCGTTTATTATGTAGTGTTTTGTTTTTGCTTACCCATTCCATCAAGGCAGTATTCGCCATACTGTGCCTAACCCGAAGTGGGTTGGCCAAACACTTCTGAACAATGGCATAATAACCATTCATTCGGTTTATTTTTCAATCATAACTAATAAATCGCATTAATGTAATATATTATTTACAACAATAAAAACCATAATAATAAAGGGAGGAAGCTATTTATAAGCAGAGCATGTTATTGGTGCAGCTCATCCTAGAGACACATTGGGCCAACCAAATATTTCTCTGTCAAGGACACAACATTAATGATTAAGGCATGTTGTGTCTCGTGATTTGACTGATTTCTGAATATCTTTTTTTATCTCGTTGAAGAAATAATAAAAGAAGGGTGAAAGAATAAAAATATTGATCTTTTTCAAGACACTGGTCTAAGGTAAATGAGATACAGTAGAGGGAGAGATAGAAATAGGGAGAGGAAGAGAGAGAGAGAGAGAGAGAGAGAAAGAGAGAGAGAGAGAGAGATAGAGAGAGAGAGAGAGAGAGAGAGAATGAGAGAGAGAGAGAGAGAGAGAGAGAGAGGGGGTTGACTGGACGAGTGGAAAAGAATGAGAAGAGAGATGGAGTGGAGGGAAAAGAGATGGAGAAACAGAGAGAGTGTGTGTGTGTGTGTGTGTGTGTGTGTGAGAGAGAGAGAGAGAGAGAGAGAGAGAGAGAGAGAGAAAGAGAAAATAGGAAAGAAAGAGAGAGAAGGGGTTTAGTTCTGAAATATCCAGAGTGACATGGAACCTCATGTGTCTATTGTCGTATACGGTCTACTGCCAGCTACGGTCAAAATAGCCCAACATCAAACTGGTGTACTCTTTATCAATGAGCTTATAAGATTATGAATCATGGAGTATACTAACATCATAGCATTTCGAAAGGGTTTAAAGGTAGATTTAAACGGTTGTAAACGTATTCTTCTACGATTAAAATGGAGGAAAATATATTATTCTTTGAGATATTCTTCCATTCTATCTTGAAACTTAAAGATGAAGTTGAGTTCTGGTCATGCGATTGCATTGTGAAAGAAACGGTGTGGAACCGACCAGAAAAGGTTGATCATCTAGCATATAAGAATGTGTGTATTGCAAGGTTCTGGAATCATCAAAATGATAAGAAATTTGGTCAAGTCTTGGTAAAGTTACAAACACTTGCACAGAAAGATGTATATGGGACTACACGAACACGTGGCGTAAAAAGCCGGGCCCCCGATTTTTACGATGTTACATGCATATTTAGAATATGAAGGCATTTGAAGAGCCATGCTTTTCAGGGAACATGTCTTAACTGATGTTCTTCCACACTTGCATAATAAGAATGAGTAATGCTCACAAATTATTTTTCAGCACTTCCCAGAACTCAACCTTCTCTTTAATCGTTTCTCATTATGTTCGCCAAAATATTCCTTTCTTCTTTTGGGGAATAATTTTTATTTTCAGAATGGCAATGAAGTGTAATGTTATGGAATGTTATTATTTCATTTATTTTTTTGAAAGTGTATTTCTTCCACTTTTTGTGTACTATAGCGTCCACGTGCAAACGCGTGTCAAGGAAAAAAAACGAGAGAAACATTGGTTATATTATGTCGTGTTTTTATGGTATAAAGATAACGTTCTTCTTAATTATCTTCCAGCGCGTGCAATTTGTGGTTAATAAAACAAGTCGACATGTATAAATAATGATACGTTTAGGACATATACAAAAGAGAAACAACACGTTTCCATAATAATATAACAGGGAAAATTGATAACTGATTAATAACTCAGGGCGCTCCATTCCCGATAGGCCTACTGCAGTTTTAAAAAATAATAGATAAAAAAGGAGCTTGGCTAAGGGAATGGGGGAGGGGGTAATGACAAAGAATAGCCATATCAAGGAAATCCTAGATAGGTTAAAAGAAATGCAAATATTATTATGTGGAAGGGATGAGTTTCAAAGGAGAATATTAAAAGGATGCAAGAAAGAAAGAAAGCAAAAGGTAAGAAAAAAAGGAAAGAAAAAATAAATAAAGGGGAAGAAAATTCGAGGAGTGAGGTGAAAGAGAAGGAAAAGTAAGATAGAACAGATAAAAGAGAGAGGGAAAGGGTGGCAATAAACGTAGAGGATGGAGACGAGTAGAAAGAAAGAGAGAGAGAGAGAGGGGGGGGGGGGTCAACATCATCACAATCATCATTATCATCACAATCATTCTCGTCGCCATTATCATCGCCATCACCACCATCATCACCATCATCATCATCATCGCCATTATTATCACAACCATCCTCCTCGTCGCCATTATCATCGTCATCACCACCACTATCATCATCCTCATCGACATTACCATCATCATCACCATCGTCATCATCATCGCCATTATCATCATCACCATCACCATCACCATCATCATCGACAATATCGTCATCTGAACCACTTATCATCATCGCCATTATCATCACCATCATCATCCTCCTCGTCGCCATTATCATCGTCATCACCACCACTATCATCATCCTCATCGACATTACCATCATCATTACCATCACCATCATCATCATCATCGACAATATCGTCATCTAAACCACTTATCATCACTATTATAATCGCCAATATCATCATCATGTAAACCGCTTATCATCTCAACACCACGGCCATTAAAATTAATAGACATCTGCATCGCAATCAGTCTTCTGTACGCGATCATCACCTATTGTTATACAGTCTTCCGCTATGAACACTTAATCAAGTTTGCAAATATCCAATCATAAATATCTTTTTGTTAAATTCTCACACTTCACTTAGATACACGTATATTTCTTCACTCTCCGTAGTTTAAATTTTGTTTCACAGAAAAATCAGTTTTTACTTTGTACTGTAGGTGTCTAGAATTCGTCACTATTTTGTAAAAGAAGCGTTTTCAAAAAGATTTTCCTCAAGCCGCTAATTACTTTATGGTCTGATTCTAAAACATTTTCTTCATATTACTCTCTCTCTCTCTCTCTCTCTCTCTCTCTCTCTCTCCCTCCCTCTCTCTCTCTTTTACCGAAAATTGTAAGATAGAAGAGAAAAATAGCATCCCCTGCGTAAAGATGGGCAAGAAGAAAAGGATATGTGGTGAAAATTGGATAGAACGTGTCGGGCCGTGAAGTGGGATTGTTGAATAGACCCATTCAGCAATGCCCACGAATTACCACTTTCTCTCATTCACCACCTAACACGTATCACGCACATAATAAAACCCGCAATTATATCCATTCCAAAAGACACATAAATGTCACACGATTGAGACGTGTAGAGAACGAATATCAAATAAACCAAAGAAAACTCAATTTCTTCATGAAGTATGATTTTTTTTTCCTCTCTCTTTTTATTAATATGATATTAGTCAGCAGTAATCGTTTAGCTGATGAGAAACAACAACGGTGGGTGTATTCTATTTCTACATTGATCAACATCAGTGGTGTATCAGTTACTCCAAGCCATACTGGCTTTATTTGAACGATTGAACAGTTCTTCATCAACACAGTTATGAAGATTTAACTACACAAGAGAAGGAGCTGCAAAAACTTCCCATAATTTGATGAGATAATTACGATGGCACAATAGGGTAAATAGAGCAATCATGGGTGATTAGTTTAGAGCAGAGTTATTTGTTCAAACATACAAGTTACGCACATTGAATTCAAAAGCAGAGCCCTAGTATTTGTTACAAATGAAACCACTCGCCAATTAGAAAATGAGAATTTGGAGATGATTTACTGTGCGAAATTCATTGCTTAAACAGCATTACTCGTAATTATAGTGTTATAAGTAATTACTACACTGTAAATTGCAAGGTTTCCTATGAGTTGTATATACCTCTAGTATTTCAGCAATTCTTGTTATAACCATACGGATAAGTTTATTATTATGAAAAGTATGCTCTATTTTGCATTCAAGCTTCTAGTTACCAACTCGACATTTGGGACATAATACCATACTTACTACACTGGCATCTACATATTACAACATTTTGTACAAAAATATCATATGATATAACTTCATAATATCCATTGTCTGATGTCATCCAATTAAATCTCCACAAGCATCTCTAACACATTATCTGAATCATTAATCAAGGAAAATATTCACAATGTCTCATCTCTTTCTTTAAAATGATTGTCTCTTTAGAATTTGTACTACGGCAAAATGTACATAAATATATACAAAAAGGCAATGACATATATGAATGTATACATCTATCAAGGGCAGAAAATGAGTTTAAAAGCCAGTGGAATAGTTATTTGTTCTCTCTCTTTCTAAATATATTCATCAAGCGGCAGACTAACTTGTAAAATTCTTCATTGGAATGATACATAAGACACAATGCCAAATTAATTTGCCTACTACATGATAAAATCAAACAAAAATGCATGAATAGTCATACAAAGAAGAAAAATATTTTACAAATCCTTTAGGTAAAACGAATTATCAAAATGTAACATGCGATACATTTTTTTTTAATTAGCTGCAATTAAAATGCTAGCTACACTACCATTCAAATATCAATTAAAACATATCTAAAAGAAGAAATATCCATTCTATCATTAAGATCTAAACTTGAAAACTAACTAGAGTCCAATGGAATACATTGCCTTGTCTTCTGAGAGCTGAGTTAATGCCCTTTTGGCTCTCTCCCCCTCTCTCCCTCTCTCTCTCGCAAGACCATTTGTGCAGTATACCATACTACCTATAAATACTCTACAAAAAACTGGAATGTCGCAGCCATCTACATAATCTTGAGTTGTCCAATCTGAAGAACACACAAAAATAACATTTTTGATTACAAAGCACATCACGTAGAGACCTTGTATAAGCAAGCACAAAATGTTCTATACAAATGTAAGAAACTCCACTTCCAAAAGAAAGAAAAATTCACCTGTTGTGACCATATTATATACATGATGATAAGAGTCGTAAAACTATATCAGTTTTATAAAAAAGTGACGCATAAAATTCTCTGGTACTTCGTGTCTACACAAAATATTTACAGCTAACTCCAAGCACAAAAGATCCATAACATATACTGCCACAAAAAAGGACAGACAGCAAATGGATAGCACAGAATACATTTATGCTAAAACTGAGAGGGGCACTTCCAAGAAAATTTAATTTTTTGATGACATTTCTTTCACAATATCTTCAATTTTTCCATAACATGTCCACTGTATTCTATCATATATTAAATATATTACATCATTATGACATACAAGCACAACCTCTCACAGCCCTTAAAGAAACACATTTCAAATTGTCTTACTGTAACATTATGGAAACAAACAAATAAACAAAAATATGGAGGCAAGAATATTCAACTACCCATTAATATCAATGCTTGTTACAACTGCTTTCTTCCTTAACCATACTGTATTTAGGAGAAAAAAAACTTCTTACTGCTCAATTTTTGATCCGTGTTTTGATTAATTCAATATCAAAATCATTTAATATCAATCAAAATATTAATGGTATACCATTCAATTTGATTAAATGCAGAATTAATAAAAACTCTCTTTCTGAATAAACTTTAACTATTTTCAAAATCTGTTGATTGTTTCACTTCAAAGTGAAGAAGTAGAACGACAGGTTTTCCAAGCCTCTCTCTATCTTCTTTTCACTTAGTAAGAATACAGTTTTTTTAATTTTCTTTAAATTAATACCTCTCTCAAAGAATATTTAGCTCAACAATTCTTGAGTATAAGAGGAATTTAAGTCAACATCTTTCAATATAACTCAGATAACCAGTTAATGTAAGCTCTGTTTAAGGACATTTCATAGTTGTTCTTTAAGCATAGGCTAAAAAATATTGAGAAAAGTATGCATTTAATTCATCAGAATTATCCTTGGTTGGTATGTTACACAAACACTGGCATAACAAAATGCATGAGTTTATGAAATTACATGATCTTACAAGTAAAACACTTTACCAATGGATTAATATTAATCTGTAATTTTGCACGCTCATCATTATGAGGTGTTAATTTGACATTTTCTTCTGTTTACTTTATTAAAAACTTATTCCTTGGCAGCAAGATTTTTTAGAATTAGTTCAACAACAAAAAATCATAATTTACTGCGCAATAAAGAAATATGTCAAAGGCACTTTTTTTTTACTTGTTTCAAAGAGCACTTTTTGAATACATAGTCACATTTCAGCTATAATTGAACTACAATATATTTTCCCTATAATATGTTTTCTGCAAATAGATTATCTCTCTTAATTCATTGGAATAAAATCTCTGATTTCCTAGCGATTGAGAAAGGGTCAGTGACATTTCATTTTGATTCATTTGGCACAATTAAACAAGATCAGTAGAGATGGTCAAATTGGCAACACACTGATACATTTTTCTTACATACAAATAAACAGAAGCATTATGCAAATACTATTCTTTCTCCTTTCTAATAAATAGTAATATATACAGCAAAAACATTGAACATGGCAAATTTGTCATCGCTTCCCTATTTACAATTTCATTAAATATAATAAAAGTCACAATAATTCTAATGAAGCCATTTAAGGAAAATGAATAAATGGAATACAAAATTTCCTTGTCATTTTGAATACACAAAAATCTGATTGTCAAACACAATACGAGTCCCATTATAGCCCTCACATCAATATATAACATTATAGTTAATGTGAGGAAAATGTTTAAAGTTCTAATGATTCAAGGCTTTTGGTTCTAACACCAGTGTAAACTATGATAAAATGGAGAAACTCCAAACACGATTTTAAGCATTTTATACCACATTATCTGCCTCGGTAGATATTTCATAATTCCTTTGGGAAAGAGATCAGCCTTGAAATATTATTTCAATATTTTGTTGTTCCCAGTAAACATTTCAGTTACTATTCAGCCAAAACATATTTCAATTATAAACAAAGACTATGTGGTAGGGGAGTTTCAATATCACAAAGATATAATGTCAATCAAATTGGCAATGGTTTTGATGAGGATAGTAATTGAGTACAATCAATTAATTACATATAACTTCATAAATTTATCGACAATGATGGCATTTATGCTTTTTCAAATAGAAAATAAGTTTTCTAAATATAATTACTACTCATTAGTAAACTAATCCTTTAAAACATAGTCAACTACCATTTCACCAATGTTGAAATTTCATTTAAAGAGATGGTTTATTGATTTCAAACTTGACTGAATTTGGTATCATTGCAATCGAAAAATTACACTGAGTAAAATCATTACATTTGTGTAACTTGTACATTCGAGCGAAATTTATAAAAGTCGATTGAACTTGACGAAAAATCAACCCACTCAACGCCCCGGAAACATCGTAAGTCAGCTGATTTTTGAAGTGACGCCACAATATGAACAGCGGGCCGCTCAGCTGAAATGATTGACGACGGTGCGAGATGCAGTTTGCGTGCTATTCACATGTATTGCATTGACTCTCGAGTACCGTACCCATTTATGCCTAACGCTGTTTACCTTCATCAAAATCCCCTGGAAATATGGATATGGACGAAAACATACTTGAATTGAGTTTTGAGGAGATAGAAGAAGGCTCCTCCAAGACCTCCATGGCATGGTTTTGGTTCTTAACCTGACTTTAGTCTAGATAAATGGTATATAACTTCCAAAAAGCGAGTGAATATATCGTCGATGTATTTAGCGTTCAAGTTTCCCGCACCTAGTAGCTGTGCGTGTGTACTCTGTGTGTGCAATATCGCACGTAGGCTACGTAGTATGCGTGCATCACATCTAGCGCAGCTTGCTAGCCAGCCTAGCCCGTAGCCCGGCGCTCGAGCTAGCCGTGAATTGCGAACCGGACTGATCTGTTTCTCTCGGTTTATCAGGTCTTACGACTTAATTTATCAAAAATGTAAATTAATCAGCCTAATCACACATGTTTGTAATGAATATCTGGACAATTCTATGTAAATTTGTCGCCTACTTTACTCCAAAAGAGTCGTTAGGTTAGCATGCAAAATGTCCTTTGCCTTCCCAGATCAGACACATACACGCTGAAGTGCCCTCAGAATATGTGATTAGTTTTCCGATTTTTATGCTCAAATGTGACGGGAAAAAATATAAAAGGTAAACAAAAATTTGTAGAAAGTATCATTTATTCAGTGTATCTCATTAAAAATGCCAAAAATAGAGGAAATATCACCACTGGCTGTAAATATACAAACAACGTTAACCCATATCTGGAAATTGCAATGGGTATCCAACATTGTCCCGAATGTGTGATGTAGGTTGTTCATATTGTGACGTCATCGTTTCGCGTGTAAAATAACGCCGTCAATTCACTTTGTGAGTGGGTTTGGAAAGGGTAACAAAATTGCATTTAATTTATTCCTCACAACAGTGAGGGCTTCAAAGGTACTTTGTTCATTTTGTTAATGTTCTCAGCAATCTGTAGAGGTGTAATTTGCCCATTTTCCACATTTCAATGAACCATCTCTTTAACAAAATCGGGAGTTAATTTCTCAATCCAAACTTTTGAATTTTGGGGAAAAGCTTTAATCTAATACAAGCAAATGTCTATATCACCTGGTAAAGGGAAAGATGTTCAAGCAGGAGCAACATCAAAGATAGAAACTTTAGATGACAGCAGCAGTTTGTTGAGGAGGGCAGAGCAACGGCTGTCCCTTGGATAGGATGCTCTTCTTACGCTCGTCCTCCGATAGGGCCATCATGATGGAGTATGCTTGGAGCTTTGGGTGTCGACCATTCAGTCGTGACCTATCAAGATCCCCAGACTCCTCATCACCTCCCAGGCTGTCTGGGCGGGCCGTCGATGACGCATCGTCGTCCTTGTCATCATCGTCTTGGTATTCGGACACGGACATGGCATCGTCCGACTGCATGTCTTGCTCCGAGTCTGGTGTTCGAGGGATGATGTCGTCCACGTCGTCATGGTAAAGGTCAGTTTCCATCATGACCTTGGAAGGGTCGGAAGATTTCTGGAAGGGGAGCTTCAACTTGAGCTTTATCTCCTGTTGTTGATTCTCCTCTTCAAGACCACCCTCTTCAGAATCCCTTTCTAGACGGGCACCCTCCTCTTTTTCAATGTCGTCTTTGCTCCTGTCAATGGCCATTTTTTCTTCTTGCTCTCTCAACATGAGGTCCCTTCTAGCTTTCATCTCGGCGACTCCGATGAAATTCTTGATCTCAGTAAAGTAGGCCTCATCCTTCTCACTGAGCTCATCAGACCAATCGTCACTCTTCTTCAATGGGAGCGGTCTGTCTTCACCGTTGACCTTCTCTGGGGTCTGAGAATCTCCTGAGAAATCTTCACTCTCGTGTTTCTTGAGGTGGCGGTCAAGGTTGGTCTGCTGGCCGAAGCAGCGATCACAGAGCGGACACTTGAAAGGTTTTTCCTTGTTATGGATGTTGCGAACGTGGCGTTGAAGGTTGGAGGAGATGCTGAAGGATCGGTCACAGTATTTACAAGAGTACGGCTGCTCTCCTGTGTGAGTACGTAGATGCCTGGTGAGGTTGGCTGACCGAGGGAAGAGTTTGCCACAGTACTTGCAGGTGTAGCGATCCTTGCTGCGGATGACCATCTTGTCAGATGGACTGGACCCTGAATACATCATGGTGCTGCTCAAAGCATACGCCTGGTGGGCAGGAAGGCCTCGAAACTTCATGAGATTCTTATTGGCAGCATAGAAATCCATCTTAGGGATGGGAGGGAAGTGAGGTAGAGGAATAGGGACAGCTGGAACCTTCTCTCCATTCTCCATCCGCTGGTATTTGTCTGGAGGAGGGCCAAGGCCAAGGCCATTCTGAACCCTGTACATGGGGTCCATGGTGATAGGGAGTCCTCCTGGGTAGGAGAAGGCCATACTAACAGGGATGTCCGCTGTCTTGCCAAGGAGCGAGGAAGGGATACCAAAGATGTGTGGTCTCCTCAGGTGACCTTCTTCTTTGTCTGGAAGATCCGAGGGTTTGGTCTTTGGTCTAGGGACACTCAGGTCCAAAGGTTGATCATTCAACTTTCTTTCCTCAGGCTTATGTGGCTTCAGCAGGTTCCTGGATGGGTCAAAGGTTGACTCAAGTTTCTTGACCGGACACTCTATCTTCTTGAAAGTTGGTGGTGAGTGACTGTTGCCCAACCTTGCTATGGGGTCAATTTTGAGAAGACCATATCCTAGACCTGTAGGACTGGTACTGAAGTATCTATCTGCAATAGATGCAATGGCCTTGATGGGCTCACTGCTTCCATTCTTCATGAAAGGTAACTCACTTGCTAGAGGTGATGCATTTCCACATTCCTTCATTCCCCCCTCGTCTGGATTTTCTTTCTTGACAAATTCAGCTACTCTCTTTGCCTTGGTGATCTCCATGTCAGCTTCGCTTTCAATATCACTGTATGAGCTGCAGTCCAGCTCACTGCCACATGGAGTGCTAACCGAGGCTTCACTCTCGTCACTATCTTCCCTCTCCATCTTGATCCTTCTACATAGACCCTTCCCCTCCTGGTCCCTTCCGGCACCCACTGTGTAGTGCTGTAGCCATTCCTCCGTTGACATCCCTTTTGCATTCTTGTTGGCACTCTCTGAAGCCGAAGCAAGAGCAGATGGAGTAAGGTTTCCGGCCAAGAGTGAAGGGTGAGCTGCAAGGGATGGGTAGCTTAGAGGGTAGGGTCCCCTGATGACACCATTGGTGTTGCCTGAGCTGGATAGAAGGTTATTCTGCATCAAGGCCTGTTGGGAGAGGTGTAGATTAGCATTCCACATCTGTGCAAGGCCAGCCTGATAGAGGGCGCTAGATGGTGGCATTCCAAGGAGAGGGGCGTTGCCACGCAAGAGGACACCAGAGCTTGGATTGTTATGAGAGGCGTTGATGGAGGTGTTGAGCTGGCTGTTGAACACCTGAGCGTTGTGGCAAAAGCGGCGGTGCTTGTTCAGTGAGGTCACCGTGGAGAACGTCTGACCACACGTGGCACACTTGAGTTGGGTGCGGCAGTTTGCGTGCATCCGCTTGTGCCGACACAGGTTGGAGAACTGCGTGTAGGACTTCAAGCACACCTCACAGGTGAATGGCTTGATGCTACTGTGGATGTGCGTGTGTTGCTTCAGACCACTGGACGTCGCAAAAGTCTTTCCACACTCCGGGCACGGGTGGCTCCTGGCCCCCTCGTGCTGCGAGCGAATGTGGCGGTGCAGGTTGCTGGGATCCGAGAAGCACTTTCCACAGTTTTCGCAGGGATACATCCTGTCGCCGTAATGGGTTGCCTGGTGCTTGATCAGATCTGATTTCCAGTGGAAGCTTCGACCGCATTCATTGCAGGAAAACTCTTCATTCTGTCTGCCTTCTAGGTCTTCTTGCTTCTCATCAGAACACTCTGACATTGAATTGGCACAACTCTCATCTGTCACTGGTTTGCTACTCTCCATTGCAGCGTTGGCTGAGAAAGACAAAAAGAAAAAGGAACAATGATAAATGTAGCTCAACTCATTACATATATTATGCCAAACTTTGTAATAAAATGTGTCATTATTCAATAAAAAGGACAGATTAATGAAAAAAAAATTAGCAAACTTGCAAATATACTTCACACATTTGCATTTCTATTAAGTATTAATTCAAACTTCATTCTGACTTTTCTTGAGAATGTGCTTTTGTTACTAATGAAAGTATTGTGAAAGATTGTTTTATAAAAGATTGATGTATTGAAGGGGTAAGATTTCAAACTCTAAAGTTTCATTTCAACGTCACAATCAGATATAAATCTAACTCAATTGGAAAGTGAAAAATTGAATAAAAAGAGCATTATTTGCATTCCCTCTTTTGTCTCTACTTTAAAAATTGAATGCTTGCATCACCATGAACTTATAGAAAAAGGAGATGGTTTTTGATAATGTGCATAAAGGTGGGCTCATGGGAAACCTACATTATCATTATTATCTTCAAGCCATGATCCCATATCTTTTGCTAATACAAATATCACACCTTACACTGTATATCAATGATCCTAACACTAGACATACAGCACGCTTGAACAAAAAGAAGGTGCAGCACGAGCCGGTAATTTGACGCGCGACGTCGACAGCACATCCCTGGTATGGGTCCTTTGTTTTACGACCTCCTCTGTTAGTTTATTCCATTTCAAATTTGATAATAAAGAAGGGCCAGGTCTCGTCGAGCAAACACCATTGTTTAATCTCCGACACCTTCTATCACTTCGGAGCTCTATATCTGCTTGTTTGTTCTCAGGAATGTGTTTGCTTTAGATAGGGTATGATATTAAGAAGGGCAGATGAGACACGCTCTCTCTCTCTCTCTCTCTCTTGGCATGTGCCCACCCACCTATGATCTCATTGCTATTTGATTTATAGACAGTATGTGTGTCAGGTGCTTTCCCCTCATTGCTTCTCCTAGAAATCACATAAATGTGTGTGTATTTGCTTGTCTTATTCCTAAGCATGAACCCATGAAACGCATTTCATATCATACTCTGATATACAAGTACATGGTATTCTTTTTCTCTACTTCATTTCTACAGAATCCTTCTAGTTGCTCCTGCACATTTCCAATTTAATCAATTACTCTTCATTTTCCTAAATTAATTCAGAGATTTTTAGTTCTTAGACGATCCCAGTTTTGCCCTTATCCCATAAAACCCTATGCTCTCCTTTAACCTTCTGGTTACAATTTAATTTTGAAATAATGCACATTTTTCATGACATCCACTCCTGGCTATCTCAGGCTTTGTATTCCACAGTTTAAATCATACACAATTTTTGTTACAATTGGTCAAATTTTATGTTTCTGCTTTTACCTTTGAACTCTTGGTTGAGGGTGGAGAAGATGGCGTTGGCGTTGTTACAGGCGTACTTCTGATGCCTCCGCAAAGCGACCTTTGACCTGAACGTACATTCACACTTGTCGCACTCGTACTGCTTCTCTTCTGCAAGACAAAGAAATAAAATGAAAATTGTACTCAACTTGAAAAAGCTTTAAATGGAATATCTATTTTTTTCTAGAAATAATCACCTTTAGAAAGTTTGAAGATGAATTCACCTAAGATAAGAGAATGCCTGTATCTTCCCAATAATACTCTTACACAAACTGTAAGATTTTTTTTTTCAGCATCAGCCCATACGTACCCCTCTGACTCTTATTGATTTCCAAAGTGGAAATGAAAGTTTGTAATTTTCAGAAATTATAATTTTAGACAGCATATACTACTGATTCTTACCAGTATTAACTATATTACATCTTTTTGGATCATACTTTGGTAGATATCTTGAGGTTTATGCTTGCTTTCGTTGATTTACTTTTTTACCCCTCAAACAATCAAAACAATATTTGAGATGGCTAATAAATTACCTATGATCTGTATTGGGTTGCCTTCTTGATCAGGAAAGGCTGCATCCTTGAGAACCAATAGCTCCTCACCTGTACCTATGTTATGAATGGCTTTGTAGTACACCTGCAAAATTAAGAGAAATTCAATTCAATTTCAATTCAATTCATATTCATTTCATTTCTAACAGAAAGATAAACAAAGGTATTACAATTTTTTCATACACAATTCACTTTATAACTATACAAATACAATTTGAACATAATAAAATTATTACAAGAAATTCTTAATTTCTGAGGAAATGGGGGGATCCAATGACAGGCAACTGCTCATAAAAATCTTCCCTAGTACCCTTTCCTTCATTCAGATATTATACCTAATTAAATACATGTTTTTAATAGGACAACAAACTAATTTGTTTTTAACGGTTATAGGTCAACCAACATATTTGTTTTAAATAGAACAACCAAAATATGGTGAAAAGCTCTTACATGTATAAAGGGGCAACAAATGTTGAAAGGGCAGGGATTTTTGTGTATAATATTTTATATAATTATGCTCTACTGGAATATTTCATATATGCTATACTGGAATATATTTTTTTGAAAGAAGCAAAATTTGCATTGAAAATTCAAAACTGATGCGTACATGTCAATATTCTTAAGATTCATTGTCAAATTTGACTGCAACACAAATACTAGAGCTTGTAGAATGTGCAATATGAAGAAAAGTGGATGAGGAGAAATTAGATAATTTGACCAAAATTCCATTCCTTGTTAGAAATGACAAATGTTGGATAAAATAAATAAAATGTTATCTTAAATATTCATCCGTACCACTGCCTGCAATGTCAAATAAGTTCCACATGATATGTTGCCATTTTATAACTAGATTTTATTAGAACGTTTTATTTGCCTATTCTAATTGTACAGGATCATAAAGTATAACACACTGATGTTTCAAATAAAGACATTTTCAAGAAAATATAGAAAGTTAGAGAATGATGCAAGAATCAAGGACTTTCACATTTGGCGTTTTATCACCACAGCTGTCGTGGGTTTAGCCAGGGCTTAAGATGGTGGGGTTGCAATTACCATATACCTTCATGCCAAGGGCAGGATATCAGTATAATAAGAAGCATTTATCATTTCTTTTTCCTTTTTATTGATACTGGTAATCTTGCCAACTAAATTAAATATTGTAAAAGACAATTTGATGGGAAGAGAAATGACCAAGGTTGGCAAATAGGACCACTGCAGAACTGCTCTTTGATAAAAGATAGTTATAGCTAAAACAAAAAAATATATTCACACCAATTCCAACTCTCTAAAATAAAATACAAACTGAATGAAATTCTAACTTATCTATTAACTAAAGAATTCTCTTCCCTGGTCGTTCTTACATGCACATTTTTGTTGTTGCTATTTTCTCTAAATTTTGATGGAATTTCTAGAAAAATAAAAATGAACAAAAATTAATCAGGCAAAGAATTTGGAACAAATGATGGATGGAAAATATAGGGTTTAAAACAGTAAAAAAAAATCTGTGCTGCTTTTTCACTATTTTTCTACTAGTTTTAGACTATTTGACTAGGGTTATTTTAGGAACGCCTCAGTACAGGAGCCATCCAGTTCCAAGAGACAATGGGTTAATTTTATAAGATCTTCACAAACTGATCAACAAGTTTGGTAAATGAGTGAAATAAGGTTTTTATCAGAACAAAACAAGACTTGGGATAAGCTACTCTACAAGAACAGGGGGTGTTTCACAAAGATCCTAAGTTGAACTTATCTCTAAGTTGGACTTAACAATTATGGAAAGCCATTAGCATCCTTGAAAGTATTTTATAGAAGTTATTTTAAAAGGCATACAATGTTGATTCAAATCATTCATATGTTCTATTATCATGGGAGATTTCATGTTCTTGATGTGGAATTGATGAAAAGTCTAAAATACTTGAATATTTGCTTTTGAATATATTTCATTATAAGGCTACAAATGGCTCTCCATAATTTTTAAGTCCAACTTAGAGTTAAGTTTGACTTAGGATCTTTGTGAAACACCCCCCAGAAATCTAACATCCGTTTATAGCTTACCTTTCCATCCACCTGCACTGGAACCATGTTCTGGTTCTCAAGCTTGGGGGCGCTGCGCACGTACTTCATCCAGTTTCCCGTGCCTGGCTCGCTGGCATCCACCCAGCACTTCACCTTCCCAAACTCATCCACGATCTGGACATGAAGAAATGAGAAAGAAGTAGATAATGATTAATTTCAATGAAGAAATGTGACATAATATCATCTGCATACCGGTAATGTGAAAACCTGTACCTTTCATGACAAAAACTTGTGCGATTAGTAAATGAAAACCATTTGGAGGGCAAGAAACTTTGCAAATTGCCAAAATTCAGTGTTGTCTCAGTTGTGATTCCATCATGATGGCATTAAACTTTTGAAAATCTGAACCACTCGCAGATATATCATGAAAGGTTCGGCTTTTACATTAGTGGTAATGGAGGCTGACAATAGTCATAAAAATAATGATGAATATTTGTAAAGCATTGTATCCATTTAGCAAAAGGCTCAAAGCCTTCTTTCTGCTTGTTTGAATTGTAAACGTAGTACTGTACAGTATTTTCTTCATCCAGCAGCAAACTGAAGTGGTTGTCCATCTGGCTTATGAAATAAACAATATCTTGCGATGGTTTGAAGCACTGCTATGTGAATGTTGAAAGAACAATAATGAATGTTAAGTCGTTACTTGGATGTAAGCCAATGAGATCAAATAACTCAATGAATAAACTGAGCAACATGAATGAAAGGATGATAATCTGCGCAATCAGTGAGAAATGACTCATTTAGAAGGGGGGAGAAAAGGAAAACCATTCATCCCAAAGATAACGGCGAACTTGCAGGTGAGTGGAAACAGTCAAGGATACCTTCCATCAGATAGTCATCCAATAATAGCCAAGATCCATTGCAAAACTAAATCCTCTGACTGTTACAGTGCCTTCAGATATTCTCCACCTTTCGAGATCAAGAAGCGCACCTCAGCAGAAGCAACAGTTCCGATCACAACTAGACTAAGCCCGTCTGCCCCGAGACAAATAAACGCTAGGTTATGATGTCTCGGACGCAGGTTAAGCAATTAAACGGGAGGAAAAGAAACTTGGTTGACACCTGAGCATTGGTGTTTTGGATTTGTGTTATCTGAACGCGCAAAAATATTTGTGTTAAATAATTCCTTGGTCTGGACAGACATCCTCTATAGAGGGACCCCCGGACCACTGATGGATTCAAGATAAGGTGCCAGTCTCCCCTTTCATTGCCAAACTCTTCCTCCCAAGGGGTAATACCTTCTACCCCCTCCCTAAATAGCCCCTCCCTAGGGCCCAATAACGTAACCCTCTATAAGCATTCAGTGAAGGGATACGGTTTTGCACTGGAGAGGGGGGGGGGGGGGGGGGGTGAGGGGTACATATGACTCATGATCATATTCAAATTCAAATTGATTCATCTAATATAACTTTTTCTTATTCTATTTCTTTGAGCGGCAAGCACGGTGGGCTACCTACTTCTCTTTGAATGTGCATATATATCCAATCACTCAAAATAAAAGACTTCTATTTCTCTCTTATCTATTTTTTACTGCCTTCCTATATTTTGTGTCAACAGAAGTTTTCAGAGCAATCTTTTAAGTCATTTCATTGTGAAGATAATCACAATCACAAACAGCAAGTATCATGATTAATGGCCGAGACAGCTACTGGCACTATATTGATCTGCAAAAGGCAACACACAGACATCTACCAAATTGCCTAACTCTATGACGCTCAACAGACTATTGAGTTAGGCAAAAAACTTGGGGCCTGTAACATCAATAGCAAGAGGTTAGACTCACTGTTCTGTGTACTAGCACAATACACTGGTTATTAAAAGTTAATGCAAAGTTTTGTCATGATTTTCCCCTAACAAGGTCAGCAGTGAATATAGAGATTTATCAAACATTGAATTAGTATCACTTACCCATTGTTAAACATGCAAATTTAAATTTTAAATTCATATGTGTAAGGTGTTCTATAAAATTGTAAAGGTAGGTTTCCCTGCTCTCAATTCTACTCACTACTGCTACTGGAGAGAGAGAGAGAGAGGGGGCAATCTTTGCATTGAACAGAAGTTGACACATAATATCAACGTTTTATTACATTCTATCTTCTTTCTCTTCTTGCATATTAATAAATGGAGATGAAAAAAAGACTTCTTGCACGGGACAAACTCTCATTGTTTGACTTTGCAATAACTCCTTTGTGTGCTAAAGAAAAGGCGATGTGTAAAAACCGTACAGGAAAATGGCTACGGAACACGCAGAGACATGGATGAAACGACTGCCCCAATTACGAGAGCTCCGTTTCACGCTATGGCTGTGATGTGATCACGTCCTGTTACATCAGTTTATTACATTTAATCATGAGACAGGAGAGAAAGGATCACGGGGAAATGATAGGAGCAATTGACGCTCCACTTTATGATATGTTTAAAAATATCTGCGGGAATTAAGCTGGGTTTGCACACCCATGGTGTAAAGTGTCGCCGTGTGTGTTTAAGGCGTGAAGCACTCGCGGCGATTCGAGGCCATGAGCACGTCTGCTTTTGTTTCCTAAACACACCAACTCTTCCCAAAGCAAACGGACTGATAGTTTACCCACTGCATCCTTCCAACTCAGTAACCCACCCCTCACAATCATCAAGCCTCCATCCATCTCTTCTTCTATCTCTCTCTTTCTCTTACACATTCTCCCCTTCCTCCTCTCCCTCTCTCCCCCCATCGGGTCACAAGTGAAATTACAAGCACACGATTAATAACATAAAAAACTAAGTCAACTGTTAAATGCTTTCTTGCCAAGAAGAAGAAGAAGGGCAAAGTTGTGTTTGCACTGCACGCAATGATTATGGCCCATCATCTCTAACTACGTTCAACCTCGCATGTCGCAAGGCACTTGTGACTGGCAGCGTAAAAACGCAACGTCAATATTCGCTTGATGTGCGTGAGTAAGAGTATCATCAGTAACATCTGCTGTCTCATTTACACAAGTCAAGACATCCTTTTTATTTTTTTCGCTGAAGCGACTGGCAGCCAGCGCTCGTTATTGTGCTTCTCGTTGACATAGAGCAGCCCTACGACAACCATCACCCACTAGATCTTCTCCCGTTTTACTCCAGCCACGCAAGGCCGCCCGAAGCTCATTCTGAGCAGATGCCCTCTCGCTCGCAAGAGAAGATTCAAGTGGATCACAAACACCAAGACGAGCGATTAGAAACAGTCAATACACTTGGCCTCGCAATGTTTTTTTTACAGACCATCCCAGCTGCACCTATATGGCCCCCTCCCCTACCCTAAAAGGAAAAAAAATGCGGCGCCCCATTTGTGTGTTTTGCTTCTCCCAAGAAAGATCGCTAAAACACACATACCCTTCTTTAATTTAACAAATGTACATAAGAGACAAGATAAACAGACTTGACAATGCAAAAAGTTAAAGGTTGGGCTCAAATATTCATAAAGCAGTGTAAATTTTACAAAGGTTAAGAAAATATTGATTCAGGAGATATGATGGGGTTGATATCATACTTCATAATCGTCTCGTGAAGATCAGTCCATTTTTTGTCATCAAACTTCTAATAAATCTTCAGACCTTCCCTCTATTTGCCATGTTAATATCCTTAACCTCCAAGATACAAAATACACATACAAGATTTCTTAGATTAGATGAGAATAAAAATGACTGTTAACACAATTACTTCACTTGTTTGCAATGTTCTACAAAAATTATTCAGTCATGAAGAGACAAATCATATCACTTTTTAACAAGGGTTTTCATAGATAATGTGTTCCTGTTTCCAACTAAAGGTAAATAATTTTTTTTAAAGAAATTCACTTTTAAAGCAGAGAATAAACTTTTTCTGTGATAGTATAAATATTTCTTTAAAAAAAAAATTGTTCTTGATTCCAGAAATTGATAATATTATTAATAGAAATGATCATATTAGGTAAATATTATTAGTGTCATTATGTAGGCTGTATATCACAGAAATAGAGTAAATATGAGAAAACATACCATTTGTGCAAATGAATCAGCTGCTCCACTAAATAAAAATACTGCTGCAAGTCTCTCACAACAAAATGTAAAAAAATTGCAAATGGCAAACTGCTGGCAAAACCAAGACGACGGACGCTCAACTTCTGAAACTTATCATTGATAAACAAGGACAGGGAGTGCAACACAGCGCGGCTATCACAGGCAAACTTCTGGCTTTCAATGCCGAGAGATTCCCCACTGATCCCCACTGAAGATAGGGGGATGTATACCGCGAGCGATCGGGGCTTGAGCTTCTTCAATCAAAGACCGGTGGCTGGCGGAGTCAAAGCCCTGAGAATGATTTCGTATTCTTGGCAATATATTCTATTCACACTCAATCCCTCTACCATACACACAAAGAGAGACGGACTGAAAAGTTTGACCATAATTACTAGCACTTCCTGCTTTCTGCGAGATAGCCCTACAATGGTAGCTTTTCTCCTCTCCTTCCCCTTCTCTCTCTCTCTCTCTCTTTCTCTCTCTCTCTCTCTCTCTCTCTCTCTGGCCAGCAGTGTTGGTGACCGCTGGCTGGCTGGCTGGCTGAGGATCCATGGGGGTAGGCTGGACTGCAGAGACCAACCACTGAGCTCTAGAAGCCTCACAGCCAATGAGGAGCTTGGTGTGTGTGTGACCACAAGTTACCAGAGGGACACTCCACCAGGCCAGATATGATTAACATATGAATACCAAATAGACTAGGCCATTTACAAGAAATATGAAGAATTGAGTAAGAAAATTTGTCCAGCATGAGAAATTAGTCTAAGCAATATAGTTTATTGATGAGATAATGGACACCCTTGAGATAAATATACTACAAACAAAAATCAAATTATGTTTTAAATAAGCATTAATAACTTGAAACAATAAAGTTGTATTTCAAAATTCAGATTCAGAAAATATATAATTCAATCATCCATTATAAAACAGGATGTTAACTCATAAACTTTAACATATATTTAACTCCCTTGTGACACCAAACAGATACACTATTACAAACACACAAAATATATAGGCCTATAAGTACCAACCCTTTTCTTTAATTGAGGAATAACAAATTTCTAATTAAAAATTTACATAAGGAAAGAAAATTGCAAATTGCAATTTTAATTACAGAATAGTAATCAAGTAAAAAAAAATTGCAAAGTGAAATCAATTACATGCAAACAAATGTTTGGACAAAGAGGGTGATAATGGCCTGTTGATTTCACAATAAGACAGACCAGTTATAGTGTTGATGATGTGATTCTTTAACAATTCAGCCTTTGTTATTTTCTGTTTGTTCTCTTGCAATTTCCCAGCTCTTTTTTTCTCTCTTTCTTTTCTTCACCCCCTCCCTTTTTGTGTTTGCTGGTGTCCATGCAATCAGATGTGAAATGATAGAGAGATCCGGACCAACATCTTCCTACCTCGTCTAACAAGAGAGAGCTGGGGGGTGTTTCACAAAGCCTTTTTTCAATGACAAATGACAAATATCAGTGACAAATCTGCTGATAACCAATCAGAAGCGGGGATTTCAGTAGCTTATAAAAAAAAAAACTGTCATTTGTCACTGATGACAAGTTTTGTGAAACAGGTCCCAGATCAATCACATGCAACGCTGCCCAACCATGACTGGGAAAATAGAGAAAATACCAAACCACTTATCAAAGCAGGGATTAATAATAGGCGTATCCATTGATAGTACTAATGTGTTCTCTCGTTACCACTTTGTCGTTCAATTTGTAATAGATGGGCAAGATGAATTATTACTCATTTGGCCAATCAAAAGGGGAAAGGGGGAGGGAGAACTATTGTAGGAACTATTCTCAAAACTGGCAAAATAAAGCTGAACTCTTCAAAAATAACTTGTGCTTTGATTAACCATGTGATATAGGCCTACTATGGCATAGATCAGTAAAGTTTTTCAGAGGCTTCATCAAATGTTAATCATATAACAATCTTTTTGAATTCTTTTACTAAAGTGAAGATTCCATTGACAATTTTCTGTTAGCAAAAACAAATTCGCTATATAAAAGTAACAAAAAAGTGTTACCTTTGCCAGAAACTCACAGCACATTTATAATCTGCAAATTTTCTAATATAGATCTGAAGGATTCTGAACTACATCTTTTACAAAGATTACTAGATTTCAGAGCAATTATTGTGTGGAAATTTGGTGGATGCCTTCTAAAAATTGATTTTCAATACTCACCCCAATAATCTGTTGATTTAGTAAGTAATGATGGGATTATTATAATGATGCTATCAAGCAAAGATGGAGATACAGGTTTGTATTGTAGAGAACTCACCTGCTCCGTATTGATGCAGGGATGGCATCACCTGCTAAGAGGATGGAAGAGTGTAGTGACGATGATTACCAATCCTATTCATCTCAATCATCCTACCATTAGAAGATTAGACCTTCCTTACGAACAAACCAACAGGTTCCTCTACCATTTCTTCTCAAAGACACAACCAATCCTATTCATCTGAATCATCCTACCATTAGAAGATTAGACCTTCCTTACGAACAAACCAACAGGTTCCTCTACCATTTCTTCTCAAAGACACAACCAGTATCACTCCATTCGAGGCTAGTCTCCCGAGCCTTAATTTGAGTTTTGTCACCAACGTGATGTACATAATACCGACGACGTACAGGAAATCACAGACTTCTGTGCTGCCTATGTCCTTCTTTTGTTCTTCTTTTCAAGCAAATGCATAACAGCAGACAGAGAGCTTCCAACCATTGAATGGAAGCTCAGTCTACTTCAACTTGAATCGATGAGTAGCAGACATTTCCACATCAAACTCTTGCCAATAAACATTTGTCTCATAAACATTCTTTCATTCCCGTCTGTGGCAATTATTGATAAAATGTAAGTGGGTGGTGTATATTTCAAACACTATAACATAGATGAAAAGAGAATTATATATCTCAATGCATAATTTTGAAATTGATAAATTAAGCACGATCATTCTTCCTTCATATTTCTGAAACATCACTTAATTTGGTCATAACTTTTTACCTACTAAACTATGTGGAAGCTCCTTCAAATTCTAGGGATTTTCTTCCCCCTTTTCTAACTCATTGTCATAGTAATTTTTTCTACTTAGTTGCAATAATGAACTAACTACAACACATCTTAGATACTAGACTATATACTTCCTATTTATTCAATGAGAGATGTTAATATCTAAATCAATTAACGCTTTGTGGCGTAACTACTCTATGAGGACGTTCTGGCGTTTGCTGATGGCTCCTTTGGCATGCTTAGTAACGTAACCTTCTATGTAACACATGTGCATCAATTTTGTCAGACAGACAAAACCTGATCAATAGTTGTCTGCTGAGAGCCATAAGGGTGTCGGCTCTCTTAATATGAGTCAACTCCGTCTGGCTCTCAACACACAATAGGCCTGTCTTCATCAGCTTGAGATTGCCAAATGGACCGCCAGTTCTGATTTGGGAAATAATCCCGAAGTTAAAAATCGCGTCTTCATCAGCTCGAGATTTGACCTTGAAACTTGAGCTCGAGATATTTTTGCTCAGTGTCCCCGCACAGTGCTAGTCTTCGGGCTGGTGAAGACGCACCGGACAAATAGCAGGATATTATGCAAACTAGATATCTTGGGATGATTATCTCGACCAAATATCCCGCTAATTACAACTTCAGGCTGATGAAGATGCAAATTAACTGGATAATTTGCAATTGGGACAGTTCAAATAGCAGATTATTTGGCAATCTTGAGCTGATGAAAACAGGCCTAATTATTCTATCCCTGCTAATAGTGGGGGTATGAAATGCAAGAAAAACATAATAAAACTATTTCATCATTACCCCTTTAGAAAGATCTACTAAGGTTAAATAGAAGACTGATGGTCTGTACTGTGTCGCCAACAACATGTTTATAAAGCTGGAAGAATGACATGATCTTCGGTGAAATAGATTGTCTACTCATAAAAGAATTTTCGCTGACTTTCAAAGAGTGAAAAGATTTCAAAAAACTGAGCAGAACCAGTCATTGGCAAGATTGATGATTATGAAGACGAGATTTCAATGAAAAACTTGCCTCCTGGAAGAACGTCCTTTTTAAAGAACTGTGAAAGGTGAGCAAGTGAAGACTACAAAGTGCCCAAACAAGGGTATTAATTGCAGATCATTCCAAACGATGTTATTTATCTGTGAGGTTTCACAGGGACCAACAATTAGACGAATAAAAGGTGTATTAAATGGTTTATCTGAATAGCAGCACATGACAATAGGAGCGTATCAGATTCTTGAACGGTCAAATATTATTCCTCTTTTCTCTCGCTTTTGTTGAAGTGGGGGAAACCTTCGTTGCCTTTGGTGGTCACCGTACATGGATTAACGCCCCATTGTAAGATAAGATTAGAGCCAATAGACTCATCTTTTGATGACTGGGGTTGGTGGATTGGAGAAGGTCGAGGTGCAGCTAGGAGTTCACTTTAGGTCAAATATTGACCAAATCACTGCACTTTCTGAAGCTCTTTGGAGAGGATCTTAACCTTTACCTGTTTGCAAAGCTCAAATAATTTTGATCGTTTACACGACTTACTGCGAAAATCATAACAAAATTATAATTTCGTAAAAAAGGCAAATAATAATATGGGCTGCTTTCAACCCCTCCCCCAAAGAATTATATTTAAGTGCTTTCCCCACTTGCTTTTAAATAATGTTTTCTTCCTCACTGTGAATAATTTCTCATAACATTTCTCTCTCTAGTCCCTTTTTAACACTTTTTGAATATATCATGATCAATATTTTGATGCAGGAGTTAATCCAAACAACTTGAAATAGGTGATCAAAATTTGTAAATGCTGTCAGTCTAGACATGGAAAGTCAAAGAAAGAAAAATTCAGACAACAGTGACAATTGATGAAAAATATTGAATCTTCAGTATCGGTTGTACCAGTGGTCATTTGTCTTTCAATAATTATATTATCAAAATGTCTACAGAATGAATCGTGACTTGTTAAAATTGACCGCTGATTGTTGTATTGTTAATCCGCTAAGGGTGGTCAGTGGAGATAACAATCCAAAAGATGTCTTTGTTTAGTTCACTGGGTATACCTTCAAGAAAAGACTTCCTTTCGAATATCAGAACTGTCTGCAGTGGCGCCAAGAATAGGTGTCGGATCAGGCAAGAGAAAGAAATTTGCGCCATGAGTTTGCAGATCCTGCAGCAGAAGTGCTCAGTGTCACACGACCAAATTGAGACAAGTTTGGCAAATTGATCACAATCTCCTCCCACTAAATTTTTCGGGGCTTCTCCTACAACTTTTTCAAGAGAAATTAATAAAGGAAGGTACTCTCTCTACTATTCCCCAGTCTTCTGTTTTTTCTCTCTTTTTTTGTATTTTTTGAGAGAGGATGCTGGGAGAAGTTTGCGGGGAAGATGCAGGAAAGTGGCGTATTCCTGAGACAAAAAGGTGCGACCATGAGTTGCAAGATTTGCAGTTCCCATGGGTCACTTTAGTGAGGGGAAAACTGATCCCCTTTCTCGTTTCCCTTCAACTCTAGCCAACTTCCAAGCTATCCTGTCAAATTAGTGCAATTCTGATTTCTCTCTTTATTCTACTTCTCATCTTTTTATTCCTTTCTTTTAATTCGCGATAATTCCCCATTTCCCTAATTTGCTCAGGTTCATACCTCCCCCTTTGCTGTTTGTGGCCCAAAATCTCCTACCTTTCTGCCCAAACACATGATTTAATTATCCATTAGTGGTTGTTTGTTTTACAAAATCATTTTAGACCTATCTGTGTCATATTGCATCTCTTCCTTTCCCCCAAGTCACTTTCTCTTCTTGTACTGACTTTCAAAGTCAAGTGATACATACTTGTACCAATAATTGATTGATGATTGTCGATCTCATCTCAATAGACTTAGTACACACACAATCCTGTTCTAGTAGGGAATGGGTTAATTTAACTAAAATTGTCTACTCTACATGTTGGTCTTTAAAGTTGTAAGTTTTAAGTATTGGGAGTCCCAAATTCACCAAAATTTGATGGCAAAATTTCACTTAAATTGTATCATAATGTGAAAGATGATGTAATATAAGACACACTACTGTAAATATTTCCCCCAAAACACTGTTTTTGAAGACAAATATTGATAAACAAATTCAGTTTTTCTGTTGTACACAGAAAATCTAAGTGTTGTATTCTTTCATCTTTTACAATTCGACTTCAAACACATTTGTTTTGAAAATCCTTGCAGAAGTGTGTCCTAAATGACATCCTTTATCACATTAAGATACAATTTAAGTGAAATTTTGCCATCAAATTTGTGGGGCTCCCAACACTTTGGAGGGGCTTAATAAGCAATAATTCTGAAGCTTACCACAACAGCTTAGCAGCTTAGCAGTTTCTTGTTATTCATCAACTAAAATCTAAGAAATCAGAAGATATCTTTTGAGGGGGAAGGTGCTTTCCATATTTAAGAATGAGATATACATTGTCCCTTTTCATATATCAAAGCTAGTGGAAAAAAAAACTGATTATTGACTAATTGATCTCAAACCATCAGAAACAAAATATTTTTACCAAGTTAATAATAGCCATGACCAACCCCAACAAAAGTATTACCTTTACGATTAAGTATCACATATTATTGTGACCCTGTGAATCATATTAGTCAAATTTACTCAGCCTAAATAAACAACTAGATATATCATAAAAAATAGGTGGGTCTTCTCAAACAGACAGCGCTACGGCATCGCAAAGGGGATATAACTCTAATCATCTCATCATCAAAAGCAGAAGAAAAATTGCCGCTCGCTCGCAAATAAACACAGACAACTTCTCAAACTGATAAATGTGTGTCAATAAAGCCAAGTCAAAAGTTTATGGGTTGATTCAATAATTTTGCGGTCTTCTCTAAATCGAAAGCAATCTAGTCCATCAACAGAAGATGTTTGAAGAAGCCTCAATTTTTTAAGGTCCAGGTAAATATCAGAATTATTGAGAATGCAAAGGAAAAACAAGTATTCTCTTTACGGATTGGAATGTAGAGTATTTCTAAAAACATGTAAATACTGGAATGTCAATGACACTAAAAATATTTTTCAGAATTAGTACAAAGTCTTGGTTTATCAAGGATTTTTCTAGAGAAGATTGTTCTCATCCAAACAAAAACAAAATTCAAACTTCCGCTCGCCCGATTAAATTCTTCAACAAATTTTACAAACACTATTTCCGGTGAAACAAGGCCTGGATTAATCTCTATCTCTCTCTCTCTCTCTCTCTCTGCAAGATGTAATTGAACTGATCAAATTGTAAAGCAAACATTGTATATGTCTACATTAACAGAAAAAGCGTGCAGTATATAGTATCATAATTGTCATAATAGCTATCATCATCACAGCCATCACCAGACTGTGACTACTACAACAATTATTACTTTTGTTAAAAAAAAGTATTATACTTTTGAATCCATCACCTCTCACATTGAATTAGAAACACTTCTTAAAATCTTAAAAAGGTTCTTGTCTTCGCAACATCAAAACCCGACTGCATTTATAAATTACTCAGTTTCGCTGGGCAGCAACCAGAAACGATGTTCAGGATACGACACCATCTTAATCTCAGATTGAAGACCGACCTTCCCACGATCGTATGCAATAAAAAGTACAACTGGTCAATGGTGCTGGTATAAAAACAGATGTATGACCTACACGCCCACTACTAATGACTCCACACAAAAGACAATATTAAATGTGTGAATCGCAGCACCGTCAGATATAACCACCCTTATCCCAGCGCTACTCCTCCACGGGGAATCGCTAAAACAATTAGCTCTTTTGGTGAGGCAGCTCGTTAACAAATGCTGCTAATTGATTTTCTGTTTCGTGTCTGACTGGTTAGATATTATTCTTCTTTTTTATCATTGCATTTCCACCCAACCTCTCTGTCTCTATGTTTCTCTCTCTCTCTCTCTCTCTCTCCCTCTCTCTCCCGCAAATGATTGAGGGCGAGCTGAGATAGGCACCATCAGGTTCAAATTTTTAATTGCACAAACTTTTTTATGCAACAGCTGTGAGTAGATTGAATATTGTGATATAAAAATCGTGAGGCAATTTTGAGATAAGACAAGACGTTTACAATGTTAATTCCATGAAAGAATCACAGTTTGCAGCATAATAAGAACATGTATCACAATCATGATCACCAAAGATCTTCATAGAAAATCATCTTCTAAGACTTAAAGGTACTATGTCCCATTTGCAAGCCAAAAAAATGAAAAGGTTAAATTCCAACAGCATTTGTAAGATAATACTAATTTCAAACTTGGCTCAAAACAAAAGGGCTTGAAGCCTTCAAAATGTGTTTTAGTGGGAAAATAACGACCATTAGTTGTCAAATCAAATTTAGCGATCGCAGTCTTTTCATTAAAAAGTCTGATTTTAATGGTCATACGTTTTGTGCTGCGCAAGATTCAATTTAATTTTGGCCATTATAAGAAGTGGGTTATTGATGTAGACAAATGCATTACCCTTTAAAAGCTCATTTTCCACAGAATTTAATGTTGGCTGCAAAAGGGATACACTACCTTTAAATAAAAGGGCATTAACTGCTGAGTCTATGCAAAAGGATATGAGTTAACACTCTTCTGTCATAGGAGGCAAACAATAATTTAAATTATGCCTCTACTTCTGGGTATTATAAAAAATAAATAAATAAACAAATAAAATATGCATGCATTTTGTAAATTTTAATAGAAAAAGAAAGAATAGGACCCTACTGTGAAACATACAAATCAGAAAATCTTTAGTGATAATAATATCTTGGAATGTATGCATCAGATATAACTGCACCATCTAATCTCTGATCATTGTCATACGTGTCTGGAACATCTGATTATTGACCATTGAACAATCACCAAAGGACAGTGCAGCAGGGTCAATAACAATCAGATGCGTGCATTAAAGGTAATACAAAGTTTTGGTAAATTTTGAAAATTGGGTGGATAGTGAATTTTTACAATTTTGATATATTTGGATGCCCCTGTGGATGTATTATAAGCACTACAAAAAATAGCCCCTAAAACACTTCCGTTTTCGAGAAAAAGTTAATATAGAAATTTACCGGTGCTCCCGGTAAATTTTGATAAATTTCAAATAGCGCCTATGGCCGTACAATGGTAGCTGCGACCATTAGAATCTCATAATTATGTAGTTGTGATATATAATTTCCAAACGGGAATAGCTAATCGGTCGATTTTAGTCAATAAACATTGTTTCATAGCTAAATTAATATATTGACCTTGAAAGGGAGCTATACAACATAAAGAGTTTATTATTTATAATTTCATAACTTTAGACTCGATTTCAACCGCGACAACGATCAATTAATATTGTAGGAACGCATATGCTTCCAATATGTTAATTTGAACCAAATTCATGACCCCATACCAAAACTTTGTAATACCTTTAATGTGACTTGATACCACTATTAAACTGGATCAGTAACAATCGCTTGCTTGCCCGCCCGCTCGCTGCCTGCTCACTGCCTGCTCTCTACCTGAGAAGCGATGGATGTTGCAATTATACTCTT
Organism: Strongylocentrotus droebachiensis; assembly: GCA_035222895.1. Taxonomy (NCBI): domain Eukaryota; kingdom Metazoa; phylum Echinodermata; class Echinoidea; order Camarodonta; family Strongylocentrotidae; genus Strongylocentrotus; species Strongylocentrotus droebachiensis. The sequence goes on along the minus strand of JAVYIG010000282.1, from coordinate 316,436 downwards.
TTCACACTGGTTTTGCTTAACCCCGTACTTTGCTTAGCCCCGTACTATCTCTAACCCTAAACTATTCTTTTTGGCTTTTCACACACGCTGTTTTTAGTCCCGTACTAGCGCCTATTCCGGAATAAGAAAATTCACGCTGTTCTCACTGCACTTCGCATCTGGCCAGCTGCGATACGCTCCATTGCGTAGTACCGGACTATTTTTTGTTTCTGTTCTCATTCATTTGCTTGGCACCGCAATTGCGGGGTTAGCAGGAGTTAGCACCACAATTGCGGGGTTAGCCCTGCTATTTTGCAGGGTTAGTTAACCCCGTACTATAGGTGGGGCTAGCCCACTTTGGTAAATACGAGTCTGAACAGAAAGTGGAATAGGCTTAACCCTAGCTGTACTATATGTGGGGCTAAGACCCCCCCTTAACCCCACCTATAGTACGGGGTTAAGCAAAATATTGCCAGTGTGAAAAGAGTATTACACAATAGGAGACGATCCATCGATTCGGGCCTAGCTCCAATGCCGCTGAAAACGCCATCTGTGGCAGGGGCTCTAAGCGGTGGTGGCTGTGAGAGGCAACGGCCTGTTTAACTGCCGGAGGAAATCAATAGCACAGTCACGGAGCAACCAGTGAGGAAACCGGTCTTGCCGCCTTTAAGTGATGGGGACCGGTCGGCTTGGGGGTGTCAATGAGCTGTGGGCCGATCGAGTTGGGATCAATGGCATTCTATTTTTGTTCAATATCACAGTCGGACTGGTAGGGGAAGGACTGACTGAATGAACGAACAGCAGTCGGAGTGATAGAAGGTGTGAGATGAGAGAGGTGGTAGATGAGTGATGGAACTCTACTGGTGATGTAATAGTATAAAGAGAGAGACAGAGGGAGACAGAGGGAGACAGAGAGAGAGAGAGAGAGAGAGATGCGGAGAGGCAAAGGTTGAAACTCTGCCTGTAGTTGCATAGGATCAGGTGAACGAATGGACAAAGGAGAGAAGAGAGGGAGTGTAAGAGTGGAAGAGGATAGTGATTGTGGTGGCATTTCTAACTTACTTGGCTCTCGACACTTTTTGTCTGAAGAAAAAAATATGAAAAATGAATAAATAAATAAATTATGCTCTTGGATGATGACTGCTTAAAGAGCCTATAAAAGTACAAAACAACAATAGATCTTCCAAGAACTAAAAAAAAACTAAATATCCTACATTTTAATATTTAATCCACAATATCATAATATTTCCAATTTTATCCTTTATTTCCTGTCTCCCCTTGCCCATCTCTCAAAAGACATTAAAGATTGTCGAGCCTGTTTACACTTCAGTAATTCAATATACTAGGGTTCTCTGTCCTTTTTGACACAGATAAGACCAAAGAATGAAAATTAGCACAGAGCATGAAATATGTATTCATGGCTTACCGAGCCCTGGCGGGATCAATATGAATCTACTAAAGCGCAATAATGGTATTTTATGAGACTGCCATACAGTACGTCGACCACTTGCACTACTTTCATTCTCTAATCCTCTCTCTCTCTACCTCTCTACCTCTCTCTCTCTCTCTCTCTCTCTCTCACTCTACCTCCAGATCGGTTTCTTCTCTCCTGTTATTCTCTCATTCTCTCTCATTCTCTCTATTTTCTACTCTCTTCCTTCTGTTTTCTCTCTCTCTCTCTCTCTTTCTACCTCCAGATAGGTTTCTTCTCTACTGTTATTCTCTCATTCTCTCTATTTTCTACTCTCTTCCTTCTGTTTCCTTTCTCTCTCTCTCCCTCTCTCTCTCTTGATAATATTATTTCCCTCATGATTTTCCCCATGATTAATTACTCTATCATTTTTGAAATACTTTCCCCCTTAACCCTCTAATTAAGATAAATTATGTAGACCTATTTATTGCCTAGTATCTCACTGAATATCTTGTAGTTTCAAAAGAAAGAAAACAAATAATTAACTTCTCTTCGTTATAAATTATTAGAATTAGAAAATATGCATCCTCATTTTTTTCAATCTAATGTATATATTCTGCACACAAATAAGTAACTATCTTAAAGACGGACATATTTTTGTTCAGGTAATGATTTTTTTATTATTTATTCTATAATATCTTACAGATTAGTATTACTCACTAAATAAGATCAGGTTTTTTTTTTTTTTACTTTAAAAGATCTTCTTTAACTATACATTATTGAATACTTTCATTATTCTCACATGTTTTTCCCCACTCTTCTGTTTTAACTAAATAAGGAACAAGTAACAGTTTTCAATCTTTCTCTTTTTTTACAGAATCCTTCTCCTCCCCTACCTACCCCAATTTCTATATTTACAATATCTGTCTGCTTTGTCTTTTTTTCACACGGACCATGTGAAGACTCGGAGGAAAATGCGGAAATTAGTGAAAACTTATTGAATATCCTGAGAAAATGACCCATAAAACTGATGCACTTGATGCAAGGTAAATACAGATCAGACAATTTACGCTTCACGGCAACTCTAAGCCTAGTCTGCAGCCTCGCAGACCCTAGATGCGTTTGGCGATTCTCAGTAATTGTTTGGAAATGCATCATGCCCTTGCACAACACTGATAGGTGATGAAAATGAAGGGAGGGAATTTTTTTTTAAATTAATGATGATAACTACTACCATTTAGTATGGTCTCCAAAGTAAACTTATATCATCACAGGAAAAACTTAGGTGAAGGATGAGAAATTTATCTCTGGAAAGCTCCAAATGGGTCCTGAAAAACTCTCAATATATTGCGAGGAAAACTCACTTTTGCTTAAGTTCAGAAGGAGCTCCTGTGGGTATAAAAGGATTTATATTCACTGAATCCCAATACTACCCTTTGTCGGTTTCATGCAAGAAGGCTGCTACTGCCATTGGGCAGTCTTCTAACATGCAGCTCACAATTAACCTTAGTTGTATCCTTTTCAACCATTCTTAACAAAATATTTAACAGATTGCATTATCAGGTAGAATGTGACAGACATATCCCACTTAATACTGCATACACAGTCCTTTTGAATCCATTCCTTATTCAATTCCCCCATTCCAATTGTTTTAATATAAGAACTACCAAATAACTGTCTGCAATTTGTTAAGTCAAAATTAAAAGCCTTTTGCATTTCCAATCAGGCGATATATGATGGAAATATTACTGTCATCACTTACACATAATAAATCGGTTTTGTTTGGAAAAATACTTAAAAGTGTGATCTATTCTGGAGATTGGTTAAGATCAGGAGCACCACAATCTGACCAGATTTCCCAAAGAAAAAGACTATTAAGCAAGGATGTGGTTAATAAAAGATATGAGGTTATCTGAAAATCCTAAACAGTATATTCAATCATTCTTCCCAAACATAAGCATTATACCTACTATTAGAACCAGCTAAACCCATGTTAACCACAAACATCTTGATTTGTATTACAGTGGAGGTAAAGACAAGTATCAGAAGAATAATCAATAAACACTTTTACTAAAAAAAGCAACTCGTAGACAATAACAAAATAATAAAAGAACATAAACCAGGAAGAACAAAATGAATGTCTTCTTTGAAAAGGCTATATCAATCTTGTCTATTATCCCTTTTCTGATAATGATTCTAATAATGTTTCTATTCCAAACTTTTTAATATTATCTATTTCATTTTCTAATTTACAGATTTAATTTTACGTGGTTACAAACAGTTCACCTAGGCGAGGCTATCATAATTGTGATTCTCTATTCTCAAATTTGCTTCTATCAATTATGAGATTTTATTTCCTGTTTGGTCAACTTCAGATGTAACTTCTTAATAAATCAACATCACCACCATTCATATTATCAGTTTTCATACCTGCCAACATTTGAAAATAAGAATTAGGAATTTTTAGTACGGTATGGCTTCGAAAATAAGAAATAGCACTTCCAGCTGCAGCGTAACTGGCAATACGCGGTAAATCTGTACCAAAAAGAGAATACAAATTGGCTGCTTGATCATGCAGCCATTCAACGTACACAATACGTGAACTCTCACATCGCGGCACATGTTACAACAAGCTTAATTTGGCTTAAGCACCCCCCCCCCCCCCAAAAAAAAAACCCAGAATATTCTGGATTTTCAGGTCCTAGAAATCCAGAAAAACATAATATTCCAGATTATTTGTAAGGGTTGGCAGGTATGCGCTAATAACTTTGTAAAAACAAAGTGGCTGATGGGGGAGCCTAGGGAGGGTAGGTATCCCTGTTATAAATGAGGCGATGAGTTTGTCATCGTGTTACAGAGCAAACGAGGAGTCGGACCGCATCGATTGGATGAGCATACAGTGATGACACGGCTTTTGATGGCCATCCTATCAACCCATATAGGTCAATATTAATGTTCCTACTCTACGAGAAATGGAAGGGATGGGGACATACGGTTGTGAAGGTTAATGACGATGATGATGATGATGAGTTGGAATTGGGTATGAAATGCAATTCGATGGAGACATATGACATGAAACGATAATTTTCAAGGACTGTCCAAATTCAGTGTTGATGTGAATGGAATGACTGGACTAATTGTGAAGTACCGTATAGGGCAATATGGAACAGGAAAAGGACCAACGAAAGAAAGAAAAAAATCAATATTTTTCAAGACATTTCTATGGTTTTTAGTCAATTTTATGTATAGTAACTTTGGATGAAATTGCAAGTTATCAACTATGGATACTACAGTTTATTTTTTTACATTAATTCTTGTTTAATGATTTAATTATTAGTTAAATTTGAAATCATATTTGTAATCAATTTTTCTTTGTTTAATTAAATCTGACACTCTCGCTTCAACACTTCTGAAAGTGTTAAGTCTCTCAATGCCTAGTTTGACAGAGTTCAAGTCAAATGAATAAATGAAGATTGAAATATGAAACTAGAAATTGTAATGATTTCCTGTAACTTTAGAACTGTGATATTCTCCTGAAAATTCCATCTTTTCAAAGACATTTGCAGCCTCTTTGTTGTCCACTGTCTAACATGACAGCTTTTGACAGTCGGAGTGCACAAGAAAGGACATTTTTTGTCCCTTTTCTATCCTTTGAAAGGCAGAAAGTGCTTCCAAACTAAGGAGTCATAGTTCTCAACTCCCAGCAGAAGTCCTGACTTTCATCTATAAACATCTTTAGAAATGCAAAATTGATTCACTCATTTCTCTCCTCCTGTCAAATGAGTTTGCGTTCGGTGGCTTGGGTATTACCCCTTATATGTTTGTCACTGTCAAAAATTGCCCCCTTTTGTCGTTCCTTTGGACGTGAACTGCACCTTAAATGGGCAAACACAAGAAAAAGTAGGCACGAGAAGAAAAGAGCTGGTTTCCATTCAAAAAGGCTGTTTTTTTCATAGTCTAAATGTTTGCTAATTCCTTTTCCTTCTTTCACAGAGTGAGGCAGACTAATATGCAATAGTGTTTTCTTTGTGTATAAAGCTGCTCATCTAGAACTAATTGGCTTACAAAATGGCTTACAAATGGCTTTATGAAATCTTGTTTTTTAGCATTGTGAATCAAAACTTAAATACTATTTCAACAATATGCCTTCTCTGTTGAGGATATTTCCCCCCTGATCATAATGGATATCAAACAGGAAGTGGTCATTGGCTTCTTAGGAAAAGAATAGAAAAGAAGAGATGGGTAATAAAAGGGGGATAAAGAAACAAATGATTAATTTGTCATTTTGGTAGTAATGATGTGGTAGAATGATTCAGGTGGGATATAGGAATGGATTTTCTCACTAAAGGGCAGATGGGAAGATGAAATGATGAGGGTGAAGAATCAGAGAATGGGGTTGCTTATTTTCCAGACCATTAAACAGGGGCGGAGCAGTGCTAGTAAAGTGGTAGAAGACCTGTTGAGCATTGTCAAGGTTTGGTGCTCCTGAGGGGAGGGGTAATGCATTGAGGGCTCCTGGGGGTTAAGGGGGGATGGAGGACCAGTTTACCAAGGGGTGCAGGAAAATCAATGCATCTAGTGTCTGGTCGCCTGATCTTTTAAGTACCTGCCTAACTCACCCCTGTGTAAATGGGACTTGGACTTAGGAAGGAGATGTGCATTTCACCAGTCTGCCTCCCCTGTCAACATCTCGAGGGACCCGGCTGGCATTGTTTGGCCATAACAATTGGGGGAAGAGTGAAAACATTGCAGAGTATTTGATAAAAGTGCAAATGCACTTCTTCTTGCCAGGCAGGCGATGGACAGACAGTACCCCTCTCCTATTTGAGGTCTAGCGGTCTATGAGTAATGGGATTCTTTTGGGGTTCGTATCAGCTTCTCGTCTTTCACCTAAGGAATCATCTGAGGGGAGAATATCTAAGGTGGAAAATAAGAAAGATGGAAGAAAAGGGAGAAGGAGAGGCCCTTTGATAACGGCAAGGAAAAATATCAAGACTTGGACAGCTGAAAAGGAACGTAGGGTGAATAACGCTACGCGACAATAAAGATTCGCAATCCCGCACGCAAAGGGATGTTTGGATTAGATGGCAGGACAATGAATGGGCCGAGTGTCGGATGAATACGTTTCATCTATCCATTATGTCGCGAAAATTCCTTGTACGAGGCGTGAATGACCCTGTGACAAAGGCATGAGAGCCTCTTTAATTATAAATAAATTTGGTTCAATAGCCATGTAAAGCATTGCCCACAGCTACAATTATCCGCGCATTCACTTCTAGAGTGCCATCGTTCTTTTAATTCATACTTTTTGGGAGTAAAATAGAAGAGGGAAGGAGAAGCGATGGAGAGAGAGAGAGGAAAAGATGAGGAAGAGAGAGAAAAGAGGAGAGCAGTCAGGCGCAACTGACGAGCTGATAAAAACATATGGATATCTTGCTGTGAGCGCAACCAGCTATCTGATCAATAGTCTGTTTTGAAAGCGTATTAATTGCAGATGAGGCAATATAGGATAGGCACATTTACAGATGCTAATCTTCCACACAAACTTCTTGGAGAGATAACTATCACCTCTAAGCTGCAAACCAAAGATTTGATTTAAGATTCCATATATCTCAAAAGCACAAAAATCGATAGCCCGTTTCTCTGACCTGAATTAACACGAATATCTTGGTTTGGATAAACAAATACTGTGACAAGTTTGTATGAAATTCAAGTATGAGATGCGCTTACTCAGGGCGGATCAGCTAAAGTGTTCTATTGCTTACTCCAGAGTCATGACACACCAGTGAAAAAGGCTTTCCAATATACCCTGACACGTTGCATAAAAGATCTACCCACCGTGCATGATGACTTATCAATAGCTATTATAACGGTGCGTTCATCTGTGCTGCAAATCGAGACGAGAGAGAAGACAGAGAAGCGAGTTGGAGCGAGAACGCGGGGCATATGCACGGTCTCTTTTCTATGTTTCTCCATGTTAGACTTTACTAAGGACAGACAAATAGGATTCCACATGAGGATGACAGAGAGGGAGAGAGAGAGAGGTGAAGAAAGTGCACTCTACCTCGGCGCTGAAAAGAGAGTGACGGTTGAAACGTGTGGGCTGTGACAAAAGGTAGCGCGATGTTGCTCTCCGTGTACGCGGGACCCCTAAGGAGCATAACAAGACACAAGCTGAGCAGCAGACTTCTCCAACAAACCACCTTTTCTCCTCTCCTCCTTTAGTTCTTTTACGGAATGATGCAAAAAATGAAAGGAGATGAGAATGTCAAAACAAGACGGCAGAAAATGACAGGACGTCACCTTGGAGAACGTGGCGAGGCGTGTACCATGTAACAATCAAAACCAAGTTCACTAATTGAGTCTATACTCTTCACTTAACCATGAACAAGTTGCCGACTGAACCCTCGCAAAGGCTACAGAAGTAATTTTAATTAAAAACCAGTGACGAAGAGCTGTTAAAACCTTGTCTTTGCAAACTATACATCATCAATGAAAAATCTGACATCACCTTGGTTGGATATAGTTTGAGATTGATCTCCAATGAACCCATTGAATCCTAAGCTCAAGATAACTTAAGATACACATTGGGAATCCAAGCTTAGATTAATATCAACCACATCCACAGGGTTAAGGAGAAATGTTTCACCATTTGATAAACAGTACATGAAACAATAAATCAGACATCAAACTTAAATTTAATTTAATTTATTGAATACTTTCAACAAAATCTTTAAAAATATCTTTCATCCCTTTGATTTGTTTTAGTTCACAAACAATTAAATCTAGACAGTATTCTCGTGTCAGCAAGGTCTTATACACATGGTATAATTATTGCTTCGTTCTGTTTCTTTTGAACACCTGTCACTGACAAGCTGAAACAAGCGTGTTACAGGTGTTCTTTCTTCCATTTCTTTTTTTATAATCACAGTTAACATATAAATATTATATCTCACGCCTATGTGATTTAAAAAAATGTATTTATAGAACTGTTTGTATCCATACCTGGTGTAAGCCTATTATAATACAATTGTGTGTTATTTTTAATGGAAATAATAAAGGAATTAAATAAATGAATTGACAATTACAAAAAACAAGTGTGAAGTTTAGCAACACATGTAACACATCACGCCATCGGGCCAAATTCTCTTTGAAAAAACATACAAAACAAAACCCATATCAATCAACACCTGGGCAGGTATAAGACATGGCTTCTTTACACAAACTTATCTAAATGACACTTAATTTGTTGATTCTTCGCGATATCTTATCTGAAAAGAACAAGTCGGAGGACACTTTATACACCATTCTTTTTGTCATTATCTTTGTAGCATGCAGCCGTGCACAAACACCTCTAAAATACATATAATTTGTTTTATTTCTAAAACACAATGTAGATATCAGATAATTGGATTTTGTCTGTTAATTGGTTTATTTGTCGGCCCATACCAGCTGCATTTAATGAGACGAGATTACATATTAAGGAGATATGAGTAATTTTCTCAAGTCCTTATGTCATGACCCTTCTTGTAAGGAGGGGAAGGGTGAATCAAGCCATCACTTAGAGCACATCAGCACGTCTGGGTGCAAACCCATAGGAAATTCAAAATACACCTGTATTAGATCAAAATTAAAATTTCCATAAGAGTCAAGCAACTTCGCTCTGCAAAGCTTCATCAAGAATACTGAGAAAGTCCAAAGGCTAAATAAGTACGGTATATTATTATTATTATTATTAAACCTCTATTAAAGGTAATAAATCCCCCTCTCCACCCCGGCCCCCCCCCCCCCTCCCCCAAAAAAGTCAACTAATTATTACAAATATATGTACGGTAAACTATGTATTATCACAAATATATTGATGTTGGCTACAGGCAGGCATCCATGACCCTCTTTAAAATGCATTCTGAGTAGAGATATAGTTTTTTTTTTAAATATGTTAACAATCGATGTAAAACAACTTGCAACATATCAAAACAATCACTAACTGATATTTGAATCATTCTACTTGGTCACTATGTAGAATGTCATATCAATCCATGAGTCATCCAAAATTATTTGACAATAGTTTGTAAATCTGGCTGTTTAACAAACACTAAGTTATCGCTACAAATACAGAATATCTGGCAGGGACTGCTCATGAAGATATTATCTCCCCTCCAAACGTTGCTAAGCTCCTGAGCATTATTTCCCAAGTCATCTTCCTTGTCGTGGAAACAGAGTGTTGGTGGAAGCGCTTCTCTGTATCTCTTTCCTCCATGCCAGTCTGGACCCCCTTTCTAAGGGTACCCTTGGGGGACAAGTTCAAAGGGAGCACAGATCTTATACCTCATTTCCTCCCTCTACAATTTGCTCAGCTTCGTCTCGTGGACCCCCTTACCCCCTCCCTCCCTCCCCCGTTTGATCTCTTTTGTGTCAACCGCTGATCTGCTTCATTCTCATTGGTTAAAAGTTTGAAAGAATGCCAAGGGTTATTCCGTAACAGCTTTTGATAACAGAATTCGATTTCGGGTGAAAATAACTTTAAAATAATTCTGAATTATCAATAATGCTGTAACCTAGGCTTATAGTATAGGGATTTTGGGGACAACAAATTATTTTCACGTTAACAAAACCTGCTGAAAATCACAACTACAGGAGACCGCAGCTTACATTTGGATCTTGGACATTAATAATTCTTTGTTCATCATTCAGCTGCTTATACAGTTATTTTATAGGCCTACTTTTTGGCTCAAATCATTTGCATATATATATCATTCATGTTTAGTCTTGAACCTTCAGTATTAAATTTAATTTTAGTGAAAATTTGTCAATAAACATGACAGGAACAAATTATGTGAAAGTTTAAAGTTGTAAAATAGAATCACTGTATAGATTTTAGTGTACTAATGAGAAGGCTTCTGGTTTTAAAAGAGTTTTCACCACTTCCCAACAACTAAAAGGCAAGGCTTAAAAGTTGATTGTCTGAATTTTAGGTGGTTAGTGGCATTTGGGACACCACCAATTTGAAGCTCTGTTAACACATGGAAATACAAGGTCTATGATGAGTTTTGTTAGTTTGTTAAATCGTTTTACTTTTACCGGACTGTTAAGTAAGCATGTGTTTGTAAGTTAGCAACTAGGGGACCTACGGCTAATTCCTCTCCGACGGACTTGGTAATGAGTATTAATGCCTTACCAAAAGGCACAAGCGCATTGAACCAGGGACCTCCCGGTTAACGTGACCACTGCTCTACCACCTCCCTGATAGGACAGACAATGGTCAATTCCTTGCTGTTCCTGAGAGTGAGAGAGTGTGAACATGATGCCATTCATAACTGAATACTCTGGGTTCACTACCTTCACCTGACTTGATTGAAAATGAAGCGCAAAGGAAATGACAAAGAGAAAGTTTTCAGAGGGATCAAGAGAGCAATGCTTGTTTGCGAGATGTTTTCATTCCTCTCGCATCTGTGAGTTCTTCGGCAACGGGAGGAAAAAAAGAAGAAGAAGAACGAACAGTAGCCAATTTTGCGGGCAAGGATAGGATTACGGAGACCGAGGGGATGAGTTTTTTAGTTCCCCCTGGATTGGATTTCAAACTTGTCTTCTCCTCTCGATGGTCTAATACATCACTCTTTTGATGCCCCTCAGATGGGACATTATCGGAGAACAACACACTTTCAAACCAGGAGAAATGCTAACAACAAAAAAGGAACAGGGCCGCGTTCAAATTCCCCTCCACATCAACAACTAAGTTTCTACTTTTGTTAAGGAGGAGGAGGAGGAGAAGAAGAGGAGGAGGATAAGAGATTGGAGAAGTGCAAAAAAATAAATCAGGTCTATAGAACTATCCAAGACTGGCTGAATGATTTCTTTTTCCTCGCATCTTAGTCTAACTTTCTCTCTCGTCTCTTTGTAAACTTCCCCCTCTGGCGGTATGGAAATCACCTTCTCAAGAAAAATTCCTAGGAGACTGGCAAATGAAATCAGACTCTCTGCCGGTAACCTTCTCCACAGAATATAACTGTGAAAGAGGGAGAGAGAAAGAGAGAGAGAGAGAGAGAGAGAGAGAGAGAGATTCAACTTTGCTTTCGTGTCCTGTACCATCAAATTTATTTTAGCAAAAGGTGGGTCCTTATCACTATCCCGCACTGCTCTTCTCTCTCGCTAAGAAGAATTGGCGCAAGACATTTATCTCAGCCACGTGATCGAGAGGATGATGCGCGGCAACCGAAGCGGTCCGAGGATGACAAGTGAGTGACAAGGTGTCGAAACACTCTCCTCAAAAGAAGATTGCAGAGGAGGAGGAAAAGGACTTTTTTTAAAGTTGAGTGAGAGAAGAGAGTGAAATCTTGCTTCATGATCTGGTATCCCCCACCCCTGTACATTCCAAAATGAGGCAATTAAAACTCTACACCTTTGCGTTTTCAGAAGACTCGATGACTTCAATACCCAGCTCAGGTATCCAGAAATGTGACGAAAGTCTCTCACTTCTGCTTGTCTCTGACGATAAAAACATTTACACAAATCAATCAAAGTGGAAAAACAATTTTGGAATCTATTCACTTTCACATCTCCAAGTCGCCCAGCAGAAATGTCTTTTCCTCGCAATGATAGGGAATGTGATTGGCAGAATTAATGTCTGGTCCTTCTGGGGGCATCACAGCGAATGATACTGCAACCAACACTCTTAGATAATCTATTCATAATGCATGCCACACTTGAACATGTCTGTTAACATGCCGAGGAATAAAACCAAAGCATTTCTATTCATATCCTTTTCTGTGGTTTTCTTGGCAGAAAAAAAGAAAACATAAAAAGACATGACAACCTGTCACGGAAAGCATTAACATCTTGAAAAATGAATATGATAAAAATTGAATATGAAGGAAAAACATTTATGATCATAAAACCTCTCATCACTTTTTCAACCAAGAATCTATTTTTTAAAAGATAAAAAGTTCTTTACACTTATCAACTACTTCTCCCTTAAAAAATTGTTATTCCCTTTGTTTAATATATAAAAAATGGAATAATTTTGATTGCATTTTAATAATCATTATTTCTGTCACCATTTAATTCAATAAAATCTTCATGTCCAAACAAAAAAGGTGTATGATAGAAAGATAATGAAGGTGATCCAGCATTTGCTCAACCAAAGATTACACCGGGCAATACTTTGTCAAAGATGTAGGATATGGTAAAGTTACAATTTGGAATTTAGGTTAGATGTGAGGTTAGGGTTGCAATCAAGTTTAGGGTTAGGGTAAGGGTTCCAAAGAGCTTAGGGTTAAGGTTAAGTAAATTACTCAGTCCAGGGTTTAAAGTTAAGAATTTGATTAGCATGAGCAATTGTTCAAAAGCCTGTCGTACAATCTAGCTTGTAATATCATGGTTGAGCAATTATCCGCTGAATGTTTTGATACATGTATCAGGCATTGCCTGTCTTCCATACTTCTGTCTCAACTTTGAGAGAGAAAGAGACTTTAATATGTCAAGCATGCGATGCTGGATGATATTTGACAGATAATCTTAGTGGAGGATATCTAAAGTATCATAAACAACAAGTAGCCCCCGGCACTTCCATACTCCTCCTCAAATTACCTCTCAACTCTTCTACTACCCCTCCCACCGGTCCACCAGACGATGAAACCTTTCTTCCATACGCCGTCGGTTCATAACACAATTTGTTCCATTTCATTCTTTATATCCAAAATTCATATCTATGTTGTTTGCTATTTCTGAATTAATTATACCTTGATTATTCATTAATAGGACATATCCTAAATTACTATGAAATGAATGAAAAGACCTTGCATTGCTGTAAGGACAGACCAGTAAAAGTAATATTGTGGGGGGGGGGGGAGGGGCTACTTTGCAAATGATCTTTTAATGTAACAGTACAGTTTTGCATGTCCACAAGGAGATTACAAAAATAAAATAAAATAACTTATTTTTAGGGGTTTCAGATAAGGTTGGTATAAATAAATAATGTCAAGAACTAATGGGAAAGCCCACCCGCATAATTAGCCCTATTATTAAAAGCAGATTTTCAATTCCAATACTCTTTAACAAATCAATCAAAATAACATTTTGTATTATATATATCATGTTATGAGAACAAAAAAGTCATCAACTTTTAAAGTTAATGCCAATACTGCTGTCAAAGAACAAAAATCATGTTATTATCTTTCGAAAGTCTATGAATATTAAGACACTATAAACAAAAAAACAAATACAAGATTACAAATCCCTTATTTTTAAACTGTCACATCTTAACAGCACCACTAACCTCTAGAAAAAGCCAGGAACCCCTTGAATATTTTACGATCACTTCCCAACAATGACAAGCCAGAGAGCGTACCATAAAGCGCAAAAATGACAAACTGAGTGACCTGTCATTTATTGCGTCTCCAGCCAAGCAAAGGAGGATGCATTCATAGTGATCGTGACAATTGCTTTTACTAACACACTCGAGTCTTTCTCTTTTATGAATTAAACAAACATGTCTTTTGGAAGCAATGCATAGAGCTATTGACAGATGAAGGAGGGGGAAGAATTAAGGCATGGGGGCTTTTTTCCTTCTATTTGAATGCATCCATGGAATTGTTTTCTTCCGCTATTGACTCATGAATATCGCTCATCAAATCGGTTCTTATGACATCTCCATCTTTTCATCCCCATCATCACATCATCATCTCTGCCATCATCATCATCATCATCGCCATCATCATCACCACAACAGCATGCCATCAAAACAAACTTATAAAGATTTATGCCTTTCAAAAAATGGAGAAAACTTGTGCTCCAAATTCTCATTCTCCATATCTCAACAAGTACATCCCCAGGAAGAGAACGACACCAATACCATATCTTGATGAATTGAAAGAACGATGTTTTAATGGGAAGGGCAACAGCTGGTTTTTCTGCTGTTCACTTTCCCATAAAACTCTCCATAAATGTTTTTGCTCCTCCTTTGTGTGTGCATGTCCATCATTTCTAATAACTATGCTAATTGAGAAAGCAGGATTTGCTGAAAGAAGACATGCAGGACAGGACCCAATACAAATGAAATAAAAACCGCAGCTTGGGAAGTTTTAGCATTGCATGTTCAAAGCCTGTCCTTATAAACTAATTTTCGTCTCTTGTTTTGTATTATCCTACCATGTGAAACTTAAGCAAGAATTATGTTTCTGGAATAAGAACATTAAATCATAATTGCCAACGCCAGAACAATTATGATAGGTAGGCCAAACATCATTCATCAAGCTATGATTGTAAAAACCCTTTTTTCAAAGCAGCCTTGACTAACAGACTAATTTTTTGCGGTTATTGCATATCTAGACATCTTTTTAAAGTATTAGATGAGATATTATCTGATTATTGTTCATTTTGGGTGGTAATCACATTGAAAATACTATGTGGTTTTAAGCGTAAAGGTCATACAATAATAGATTTAAGGGTGATAATTTCTTTCATGAAATTGCATTTGACCATACTTTCAAAGTAAAACCCCCTGTAAAGAAATATATTTTTGATTCCAACTTAATTTGGCTAACTATTTTTTGTTAAAGTACTTGAGTTGTCATAATATGATTGAAATCAATAGAAAGAACTCTTTCCTTAACTGTGTAAAGAGTGGGAAAACAGAACAGTTTGATAATGGCCAAGTAAGCTTACAGTACATTAGAATGATATTATAGATTCATAACAAAAGTACATGTAAAGACATGATAATTCAGTAAGTACTCTGGATTGATCATTTAATCTCCTTCAATATAATCTCCTTTGACATAAATTAATCCACTGCAACTGAAACCGGGTGGTTGCAGTATTAAATCTATCGGAATAAGAGAAGTCAGTCGTCAACCTGTTAAATAAACGATTTGTCTAATATATTCAACCAGATGATTTATCTTCTGATTGATTTGATAGTTGCACAGTTAATTCATTGATGGATGCTTGATTTAAAAGCTAAGATGGATGGATAGAAAGTTGAAATGATTGACAATATTTTTCATTTTAAACTTTATGCATAATTGCATGAGGTCAGATCCCCTGTCGATGGTATCAAGTTGTAATATTTGCTCTAAACCCCTTCCTACAAATATGTAAGTACAACTTAATACAGGTAGAAGGCACCTGAACAAGCGTGACTGCAGAGTGAACCCCCTGGAAAGTACTCAACAGGTTAACAATCCCACCTTCGCTATGTGGCGTGACGTCACCCCAGGAGCTCATAGCTTCACGGGAGGGCTCTCCTACGATCCAGGGGTCACATGATCCACATTTTGTTCGGTAACTGTCACATGTGCGTCGTCTGTCATGACGAGCGCAGCCTCAGAGGGGAAGAGGAGAACTCTGATGGTTCACTAACATATCTCCCCTGCACATCCACTCACGCAAAGGTATCCCTTCTTAAAGGTGTGGTACGGTCTTTGGAACTCTGATGGTTCACTAACATATCTCCCCTGCACATCCACTCACGCAAAGGTATCCCTTCTTAAAGGTGAGGTACGGTCTTTGGAACTCTGATGGTTCACGAACATATCTCCCCTGCACATCCAATCACGCAAAGGTATCCCTTCTTAAAGGTGAGGTACGGTCTTTCAAACTCTGATGGTTCACTAACATATCTCCCCTGCACATCCACACACGCAAAGGTATCCCTTCTTAAAGGTGAGGTACAGTCTTTGGATGGTTCACTAACATATCTCCCCTGCACATCCACTCACGCAACGGTATCCCTTCTTAAAGGTGAGGTACGGTCTTTTAAACTCTGATGGTTCACTAAGACATCTCCCCTGCACATCCACACACGCAAAGGTATCCCTTCTTAAAGGTGAGGTATGGTCTTTGGAACTGTCATGAATATGAAGGTAGTATGGCTAAAAAAACATTCTCTGACATCACAATGACCACGTCTAATGTTATCAATTTTCATTAATTTACAAATCTGCAAAAGAATGAAATAAGGTATATAAATACTGGTATTTTGTTATGATCACATCACTTGAATTGGCTGTATCACAATAGTATTGTATCAAAATTTAAGCCCTTTCGAAGGTTAATCAAAGAATTTGACGATGCTATACAAGCCTAAACCTTCAACAAACATTTTCGAGTTTCAGATGAGTACTATTTAACATTGGATCAATATTAGGTAAGAAAAATGGAAACCTAATTTCATTGTCAAGAGAATATTTTTCATGGAATTTCCTCTCTTACAAAATCATATCTTTAAAAAAAATCTTGTTTTTAAAATATATGGCATATTAAAGATACAGTTTAGTACTGGTAATGCGATTGCATTGTGAAAGAAAATGTGTGGAAAGGATCAGAAACAGTTGATCATGTAGCATGTAAGTATTGGTGTGCACTGCAAGGTTCTGGAGTCATCAAAATCATAATAAATTTGACCGAGTCTTGGTAAAGTAACAAGCACATACACAGAAAGCTATGTATGGGACAACACGCATGGTGTCGGGGTTGGTACTACCTTGATTCCTTGTCTTTCTATGCTCATTACTCAGCCAGTATACATTTTCTTCCAAAATTGTTTGGCACATGTCATTTATTTGTAATCTTGAACATTCAGTGTAAGTTTCGTTTGATTCTGTGAGAAATAATTTTCTTTTTTTTACCAGTACTCAACTTTATCTTTAAGGAAAGCTGTATGTTCTAAAATGAGGAAAGCTCAATATGACAGAACATACTCAGCCCCCTCAGTCTTACATTTTTGTTTAATCTCAAGACATCAGAGAACTCATGTAATGACATATTACAGACATATTGCGCGAAGCAAAATAGCAACTAGAAACTGTCAACTATTTAATGCCTTATGCAGAACTTCAGTTCCTATTTTAGTGACTTATATCCCAAGTGAAATCCATTTAGTTAGTTTGCTAGGGCATTTGCTTCAATCATTTCTCTAAAAAGTAATTAATAAATTCAAAAGGCCTTCATGGATAGTAAGCTAAGAAAATTGAATTTAGCGCTATTTTCAGGGCACAATCAGACAGCAAATTTATCAGTTTCTTGTCGATGGTCACTCCAGAGACCCGAAGACCTTAAATTCTTATTTATTCTGCTCTGATTTTCTCTCACACCCATCATTATAGTTTCATAAAGGAATCTAATCATTAAATACCCTGAAGAAATGAAAAGAGTTGAAAGAAGGGCTAAATATAAAGTTGATTTCAGTTAGACTCTCATGTATGACAGGTATGAAGTCAGGATTGGACGGCGAGGAGACGAGGAAAGAGAGAGGGGAAATGAGAAAGAGAGACAGGAACAGACAGAGAAAGAAAGGGAAAGACAAAGATGGAGAGAAACAAACACACAGAAAAAAAGCATAGAGTCAGACAAAGACAAAGGCAGGTAAAGCCAGAGACAGAGAGAAATAGACAGAGAAAGAAGCCGAGAATGACAGTGATAGACAGAAAGAGAAAGGAAGAGATAGAGAGAGGGGGGCAGTAGAGACAGAGACAGAATCATAAAGAATCAAACTGAGAGAAACAGACAGGTAGAGAGTCAAAGAGAGAGATAGAAGAGAGAGGATTAAAGAGGAATTAGAAAGGAAGTTCTGAGAACTCAGGTTGTCTAAAGATTTGGATTCTCTGATGACGCTGGCTAGTTTTGCCTCTGACTCAAACAGAAGACAAAACGTTCTATGATTTTTGTCTCAAAAGAGATATTAATGCTACTCTTCCTTCACTCTTATCTCACATCACCATCCAAAGTTTCACAAAGCTCGAGCATGCTCCCCTTTACAATCCTGAAACCTCAGGTGTGAGCAACAAATCATGAGATTGGTGAAAAAAGTCAGATTTTATCATCTCTATTTGAAGAAACAAAAAATGTTGTCATTTCCCCCAAAATGGAAGCTATGACTTAGTGTTTTTTTGTTACTCTTGAAGACCGTGGAAGCCGTAAAAGTGAGAGATAGATAGGTGCGGAAATTTCCAATATATTTTATTGACTGTCTCAAAGGCAATGTTCAATCTGAGGTTTGACATTTTAGTTACATTTCTCTTTGTACATCAATGGTTTCAGTTGCGTTCAAACCCCTTCAGGTGGTAACTTATTCCCCTTCATGAAGATATCAACAACATGTTATTGGTGTACACCTGCATTGGATAAAACGTTGGAATAACCACTGTTTTAGGGTGTGGGAACATGGGGTAATGCGATAGGGTGCCTGTGCTCCCTAGAGGGGTGTATGGAAGGGGTGAGAGGGGAGGGGGAAGGAGTTTGGTGTGATGGGATGATGTGAACAGGTAGCATTGTGGCAGGTTGGAAATGGAAAGAGGAAAGCACCTTCTCTGACCAAACATGATGCTGCAATTTATTTTTAAAAAATAAGACATCTATATAATCTGAAAAAAGTATTTCTCTGCAGCTATATCAAAATAGCAAATATCAAAATCAAAATCATAAAATAGCTTTTAATAATAGAATTTGGTACATGACATTGTTTTGTGTTTTGAACGAGATGCATTCCATCTATTAAAGTAGGCCCTTATTTTAACTTGGATCTTACGTGATATAGTGCTTGAGTTATATATTGGAAATAACCTATTAAGTGTTTATTGTTAATCATGAATAATTAATAGATGTGCTACCACAGCAATGTGGGAGTCAATTTTGAACTTGGAAGTAATATATTTCCTTTCATTTCAAATAGAAAAATATAACCCAGGAGTCTTAATCTTTATTTGCAAATTTGCAGTGACTACCTATCAAACTAAAAGTGGATACATCAGATTCAGAAGCATTGTATTCCCACGAAAGCATTGACAGGCTAAAAATAAATAACACATAAAAAAAAGAATACTGTGTCCATATGTACGTCAGAGGAGGAGAAATCTACCTTTGTCATTTTTGAGTGATGGATGTGTTATTATCACAGCAGTACACCTCTCAATTTCATCAACACACTGAGTGAGTAGAGTGTCTAAATTGTAGGAGATATTCCCTTGGATGACAAGAAAAAGGAGGACAAAAATATCCAAGCATCTTCAATTCTCTTTAGACCACTTTACAATTTAAATTTACAAGCCTTTCCATGATTCTCTTGCAATCTTTCTCCCTCTAACTCTTCCTCTTTCCCTTACTTGAGACAAAGTCTAAGCACCAACAACAAGAGGACGCAGAATTCTGGTGGCATTTCGCAGAAAGCTTAATCAAGTTTAGCATTGTGTCGCGGATATCGGATGACACAAGATTATCAATCAAGTGCCATTACCGCCGTGACAAACGCGACCACACTTTTTTTCTTCCACTGCCTTTCTTTTGACGTCCTGATCGAGTTGGAGGGTCAAAATTAGGCGTATATCAAAGGCATATTTGTGGCGTTAGCTGTCGGTGGACGGCTTTTCATGGATCAGAGAATTCACTCGCCGTCGTATTGAGCCGCTTGTCAATCCTCATCACACAGATTCCATGCTTATTACATATATAAGGTAGAACTCTACCGTGACTTGATACCTTTATCATATTATGCTAATAAATGGAGTGCCAGACAATAATTCCACCTTTCAAATTTGTACTCAAAATGTCAGAATAAGCTGTCATAAATATAACAGAACATAACATGCACATTGACAGCCTTAGCTCATTGTGCAAGTAATTATATGTTGCAGAGTCAGATTCTTTGGCAGGATACAGAATATTGCATTCAAAATATTAGAAATTTGTCCAACAAAAGGATATACTCAGTATGGCACATACATGTAAGCCAGGCAAGCTAACCATTGTCCAAAGCAACAGCATACATATGTACAAAATTACTTGCATAATCAAGACTTATGATAGAAACTCAATTTTTATGTAATGAGCTGTGAGTCTGTGACTGCGCTACTTGTTACTCATAACATCCATTTCTAAATACAGACTTACAGTATTATCAGCATCCACACTACACAACATGAAATCCATCTTCAAGTGCTTTTCTGGTTGCAACCTAGGAACCCACAGACAGCGCCAAAGACAGTTTCAACCAGTACCACAGAGCCGTTCTGTCTACTTTCAGGACCAACTATGGTGTTCGACCCAAGCACCCACGGAGAGCCAAAGACAGTCTCTACCAGTACCACAGAACCGTTCTGTCTACTTCCAGGACAAACTATGGTACGTGCTCAAACCTAACAGCCTAGCTACCAATATCAATGATTGAGATGATGTTCCTTCTCTCTGATCACGCTTAAACATCAAGCTTCTCTCTGAGTGGTCGCATCTCTTCGCTAATGACTTTTAGGCTTGGAGATAACACCTCCCATCTGAACCTTACCCTCTGTTAATCACCGGGACAAAAACCAAACATCTCTGAGAAAACACCAGGGTCCATCCATCTGATAGCTTTTCATTTATGCAATTAAAACAGGCGTATTCATACGTGAGATGGGAACAAAACGACTTTTTCATATTTTACTATCTTAAGTACGAAATGTTGTTAACCTATAACATTACATATTATTGGGAGTTAGTAGCAAATATTGAGACTCGATATGGATTCTATACAAAACATAGTATTAGCAAGAATAATTTTGTTTGGTAAATGTGTCGCTAGGCTCTATAACTTCAATACAATATCACATAAATAAAAAATAAAAAAAACTTCAATAGAATATACCGGTAATAATGTTCCTGTATGTTTGATAATGTTGTTTAATTTTCCTTTTATTAAGTGGTTGCAGAACAGATGCTCAAAATGGATAAAATCATGTCATCTTTATCCTCTCATATCAGTTGAACAATGAATACATGAATACTTGTTTGCCTAAAAAATAAAATTCTGTCAGATTATACCAATGTATCCATGTCATCAGCACTTGTCATTAGTGCCTGGGCATGACCAATAGTTCTACCATTTGACCAAGAGCCCATATATACTGCCCGTCAAGTTTCAGAGAAAAGTATCCCTCCCTCCGGTCTATTCTCACGAAGGAGCGACACAACTAGGAAATTACATCAAATTAGGCGATTTCCCCTATTACTTCCCCCATTGGAATTTTCAGCACCCGACGCTAAATGACAGACGACAGGGTAGTATGCCCCCCTTTTCCCCTTTCCCTTTCGCCATGCTAACACGTGTTGTACATGCAGTGACTTTAAAATTACCATCAAAGGTAGAATTGGATATATAGTCTATTCCTGTGGCAGAATTAAGAGAGCATAAATCTACATAAATCTAAAGTATAAACTTTAAAAGCATGATTAAAAGATTGGAACGAAATAATCATTATTCGTTTGTTCAAAGGAGAAAAAATTGCCCTTCTCTTTGTAACATTTCATTTATATTTAATATCTCTTTTGCATATTCAAAGGTTGCCAAAGTTTTGCCATAATCATCTTTAAATTTAATTCTGAAAGGAAAAATTCAAACAGTCTTCCTAAATGTTGTCTTATTCTATTTGGCAATTAAAGATCTTGGGAAATATTGCAGTCCATAAAAGAATTATTTTGGGTCATGCCAATTTCAAATTTCACATAGCACCTTTAAATACTTGTAAAAAAAAGCAAAACTCATACCTACTTAAAAAAAAAAACGATTGAAATAAATTGCATCCAGTCATGCTTGGGTATAGGCTGTATCAATACTAAACGACTTTTCCTGCACCTATTTTCTCTTTGCTCCATGATTGTGGTGATAGCGAATAAAGTTATTACCACCCACTTTCACCTCTGGGGATATGGAATAAAAATGCTTGCTCATCGAGAGCTCCACAAGGCATACTTGTATTTCTAGTATTTAATATTTCTTATCATATATACTATTTTGGAGCTAGAAGGATGTAACTTTAGGTAAAAGTATATGAGTTAATGCTCTTCTTCAGGTTTAAACAGGGAACAGAAGAGAGATGAGACAGAGGATTCGGGCAACAAAACCTTGCTGAGAGTGGTTCAAGGAAAAGTAGTAGTAGTAGTAGTAGTAGAAGTGTAGTAGGAGGAGATGTAGTAGTAGTAGTAGTAGTAGTAGTAGTAGTAGTATAGTAGTAGTTGTTGTTGTTGAGTATTCTTACTACTATTTACTCTAAGATCACAATTCTTTCCATTTAGGAAAGACAGAACAAAAGAAATTTGAAGATGGGTTGGGATGATGTTTATTTTCCTTTCCTCTTGGTCTTCTATGATATGCTTCCTCTAATTATAATTTTCATAATTCAAGAAAACAAACATATAATCAAGCAGAACGAAATAAAAATTGTGTTCCCAAAACACATGTATCAAGTTTCTTTTCCACAAGAACTGAACAAACAATGTGACACTTACATCTAGGTTTCCAGGGGAGCAATAACGTTATTTTATAGACATTACAGGATGTACACAAGTTTGCATTAGTAGCCTCATCCGTAACATGAAGTATATTGCAGAACACAAATGCTTCCTACAATTATAGCTTGTGAAACTTGGTATTTGAGGGAAAGATCTAAATTCATATATTATATCATATTCTTAATCATTTTCAATAGCGTCTTGGAAAGTTCACAGATTTAATTCTTAAAAAGATCTGGAATTAATTTGTTTGAATGTTTGCTTGAAAGTTTACTAAAATTTGATTCTTTCCAATGTCTCAAAATCTAAATTTTGTATTCTTTCCTCAATATTCGACTTCAAACACATTTGTTTTGAAAATCCTTGCAGAAATGTGTCTTAATTGACATCCTCTTTCACATTATGATACAATTTAAATGAGATTTTGCCATCAAATTTGAGGGCTCCCAACACTTAAGAGGGGCTTTCATGTACTTGTCTGTCAGTTTTGAGAAGGGCGCTTCATATAGCATGTGCTAAGAGCCAGAAGGACATTAACAGCAGACTATAAAATCTCTCATGACACATTTCAACATTCTCCTCCCTCCTTCCACTCTAGAATGATTACTTTTCTGCTTACATTGCACGATTCATACACATCATCAAAACTACTGTCATTCATGTATCTACATCTGATGCTTTTACAAGCTGTGTCAACTTACAGTATGAAAGACAGTAAACCAATGCAAGTGGAAAATGAATAGAAATGACAGATGTTATATTATATGAAAAGAATGAAAAGGTAAGAAAAAGAGAGAGAGGGGGGGGGAGGACAGAGGAGGAGGGCAGAGAAGGAGGGCAAGTTTAAGTAATAATATCCTGCTTCTTTGCTTTATCAACTGGCTATCTATTCCATATTTTTTCTCACTTCATTAAATGAATATTCTCTGGTCCAATCCAATTTTTAACACCTGTGACAGACTGTAATCATGACAGACGAGCTATTAAATGAGAGAACAGAAAGAGAGAGAGAGAGGGCAGATAATGGGTAGGTTGCTCCCAAATGTTTCTTCGGTTGGCCCTAATTTCTTTTCCACCTCTTTCAGGGCAAAAGATGCCTGTCAATAAAAAGGAGGAAATGGGTTAAAAAGATTCTAGGATTGAACCCAAGAAAAATGGAACAAAAAGGAGCTTTTTAGCAGAAATTATAAGCTTTCAATGACCCACAAAAGGTACAAACACAGCTGCCAATACTGTTCAGTGTGATGATATCACAATTAAGCCTAACTGTTTGACCGCAAAATACTCTTCATAAACTCTGGTAAATTCGCATTTTAACTGATATGGAGCAAGTAGTAACAACTTTAGTTGTTCCTACATTTGATCTAATTAGAGGATAAAGTAAAACAATGTAAATCCTCTATTTCATGAAATTCCAAAGCATTTGCTGTTATTGGGTTATTTACTCATACCTTACCAAGAATATCAAAAATTTACCAAAATTCTACATCACAAGAGTCATTTTCCTTGATACTTGGATCAACCTCTGGTAGAGTTAAAAAAGATTGATACAATCGAAGGGTATATTAATTTTCTTTTAGGGACAAAATACTTGGCCGTTTCCTTCAATTTTTAATGCTAGGAAAATGCTTTAATTTTAATATCACAATGTGTCAATCAGAAGGACGTTAATTCATACACAGAGTCAATACCCTTCTGGCTCTGAACAGACACAATATTCTTCATCTATGCTTGGTCTATCAGCAGGTGATCGATATACTACTCTACAGGTGTGCATATCATTCCTTTAAGCATTGCCCCCACCAAAACATGTACATCATCGGGCTAAAAGACGAAATCAGATGCGCACCGAGGAATGTCATGTCACGGTCATAGGACTTGTTTCTAAGGAGCCGCGAGAGATTACGCCGGTCCGCTTCGGCAACAAGCTAATGTTTAAATAGAGAATGCACAAGTGAAAACTGTTTTTAATATGGAGAATGATAGTTAAAGAGAGAGAGAGAGAGAGAGAGAGAAAGAGAGACAGAGTATAGAGACAGAGACAGAGGGAGACAGAGAGAGATAGAGAGACAGAACATAAGAGATGAAGAAAAAGTAAAGAGAGAGAGAGACAGAGAGAGACAGAACAGAGATGAACAAAAAGTAAAAGGAGAGAGAGAGAGGCAGAGAGACAGAACGTATGATATGAAGAAAAAGTAAAGAGAGCTCAAAAGAATGCCCTCCCGGTTTTTCGTGGGTACTATCTTATCTTGGCCGTGAGCTGAGGAGGCAAAGCTTTTCTGCAAATGGAAGGGAGATCGGAGCAGGTTGAAACGTCTTTGGGGAGTTACAGTGGGGGTAGAGAGAAGCTTTGCAGGGGAAGATAAGAGGGATGGTTAAAAATACCAGGTAGTGACAGTTGTTTTGGGGGGCTTCTTCCGAGGGCTCGCACGCATCCTGCCCCGTTATACTTGACCTGTTCTGCGATTCCACGACCTCCAGCCAACTTAAGTGAGCTAGCGCAGGAAAGGAAGAAGATGAAATAGAGGATGGAGATAGGGAGGGAAAAAAACTAGGGGATCATAATTCCACCTGCTGCAAAATGATGCATTGGGGGTAGGGAGAGACAAGATTATGAGAAAAAGATGCAGATATATCATTTCACAATCTGCTTCATAGAAATTGTAAAAAAATAATTGGTAAGGGTCTGCAGTGCAGTAGATCTAGAGTGGGCTTCAAATTGCAGCAAAAATCATGCATGCGTTAAACAAATAGATATATAGAGTCAATACTGAATTTTGATGACTTTTCAATTATTGGAACAATAGTTTTCTGACTTTCAATGCATTGATCTAACCCTATTTTTGTATTCATACGTAGATTATGGTTGCTATTTGCATTATATTCACAAGGAAGTATCACTTATTGATATATAAAATTGGTAAACACATTATGATACATTAGGAAGACCTGCTCCAATAATTTTCTGTTCCCCTATATCATTTGGCCTTGAGGAGGTTGACACATTGCAGTCATGCTTTTTCCTCATCATTGATCCCCTTCCAATTCAGTTTCATTTAAAAGTCGGCATATTTCAAACATCTTACTACTCAACCATGGGAACTTGCAACATACCATGCAATAATTCATTGCATTTGTAGACCCCCCCCCCCCCATTCTCTCTTTTCTCACTAACCGTACCCCCACTCTTACATCAGAAAGCACAATATTGTCCTCCTACCACCTTCATACCACTTGACCCCCCCCCCCCCCCCTGTAGGATTACACACCCCTTTCTATCCATCCTGCTACCACCTTTTAAGTTTCTACCACTTGTTCTATCCATTCTACACCCTTAATGATCCGAAGGACAGCATTTATTACCCCCATCCCTCCCCCTAGCCCCTCTCCCCTGTACAGGGGCCCCTCTGAGGTCAACCCTCTCCCTTCTCAAGAAGCTCCCCCTTCAACCCATCCTCCAATCACCTTTCTACCACTTGTTCCATCCATTCTACATCTCTATGATCCCAAGGACAGCATTCTTCACCCCATCCCAGCTCATCTGTCTGCAAGGAGCCCCCTGTGTACCCCTCTGATGTCACCCGCCATGCACCCCCTGACCAAGAAAATCACCACCAAGGGACCGACAATTGGGGATAAAGGATGCTACCAACAGGTTCAGAGGGGACAATCCTCTTGCCGAAAAATGACAGGCGCAAGTCCTAAGCTGGAAGGATAAAGCCTCATCCATCAGGTTACATTCACACTTGTCCAAGGTAATCTAAATCTCTACCTGTTTAACCACGGACACTTATAATTTAAAATAAAATGAATTAAATATGTAGAAGTAGCAGTGGCAGAAGTAGTAGTAGTAGCAGTAGTAGTAGCAGTAGCAGTAGCTGTAGTAGTAGCTGTATCAGTAGCAGTAGCAGTAGCAGTAGCAGTAGCAGTAGCAGTAGTAGTAGTAGTAGTAGTAGTAGTAGTAGTAGTAGTAGTAGTAGTAGTAGTAGTCTATCATTAGGCCTCAAAAATCGGAAATGCCATTCAGTACAAAATCACTATTCTATTCATATTTTCATAATTAAACACCTTAACAAAATGACATCTTCACATCCTGCAATGAAACTATAGATGAGGGACATGATACATAGTACATGTATCAATGCACAAATAAAATAATTCACTAAGAAATGAGTGAACTTGTATTGCTAAAATGCTTTGTTCCATAGATTAATGGAGCATAATTAAAACATATATTCTTTGGACATCAACATAATTACAGGGATAAGTGTTTCTGGATGACAAATGTAGACCTTCTTAAGATAATCCAAACACACTTTCTAATGCTTCAATTCTTTGATCTTGACCAACATTTGGAAAGTGGTTACACTGGAATTAAAGATATTCCTTGTATAACCTAAACTTTTTTGTGCAAGTATGAATAGGGCCTGGGATGAGAGAGTAGATAGAGAACATGTGTGATGTGCTACCTATAAGAAGTTAACCAACTATTTGTCCTTGAGGACAGAGGAATGGGATGATGATTTGTGGAAAGAAATATCGTCACGGTAATGAAGCATTCAAGGATATTATTGTAGCTGAGGAGATGGGAAATGCTTCAAATTTATCACTGGACTATAAACAGCCATAATTTGACAATTTATCTTTTTTCTTTATTATTTGGTTTACAGGATCTTCATTACTTTTTGGGGGTGATGAGAAAGAATAAATATGCTCTCTGTCACCAGGCCACAACAGGTCTCTTGAATGGTTCAGCAATTACTACCTTTACATTCAAGCAAAAAAGAAAAGCTAAAACACATCAGCTGAGATTCTCATTGTTGATGCTGATTATTTTGAGCAGCTACTTTTCATAGAGTCACAAGCTCTGTAATACCTAGGAAATGATAAACAACTGCAATGTAGAAACTAGAAATGCAATCGTGTCACAACGATGTGCGTGCAATGACGCCGTGTTTCTACGTGTCGAACGAAAGAGCTTCTCTCGGACTATCCAGAGCAATTTGCACGAAGTCTTTAGCTTCTGTAATATTGGAGACAGGTAGGGCGAAAGAAAGGCCTCAATAGTGACCTTGATGGGATGGTAGTGACTATATATGCCTACGATGTTTGAAAGAAATTGGGATAGGGGAAACAACCTAGAAAGGGCTCGCAAGCACTGCGTGCAAAAACAAATGGGATTAGTTGCATGTTCGTCATTGCAATCAAGATCGTTCTAGGGGTCAAAAGCGTGAACCCGATTTGCCCCATAGACAATGCGTGTAATGCATGGGCGGAAAACGTAGAGGATCTGTATTATGACCGGAGTTAAATTGTTTTTTCTCTCTCTCTTTATGTCTCTTCATGGGCCGTATATGGTATCATTGGAAAGAGATTTTCATGGTCGTTATTGTAAACTACTCTCTTTTTTTCTATGATAATCCTATCGAAACATGTGTTGTAAAATAGATTTAAAGGACAAAATGGCGTCTTAAATGGCCCCCTTGACCAATTTCGAAAATCCGGCCACGAGATGCCCTGCGTATTGCATCTCGGAATGTCATTGCAAATTTTCAAGGAAAAAAAAGGATGTTTAGGGGGCGAAAAGTAGTCTGAAAAAAAATGACGTCATGGCCGATAAGTGTTATAATTGGGCGGAATTCGTATAGTGACCCTTGTTCAAATGCGATTTACTCACAATTTTCTGTGTAAACATATACCATACTTGGTATCATTCGAAAGGGCACTTCATTGCGGTCAGTTTGACACCATTGTCATCTGCACGCGATGTACTGCACGCATTAAAGGCGCTATTACGTAATGCATAGCAAATTCATCATTTTTGGCGATAACTTTGCGCTGACGTTATTAAAATTTCCCAAATTTAGCAGACAGTTGTCACGTATATGGATACATGTGTCTGCCAAGTTTCAACGACGTAGGTATAAAGATCGCCATTTTAGAGCAAGTTGAAGTTATTTCGGAATTTTCTTGAAAATGGCGAATTTGGAGGGCAATTTTCGCAAATTTGGTCAGTGATAGGGTATATAATTTTGTATATGGCTGGAAAGGGCATATCCTCAAGTATCTAAATCCAAAAAAGGGTACGGGTCTGCCAAGCCATAATGGAGATACGGCCACAGAGAGAAAGCCAATTTCCAGAACTTTAGAGGGCGCTATTTATGTTTTGCAAAACCATTGGAGCGTGAAATTTAGCAGGGCTATGTGCATTTATGAGACTAAGATACTGTGAGATTTAAATACAAAACGAAATTTATATGAGAAAGTTATGGCAGTTTTAGATTATTTAGGGGTCAATTTCTCAAGAATTTGAGAGATTTTTGACGGAGTCGGTTTCAGATTTGAATTTTGACTATGAAGATGGCATTTTGAAGGTCAAGTTATACGTCGCAGAGGAAAGAACATTTCTTAGACTATCTAAAGGAATTTGTTAGAAGTTTGTAGGATCTAGGATAGTGGAGATAGGAAGGAATGAAGAAAGGCCTTAAAACGGACCAGAAACGGACAAAATGGCGCCAGGATGGTTATGCATGAGTGATTTCGAAAATCGAAAAAATAGGTGACCTTGATGAGATATCAGAGATGACGCCTGAGAAATTTGAAAGGAAAAGGACTTGAGGAAAGTACCTAACTAGGAATAACAAGCACTGCGTGCAAAACGAATGGGATTTCCAGACGATAAGGATAAGGATAAGGATAAGGATAAGTATATTAATGGGGCAGAATGTGAACGAAAACAAGGCAATGACGAAGGTTCGTCATTGCAAATACAATACAAGCTGACATATTGACATTCAGTCCACCAAATGATACTCCTCATGGTTTTGTGTTGATGTTGTTGTTGTTAGCACAGCAACACATACATGTAAATCCATTACTGGAACCAATACACCATTAAATATGGATGCTTACAACTACAACAAAGAACAAGAAGAAGACAGGATAAATTATTAATATCCATGAAGTTTATAGACACTGGCTGTAGGTGTATCTGCAGACAGCACAATCTGATCACACTAGTTGCCATAGCAATGATGATATATGAGTAACACTTGCTCCTCTCTGGACAACAACCAGCATTCCGACCAAAAAAGATGTCATGAATTAAAAAGAAAAAAATTTAATTGCTTGAATATTTGTGGCTCAAACTGTCTATTCTTCCACCAGATGTCTTCTTCTTCGACCACAGAAATATTGGTATTTCATTCTTGTTCTTCTACTAATGGTTTTTATTTTGATTGATAATGGGACGGGAGGGAAAGCAGATAGTCTGGGGACATGGTAAAGTCTGAGAAGATCAGTTGGGAAAAATAAAGATAGAAAGGAAAGATATATGATTTCCTCTAAACTCCCCCATCATTCACTCCTTGCAGATACATGTAGCACAATGGCAGTGAACTGATCTTCTCCAGAACATGTTTCTTGATCATGATCACTTTCATAGCTATGTAATAATATCAGCTTATACATAGAAAGAAAACTTAAATCATGTTTCCAAACATTCCATTTAAAATTTGATTACAAATGATAACTAAAGAAAATTGTTAATACAGGTTTATTAATAGTATCCATAAATACAAGTAGGCCTAGACAAAAAGAACAGAAGTAGGAAATAGAATGAGAAAAAAGGCTAGATAAGAAGTAAAAATGGAAAATAGAGAGTAAGCCTATATAATGGAAAAGGTAAGAAGAGACACAGTATAGTAGAAAAAAAGGGAGGGAGAAGGGGAAGAAGAGAGAGAGAGGGAAGGAGAGAGAGGGAAGGAGACAGAATGAGAGAGAGAGAGTAGGAGAGAGAGAGAGAGGGGAAAGAGAGAGAGAGAGACAGAGAGAGAGAGAGAGAGAAGATGGAGAGGAGAGAGAGAGAAGGTAAGGTGAGATATAACGAGGCGACACCTTGTCATCATAACCCTAATATTGCTAGTGAATCGTTTCCTAGTCTAAGCGCTACAGGCCCCTCTTGGCAGCGTTTTGATGACATAGGCCCATGGCAACAACACATACTAAGTGTGAACTTCCTCTATTGCTCCACAGCAAATACTTAATCTTTAAAGGTGGTCCAATCATAAGAAGAAAGTCAATAAAACTGCAGAATCTATAAATTCATTTTCCAACTACATTCATGTTTTAATTTTGTAATAATTAGTATCTGTATCCAGGGCTGAACACAAATATTTTTCCACAAGAGAATAAAAGTAAAATTATACCCAACTGTATTCATGGGCCCCCATAGCCTGGATGGCCCTTTTAAACCGATCCCCCCCCCCCCCAAAAAAAAAAAAAAAAAAAAAAATCTATGGGTCCATGTGCACTGGACCCCTGTTGGTGTAAGGTGCCCCTCCCCCTTTCTCCATTACTCTATGCATGAACACCTTTTGTCGATATGTAAAGGCTTACCCTTCACCAATATCTGATCGTAGAAGAATGCACATAAAGTTATCTGTTTAGAAGATTGAATTAAAAATAGAAATGATCCTATACATTCTTAGAGCCGTCTGAAAAAGAAAGAAAAAAATCATGTCTAAGCAAACTTCCCAACTTCACGAAAAGATACCAGTGAGTATAATGTCAATATTTACATCCTGTATAATCTATTATTTGAAAGATACTATTTTCAGGAATTACACCTCTACAAAAATTCCACAGGGATGACAATGTATGACTAAATCATACCATCTACTGAGTACTGAAAACCAAAAGGGCATTAAAGATGAAGTTGAGTTCTTGTCATGCGATTGCATTGTGAAAGAAACGGTGTGAAATCGACCAGAAAAGGTTCATCGTCTAGCATATAAGAATTTGTGTGTATTGCAAGGTTCTGGAATCATCAAAATGATAAGAAATTGGGCTAAGTCTTGGTAAAGTTACAAACACTGTACACAGAAAGATGCATATGGGACTACACGAACATGTGACGTAA
The DNA here is from genome assembly GCA_035222895.1 of Strongylocentrotus droebachiensis. Lineage (NCBI taxonomy): Eukaryota > Metazoa > Echinodermata > Echinoidea > Camarodonta > Strongylocentrotidae > Strongylocentrotus > Strongylocentrotus droebachiensis. The sequence continues at coordinate 284,868 of JAVYIG010000282.1, read as the reverse complement.
AAATCCTACCCCCGAGTTTTACGATGTAACATGACATATTTAGAATATGAAGGCATTTGAAGAGCCATGCTTTTCAAGGAACATGTCTTATCTGATGTTCTTCCACACTTGCATAAAAAGAATGATTACGCTCACAAATTATTTTTCACCTCTTCCCAGAACTCAACTTTCTCTTTAACTCATATAATTCTGAACAAAATTAATGCCTTTCTGGCTCTCGGGCTCAACTGATATTAGTTGGCATTTTAATAATAATAATAATAATAATAGTTTTTATCACCTGACGAAGTATCGCAGTAGCATACGAAACGTCGTGATCTTTTAGATTCCTTATTGACCACATTGCGAGACAAACAAATATCACTAGCGATATTATTTTCGATAATAATAAGAGTAGTGTAAACTTTTAGAGCACACAAAGCATTGTTCTTGGTAACACAAAGTGGCTGGATTCTGCCAATGGGATATTATTGAGTAGGATGGTCAGGTTCGGTTTAGCTTGACCATTAAAAACAGAACCGAACTAAATTACATAACTGTGCTTAATCTTTCCAGACAAGTTAATCAAGAACACCATTTATAAATAAAATTATCAATATTTCTAGCAATTTTTTATCCAACGTATTCTTGTTACTTTTCATCTTTGCTATCCAGAGATAGACTCGCCAGATAGAAATGAAAGCAATGAGAACATGATGTTGGTACTTAAAAGCAACAGGATTAGAAAGAAGGGGTCTAATAGGCAAAAATGGGGGTTTGCACGCCCCCTGATGCTGTCATTAGCGATGGGAATTGTGGCCTAATTTCTTCTGGAGGTTTCCCAGAGACAAACCAAAATATTCCTCTTAAAACAAGGTCACATCCCTATTATCTCTCCTGCACATGTAAACTTGTAATTCTGTTAGTTTCCAAACTTCATCGGCATACTCGCAAGGGAATAGGGCGCAAATGAAATATCTATATCCATATTTTGTTTCTGTCTTTCAGGGTACTTGAGGCAAGTAAAGGGGGCTGGAAAGGGCAGGTTTTATTCTGGGGAAGGACAAGGCTGTCTGCACTCCCAAATGCCTGTCTGTGAGAGTAGGGTTCCGAGTTAAAATCAATTTGAGTTAAGTGTGTTATTTGCCTCCTAAATTATGAATTGGAGCCAGTTGGAGAAATGAAATCAAGGGGTTCCTCGATACGTGATGTCTTGATCTAGCAACATTCACAGATTTGTGTTTCCTCATCTTACCTTTCCTTTTACTCACTCACTCTCTCTTTCTTTTTATCTATTATCTCTGTTTCTCTTTCTCTCTCTCTCTAGTTCATTCTCTATCATGTTCTCTATCTTTCTCTCCATCTTTTCTCTCTCGTTTTCTCACTCATTTTCTGTCTCTGTCTCTTTATCTCTCAAATTTCCCTATAGCACTTGCACATTCAAATCCTTCAAAACTTAGAATACAAGTTCTAAAAAACCCTAGATCTCTTCAAAAGTAAAAAGTGTACAGGTAGTACGGGTTGTACACATCAAGAAAGGGTTTCCTTGACAAACGTGGTCTGCAATGTGGACACCCCCTTGCCCTTTGCGCCGCATGTCAGCATAGCAAGGTGCTTATATACAGAGCTTTGGGATATTTTCTTACGCTGCTCCGGCTTGCACAAATCTTTCTTCTCTCTCCCCCTTCTCCAATCTTTCTTCTCTCTCCCCCTTCTCCGTCACTGAGAAGGAAGTATTTCCTTGCTACACAGGAAGAAGGCCAGGCTAAATATTAATACTCTATCTTGTTCATTTTCCCTCCCTTCTTTACCTTACCTTTTCAATCTCCCCCTTTCACTTTTCCTCCTGCTTTTTGTTCTCATGAAACTGGCTTAATTTAAGTTCACATCATAATCCTCAAAGCAATGACTTTCTTTGTATTATAAATTTGCGAGTGTTTAACAGACCTTAATCTCCAGAATACATTTCCATTCACCTTCCCTTCTCATCTGATTAATATACCTTTATTTATTTCATTGCATATTTTCTAAAACTTAGCAACTCTATTCCCATCTAATCTTCATTCAAACACAACACACCAAGCCTGTTTTTAATGTATAGCACATAGAGATCAAGTGTTAAGTGCTAAGTAAATCCAGATTATCATCATAATAATACCTGTATGTGCTTTTAGTGACGATTTTTTCATACTTTTCTCCACAATTTTGGTTGTAGTAATGCACATCTAAGATCTAAATCCCTTCATTTCTGCTTCTAATTTATGCATTATGTGTTGATTTCATTCTACCTTTCTCTCTCTCTCTCTCTCTTTCTCACTCTGTATCTCTGTCTGTCTGTCTCTCTGTCTCTCTCCCACTCTCTCTCTCTCTCTCTGTCTCTCCATCCCCTTCTCTCTGTCTCTCTTTCACCTCTCTCTCTCTTTCTCTCTCTCTCTCTCTCTCTGTCTGTCTTTCTCCATCCCCTTCTCTCTGTCTCTATTTCACCCCCCCCTCTCTCTCTCGCTGTCTCTCTCTCTCTGTCTCTCTCTCTCTCTCTCTATCTCTCTCTCTCTCTCTGTCTCTCCATCCCCTCTCTCTCTCTCTCTCTCTAACTCCATCCCCTTCTCTCTCTCCATCTCTCCTCTCCCTCCCCCTCTCTCTCTCTCTCTCTCTCTCCCTCCCTCTCTCTCTCTCTCTCTCTTTCATTCCCTCCATCTCCCTCTCAGTGATCTCTTCCTACCTACCTCACTAGCCTGTGACTTCAGCCAGGGGGAAGAGAGAGAGAGAGAGAGAGCCAGTTTGCCAAGGGGTAGCTAGACAAGCTCAGGAAACGCAGCCCATGTTGATAAGTTGTAGCTCAACAACTCAAATAACTAGTTGTCAAGAAAGGTGCGTATCTGATATGAGGAAAGGTGTCACAGGGGTATGGTAGATTGTTAGTCTAAGGGAGGGGGAGGGGCAGTTGGGCGGGGCGGGGGGGGGGGGGGGCAGTTATTGGCAGTGTTTAGTTTACTCTTTGGGTGACACAAACTGATGTATACTTGTATAGGCCTTAAATGAATCATATTGTAGGCCTAAAATGAAGAAAGAGACATGATGCCATTGCCAACGGGATAAAGAAGGTAGCATAAGAGTTTATAGAGATTACATTTCTTTTTAACATACTACAACAAGAAAAATCTAAATGAAATCTTTGCCAAAAGTAAATTGTTCTATAGACACATCAAAGGAGGTTATTTATTTAAGTGTGTGTTTGAATCAAATATCTTTTTAGTAAGCGGAAGCCTAGTATGCTATAATACTACTTAAATTTCTATGAAGGAAAGTGAAAACTGATTGTATTGTCAGCAAAGTTAGCTTCCATCTTTAGAATAGATTTCATAGGGAAAGTTTGTGTTTATCAAAATCATTAGGTGCACACCACCATTTTTCTTATTATTTCGAGCATGGATATAAAATGACCATGAGTTTGCGTCCTGACAGGAATAATAAACAAAATAAACAAAACATGCCTCTCACTTTTCAAGTGGTAAGTAGTGGAGCTCTGTCTGTATTGTCTACCAGTGCTTGAAACCTTCTTATAGCCTATAGGCCTGTCCTTATCAGCTCCAGTTTGCAAAATAACCTGCTATTTTCAAACTCGGGATATTATCCTGAAGCTCGAAATTGCGTCCTCACCAGACCGATATGCTCGTCACAAAATAGCTCAGACGGGTGCAAATTAGCCCGCTATTTCCCAAATAGCGGGATATCTTTGAAACAAGACTAACATTTCTCTGGATATTTTCTCAACCAAATATCCCGCTAAGTGCAACTGCGGGCTGATGAAGACGAAAATTATTTAAACTGGTTAATTTGCGATCGGGATAGTTAAAATAGCAGGTTTTTTGGCAAACTTGAGCTGATGAAAACAGGCCTTGTCTGTATTGTCTTCCAGTGCTTGAAATCTTCCATTGATGTGCAGAGCTAATGGACACAACAAGTGTCTCTTATCTCCATCAAGGTCTAGCTAGATACCAGTACATCCTGCCTCCTCTTGGCTGGCTGGCTAGCCAGGAGGTGATTCAATCATCTCACAAATACCTCTCTACAAATCAATACTGTCTTCATGCATCATCGTGGAGGACTTCACACAACTCTCAAATATTTAAATGATGGTTCGATTCTTTCACAGTATTGTATTCACAGCAGAAGGGCATCCCCGTCCGTGAAATTTGTCAATTTGGGAATTTAGTTATGAAATGATCAATTAATATTACAGACATGTCATATAAAGCTCTCACTGTGAACACTTTAGACGAGCTATGGACTTGAATTGTATAGATATAATCAAAGACGGTTAGAATTTTCAAAAAGTGCATTTCTAGGGAAATGAACATCAACTACCTTGATTCAATGAAAGCACGCTCACGTACCCAGTACACAAAGATATATCAACAAACACACATGTATGTAGTGGTATGTTGAAGATAACTTGAAATAATGTGTGATCTTGAGGCAATTTCAGTTTTTATCCAATAACATTCCTCTATTGCATCCTCAATATTATAATGCATATTTCCCACCCAAGCTCAATTAAACATTCAACTAGTACCATGACAGCATAAACCTCTGACAAAGGGTTTTCACACCAACCCTACAACTTGTTGATATTTAAAAATTGTACCAACTTATATTAAAGGGATCCGGTAACTTTGTCTCAGATTCTGAAACAAAATTCTGGATTTAGCTAATGATGCAATGATAATTGTAAACCTTTAGGTCAGTCAGGAACCCCATGACTTTTACAAGCCGATCGCCTGTCTGATTATCAAGATATTTATGATTGGAATTACACATTTTGAAAACCGTTCGCCTGACGGTTTTCATAACACTACAGTCTATTGGGGAAAACGAGTATGGTAAAAACCGGTCACTCAAAGAATTTTACTTTTTTGAGGCACTTCTTGATCATTTTGAAGCGCGATTTTTGTAGGGCTTCATTATTTCACCATATCACAGACACTGATAACACGTAGGGTCATGTATCTCAGATTTAACATTGTTAAACGATCCCTTTAAGATGCATGACCTGAAAATAAAAGTCCTCATTACTTGGCACTCCTTCTGATCAAAATGATAAAAGTAACAAATTCATAAACTACAAAGTTTCTGAAAAGTTTTAGTTCCCTGCCAATGCCCCAGATAACATTTTGATGAGCCTTCTGTTTTTGAAGGATATTTTCATAGTACCTGAGAAGATGATTAAATTTCGATATCTAGATCAAGCTTTATTACTCATGGGAGCTCCAGCAGGATATTTTTATAAATAAACCACTTTCATGTAAACGAGGAATAAGGACAAATGTGAGGTAAAGGGGACAGTAGTAGACTCATTCGAGATAGCAAGGGGTAAATATACTTCTATACAAAAAGTAAATAAGTGCTTTGCAGAGAATTAGTGTATATATGTCAGGCAAATGAGTAATACTACTGGAGGGTGGGGTTGGAATTGCTAAGACATTTTGTTATTAATATTCCAACAAGAACACACTATTGCCCCCTTCCCTACCCCTTCCCACTCCTGATGGAAAAGACTGGTGTAGAATCTCCAGACTACCAGACAGTGTCCCTGATGTCCTTAGCATCCTTGAGTGGGGACATCACCTGTCTCTGGTAGGATAGAGATAGCATCTCACTAGGGACATCCCCTTCTAGCATAGTCTTCACATTAAGACCCAACCTTGAAATTTAGGCAATTATAATTTCATCCACATACGAATGTGGCATGTGTTATATAAAACTAACAAACTTTCAGAAAATGTTGATGTCTATTTTCCTTCTGATTCCTCTTGTTGTACAGCTTTTCACTGCTGCTATTAAACTCTTGAAAACAGTTGCCACTTTCCTATTTTTGTGGAAAACTATCAAAAGCACTTTCTTTTCCAATGTGGATGCCTGTGTGTATTTTCTACACACTGACAACTACAATGCAGGCCAAGCAATTAAACAATTTAGTTCTGGTGCCCATGATAGCATTTGAAAATGTTCACAAGGCCCATAAAATCTTAAGTTTATAGTCTATGAATTTGGCAATATATCATCCGACCTTCGCTTATGATTTATCTAATTTCTGTCCACAAGTGTCAAATCAAAATAGGTCTCCATTAGGAGTCTAGTTTTTGAGAAAGACAGGGACAGTGAAAGAGGAAAACAGATTCATCAAAATAATTTGATCCATAAATCATTTTCCACTTGACTGAGGTATGTATACCCACTTGTTAGTAACATTTCAAACAATCTGAACACAATCTTCGGAATCCTTTTTTTTTGCCATCTTTGCAAAATGAATATATGGGATTTTATGTAATGTCATTTGACAAAATTCATTTGAGGGGAAACAAAAAGTGTAAAATCAATGTTGGCCTTTACTAAGATTGTAATCTTGACTTCAGTTTAGGATAGGCTGCATCGCCCTTTGAAAATTACAAGGAGAAGAGGAAGGTTGGTCCAACAGCTTTAAGAAATTTAGATTATTAAAAAGCAGATCATTGGATAAAATGACCTTTCTAAGATAAAATTGTACTTCTAAATATTTAACTACCCTGCTACTGTGCCCCAGCCTTTATGCAATTTATTTTCTTTTGAAAAAAAAGAAACTCTTTTGTATCAAAAGTGCATTTCAAGTTTACATCTAAACTGATAGTTGTCTCAAATCACCAGGTATACAATGATAACGACAGATCCAAAGAGGAGTTCATAATCTCGTAATAGAAATAATATTTGTCAATCTAGTGCAGTGGAGCTCAACAGCATTATGGCTGGAAAGAATTGCTGTTTATCTGTCACAGCTTGAGAAATGTAAGCTGGGAGAAGAGGTTTACCTCAAACACAAGAGAAGATAATATGTGATATCATGCTGAAATAGTCCACTGTGCTAGAACCTTACTTCACGAGGAAGGCAAGTCAAAAGCATTTGGAATGTTAAAGAGAAGAGGAAAATATAACAACTATAATCACACAAAAATATAACAACTTGAACTATAATCACAAAAATTCATGTCCAAATAGATGGTTTAAATCCCTATAATAGCACCAATGTCCTTAGACGCGGCGTACACTTTATTTGCCACTCTCAACATGGGTGAAGAAAATTGGTATCCAGTGGTAAGAATTTCCTTGAATGCTTGAATGCCTTATTGAGGGAGCTCAATTAAGGCCTAGAAAATAATAATAATACTCAGCAGTTTATATCTTCGTGATATTACTATCATTTATCATTACTATTAATATCATTATCCCAAAAAAACCACAAGAAGATCTCACAGTAAAAGAATTGAAGATAGAATAATAATGAACGTGTGAATCTAAATGAATTTCATTTTCATCCTATCAATACATAATAATTATTCAGTGATATTACGGATAATAAACATTTGCACTTCATACAAACATTCTTTAATCTCTCTTCATTTCTGATAACTTTCTTCATGGATGAGAGTCTGTTGTTGGTGGAGCTCTGAACAAACAGGACGACCATAATTTCATCTTCTGAATAGATCTCTTCATGTGGTGATAACAAAGCACAAAAGAAAAAGAAGTAAAAAAATTCTCCCTTAAATCAAGATCGTAAAAAATACCACAACACAACTGTGATTATCTTCGCCAACTGTGAACAATGCAGTAACCCGTCGACAGAGCTCTCTAATTGATAAATCATGGATATCTTACTCTCTTAAAAAAAAAAGAGTGAATTTTCAAAATCACGGACGTCACTCCTCTGGAGAGTGAAAATAGAGTGAAAATAGAGTGAACATTCACTCTTTTCTTTTAGAGAGCACTCTAAAATCAATCGATTTTCACTCCTAAACAAGTGATCACGGACGTCACTCCCAAGAAAGTGAAAATAGAGTGAAAATTCACTCTTTTTTTTTAAGAGAGTAGCTCTGCGGGGTATAAAAAGGTAATAATTATTTGAGATAAATTCATCACATCCTAATCTTCACTCGACTGTGATTAAACATCGTCTATAAAAATCCCTTACAATACACCCTGACAAAGAAAGAGGCTTGCAAGTATCATAATCCAGGCTTTCTACTCTATTATACCTACAACTATTCCACCAGGTATTAAATCAAAATTTGCTTTTTTTATCTTTCCTTTTTCCTTAATTCATTTCTTTATTATCCAGACAAGCATGTCCTATGCTTTCCCACAATCACAATCACAGTTATATCTTTCCATGATATGCTTAGAGAGAAAGAGCATCTCAGGGGGAATTATGACAACTGGAATGAATACTTCAACCATTTTCAGGCTTCAGAAGAGAATATTTTACTCCCTGGTGGAATGACAGCTAGATTGACGTTTTCAATTTCTTTCCTCTCTTTCTTATCTTTGTATTACTTTAATTTTTCTTTCATCAATTTACAGCTTGCCCTTTCTGCTGTACTTTTTTTTCAGAGGATAAAAAAGAAGCTTGAAAGGCAGCGACTGATTAAGTTTTGATAGCTTCACACTCTAACCTAAGGATATCTATTTAAAAATTCTCTGTATAGTTTGGAGAATTTAGGTACTCTTCCAGCAGAGAAAAAGTCTCTATACTTTTACAGACTTCCATCAAACTTTTTCCCCTTCCTCAAACCACATCATGATATCATATTTCACAAGAAAGAAGTTTTTTGTGCCCCGCACAGAAGTATCAGAAACAAATATATAAGAGGCTGGAAATTGGTAGGTGACCACAGGAAATTAAGGTAATCTTGACTTGTCAGAAGAGAGGGCAAAAATTTTAAATACCCAGATCATTTCTGCCTTTTATCTGTTAACAAGTTGTCGAACTAGGCATTAAGCTGTGCCAGAAAGCTCTGATTAACTTGGAAAGGCATCTATGAATAATAACAAAAAATATTATAGCTTGCGATCATAGCGCTATTAGACCAGAAAATATGAAAGAGAACCAGCATAAAGACTGGATAATAGACTTGGCGCTCACAATACAGGCGTATGTCAGGAATATCAAATTACATGCATGATGTTGGGACTGTCCTGAAAAGCCGAAAATTAATCCATCTTGCCCGCGATTTATCGGGCTCATGCCCCGCAACCATGCGCTGAATTTAATCCGCTAACCAACAGGAAATGGTATCGAGACAGATTGTCTCCAAAATGGTAACCTCTTCCAGCTTCTTCCAACTTCTTCCAAAACACCGGAAGAAAAAATAAAGACTTTCTTGTTTTGAATTGGTTCTTTTTCATTGCGAGGCGTCTCCTAGTATACCAATCTTTAATCCTGCGGTAGCGTGGTAAGACTCTTCAACAAACACAAAGTTTTGCGTGTTTGTGCATCAAAAACAGATTTTCAAAAATACATTTGACAAATACCATACATGCACATGTATTCAATCAAGTTCAGGAAATAAGATGATAATTGAAATATGATTTAGAGGTATTAAACAAATACACTTCAAAGGTACATGAGATGCATCAACTCCTTCTGGAACTGTAGTTCTGAATTGCCATCTTTTACATAAAAATCCAATGTACTAATAATTGGCTCTAATAGAAAAGATAGCACTATGGCGCCATGTATAACAAACCATCAAAATGACTAGCTCACTAAACAAAAATAATATGGCAGATTGTCTATCCTTACACTAATACAGATTATTTGTCCTCCCCCATCTTCCTGGTTGAATTAAGTCACTCTCGTAGGCAGGGGAGAAAAACATGTCGTTTAGAGAAAGGTACAGCATGCATTACCTCTACAGACAGGTCGCATCTAGAAACCACTCAATTACGTTAGCAACAATCTCGGCACGTACCTGGCTACAAATTCCAAAACAGTAGCAAGGGAGATGATGAATTCACCAGTAACAGATACAAGAAAGACAAAAACGGACAAAAAAATAACCAGATTTATGATCAATTATTGCACAGGGAGTGGTTCTGTTTTCCCCCCTACGGCTTGCGAGGGAGATATAGGATGAATGAGTGACAAAAACATATTTTTCTGACATTTCTGTACAATTTTTTCTGCAGATGAATGGGGGAGTATGCAAAGGAAAGACAGTGTTTTTTTTTAAACCTATGAGACTAAATGAGAGAGAGGGAGAGAGAGAGAGAGAGAGAGAGAGAGAGAGGGGGAGAGAGAGAGAGAGAGGGGGGAGAGAGAGAGAGAGAGAGAGAAAGTGAGAGAGAAAGATAGAAAGAGAGGGAGAACAGGAGATAGAGATAGAGTGAGAGAGAGATAGAGAGAAGACAAAAAGAGAGAAAGATAAGTTAGGTAAAGCTTTCTCATCATATTTTTTTATTTTAAATTCCCATCTGTATGAAGTTAAAAGTAAAATCAATTTGCATGATTTACCATATTTATACATTAACAGGTATACAGAGCAATGTCTTGATTGCTCTGCTTACTGTGGGTTACCTATCAGAAAGAGGACTACAAAATTCTGACACTACAGTCATAGCTCAATAAAAAAAAATTGACAGGTCAAGTGTCTGTTTTCTCAGACTAAATATGCTGACAGAGGGCATGAGTGAACTATGCACCAATGACAGGCTTGGCTTGAAGTCTGTATTCTGTGTTTTCAGACCACTTCAAGGTAGGTAAAAGCTGCTTTCAACACACCTCTATTGGTTAGAATGGCTAAGGGAGTCGTGATGCAAACAGAAATATGCCTCTTCTTAAACATAAAACACATTAAGGAAGGAAAGGTTCATTTCCACAAATAAAGCTTTAGACAGTGTAAAGATACATGTAAATGTATAGCATCTCCTTAAACTTCACAAAGAAAAGAAGTTGATTGTCCTTCTGTGAAGAATCTAAGACCTACTGAAATCGACAAATAAAGGTATCGCTTCTAAAGAATATTCATACGAGGTAATCCAAGTGTCATGCTCTTTTTGTTGGTTAATCCGTTTTGTATCTTTAAGTACAACCCCTCAATCTTGGGGTCTTTCTTACGACCGATCGTTTACAAGATGCATGTCACTCTTGGAATCTTATTTAAGATGCACAGCCTAGGTGACTAGATTCTTCATCTTCCCAATTTTAAATGAAAGAGAATCGTCGACCAGAGTGCATCTCCGCGCAATGCGAGAAGCCAGGCACTCGACGCGACAGAGCCGGGATGTCAGCTCGCGAGCGGTACGAGGCAAATTCGTACACGCCGAGCATCCGCAGCCTGGCCTGGCTTATTTGAGCATTCCCAAAATGCTAGGTCGAGTTTCGTTTGATTGCTTCGGGCAGTGTTTTCTGAGATTCACGGGCTAGAGCAGTGTCAATTAGGAGCGGAGTATCGCACTGTCTCTGTTACCGGGTGCATGTGATCTCATGTCAAGACTCTTATACGGTGCTTGAATTTGATCTTAGCAATTAACTAAGAGCATCATGAAGGGTGCTTAAACAAGAAGTTGGATAAAGTGGGGGCAATCAAACGGTACTTTGAATCCAGGCTTAGACAAGAAAGATGCTACCCCTGAAGCAGTAGCCTGATCAAATACACACATGATGAAATTTGTTTTGTGGAAAATGTATCTTTCTCAAAATATTTATATTCCTCACATGCCCCCAAAACAAAATTGAATGTTAAAGCTTGATGTTATTATTAAATATCTAATATTAATATTTTTCTGAATTCAATTATATCACAGGCATACTGACATTCATATTGCTTTAATCATTTGCATGTTTAAAAGTTACCCACCGCCCCTCCCCCTCTCTTTCTCCCTCCCTCTCTCTCTCTCTCTCTCTCTCCTTCTCTCTCTCTGTGATCAAGGTTGCCTTTCCCTCATCTCAAAGCACCCCTGCACCTCAGAAGGGTTAGGTGGTGGAGCAATGCCCCAAGATTCACCACTCTGTTAACTCTTTCTTTCTCCATCTTATGTCTCTGAGGAAAAAATGGAAGATTTAGGTTTGATATGGGACGTAATGAGGCGTTTTTTTTCTCTCTCTCTCTCTCTCTCTCTCTCTCTCTCTCTCTGTCTCTCTCTGTATGCATGTCTTCCTGGCACAACACTGGTGGAAGACAGAGTGAGAAAGAGACTGATAAAGAGGAAATATGAGAGAGATTGAAAGAGGGATGAACAATGAGAGAAAAATAGAGAAAGAGAGGAGAGAGAGAAAGAGAGGGAGAGAGAGAGAGATGTTTTCCTTTAGGTTCTATGATTCCATGGCTCACAAGGGACACTCATTCACTGTCATCTGCAATATCCGGGATGTACAATTCATCCCATCTCCTACCACAGCTGTTTCTGGAGGATGAAGAAGATGATGAGTAGAAAAATAGGAATAATCCTCCCCCCCCCCCCCCCCCCCCCTCCCCTCCAAAAAAAGACAAAAGTATGGCTCTATAGGGGGGGCATGAAACTGCATAGGAGACAAAGAGAGGAACAGAAATAAAGACAATATTTTACACAGAAAAGTGGGACTAACATCAATAAAGTGAAATAATGAAAAGGAGATATAAAAGGAGAGACAGAGACAGAGAGGGAGAGAGTGTGAATAAAGGGAAAAAACACCCCCAACAACCTTGAAAGAATTGTAGATTTGGATGGGTTTAATCAACTCTCAACTGCCACTACAAACAAACATACACAAATATTGTTGTCACTGTTAGACGTAGTTGTTTCTGTCATTTTACAAGAAAGCTTTTCCTTTCACCTCTTTTCAAAAAAAGTTATCTTCCCAAAGATATCAAACAACTTCTCCCCCACACTCTTCATAAACACTCACATAATGTGGGTCTACAGCCGAGATCATCCCGGCCGGATATTGGAAGGAATATACCCTCCCTCCTCGGGCTCATGCTCAAACCCCCTCCTCTTGGTGTGGTGTCTGTAGACTCTATTGCTGGTTCACTTCTCAACCCTCATTACACCAATAGCAACCAGAGGGGAGAAGAAAAACCACAATTGCTATACGGTAAGCAGCTTAATCAGTGTGTTTTCATGCAGGACAATGAAGCAAATGCCTGGCACACCATTTGTAAATGTATGGCACAACATAGTTGCACTTTTCAACAAAATTGTGATCCTTGTATCAAAATAGTAGATGAAAAGAAGAGGACTTAAGCCTGCAAATTTGTCACACTTAATTGATTATCAAGAAAAAATAATTTTAAAGAACTTTTCTTCTATTCACCAAAGTAGAATTATCTATTATTGAATAATACATAAGCATAATAAATTGAGGGAATGACAAATTATGCTTAGAATGGAAATAGACATGTACTGCGGTTCAAATGTCTTGAATGTACTTCGATATCTTTCAAGTTATTTCATTTCATATAAACCAATTCTTGAAATCAAAGGAAATCTTGCCTTTAGCAACCAACATGAGTCATAATAGATAGCTAACCATCAATCTCAATTATTTAGGCTCTGGCCAGGTGCATACATTTCTATTCAATACAAACCTCAGAACGCTGCTGCTGATAATGAATTCAACAATTTGTCAAATTGATGGCTAATATCTTTTGACAATAAAACACCAAAATTGATTACGAACCACTCCCCCACATTAGTTCACAATGTTTACCTACTCAAGTTTTGTCACTTGAAGTATTAGGTAGGGTTTCCAGGGAAAAAATACACAGGGGCTTGGGGCAAATTAGCCCCCAAAATGCCCAAAAGAGCCCCCGAAAGTCTTAAAAGAGCCCCCAAATTTTGCATAGAGTCAAATGCAAACAAATTAAAAAGTGTTATTTTCATGCAAAAAAGCTTGAAAAGTAGCCCCCGAAATGTTTAAAGTAATTTTTTCACTGAGGGTTTCTTCTTCTCATATATGTTGAGAGCTACAAGGTAGTTAACCCAGGTTGCATGATATGACTTAATGCCCTTCTGGCTCTGAACAAATAATATTACATCATCTGATTCTCCCAAGCTCTTTCAAGTCTATCTTGCTTTTCTTCGCTCATTTTGATCAAACAGTTTCAATCAGTGCCTATCACTCTACCAAAGGGAATTATCTTTAAATCAAAACTGAAAACACATCTTTTAAATTAACTGTAAATCTAAGCATATCAGGAGCTCTTGTAGCGCAGTAGAATATATACTTAATGTTAGATAGTTTCTGCGCTCTATAAATATATTATTATTATTATTATTTTTATTATTGCAGCACGCAGCATGGGTTTAAAGAAGCCCACAGAATGTCACAACTTTCTTGGCGTTCTAGGAGTTAACAAGTTCTTCTTTCGACCCGAAGTTCAAACAATGAACTTTTCCTTTGACACCTTGTGATGGTTTCTCCCCCTCTCTCTCTCTCTCTCTCTCTCTCTCTCTCTCTCCAGTTTCTTCCGCGTCGATGGTTTTCCAAGCAGAATTCTGATAGGCCATCTCTTGTGAAGGAAGGACAATAGAGTTGTGGGTGCAATGATGGTTCAAAAAGAGAGGGAGAGTTAGGCAGCTGCCAGATTCCAACCGAAAGGACCAGCATTAATACCTCCTAGCAACTACTAAGAAGCCATCACATCTGTTTTTGTGCACTTTAGACACCACCATCTTCATAAAAGAGAGGGAGAAAGGGAGAGGCGAAAAAGTGGTGCCCCGGTTGTTTCTTGAAGTTCAAAGTTTTTTCCCCTGCTTTAGAATTCTCTGACAGGTCTATTTTGTCTACTTGGAAGAGTTTGAAATCTCTTGGAGAATTTAAGAAGATGGTTTGAAAGTGAGAAGTGAGAGAGAGAGAGTGGTGGGGGAAGCTTAGGGAACCGATAAATAGAATGCTCCTATTTTTCTTTTTTTCTTCGTGGGAAGCGTTGGTGCATCTGATGTCAGAATTACACAGTGGTTAATCCCATGACAAAGCCAGGCTCCCCCCAAAAAGATGGACTTGACAATGGAGCGTTTTTTGGTGGCGATGGGTATGGACTAAGGGTCAACGCTTCTTTCTCTCGTCTTCTCTCTCCCTTCCTAGATGCAGGGGGAATCGAGAGGAGAAGTCTTTTGTGAAGAGGGGAAAGGAAGATTGATTGGTGTTCGGAGACGCAGCACCGTTTCTTTCTCATGATCTTCAGGTTTGTCAAGCCCGGAGGACTCTGTTTCTTCTAAGATCTCTCCCACCCTTTCTCTCTCATCTTTTCTTCCATTCTCTTGCAGACACAAACAAGCTTTCTCCCCTCAAGCTCCTCCAAAGGGGGGCATGTCCGACTCATGTGTGAATATAAGCATACCCCTCATCTCCCCCCTTTCTGACAGAATTTCTTTTTTTGCTGTATTAACCTACCCGTCTTATCATCCAACCAAGTTCTTTTTTTCTTCTTCAAAGGTTGAAAAGAGGATGTCGGTGATGAAAATCTCAGTAACGGCTCTAAAGAAAATATGATTGAAAGCCTCCTAATGGAAATGGCTATAGAGAATAAAAGAATTAAAGCGAAAGAGGAAAAAGCATCAAAATCTTGCACTTTGCATTGTGTAGAAGTTAACAGCAGAAGAAAGCAGAGAGACCTCAATATGATATTACAGACAAATATGTTTACAAAGACTTTGAAATGACTTCAATAAAGATGAAAAGAGAGGACTGAGAAGAAAAAAAAATGGAGGGAAACTCGCTGATGGCTCGTAGGCTTTTGGGAGTGCTTTTCAAAAGGATTTGATTCAATTAATATGTCCTAGTTTTTTATAGCATATTTAATGCTTTGTGGTGAGGTCTTAAAAAGAGGGATGAATGCAGAATGAGAATACAATATAAACCAGGTGTTAAGCACAATGAAAGAATTGATAGGGAGATAATTGATATGATAGGGACACAAAGAAATGCTTTCCTAATGCTGACATAGGCTATGCCTGTGGCAAGACAAAAATCAATTTGATAAATTTGCCATCACTTCTGTAGAAATCAAACAAAAGAAGCACTATCAGGGTTAATCTCTTCTTGAAAGGGAAAAAGCAACATTTAGTGTTGGAAACTATTCATTTCACGCCAACCTCAGATTGAGAAAGACATTATCGCATCAATGTACAGTCATAGGTTATTTCAGGATATCTCCATATTTCATCTGAAGATCTTTAGACGGTCAAACCGAAGCTGACAATAAAGAAGAATTCTTTCTAAAGCTCTGTCAATTTGGCAATTGGATTATTCTACATATATGCAATTACTTAGGAGAAAAACTTTGTGTGATTTTTACGATATGTTTTTCATTGATAACAATCAGGCTTTCTGATGTCTGCAAATTTCTCTCAATGCTCATGGAAATTTTCAATCTCCTACTTTAGCACGAAGATTATGGTACTTTGTCAGTCTTCGTGAATGTCTAAAATCTTATCTCCATATCAATAATTTTCCACTGACAAGTAATTTCAGTAACAACATTCACATGCCTAATCCTGAATTATTAACTGATTTTTTGATAAAATTGGTAAGTACAGAAAAACAACTTCCTAAATTTTGAATAATATTCCACAGAATAATAGCTGCTTCCAACTTACTGTCAAATTTTATCTTTCCCAAGCTTTACACAAAAATTGATGAAATCAATAACATCTTACTACTCTGAACTTCAGCAATATGTAGACCAAAAAGGTTATTTCATGGCAAAATAGCAATGAAAGTTACCGGTATATGAAAGTCTTAACTTCATATTTGTAATTATTGAGTAAGACTTAAATATCTTCCATCTAATTGTAATTAGGTGCATTAAAAAAAGAAGTATAATTTATTCCCTTGTTTTTTTTCCAAATAATCCTGCATATTCTAATTATTATGTGTGGAATTGCAGGAATGGCAGAAATTGTAGATTTGTATAAGCAAACTTGCACTGATGAGTTGAAAACCTGGATTCAAAGAGATTTTCAAGTTTGTTTGAGGACATCAACTTTGAGAGTCTGATTTTAGAGGTTATTGACTCCCAAAAAGTTTTACTGCTAGTTATAAAGGACGTAAAAAATATGAAAAAACAGCTGGTCAAAAGTGAATTTCTTTTGCATTTTCTTCTTACTCAATTCCTTTTCATTGCTACGTCTTTCAAATCTTGTTCATACAGCCTACAGGTTTCTCTTAAACAACTGATTTCAACGGGTCTTCTGTTTCCTTTTAATTGCATCTTGAGGTCACTATTGAATAACTTATCTTCCATTTTTTTCCTTGAAGCTGTTTCTTTACAATGTTGCACTCGGTTCTTCTGTACCTGTACTTCTCTTAAATAAGTCCCCTCCCATCCCTCAATCCTTTCCGAGTGAGTTTATATGTATGGGTCTGTCTGTCTGCCCCCCCCCCCCTGCCCACACTTGCTTTCTCCTTCTCTCATCAATCTAATCTATTCCACATCTCTCCGCTAAGATTCCCATGTTCTTTCTTAATCAAATATGGACGTTCTAATCGCGCTCCCTTCTTTCATCTAACCCGATACCCCCTCACCTCTTTCTTCATTATCTCTCCTCTCACTTTCTCCCCCCTTTGGTATCACGGGATCGCATCCACTCCGACTCTCTCAACATGATTAGGAAACCGTTTAGGGGTAATGCCGGGGAGGGGTGATCCATCACACACTATTCTACTGCTGTCATTCCAGCTTTCCCCCCTCCACCAACGATACATACTGAGTTAGAGTTAGTGTTGGTAGCCAATGTTACTCCCAAATATGAAATGTTTTCTATCAAATCTCAATTTACAAGATTTTGTTTCCCCTTCCGCCACCAATCCAGGCTAAAAGTAGAGAGTGTTGGAAGCCATTGGAGATGACTATAATTTTGCCCCAGAAAGAATGAATAGTCAAACGACCTTACAGAGTACCAACCTCCACAAAACACCCAAATCCTCTTTCTTGGGGACACCCCTCTTTTCAAAAGTGTTTTAAGGGCCAACACGTGACAAAATATACTTTGGGGATTGCTCTTCATCAAACTATCTCCATGTTTCTTACAATCTCTTCATATCAATTTCTTTATTTCTTTCACCCTCCTTCTTTCTTTCTCGTTTTATTTCCTGACTCATTTTATTTTTCTCTCTCTTCTTTGACAAGCTGCATTCACAGGGAGAGCTGGATGTACATGAATCTTTTACGGACAAGATGTAAAATAGTTTCCAGCCTAGAATATGTTTAAACTGAGGGGTAGGAAGCTCTTAGTCATCGCCATACCACCACCATTCACAAAACATTGCGCAGGAAATTGGCTGATTTAATTCCCAGATGTTAAACCGAATTTCTATTATTTCAATAATTCAACATGATGACCGCAAAATACAAAAAAACAAAGTGACTGCTACTGTTATTCTTCACCTAAAAGGGAAAACTATTAACCTGTTACTCAAAATGATTTGATCTTAATACCTCTCACCATCCTTCCTAATTCAACCTGGATGTAAAACCCATCACTTTACCATCCCATGATTGGATTATCCTACTACACAACCAGCCTGAATGGATACTGGGCTACCAGGGAAGGGAACATCCATTGAAATGCCACTTTACAATAACTCTCGTGCATCTCATCGGACGACCATGCAAGTCAATGACCTCACCTGGATGAGTCAACTCATAAAAAAAAATCCCTAACAAAGACAAACCTACCAACAACAGACAACTACCATAGGCAAACTTCTAAGTTCTTCTTCACAGAGTAAAAAAATAAAACATCTCTGAAAAACTGGTAGATTCATTCAAGCTGGGGGATTGTGAATAACTTAACCGGGAGTCATTTGGGCTGTATGAAAATGCGCTTCCTCTATATCTCTTTTTGAGATGGCAGGAGTCTTTGTTGTTTGTGATGTGCAGGCATCCTGGGGTCACGACCTGATGATTTTGCCATGAAGCTGGTGGTAGCACTGGGGGCTCCCTGCCTTCTCTGGCTTCCCATTGTAAAGTTACCGGTCATTGACCTCCGAGAGAGGAGTGAGATTTGGTGGGGGGTTGATCTGTGTTGAGGCTTGTCACATGGTAGGCATTTGTGAGATGTTCTTCTTTAAAAGTGGCATTGTATCATCTACCTGGGATGACCGATAACTGAATGGAAGGGCCAACTCACTGGTCAATTATTAAAAGAATGTTCCATTGACTTGGGAGGAGAAGAGCTTGAAAAGACTGAACAGGAGAAATAACATTAGTCACAGATAAACAGATTAACAAGGTGACAAAATACAATAGCTATACTAAAAGAAAATACTCTAAAACTTCTTTGAAAATAGACTGAAAATGGTGAGGCCCATTAGACGACATTAGGAAGCTACAAAATGGCACTTTGTGATCATACGTACATCACCTGGGGGATTATAAAGAAATATAAAGACAAATAGAGATATAAGGAGATATGAAATTCAAATGACGTAAGGAGAGAATGAATGAATAAAAAGCAGACAAAGTGAGAGAGAGAGAGAGAGAGAGAGAGAGAGAAGAGTGTAGAGAGGGGTACAGAGAACACAGGCATGTGTTGGGGTCAGTGCCCCTTACATGCTGCATCATTTAACAAACACTCCAAGTTATCATCAGATCAATGCAAAGCACTTCTACAAAAGAGATTGACCTGAGACTGAGGACAAACAGCCAAAATCACAAGAAGAAGGGAACACATCAAATCCCCCAAAGTGACAAAGCCCACTAAAGACTCCCCAGACGAAAGGGGGAGAGAGGGGGAGAGAGGGAGGGGGAGAGAGGGGGAGAGAAGAAGGAGAAGAAGGAGAAGAAGAAGAAAAAGAAGAACAAGAACAAGAACAAGAACAAGAACAAGAACAAGAAAGAAGAAGAAAAATAAAAAGAAGAAAAAGAAATTGTCTACTTGTGAAGTCTGAGAAACAGAGGCAGGGATTGGGACAGGCCAAAATGAAATTAACAGAGATGGGAAGAGAGAGAAAGATATATTTAAAGAGAAAGAGAAAATAGAGAAACAAAGAGAAAGAGAGAAGAGAGTGAGGAGGAGAGGAGAGAGGGGGAAAGAAGGGAGAAAGGGGTAGAAATTAAAAGAGAGGGGAGATAGAAGAGAAGGATCAGGAAAGAGAAAGGAGTTCGAAAGAGGGACTAGAGAGAGAGAGAGAGAGAAAGAGAGAGAGAGAGGGAGAGGGAGGGGGAAAAGAGAGAAATAACCCCTGCAATAATTGGAACCATCTTTGATTCTCTAACCCTGGGTTATGTCCAAGAGGGGTCAATTAGCACCTCCTTATTATCTTCAGGGATGATGCCATTAGAGAATGGGGTGCTGGTAGGTTGCCCCCATAAAACAGGGAGGGGTCTACCGGTGTCGCCTTTGGGGCTACCCGCTGGGTGTCTGGCCAGGGCAGGGGCTCTGGCGTCTTCAAAGGAGGATATATGGCAAGTCATTAAAACAGTGTCCCATAAATTGATATTCAAATATTGTTTTTGACTTCTTCCCTTTTACAGCTCTAGTCCCCAACCACCAAGTTGAGTGACGTTTTGATTAAACATTTTGTAATGGATTACAACAGATATACATATAGAAAGACATTGCATCTTCTAGTCAATAGTACTGTAGACATGAATCCTGCAGACAAAATGTATCTATTCTGATAATTGATAAATAATACAAATGAAGAACAATCGTTAAATTATAAAACAAACGATTGCTGAAATTGAAATTGAGATTGAAATAATACTTATTTTGAAAAATTCACATGGCAACACAAGGGCTAAATCACAAAAACAAAATGTCTTTAAAATTTCTCTCTGAATATATATCATAGTCAATTAGTCATACAATAATATGAAGGAGAGAAACAGAGAAAGAGGGAGACGGAGCAAGAGAGAGAGAGAGAGAAAGGAGAGAAAAAGTAACAAAGATATGGACGCAGCAGTGTGACAGTCTAGAAGAAGAAGATATTATGAATTACATACTAAGTGAGTGAGTTGTTTATTTTAATAATCTGTTGACATTGCGTCACTTGATACATTCTGAATTACAGTATAATAGAAATAGTTGTCATAAGCAGAGGTAAATATGGGGAGGGGTAGAGGGGAATTGAGGGAAGGGGATAGAAAGAGAAATG
This sequence comes from Strongylocentrotus droebachiensis, assembly GCA_035222895.1. Classification (NCBI taxonomy): domain Eukaryota; kingdom Metazoa; phylum Echinodermata; class Echinoidea; order Camarodonta; family Strongylocentrotidae; genus Strongylocentrotus; species Strongylocentrotus droebachiensis. Next base: position 263,993 of record JAVYIG010000282.1, on the reverse strand, counting down.
GTAGGAGGGAGACAGAGAAAGAGAGAAGGAGAGAGAGAGAGAGAGGGAGAGAGAAGAGAGGAAGAAGAGGAGTAAAAAATACAATCAGCAAATATATTAATCTAAATCAATCTATTCTATAAGTTTTAATGATATTATTTGATACAAGAAAATACCAAAATCAATAGCTAGAGTTTATCACTTTTATGTGTACAGGCAAGGGCATTTTATAACTCACAACATGTTCTGAAACCATTCAAACTTATGGGATAAGACAGTGGGGAGACATATCAACCACAAACTCTCTATCCTTAGAAGTTTCTCTCCCTCCGGCTGGCTAGTCCGATGACATGATGGCTTCAACAGATCAAATTCTGAGACAAATATCTCGAAATGTGCCCCTTTGCTAATTCGATGCCCCCTTTTTTGTGCACTGGACACTTGGGACACTGATGCTCCAATTGGTCAAGACGGCCGGTTACCTTGACCCAACTGACTAACACAAAAGATTCCGATAAGGAAAGATCTATTTTGTTATTGCCTTTTCCAGGCATTCACAGACAAAGTAATTCTAAGAGGGACAGTGGTTAATAGTCTTTGGACTTGATCAAACATTTCAAGAAGGGGATTATCGGAGGTATTCCAGAAGGGGGCACTGCCCTCGTAAACCTATCATTAGGTATCGGCAAGGATAAGAAGAGGGGTGGGAGGGGGGAGGGGGGTAAGCCGGAATATGAACTGGTTAGGGGGTGTGATGAAGGGAGAAAAATTAAACGGGCGATGCACTCTTCTCAGTCAGAAGATGGGAAAAGGGAATACCAAAAAATGTCAATGAATAAGCAATGGTAAAAACTTGGATGTCCGGTAGCATGATGAAATGTACCAGAATTTGAGGGGATGTGCCCCCTTTGGTCTTTAACGGACATTTAAGTGAATATCAGCTCATAACAATCAATCATCTCTGAATCAATATGGTTTCCGAAGAGGTCATCTAAAATGAGCTATTGTCATTCAAAGTCCTCATTTCTTCAGATCTGCTATAATCATCATGATTCTAAGACCAGATGAAATATCATCTCAATGAAAGTCTTTATTATCAATTTCCTACCCTGAGTGCCCATCATCAAAAGCAGGCTTGGATGAACAAGAAAATCATAAACACGCTCTATTGATAAAAGTAAACCTTGCAATCCCTCTTTAACAATTTAAACTTATGAATATACAAAAGTAATCTAACACATCATGATGCAATAGTCATACACTTTATAACCATAAAATATAATATAAATACTGTACATATAATTAGTTGCAAAGACAACTAAAAATGATTTTCAAAATAACATACATAAAGAATCGGCTATTACTGCATTTGAACTAAGTTTCTTGTTACTTTTCACTTCATGTTCTAGCACTCCTTACCATGGATTTGATTTAGCATAGGCAATGAGATTAAATGCCATCAGCATAAAACATTATGAACGAAATCAAAGTCACTGGTCAATTTCTAGAAATTGCATAAGTGTATAGGCCCCTACAAAGTCTAGTCTGTATCACCTAGACTACAAATCAGGAACTAAATAAACATAAAAATGTTATAATCTGTCTTGAACTAATTCTTCTGATTAAAGAGCTTTGTTATCTAAAGCCTTGACCTCAAGATTGGGAATCCTTCATACCCTTAAATATCCTGTAATAAAAAAAGCAGACTCTATTTATCTAGACAAAGTGAGAGATAAATTTTGATTTGGGGACATTTTGATCCTATTTTTGGAAGTATCTTGACAATTGGGCAACAGTAAACCCAAGGCAGACACTGTTCTGCAATTTAGTGGTAATAGAATCAAAGGGCAATCCAACCCTTGTAATATTAAAGATAAACTTTAGTACTGGTAATGCGATTGCATTGTGAAAGAAAAGGTGTGGAAAGGATCAGAAACAGTTGATCATGTAGCATGTAAGTATTGGTGTGCACTGCAAGGTTCTGGAGTCATCAAAATCATAATAAATTTGACCGAGTCTTGGTAAAGTAACAAGCACATACACAGAAAGCTATGTATGGGACAACACGCACCGTGTCGGGGTTGGTACTACCTTGATTCCTTGTCTTTCTATGCTCATTACTCAGCCAGTATACATTTTCTTCCAAAATTGTTTGGCACATGTCATTTATTTGTAATCTTGAACATTCAGTGTAAGTTTCGTTTGATTCTGTGAGAAATAATTTTCTTTTTTTTACCACTACTGGAGGTTAGCTTTAAGTTCATTTGTATGGAAGCAGTAAAATCAGAGGAACAGAGAGGCAAAAGTATGAAATATATTGAACCAATTATAAGAAAGTTAATGGTGTCTCCCTCGGAGAGGACTTAAAGCCGTTGGATCCCTGGCAGCTTGCTTACAAGTATACAATGCTTTCTTTAATAGCAGTCAGGTAAAATAAACCATCAACCCAACTACAATATAAGATACAACAGCAATGAGAATTTCAAATTGGCAATGTTGTCAGTGGATTGTAACGATGTAATGATGAATAACTTTCCACCAAAACCATGATTGCGTGCATGAAATGTTTATCATTTCGTGAAAGCTTCATAGTGCAAGAGTTTGAGGTTTTATAATAAAGAACACAGACCAGTTGGAATGCCTCAAACAATTGTCAGCCTTCACTTTACATGGATTATAAGAAGAGATTTTTAGGAAATCCCAAAAGGCCAAGTCCAGAAATTCCATTGTGGTGAGACCATCTCCTTGTCTGTCATATATCTATGATCAGACAAGTCTGTTAAAATGGGAGAGATGTTTGCTAAGAGCTCTTTTTCTCTGAATAAACATAGTGAGAGGTCAACTTGCTTTATCTTCATCAATCAGAGGCTGTCTCAATATAACATTTCAAAGCCAGAATCAGAAATGTGTAATACCATTAAAAACTGGTAATCTGAAACAAAATGTTGTATGTGTTTGAAATTAGCAATCTTGAATGTTTGAATTAATATCTCAATCAGCAAATAATGTGAACCTCGACCACTGCATGGTACTAACTTTATGAAAGTTCCATGCTATGAAAGTTTTCTGGTTTTACAACACTGTGAAACGGGAGGGGAGGGGAAACAGGATCTGCCTGAACACCTCGAATCAGAGGGTATGCTACACAAATCATATACATGTACATGAGAGACAATCATGCTAAAAGATAAATTCTTCATTTTGTAAATCCACAAATTCTTAGAAATACAAAGCAAGAATTAATAATTTACTAGTATCACTCTTATCTAGGGGATTTAAAATTTCTTTAAAGGGTTCGGGTATCTTTGCCTCAGATTATTTTTTAAAATCCTGGATTTAACTCATGCTGCAATCATAATTTTAAACCTTTACGTTAGTCAGGAATCCCATGATTTTAACAAGCCGATCGCCTGTCTGATTATCAAGATATTTATGATTTGAATTAGAAATTTCAAAACCGTTTTCCCAACGTTTTTTTATAACACTACAGTTTATTGGGGAAAATGAGTCACTCAAAGATCTTTACTTTTTGAAGCACTTCATGATCATTTTGAAGCACAATTTTTTTAGGGCTTCAATATCACACCACATCACAGGCACTGATAACATGCAGAGCCATGCATATCAGATTTGTAAAACTGGAAAACATTTTGAAACAATGCCTTTAAGTATTGATCTGTTACTAACTCCCTTGTCCACACTACAACATCAGGCACACAGGACATCACTCTGTCGAGGTGCCAATTTCAAACAACAGTAACATCTACCCTGAAAGTAACATCCAGAAAATCATGCCATAATTCTAGTTGTCATTTGGAAAATGTAAACTCTAATATCCATTAGCAGTCTATCAATCATATGAGATATGTCTCTCTGGATTAAACATTCCTAATGTCTCTTTTTTCTCTCTCATTTTCACCTGGTGTCAACAGCGATCAGTCTCATTTTCTCTACAGAGCATTTTTACTTTTTCTTTCTTCCATTTTTCTTCTTTCCCACTCTAATTTTGTTGTTACTCATGTAAAGTATTTGTTATTTCATTTTTTTTATTATTGGGAACATGCTTTTACTGTTCACAATTTCCTTCTTTTAATATTCAGCCATTTCCTCATTTAAAAAAAACGTTTCAAGTCTAGGCACTCATTAATGAGGTGTACTTATGTCTCGCTCTATATTTGTTAATAAAGAGTGTTTAGACTTGGTACATTATTAAAAGATTACAGAGAATTTGAAGTTGTGAAATGAAATGAAACTACTGAAAGCAAATTACTTCTATTACTATGGCAACTTTAACGACTAAAATATAAAAGAAAACAGGAGACTGATTCATAGATATGAATCATTAATGCAGAAAATATGTATTCAAAGTGATGAAATTTGTAATGCTATATATACCACATATTAAATTGGACTCTTACTTTGTGTAGTGTTCAGATCTTTGAGTTCAAATTCATTACAATTCTGCCTCTTTCATTTTCTTGATGTAAAAATGCAATAATCTTTTTGGATTGAACAGCCTTCTAAATTCAGCATCGAGGGATATGATTCTTTTCTTCTTGTGATTGCTTACAATTTCTTCTTTTTCTCTTGAAATATTCCACTGCACAAGCTCTGGAATGTCAGTAAGGATGCTAAATGAACGACATCACTGCTTCAACGTTTCTCAAGGAAATGTAATAATCTTCTATTCAGCGTAAAAACCCAATAAAATCACATCACAGCACTAACAGAAAAAAGCATCCCTTTACTTGAGTCAAGACGCGACAACAATATCCATGAATTAAGCCCACTCTTTCAAGTGACATGGACTATAAACGTGAGAAAATCTTCAATTACATCTCCTTTTAATATCGACGATGATGATGTTATTAACGGCGAGATCTAGCACAGGAAGAGGAGGCTCGCAACACAGTTTCCTCCTCATTCACTGGCTGGAGTGCTCTTGCATTAGCGCAAACATTGTAAGCCAATAAGCTTTGCGGTTTACTCAGGCGTTCGGCCGTGAGGAGACCTCACTCGCCAATAAATGGCAGCACCGGTGACAATGATGCTGCCTCCTCGCGAAGATAAGATATAGTCAACCTATCTATTCTCTGAGATGTTTTTCAGAGGTATGATATATACAAAGATGAAAATTGTCATTAAGTGCAGGTTCTATATTTTCCTCTCTGAATATTCTTCACTTGGTGCCTTCCTTTTGAGCACTTTTCACTAAGATGGGAATCAATGTTGGAAATTTCCTCATTTCCGGTTTATTCTTGCGCAAAAAGCTTTGACCTTTGAATGTTTTCTAGCATCTTGTTTATCTCCTGGTTGGTGATAAAATTCTATCCCCTTTCTACCTCTCTCTCTCTTTCTCTCTCTTGCTCTTTATGTTTATCTTGAATTATCTTCCATACTCTTTCAATGCTTTTCCAAGTACATGTAGTTGCTGTCTCTAGTTCTTCCTGTTAATATTCTTTTGATTAGTTCTCTCGTTCTCTCTCTCTCTCTCTCTCTCTCTCTCTCTCTCTCTCTCTCTCTCTCTCTCTCTCTCTCTCTTATCTCTCTCTTTCTCTGGGGATAAACATCACTTATATTATATCATCAGGCTAGTAAAATTATTTCCTTGTTAATTTTTTTATAACATTTTGATTTTAGCCTAAAGCAGGTCTTTTTTGTGGGAGCTATCTACTATTATTTGTTAATATCCATATTCAAATCTAAACTGTGCTTATTATTCAAATTTAAGTCCCTAAATCAAGTGAAACAAAACAACAGAATTTACTCTTTTTTTTTCTTTTTTTTCTAGAAGTAGCAAAAATGGGGTAATTATCTTAATAAAAGATATTTTACTTCCGATGGAGATTTCTTATTCAAGAAGAATAAAATATATTTGCATCCCAAACATAACAAAGACATCATTATCTTTAATAAAACTGTTTCAAATTTTGAAACGATAACTGATGAAGTGAAATGATATGTTTAATGATATGTTTCTTAAAAACCATGCTGTTCATAGATATCCCACTCGACAACAATCCGATGAGTTTCACTTACCTCTTTTGAGAACATGTTCTGCACAGAACACGTTCATTTTTGAAGGCCCTAAATTTTGGAATACTCTGCATAACGATTTGAAAACTTCCCCTTCACTAATTGCTTTTAAAAAAAAGTTAAAATTTTCCTTATTACAATCTTCTAATATTTAGAAATTTATTGTGATAGAACATCTCCTTCCAAATTTTGTTTTCTTTCCCTCTTTTCTGCAGCCCATCTTAAAAAAAAAAAAAAAAAAAAAAAAAAAAAAAAAAAATGCCATCATGTTCTTGCTCCTTTTGTTTCAGCTATCTCAAGGATTTTGTGCGCTCCCTATTTCGTGCTCGATCTCTACAACTTTCCTTTTCTCTCCTCTCCCTTTCTCTCCTCTCCTTCCCTCCAAACGCAGTCAACATTTGTTTCCCTTTTTTTTTTCTTCTTTTTTCTGTTCTTTCTTCGTCATGTAATTTGTTACGTCTTCTTGTAAACAGTCATTACATGTTTTAATAAATGTTCTCTGTTGGCCACTATTCTTCTTTCATTGATTATGTATTCCATATTTTGTTCACACTCATTATTATCTGAGGGGTCCACAATTTACAAGCTTTGCTTTTCAGTGGACCTCTCCATTTCCTCAAAATATAAATGCAGTTAAATTTTAATATTCATTTTTTTGTCTTACTAAAATGTATAAATTATTATTAAGATTTGTTTATTACAAATGTAACTATGTTTTGTATACATTTTACATTGTATTCGTTATTATGTATTATATTTTGTTGGAAATGAAAAAATAAAAATGAAATGAAATGAAAATGCAAATGTGTCATATTCTTCTTAAATTGTCACCTTTCTCAATTTTAATCCCCTCAAACTATTTTTGTTTTGTAGCAAATATGCCTTCTAGAGAAAGGGAGGAAGTTTATTTAACCTCTGGCAGCTTCATCTAAGAAAAAAACGAACAAACTTGACATCGCTTCTCAATACTTTGCTTTCTTTCTTACCATAATTGTAACAGTTTTTGAGAGGGTGCTGCAAGAAATATTACTGTCCAGGTTTTGATAGAGTTCCCAAAGGAGTTTTCCCCTAGGAATGGTACCAGACACAACAGACAAATATTGCCATGGGTGAGGAAACAGCTGGGTGCCCAGGCTAGCTAGCAGGCCAGGCTGCCATTCAAATGAGCTGCAGGTGTGTTGGGGAAAGGGGGGGGGGGGGGGAGGGGGTAGAGATTCTGAACATCAAGAATGCAGAGATGAAATTGGTCCAGATATATTGGTCCAGATATATTGGGCCGTGTCTACTCAATGAATCGATTTCAAGACTGGATTTCATTCTCACATGAACAAATATAAAAATCACTTTCCATCATAGAAATGTTTGTCTTCAAAATGAAAAATGAAAAACCTTACATCTTTAAAAGAGATTTACAAAAGATAACATGATTTCAATCCTCAAAATGTTTTCTTTGAACAATTTCAACAAAAGCAAAATAACTTACAAATTGAATTAACTAAAAATATCAGTTTATTAGTTGAAAGAGAAGAGAGGCACACAGCTATTGATTAGTTATTCCAGCCAAAAATGAACCATCAGAGCAATTTCAAACATGAACATGATCTGAACAAAAAATAATCAAGTGAGATTTCTAAATTGATACAGGCTGACTTTGTTAAACTCACTTGTTGCTCTGCTAGTAAAAAGCCGAAGATTAGGTCGAGAAGAGGGTGTTCTCCCCTTCTGCTATCCTTCTATCTCAATAATAATCTGATCTCAATCTGATTTTTCAAAAAGGAGGTTCACTTCCATCACACTCTTGATGATTAATATGACACATACTTTCAGGAAATAACAATTTCTGCCCCATCTCCACTTTCTTTCCTACCCTTCATCATACCACATCATCGGAGTAGGTAACCCTACCACCACCCTACCACCGGGGCAAAGCAAACCATCAATATTTTGGCATACCCTGGGGGTGGAATGCATAAACCTGATTTCTAACCAATTCCGATTCCATCTCTCGCATCATCTCTCATCCTTATCGCTAATGGCGGGAAGATGATGACACTCGGGAGAAGTGGAAGTCAGGGGTGATCCAAAGGGGGGACTCTGGTTACCCTCGATACCAGTGGAACCGGTAGAGGATGTTGTGGGTAAAGATTTATGTTCCGGGTTTTAAACAAGGGTAGCACCTTTTACATAGTAGGCCTAAAACAAAGTGGTGGAGACAGAGGTATCTGGTGGTAGAGACTGTGAATTGAGCAGAGGTCTTAAAACAGATACGTCGACTTATGAGGAAGATTTATATTTCTTCTAATGATATACAAATATTATTTTTAAGATGACTAGTCTTCCTTAACAGTAATAGAGTTAGAATGAATTCAACCTATCAATTGCTTCAATAAAACATTAATTTATTAGCCTGATGGTTCTATAAAATTGGATATGGGATTATGATAAGAAGTACCACTAACAATCAGTTGTCTATAATCCATCAGTGGTTTGCAGTCTGTATTTGAATTAACACACTCAATTCAGAGTATACTGAAGAAATCCTCAACATATCAAAGAAATCTTAGAGTTGGAATGGAATCCTAAATGTGTTTATTATAGATGCTATCAGGTTGCTTTGGAATAAATACATTGTTGATAATGACAGTCTCCTTTTCCATCCATGCCTTCAATCAATCAACGATTATCTATCACCTCCCACCTCTGAAACAGTTCATCAAAGACATACCCTGCATTCCAAATCACAATCTTTGACTCAAAACACCGACTACCCCCTCCCTGATCTCTCCTCGTTCCTTACTTTTCTCTTCCACTCTGCCATGTGACAGACAAGATTGCCAATTAGAAGATGCACAGGGATCAAGGCTAGCCAGTACCCCAAGCTGAGATGTGATCTACTCGCAAACACATCTTAACGATAACACAACCAGGGTATTCCCAACAGAAGGCAATAGCCCCAAGGCCGCCGAGGAGAAGATCGGACGAGATGGGATGACAGAACAGGAGAGATGGAAAGAATAGGGAAGAGGGGGAGAGAGAGAGGAGGAGGAAAGAGAGAATGAGGGAGTGAGTGAGTGAAGCGATAAGGATAAATAAAGGAGGAGATAGATATTTTGTCACAGATTTCAATTCTGATACATGCCTCCCTCGGAGAGAAATGCAATCCGACAGCAATCTGTACACCGCATTCAAGCTTCCTCGCATACCTTTCTATCACTGTGATTCCCCCGACACTTGTTACAAAGCGGTGCTCCCTCCGTCTCCAATCGGCTCGTCAAAACTGGTACGATCAAAATGAGACCCGAGCAAGGAAAAAGGAATTCCAGCGACAATTTGTCATGGTTTCAAAACATGCCTCATATCTCTCATTCCTTCAAAAGTTCAAGTTTACTTCTTTCTTGTTTCCAAAGAGATTTCTTTTTCAATTTCACAATTTTTACCGGTTCTATAGTAAGTGGATACATCTACAATAGTGTGATGACATTGAGCAAGGTATTTTGTTTGAGGCAATTCAAGATTCTTCTTCGTCATCGAAGTAACAAGAATCCCTTCAGCAAAATTCAAAATTTCTGTTGCAAATTAGTTTCCAAAGAGGACATGGACCTGTGTCACAAGACATGAAATGAGTTTGAGTGTCAAGTACACATTTTGATTGATCTCTCCTCAACTTGGTTAGCCCAAACTGTTAAAATTTCATCTCCTACCAAGATAAGACAAGTAGACCTAGCTTCTAAGGAGTTCTATACACCTTCCATTTTATCTTCCATATTTTTGTTAATCTATTTTAAGGACTTTTCATAACCCAGTATATTTTCACCAATCAAATCATTTATATTTTATCAAATTAAAAAGGTCATGCACTATTTTTTTCTTCTCCTCCTGATCACCCCCATTCATCTGATTAAAATGTGTCCATTAGCACCTCCCCCCAAAAGAGAAGAACCAAACCTTGGCCTCCTCCCATTATCTTGTGGTCTCTCTCAATTAATTTCAGAATATGACCATAATTTTCTCTCTAGGTGTCAATCCTTCATAAACCTACAAATTACCACAAGCACATTAAACGCCGTTCATCTACAATCATTGCAGCTGCATATTATAAGCTGAAGCTACCACAAACAACTTCCCAGTCATCAAGCGTAGGACGTTTCACCCCAAATGCACGAAAAGCTTATTAAAGGGGTTATCAATTATCACATCGTATGATACGAACATGTAACAAAGGAATTTTCAATGTGCGAAACAGACAGCTTATCTTTGGTACATTAGTCCCTGTAAAGTACGGTTCGAAATGAATGAAAACAGAAACATCCCATTTTGGGCTAACCAAACATATCTAGACCATGAAACAGTTGCCAATCAATTTCTAGGTCTCTCTCTCTCTCTCTCTCCCTCTCTCTCTGCTCTCTCTCTCTCTCTCTCTCTCTCTCTCTCTCTCTCTTCTGTTCTCCCATCCTCCATCTACCATTTAGAATCACACTCTGGGATGCAACACCTCATTTCACTTCACACCTGCGACAGGATATGAATATAATTACCAATATTTCATATATTCCACATTCCCAACAATAGCGCGTCAAAATCTGAACAGTGTGGTCTGTTTGTAGGCACATCTGGATGAATCGTTTACAGGTTTACTAACGTCCGAAGGAACCATCACAAAAACACAGGCTCAAATTAGTGACGGAAAAACATGGGCCAGGAGTAGATGACGAAAATTGCAAATTAGGATTCACAGGCTTCCGGACTGTGAGCGATGACAAATATGGGAATATTTTTAGAAAAATCTATTGCTGACAAGTAATATATTCTCCATTTGGAATAATAACGAGTTCCCAGCTTCTAAGTCATTATCATATGTGATTATGGGACAAATTGACGTCATCTATCATGAGTTCTGATTAAGGGTTTTCCCATATTAATTTCCAACTTCATTGATTGATGTGTTTTAGATGACACCAATCACATATTTTTAAGGATGTTTTGATAAAAGCTGGTTTTGAAAGCAATACTAGGTATGCTTGTAAACAACCTCTAGATTTAAGGGAAGTTGATAGATCCCTGGAAAAATAAAAATAAAAATTCATAACACAAGTTGAAATACAAAACTGACCATCACAAAGTGGTTGAAGAGTATACAAAAAGAGTGGGAAAAAAAGGATTTAACGAAATGTGATCAACACTATTTTGCAGATCACCAGACTCCTCTTCACCAGAATAAAACATCAGGATCCTCTTTGAGTGAAAGACAATGGTTCTTTAATGAAATGATTTGAAAGCTTACCTCCCAAGCATACTGGGTATCTGTGACCGAAGACTTCTCAACACCAGTGAAGGGGCCAAACTTGCGCCCCTGCGGAATGTCCACCAGTGAAAAGACGCCAAGCCCTGCCTCCTGGATGCAGCTCTCCTGCAGTTCAAACTCGGGAGGAAGTATTACATCCTCCGGGATGTAGACCGGAGGGCTTGGATGGTTGGTAGGCGATGACGATGATGGTGATCGGTGATGGTGCTGGTGGTGGTGGTGGTTTCTCTGCTTCATCTCACTTTCCTGGAGTAGCATCCTGTGATTGTTCTCCTGCATTAAGAGATTGTTCGTTGTCAACAGAGGGAGCTTCTCGGCTAAGTACGGTGGAAGCTGCACCTTACCCAGGATGGATTGATGGTGGTTGAGGGGTAATAGAGGAGGAGACGTGTGCTGGAGGGGTGCTGGTAGGAGGGGTAGAGGAGGCGGTGATATGGTGGAGTTTGGTGGTTGTGGTGGTAGGTGTGGTTGCACAGCGTGGTGGTGATTGAGATGGAGCTGGCTGGGTGGTGGTGGTGATGGAGGTGACGACGATGATGAGGATGCCCCACTGTCGGAATCGTACGAACCACCTTCCTCACTCGGATTCATTGGGTCTGCATCTAAAGGGAAAAAAAGGAGATTTCTTTAGAATCTTAACAAAGAAAAAAAACTTTTGAATGTTGAACTGTTGAACTACTGAATGCTGATAACCAATTAGAGACAGTTCAGTATCCTGTTTCCAAAAAGACAGAAATACCTGGTATTCTGTAGGTCAGTCATGGAATAAGTTCAGGATGCATCCCATAAAGATTGGGATATCTGAACAAAAAAATGATAATTTCATTACCAACAGAGAGAGGATGATTGAATAAATCCTGGAATACATTGATAAACATTTTTTTGTGAATCCAGAAATTGTATTGATATTCAGACACATTGTGACTTTAGCACAGAGAACTCTTATAACATCCATATAAATATACCAATTGCATTTACATAATTAAAGCACAATTTTTCTTGAGTTGGTGATATTGGTGCTATGCTGAGCATGCCTCAGACAAGGTTTCATGAATAATGAGATGCAAATAGATTTGAAAACTGCAGATGAAGTTGCAATTTATTCCAGACTTACTTTCCTGATCGACCTAACGAGGTCAATGCCCTTCATTTCATTCTCAAATCTCCCACAGTCATAAAACACTCACCAAATTAATTGCAGGAAACAGAAAATTTGTTTGGAGATCCCAGAAGGAGAATATAAATAAAGGCAATGTAATAAAAGAAACAAAAAGGTTCCAAATATATTCTGGGAAGATATTTCCAACTTGATCACATTTTTTTTCTTCTTTCAATCTTTTGTTTGTACCAATTGTCTTACTGAAATTAACCTACACGTATAATAATTATAATAGTTTGTTCTTACGAAGCGCTTTTCAGGACCGCAGGCCCTTTTAAAGTGCTTTACAGATATGTATTATACCCCGGTCATTGGATTCAGGCTTACCCGCACACAATGTATGCACATTCTCCACTCCATGGGGAGCATTCCAGCCAGGCATCATTTTTACAAGCGCACACTTGCTAATCTAACCACACTAACTTTTGTATCCTACCGGGTACCCATTTAACACCTGGGTGGAGAGTGGCAAATGTAGATCAATGTCTTGCCAAAGGACATTAATGCTGCGTGGGACTTCTAAATTAAATTTTCTAAGTTAGTTTGGTGTCAACATGATTAATGTACCATGAACAGTTTTATAATCAAATGTGTGAAAATGACATTATCTTTTATCACTTTTCACACCTAAGCTTTTATTATGAAGTGTATGATCTGTTGAGAACGTCTTTTTTGTCCTATCCCACACAGACCCCATCACCATGAACAAACATGATGCAAACCTTGAAATGACAATCAAACAAAGACCTAGTTTTATTTCATTCAAAATGATCATCATATTGAAATGATGGGAGTGACAAATGACGCATGACTGGTATAAAAACTTGACCCCCCCCCCCCCTTCAGACAAGCGAAATTCTGTACAAAGCTATACCCAAAAAAGTATTTGTATTATATGTATTTGTATTTGTATTTATTGATTCAACCATAAAATAACATCAAATGATAACAATAACACTATATCAATATAAAGCAGTAAATAAAATTATGGTTAGGAAGTTAATAGGAATAACGAAGCAACTTTATTTCCGTATGTGTGAACGAGCCACTAATCACTATCCATCACTAAACTACCAACCAGTCTATCCAATGACATCACATTTAATCAAATCACTCAGCCAATCTATTAGATGATATATCAAATTATCTCATCAATCTACAAAAGTCATTATAGTTTCAAGCTTTTGCCATGCTCCCATTCAGCATCATTCCATTAAATATGAAATATGTTACCTTTTTTTCATAATTAGGTAAGAGATCACCACCATGAACATCTCTTTCCAACTTTGTATAGATATTACATTTGAAGAATTATATCATCATACTTGAGTATGGTACATCATGGAGAGCTGTTCAAAATAGTACAAACAGCTCCATTTTGCAAAAGTGAAAATAAATGTTATACCCTGAAATCAGGTGAATTCCAATGTTTATTGTGAGCTACAATGTATATGATTTGTGTTGTATAGTGATAAGGATTGTTGTAAATAGTATAGGTCTTAGCAACTATTTTCACCCCCGTTTTCAAGTTTCGAAGGGCACTGGTTTTGAATAAATTTGTCATTACTAGTCATAAAATAGGTTTCTGAGTTCTGTTCATCTGTTTAACATTTTGAAAAAGTGTATTAAACTTATTTATGTTTCCAAGAGAGGTGGTGAGGCAATTCCATAATACTGGAGCACCATGGGCAAATGAAAGTTAACCAAATATATGTTTTGTCAGAAAAGGAGGAACAATAAACAAAAATCTTTTTACATCATCAATCTACTTTCCAATCGAACCCAGGCCGTGCAATGGATATTCAAGCAGTTTGAGATATCCCTACAAATATTTAATTTAACCTTAATAATGAGCGCCAGCCCCCAAATCAAATTTGATTCATTACCTGAAAAACTATACAGCATGCACACTTAAACAGATATGAAGCAAAAGTGAAATCACAGACTAATCTTTGTACAAATCAAAACAATCCATTGTTATAGAAATTAAAGATGTGCAGATAAAAAAAACATCACTTTATTTTTATTTTCCAATTTCCACCTCGACATACCTCTATCGATCACCAATGGACCGGGTAATTTGGGTTCTTTTTATTCTGATGCGAACAACAATAGAACCTCATATCTGTTATCTATTGAGTTGCATTGCCATACCCCTATTCAATCAAACTTTAAAGAGCTTTTTGATGTGGTTCTATCCTATACAAAAATTCCAGGTGCATATCTCGCCAAATAGCAATTTCCGACCGGTTTTGTATCTATGTGATTTACCTGACGATTTACCTGACGATTGAATTTCTTTCAAAGTATAAGGGATGATGGCATTTCCAGATCTAAACAATTTTCCACCTCATTTACTTCACCTCTTCCTTGCATAATGTTGTGGTTTTCACGACTTTTAACAATTTTCTTCTGAAAAGAATGATTATTTGACAATCCCCTCTTTCCTGGTATTCATGTTGTTTTCTTCTGCAGGTAATATATCTAAACGTAAATTTTAAGTTTGTTTACATCTAGCCCAACATTACTTAGGTCTTTACAAACCTCAATCCATATCCAAGAGGTTACAAAACATTTCTATCTGTCCTTTGACATTAGTGTCTCTACTGTTCCATGTCTTCCTTTCTTATGCTCCTTTCCAATCCCTTTATCTCTCTCTCTCCATCTCTCTCCATCTCTCTCCATCTCTGTCTGTCTCTCTCTCTCTCTTCCTCTTCCCCTTCAGTTAGCTCTTTCTTAATCTTGCTATTCTTAATCTTGCTATTTCCCTCTACCTCTCTCTCCCCTCTCTCTCTCTCTCTCTCTCTCTCTCTCTCTCTCTCTCTCTCTCTCTCTCTCTCTCTCCCTGAGGAGAAAGAAGACAGAGGGTGGTCTCTTCCATCCTCATCATTCTGTCCCCAGGGTCACCATCTTGTTACTTTTGCACCCTCCTGTGCCCCAAGAGACACCAATGCCACTGGGGCTAGACACCACTGCCAATTATTCTCTCCCCCTCTACCTCTTCCGCCTCCTAAATCCAAGTACGCTTCCAAATAACAACCATCTATAGGCCTGGCGTCATCAGCTCGAGTTTGCCAAATAACCCGATTGCAAATTAGCCAGTTAATTGCGTCTTCATTAACCCGATGTTGCAATTAGTTGGATATTTGGTCGAGAAAATATCCTGAGAAATCTTGGTCTCATTTCCAAAATATCCTGCTATTTGGGAAATAGCAGGCTAATATGCGCCTGTCCGAGCTAGTTTGTGATGAGCTTATCGGTCTGGTGAAGACCCAATTTCGAGCTTCGGGATAATATCCAGAGTCTGAAAATAGCATGTTATTTTGCAAACTTAAGCTGATGAGGCCAGGCCTGATCCAGAGACCATCTTCCACTCTCTCTCTCATCTGTTTTTATTTATCTGATGTTTAAGTTTAATTACCTAAAGAACTGTATTATGTTGAACTGTATTATGTACTTATATCTGTTTATCCAATACTTTAATTTCTGTATATATAAGATTTGAATTCCTGTTTATCTAAGATTTAAGTTTAATTACGTGTAGAAATAATATCTGTTGAACTGTTTTGTGTAATCTGCATCATTTTTGTCTGTCGCGCCTTGATCGGAAGTTCTGGATACGTGCGCGTTATAAATTTATACTATTATTATTATTATTATTATCCCTCCTTGGGTTAAAGGATAGACACCACTGCCAATTATTCTCTCCCCACCTCTTCCCTTCTACCCCTTTTACCTCCTATTAAATTCCAAGTACGCTTCCAAATAACAACCATCTATGCTTTCCCCCTATTGCTCCTATCCAGACCATCTTCCTCCCTCTCTCCCTCTCATCCCTCCTTGGGTTAAAGCTCATCAACAGATGCCCTCCTGCTGACACGTTGAATGCTACCAATTAAGTAATGGTTCACCTGTCAGGGGGTGTCTTCAGGTTTAGTCTACCAATGTCTTCATCTTCTACCGGAAGTACGGGAAGGTCAAGTTGTTTTCACCTACCAGATGAGACCACTGTTCAACAAAAAAACATTTGTCAGTTTGTGGGTTCATGATAGGTTGCAGTTGTGCAATTGCTACTAAAATATATAGCAAAGGATAAGAAATTTGCAGAGAGGAAAATAACCACTGGTTGTTTAATAAATTGTATTATGTAGGCTCATCTCTCTCCTAAACCCTTGGTTTCCTCCTAGACACTCTGAGAGCGGACACCAGACCTCATCCCTCACTTCCTCCTTCACCATCATCATTAATTATCATCATCATCATCATTCTCATTATCATCATCATCATTCTCATTATCATCATCATCATTCTTATTATCAACATCATCGTCGTCATAAGCCAACATCAACATCATCATCGCCATCGTCATCATCATCATCACCATCCTCATCATCACCATCCTCCTCCTCCTCCTCCTCCTCATCCTAATCACCATCATCCTCATCCTCATCATCATTACCATCTCGTCTCCCCATCCAGTCTGTTGCAGGGATGTGGGACCGAGGACAAGATCGCTCCCTCCCCGCTGGGAATAAATTATAGCCAACAGCGGGGCCACACCTCTCCCTCCCCCAAACCCAAGCAGGACTGGTGCCTGCACCCATGCCTTACCCCTAGTACCACATGTCCCAATGAAACATGTGTTCAGCAGATAGGGGATAGCTCGCCCGTCAGTCTCCCTCAGTCTCCCGGTTTCGCTCGCTTCCCTGCATGGTCTTTACCAGGAAATCTCTGCTGCGATCCAACTAATTATCTCCTTGTTGAATCATAATCATGGAATATATTACAGATTTTTTTTGTATAAGGCTGCTCTACGAGTGACTACAAAAAGTTTGGTAAAATCTCAGCTGTTGCCCAGCTAATAATTAATAACTAAGTGATCAAACAAAGGTTTCTTTAACCTCATTCAAGCAGTACAGTACAAATAACTGGTCCCCCTAAGAATCACTGAATTACTTTCTAGCCACACATATATTTTCTACACTAGTACAGTACTAGTAGTAAATAGATAAGTAGATATTAGTGTAAATTGTAAAACTAGACATGAATCAGCTAATGATTTTGTTACAAATTACTTCATATTCTATTCTTGTCCTTCAAAATATCACATGCTTGAAAGTACATAAGTAACACAGGGCAGTCAACTCTAACCTCACCTACCACTACCCCCCCCCCCCCCTATCTGGCTCCTAACCAACCAACCCCCTGCCATATAATCCTATCTTCTTGATGGTGGTTATCAACCTTGCACCAGACTAGCTCCAGAGGTTCTTCCAACCTGTCTGTCATCGACCCAGCAGCTGAAATAAAGCTAGAAGAGCGCATCTTGGTAAACAGCAACAGGTATACCACCTCAGGGGGAAGGGGGCAAGCAAGAAGAATGTCTCATCTGGCAAAACAACCCATTTGAAATGTGAGGGGACACCATAGAGCTTGAAAACAATGGAATCCACATGAAGTCTATTGCATAAAACCTAAAATACAATAATAAAATAAAATTTGAATTACATCCCTAAACCCTAGATTTTTAAAATGTATCAAATTTGCAACAATCTCCCATTCTCACATGCATAATCCATAGTTAGAAACGACAACTCATAAATGATTAAATCCTTGTAATATATATGCCACAAAGTCTCTGTCTCATTTATCCCTTTCCTATATGTTCACTTAATATCTTTGGTATTGATGATAATTACTAATTTTGTTAAAGAAAGAATGAGACAAAAAGATTGACAGAATGAGAGGGAGCAAAATACAGAGAGAAAAATATATTTTGAGAAATAGAATGAGAGACATAGAGCATGAACGGGATGGCAAGAGAGAGAGAGGGGGAAAGAAATGGAGCAAGAGCAAGGGAAAGAGATGGAGAAAGAGAGAGAGGAAAGAGATGGAGAAAGAGAGAGGGTGAGAGATGAAAGAAGAGGGAGAGAGAAGGAAGAGGGAGAGAGAATGAGAAAGAGATGGAGAGGGGGTGAATGAGATGTACATGTAGGAGTTGAGATGGGCCTGACCATGGGCTTACTGAGGGAGAGTTTGAGAAACAGAAGAGGGGAGAGAGAGAGGGAGAGGAGAGCACTCATCAGTCTAGCAGCTGAGAGGGAACACATCTCTACAAACAAGGAAGAGCTCTGCAGGAGGGGGTCAATCAGGCGCCTCTTTCTCTCATGTCTGGGGGTATCTACAGGTGTGAGGCCCAATCAGGAGGACAGGAAGTGAACATCCGCCCAAAGCCTTAACCCTTCAGGTCCGGATGGTAACAGATACACCCCACTTCATCTGCTAGAAGGGCGTAACTCCATGTAACAAGAAATTATGTATTACCAACTCTACAGGGGAAAAATTATTTAAAAATTTTTGAGGGCTACTTTTCAAGCTTGCTCGCATGAAAATAACACTCTTTAATTTGTTTTGCATTGAACTCTATGCAAATTTTGGGGGCTCTTTTATGACTTTCAGGGGCATTTTTTGGCAATTCGGGGGCTACTTCGCCCCGAGCCCCTGTGTATTTTTTCCCTGCAACTCTATTTAGACAAAAGATATGAGTTAATACCCTTCTGACTCTAAGCAGACAATATCTCCTACTGTATTGCTAGTGCACTGCTCAATGCAAACTATCATATAATGGGATGTATAAACTGCCATTGATAGCCAGATGTTAAATATGTCTATCAAATATTAAACAGTGGTGAGTTATGAATTCTAAAACTTTCTTTAGATCACGCCAAGAAGACATTTATCCATACGTGTGTCATTGATAGCCAGATGCTAAATAAGTCTATCAAATATTAAACAGTGGTGAGTTATCAATTCTAAAACTTTCTTTTGATCACGCCAAGAAGACATTTATCCATACGTGTGGGAGACATCACATGCCTAACATCTTCTATTGGATTACCAAGGCACTGCTAACAAAAGTGATATCCAATATCCATAATCTCATGTATAAACTGTCATCAATAGCCAGAAATCATGTGGATGTTAATCATTAAAAAGTGGTTAAGTTGTGACTGTCTTTAAATCACACCATATAACACATCAATATCTGTTATAGAAACAGATAGTTTTACAGAGCCAATGCACCTGTAAGGAGGTTCATATTTCTTGATGAATGCCCCCTGTTTGCATCATCTGCCTCCAATACAGATGGACAGGGTTGTTCATTAACCACGCCCTGTTTTACTCATCATGAAGAGTCAACACAAAGAACCGTTTTCGAATTACGAGGTGCTATCTTGTGTCTCTCAAACTCTTTATCCTGTGTTATGTATGCAGACTGTAGTGTACATCCAGGGGGGGGGGTGTTTCACAAAGATCTTAAGTCAAACTTTACTCTAAGTTGGACTTAAAATTATGGAGAGCCATTTGAAGCCTTAAAATTGTATATTTCCAAATGAAAAATTGAAGTATTTTAGACTTTTCCTAAATTCCACATCAAAAACATGAAATCTCCTTGATAATAGAAAATATGAATGATTTGAATCAACATTTTATGCCTTTACAAGGCTTTAGAAATAACTTTTACAATTTTTTTTCAATGATGCTAACGGCTTTCCATGATTGTTAAGTCCAACTTAGAGATAAGTTCAACTTAGAATCTTTGTGAAACACCCCCCCCCCCTGATTGTTCATCTTTTCAGCAGTAATCATACATTGTATTTATCATATAGAGAATGTATTTTATTGGTATGGTACACCTGTTGCCTGTACAATCTCCAATCTTCAAGACCAATAAAGATTGCTGACTTCGCTAAGATGAGAAAGCAGAACATTCACAATTAATAAAGGCTACTAATACTAGTTTCTAGCTTTAATTGGGAATGGATATAATGATTCAACATAAAATATTAATGGAAGTAAGCAATCCCTATTATGAAATTATGAAATTGAGAAATTATGAAATTGAGAAATTATTTAGGAGAAGATATTCATTTGAGATAGTGGTGAGATTCCGTAAAAGCATATTGTTGAAGAAAATATTTCAGTGTTTCACAAGGTCATTTTAAGTCTAATTTCCTGGAAATCGGAGTAGCACAATACATGAGGTGACAAGTACGGTACTCCGATGTCCACTTAATGTTTTTATTGTCCACTAAATGATTTGATACATCTTCCTGTACAATGAAAAGTGGTGAGGTATTTAGCACTCAAAAGTCCCTGCACAATGCCGACTGATTTCCCCTTTCTCTGACCAACAATGTCCTACTTGAACGTCCAGCTCAAATGAGATTAGCCCCTTACTGGTCAGATGAATGAGAGGATTACCTCATTGGTCAGTTTGTGTCCTCATAAGGTCAAAAACCCCAGACCACAAGAGTGACCAGAAGAATAGGAAGGACCCTCAGAAAACAGAAACCGCACAAGTGACCAATGGCTGAAAAGTGCACACAAGGGTCAGTTGAGAAAAGTTATCTTGCTACAATATAAGTATCTTTATGAAGTTTCTTGGTAGCTCTCCATCCATCATTCTTGTGATGTAGGCCTATTGAATCGTCTGTATTCCTACTAATTATCCTTTTATAGGATGCGGTCATAATATTCTTCCAACTCTAGCATTTGATTCGTTCTTCCTTTTTATAAAAATAATTTGTTCTCTTGCTTGTCCATCTCTTGTTTAAGCTTATTCCTCTTTCTCCTCATCTCCCTCCCCTCTTCCCTCCCCTCTTCCCTCTCCTCTTCCATTCCATCTCTCCATCTCCTTTTACTTTCCCTCTCCTCATTCATATCTTCATCCGCTTTTTCCTCATCTACTCTTCCTCTATCATCTCCTCCTCACACTCCTCTCACTATTATTCCTTCTTTGTCTTCTTCCCTTTCTCAATTTCTTTTTTCTTAGTCTCTTCTTTTAATCTATTTCCATCCAAGACGGATTCTAAAATGTTAGTTTTAATATTGTGCTAGTTACTCTCTTTCCTGCTCTTGTTCTAAACATATGCTACTACATGTATGAACATGACAATCTCTCCTCCACCATCTCCTCCGACTAATAACATTGTTGTACAAGACTGGAATTAACACCATGCTCAATCATACCCTACTCATAAGTATATTATCATCATGCTGAATATGTGTCTCTAGGCCTGTCTTCACTAGCTTGAGATTGCCAAATATCCCGCTATTTGAACTATCCCGATCACAAACTATCCAGCTAATTTGCGTCTTCATCAGCCCGAAGTTGCAATTAGCGGGATATTTGGTCGGGATTATCATCCCAAGATATCTTGGGATAGTTTGCAAATATCCAGCTATTTGTCCGGTGCGTCCTCACCAGACCGAAGACTCGCACTATGCGCAAACGCTGGGCAAAATATCTCGAGCTAATTTCTCAAGGTCGAGTTTCAAGTTTCGAGGTAGAATCTCGAGCTGATGAAGACGCAATTTGTAACTTCGGGATTCTTTCCCAAATCAGAAATAGCGGGCTA
Source organism: Strongylocentrotus droebachiensis (assembly GCA_035222895.1). Classification (NCBI taxonomy): domain Eukaryota; kingdom Metazoa; phylum Echinodermata; class Echinoidea; order Camarodonta; family Strongylocentrotidae; genus Strongylocentrotus; species Strongylocentrotus droebachiensis. Next base: position 242,095 of record JAVYIG010000282.1, on the reverse strand, counting down.
TTTGGCAATCTCGAGATGATGAAAACGCGCCTAGAAGGTTGGTGTCCTGCTAAGATAAGAAGCAGTGGCATCCCCAAGCATAAAAATAGTAACATGACTGCCCTCCTCTACCACAAGAAGATATTCCAAAACAACAAGCTTGACCACAAGAAACTATTTTGGATCAGAGCTCCCACCAGTACTACTGGTAAGCTTGCAGTCAGTCGTCTCCATTATAACAATAAAACAGACAAAGTCATTGTAAGAATATGCATATTACCCACTATGAATTTTAAATCAATATCCCAGCCTAACCTTAGTCTAAATTTTTAAAAGTCTAGAACTAGTCAGAAAATAACAAAGAAAATTGAAATACTGTTTTTAACTATGAACACATTTTTTATTTGTCTTATGCTCCAATTCCTTACTAAAAATAAGTCTTTTGTCTATTTTCAAAAAAAAATCCATAAGAAGCTAGAAGATTTTTTTTTTGGCACATGAAAACGACCAGGAATATCGGTAGGACAGACAATTGAAGCAAAGTTTGCACATACTGAATAGAAGTTTGGCTACTTATACCTCACTCTCCTTAGCCTATTAAGATAGACGATGCTAACTTGAACAAAAGGATCAAACCATTAATAATCTTTGCTTTTATAATTACTGGTTGAAAAATCCCAACTGCTGATTATAAATCAGGGGCGAAATATGAAGCTGCAGCTGCTTGTCATTAATATAGCTTACATGGGACTGATGGGAGACATACACATGACATCCATAAATGACAGCATAAAATTAATAGATGGTACATTAACCAACTAAGAGAGAGAGAGGGGGGACAAAAGTGCAGAGTACCCCCACGGTTTTGGATGGTGTGGGACTGGGAGGAAGTTCAACCACAGTTTGACATGCACGGGACCGCTTCTGGTGGACAACGGATGCGGACGGACCATGTGCAACACACATGTTCATGGACATTTAAGTTACATGTACAATGATTCCATAGGTGGTGTGGTGAGATTAATCCGATGGGGTACTTGATCGCCCGTGTCAAGTTGGACTTTGGGACCTCTCCCTTCCATGAAATACACTCAATTAATTCAACCAGGGTGTTTAAAATGGCCTTGGAAAATTAGTACCCCTCCCTCCTCCTTCACTTCTCTGATCATGAAATCATTCATTACATTTATAATTTTATATACCATCTATTAAAGGCACACTGTCCTACTTGTAGCTACTTGCTCCCTCTATATAGAAAACTTCCCAAATCGGTGCCTGTTGGTCCCCCATGATCCTCTTTTTCTTATGTTAAATGAGAGCTGAGTTAATGAGATAGCCACCTGTCACAGTGACCTTGTTGGCTCGCTGTGTGGTCTAATCCCTTCTAGCTGCAGTAGTAACGCCTACCTTTAATTAATTATTTTACAGTTTCATGTTTTGTGGGTTGTTCGGAGGCACATGTATACTAAACAAAAGACAATAAATTCAGTAATTGCTCAAATAATAATAAGAAATATTTGCATCAACTTTGCATACAAACAAACATCTCTTCACTGAAGTAAATAATATGTCTACATATTTGTCTTTGAAATAGACAATCTAAGTTAATTTAAGGTTAATAAAAGAGCAGTAGTTAACTACAAAGTATGCATTTTATAATTCCTCCACACTCAAATAACTTTATTCAACATGAAATGATTAATAATAGTCGCACACTTTTAAGCGCTTTTTAATCATTACCTTGGTCATTAGAGTCAATTACCTATCTGCACATGGTAGTGACACATTCCTCTCCCTGGGGAGTATCAAAAGGGGAGAATAAACAACCATATGTTTTTATGTTGTTGTTGTTTTCATCCCATTTTGGCCGAATAAGTAGTAAATTCTTTTTTTAATTTAAGCATATGTTCAAGGTCTTTGTAATTTAGACTTGAACAAATTACCAAATCTCCTTTTATACATAAATAAATGTAAACAACAAAACTACCAGCAAATGTCAAATTACTTCCTTTGTTTTTGTTCTTTTCAAATTCACTATTCAAATTAAACTAAAACAAACCATTTTTAATTTGAAACCTTCCCATTAGGGTTGAAAACCATTGTCATTAAGACACCCTCCTCCCCACAAACTCCTCTCCCCGAACACAAACACCATCCTGTCTATTACATTGCACAGTCACGGCTCATACCCACTCACAATCAAACAACCAATTTTCGTTTCAAACTCCGGCAAGCATGAAATTTCGCAGATCAGAATGAAGAGGGGGGGGGGGGGGTTGCGGGGAGAGTCCTGAGAAGAGAACAAAAATTGGTAGACCGCACAATTGCAGGGTACAGGGGCAACAATACGGCTGAAAAGAGGAAATCGCAACAATGGCTGGATGGCTTTTGTGAGAATATTTCGGAAGGCCCCGGTTACTGTCACAATGAGCTTGATCTTCGTTTGAAATCAGGATAGATTACATTTATTCCCAACACCTCCTGATAGTTCCAGAGATATGGTTTTATTGTTAGCAAACAGTTAATATATTTTCATTCCCTTAGGGCATGTAAGGCAGAGGGAAAAAAATGGAAAATGATTTATGATTCAAGTGGACTTATCAAAACTCAGCTGCCATCGTAACAGTGCTGCTCCAACCTCAGCAAAATACAATTTGCATGTTGTTTTGTCAGGGGTGCAATAAAACATAATTATTGTAATGATAGCCCACTAGTTTGATTGAATAAAGGGTATTTACTCAAATCTATCAAAGAAAATTAATCTGATTTCTTTTGGAGTGTAAGTACGATATCTGGCAGGTAAACAATCAAATATGTGTTATTGCCTATAGAGAACAAGAAGGGCTTAAATTCAAATACATTGTGCTTTCAGTTTAAAATAGAGTTAAAGCCCTTCTGTATTTGCATTTCCACTCGCAAGAATAGGGTAATGAATTCTGAAGTACTCAAATATTACAAATAATCTCATTCCAAATATTTGTTAGCTTTGTCAAATGTATGTGAGATAGTATCTTTGGTTTTTAATAATATTTCTCACGGGATACTGTTTTTCATCTGAATGAATATTGTCTTAACATTTGAATTTTCATTATACACATTAACAAATCGTTTGAAAAGCCAAGCCATCTTTCACAACAATTCTTGTAACATTAAATAAACCAAATTTCCTCACAAACAAATAGGCAAAGAATACAAAATATAAAAAACCCACCATACTTCAAAATAAAAGCAAAGTATAGAAACAAACATTATTTTACATTACCCACACAAAAGCATCATGGATACTTATCTCACATCTCTAAACAGCAGACGAGCGAAATTAGGTAAAATGAAGAGGAACGTTAAGTAAGAGGAGGTACAAAATTATAATCTTTACTGTAGCAAAAACTATCAAATGCCTACCTGCCAAAACTCAGATGGATACGGAGCATTTTCAATCCTAAATTATGATATTTGAACACAGCTAGTACCACACATAATCTATCACAGTCGCAAACAGAATAGTCACGAGTCAATGCAACCAACTACGGTACATTTACAATAATATATCGTTCAATGCACTGCACACCCATAGAGATCCAGACTCTAGTAAAGGACTACAACAATCTAAAAAAAAAAAAAAATACAATTCAAGCTCACAACTTGGTGCATCAAACAGGACAAATTATGAGGCAAGATAAACTATTAAACCCATGCTGTGTTATTTCAGTAGCAATTCCAAAATTTTGGCACTGCTAGCTCCCCTTCGCGACACCCCTTGTGAGACCCTGCATGAGTATCACATCCCCTGCTAGTACCATCTATTAAGGATTGAACAACCAAAAAGCAACATTTGAAAATCAAATCCTCTTCATTTCATAACTCTCTCTCTCCCTCTCTCTCTCCTTCCCTCTCTCTCTCTATCTTTCTCTTTCTCTCTCTCTTTCTCTCTCCCCCTCTCCTTCTCTCTCACACTCTCTCATACCCTCTCTTTCTTGTATCATGCCAACATGTCCCACCCCAATCTAATCACTTCTTGAACTATTAATAATTTACCCCAATTTTCAGCACCACTTGATGCTTGGTGGTGATGCCTCCTCGTATAAGACACACAAATTCCTCTGGAAAGAGTTGAGATGTTGATTCAACGTGTTTGAAATTCCGGGCCGGGCACATCCCTGCGATTCGTAGATTACGCCTGATTGGAGACCATTACAAACGCTTAGTATCTCTCCAGGATGCTTCTACCGTATCTCGCCACCCAAAGCTTCAAAGTTAAAACAATTCAAGTAAAGACGACAACTTGGAAACAATAAGAACACTTCTTTCGGCTGGCGTGACATTCGACCCCGCTGGCCTGGGAAGATGGAAGCGGTCCTGGGAATTTCTTTTAAATCTTGAAAAATTGTGATGATCACAGTCTTTTGAAACTTTAGCATGTTATTCATTGTTCACTATTTACTTGCACATGGCTAAATTACTTTTGGGTGCATTTCAATTATTACCGGTATGTATGGAAATAGTGAAAATCATATTATTATCTTTATGTGGGAAAATTATGATTCTTATTTCTTTTTATTTCAAATTCAAAAATTCAAACGCAGCATTGACGGAAAACTTCTGACAATTTATTGGGTTCTGATTAATCAATGACAATTTCTTTGATATATCTTGAAGAATCCATCACATTTTAAGCGAGATTTAATGCATTTAAACAAAATCCCCTCCAGCACAAGAATGATTCCCAATTGATTCAAATTGAGAGGGTAAATAAATTCCAGCCCTCTGCAGTTTCATAACTTTGTACCAACACCACCAATCTGACTTGTCTCTATATACTCCCAACAATGCGGACCTCAAAAGTCAAACCATCTCGCCCCTGTAAGACAACGGTGGGGTCCCTATTAAGCTAAATCAGTGTCCACTTTAAGAACCGATATTCCACTTTCAGCTCCCCATGTCCTCTTTATTCAATAATCTCTCCCTCGCATTCTTCTTCAAACGATCCACTTTGCTCTCGTCACGACTCTCCTCCATGTTTTTCTCTCACCGTTTACCTGGTACTCGGCTGGTTGCAAATTTACAGGTTTATTAATTTTCGTTAGGACCCATGTCTTTGCACTGTACATGCCAGTAGACAAGATTTGAGGGGTGTGACACTGTCTGAAACTGGCGTTAGTGTAACAGTATGCTTTAAAAGGTTTCATGATGAATGCCTACTTGATAGGGCTAAACAAATTATTTGAAAATATATTCTTTAAATCCTGTTTCATCAGTATCTTCTATCAATTTGTTACCTTTAATGGATTACTGGTATGTATTGTTGTACATGTAGTATTAATCAGGAGGATGGCAGTGATGATGATGATGGAGTTGGTGATGATGATAGTGGTGATGATGAAAGTGATGACGGTGATGGTGGTGATAATAATGGTGGTGATGATGATAGTGATGACGGTGATGGTGGTGATGATAATGGTGGTAATGTAATGATGATGATGATGGTGATGATGGAGTTGGTAATGATGATGGTGATGATAATGATGATGATGATGATGGTGATGATGGAGTTGGTGATGATGATGGTGATGATGATGGTGATGATGATGATGATAATAGTGATGACGGTGATGGTGGTGATGATGGTGGTGGTAGTGGTGGTGGTGATGATGGTGGTGATGATGGTGATGATGGTGATGACGGTGATGGTGGTGATGATAATGGTGGTAATGATGATGATGACGGTGATTGTGATGACGGTGATGATGTATGATGATGATGATGATGATGATGGTGATGGTGGTGGTGATGATGATGGTGATGATAAAGTATAGAATCTAAAATAAAAATTATACTACATTGGTGATGGTAATAAAAAAAAGGACAATTAAACATACTTATTCACTTTCAATGCAAACAATTTCGTATAGAGATTAGAGAATAGGCCTTATATTTAATTTAAGTATTTCAATTTTAGGACAAAGCAAAATTTATCCCATAATAGAAATCATACTAAGTCAGCTCTTATTTACTATCATTAAAAAAAAAAAAATACTACTCTTGTTGATATAAACGATAGATTTAGAAGAAAATTATATGCTGATTATAATACAACCTTTTTTAGTAACTCTTTGTCTCTTTAAAAGCATGAGAATCTCCCATATGATTCTATTGTTGAAAAAGTACACCACACAAATGCACTTTTTCTCATCACACTGAAGAAAAAAAATTGAGAATTGAATAAGTGTAAAGCACCATGCTTCCATCTTACGCTTCGTACCCATTCACAAAAACTTCATTTTTCATCATAAAGTTTTAACAGATATACTTGAGGTTAGCGTTCATTGTGAGTCAAAAAGCTTGTCCTATTCATGACAGCGATGAAAATTCATTTCTCATCATCCCTCGTCCTTGTATCTATACTCTGTCTAAACAGGCGTGTGCTTTAATCTCCGCTTATTATCACACCCTCACACCAAGCGAGGGAGGGCTCCCCAACGAGAATGCATGCTCGACAAGACGAGCACAGAGGATTCCCCTCTGCTTCCTTCAATAGAATTATCATCTCTCGCAAAAGCGAGGGGCTTCTGCCAGAGACGACAGGGGGAAAACAAAAACTGAAGAGTTTTTTGGTCAACAGTTAAATTAGTTTACGCTGCGAGGGGTCGACCCATCCTGACATCACGGGACGCAGATCTCACGAAACAAAACTCTTGCGTATGGACGTCTGCTCCTGTGAAGGGACACCAACAAGGGGACACAAGAGAATCGTGATTTTCATCAATCGTGTGGGTTTTGCGGGGTTTTCAAAAGAAGCTGTTTCCAGCATGCTTGAACTCAACTCCATAAAACATGGCCTGCATTTGAAAGGCCTCTGCCTGACACGTTGGGGCTGGAACGTCGCGGCCCCTCAAACTTCTGGTTTCGTGCTTGACACCCTCGGAATAACAAAGTGCATCTAACCCACAGCAGCTCATCAGCAATACTCGCTTTGTCTTCGCCTCATGTAAGACCAATCGGACCAAGGTTAAACCCCTATTGTCGACCCGTTTAACAAAGCGTTTACAGCACCATTGTTTGATTCGTGTACTATCCCGCAGATTAAGGGCTACATTCGCCATGACTTCATGCCCACTATCCCCAGCCTTCAAGGATTCTCACAGGAGTTTATTTTCAAAGACAGCAAGGATTGTTGGCTGAACCTCAAGAGTAAGAGGGAACAAATTGTGACATGATAGTCATACATGAATTCACTCATTCAAAGAAAATGTGTTGCTCCAACAAATATCTGGTGATAGAAGGGGGAATGCACTTAATCAATTTTTGGATGGAAATGACAAATTAACCTACTTTCGTTTTCTTTACTTATCTTATGTTTTAACAAGTATATCATAATAATGAAATCAACTATTTGATCATTATCCCAGTATGATATTGAATCGCCATCACATTTTGGAAGAGCAGTTAAAATTATGAAGTACCGGTAAATACTTTACCTTGAATTAACTTTGCTTAAAAACTATTCAATAAACAAACAAATTTGATAGAATTTCATTTCTTTTGCCTAAAAGTTACCCTTTATACATGTAAATACTAGATTTGTGAAAATGAACATATCTATTATATTATAATTTGAGGTATGGAAATGAGGATGAAGCCTTTTTATGATTAGGTTTTCTTCTTTTTTTGCAATGTAGATGATGCCAGAAGAGAAGTTGTCTCCATGGTATTAAGATTGGAAGATATTGAGACATCTCAGGTGGAAAATACAAAGATTTAAAGAAAAATCTCAAAATTGGATACCCCCTCTCTCGCCTGACTGGTCTGACATGATTTCATCCTATTCAAAAGACAAATTGAGAGTTTGAGATAGCTGTATGGTGACCGAACTGATGATATGATATTGGCAATCAGATAGTAAAGGGTACAGTAGAATCCCTTACCCCCCCCCCTCCCCCTCTCTCTCTCTCTCTCTCTGTCTCTGTCTCTCTATTTTAGAGTTTGAGATAACTACAGGTGACCTGTTGAGCAACATGCTGAAAACTGAAAGAGAAATTTCATGCTCAAGAGACGCTGAACTAAAAGATAATATGAAGATATTGGCAATGACAGAGGGAATGGGAACCCCCCCCCCCCCCCCTGTCCCCTCCTCTTTCTCTTCCCCATCACCATCAATTCTCTCTCATAAATTATTGTAAATGATATATTAACAAGCAAGGCTTGAAAATTACAGACACGCAGGACACATGGGCACCCAAAAAAGCCAAAATTAAAAAAAATTCTACATTGACCCAAAATGTCAGTCGGGACACCCTCTATCTATAAAACTTTAACAACAAATAAACAATTGTAGAGGCATTTTTTTAATGCCTGCAGTGCACATTGGTTTTCTCAATAAAAATTAAGTACTCCCGGCATGTTATGATGCAGATTGAATGTATGGAAACGTGTAGGAATGTTCAGTACTAATTATACTAATTATCAGTCTGTTACATTCATCATACAAAATGAAATATACATAAAGATTGTGGGCTCGTCAATCACACCCAAAGTAACTTCTCTATCCCAAATGCCCCCCCCCCCAATTGTTTTTCTCCCCGAGTATCTCATTTCTCTAATGATGATAGAGTGATCAGGTTAATTAGAAGTGATGATGGTAGGGATGGGAGGGGTGGGGCATTGGGGCTGGATGATGAGAGTGTATGTATACCTAGACAGCACATATTCATCATTTGATCCTTCAACTCCTGACTGTGACAGAGTGATGTTTACACACCTCTATTTGCTCTCGGACAGCTGACACTCGATGCGCAAACAAGACAACGATATCCCCCCCCCCCACCCTCCTCCTCCACCGGACCCATCCCAATTAAATCCGCAAGTGACCCCCATCAGGAGTATATCGTCTGTTTAGAGCCAGAAGGACGTCAATTCATTTACTTTAACAGAAATTTAAAACTCTTCTGGCTCCGAACAGATAATATGTTACGGTTGTCATTCTCACAGACATTGTATAAAAGGGGACTACTTCAAAAAGTGTAATCAGCTAATTACTGCCAATAATTTAACAATGTTAGATTTTCGAGTACTCAGTTTGGAGCTTGTCTATGCTAGCAAAATTATGATAAATGCAAACAAAAGACAGGTTGATAGAGAATAGAATATTTAATGATTATTATATCAAGACAAACAAATTACCAAATTGTCAATTTCAGTAAATGGGTGTTACTCATATTACCTACATGTACATGTACCTTTTGAAACTGCACACAGGAGAAAAACCAGTTTTATTCATGCTTTGTTTATTAAAAAAAAAAAATATGCCTTTGACCCAAATTTGAGATGTAAAACATTACTAAAATTGCGGGTCATATTCTTGAACATGGACAATGTTGAACTGGCTTTTAAACTTACTTGAGTTCTTTACACTAAGGCTTTTGTAATTGCAGAGACATGCAATTATGCCGATGTACAGTATTGTGCGCTATATAAAAATTGTTTAATTATTATAATTATTATTATTATTATTACACTAGTTTCTAACAATGAGGATCAAGGAAATACATTGGGGGCCTACATGTATGTGCCCCAGTTGATTGTTTACATTTGTTTACATATCTTTACATTTTAGGAATCCACAATAAATTTTGCACTGCACTTCCATTGGTGTATACAGCGATAGTGAAACAGAAAACTGAAATTGAGAGGAAGAGAGACACCGAAAGTAAACTGCCGGCATGATAATACAAGAAATAGGGAGAGCATGCATGAGACTTACAATTAAAGATAAATTATTAAGTGTTTGTTCTCACTAATGTAAACTTAGCGCATATTCCGCCTGACAATGTTTATTCGATGTCATAATATCCTATCCATTCCTCTTGTTGTTTGTTAAGCCATCCATGGCTACCATCCTCTCTTTTATTTTGCCTTCTCTTTCTCAAAATTGATTTTCCTCTAAAATTCCACTGCAACAGCTGCAGGCATTCACTCTATCTTCAATTTCAATAGAAAGAAGAGAAAAGGTGTCATCAAAAATTAACTTGCAGTGCTGTGTTCAATTAAGATATGATTATCAAAAGTCTTGCCACATTTTTTTCCTGTTTTTTGTTTGATGGGGGGGGGGGGGGGTTTCAGAGCACACAATTTACCTCTAATTTCTCTAAATGCATTTTACTCTGTTTTCTTCCCTCAGAGGTAAGAGCACATTTCATTACATTATGAATACATTTCAAGCAGAATCAAATCTATAAGCCTTCACAGAGATTAAGTACAAGCCTTTAACACAAAAATAGTAGATTTAATTGTAAATATGGCATCATTAATAATTAGAATGCAAATTGTTTCAAACATTAAACTATAACTACTTTTCTCATTTTATTTTATAATCTACATGTGTGAGCATGCGTCTTTAGACTAATGATTTACATCACAATAGTAATGGAAATAGTAATTCTGTCAAGGTATAGGGTATATCTGTAAGATTTTAACAAACATCTAAATGTGACATACTAAAATGCAAAAAAAAATTATAGTTAGCATTAATTTGTTGAGCCTTCTAATTTGAACAGATTGTTAATATCACAATTATCCCTATGAAGAAGTAAATGGTTAACTTCAGAATCAACAAAAGATGGAGCATCATGTTTCTGACATATTCATCATTCCATTAGCAAATATATTGATTGTTATAAATACCATGACGAATCTCCATAGAAATGTGTTAAAAGTTAATCATGAATTTAGAGCACACACATCATCTCAAATAAGTCTACAACAGACAAGGGGCATCACAATGGATATGTTAGGAGTCAGAAGTCTGTGTTAAAATATGAGTTAACACTCTTCTTGGCTTTGAACAAATAATATTTCATCATACTCATCAACATTTATGAAAAATTTCTCCTGTGGTTTAGTAGTCATGCATGGATTATTATTGAAAAACAATACATGAAATGAGCTGTCATCTTCCATGAAGTTTTATCCAATTTTTGGGGTAGTAATTAGTATACTTTGATCTAAAATTGCAAAATTTAAAGAAAAAAAGTTGAAAGGGTCTGTGGCTTTTGAGAAATATTTGCTGTGCTTTTACTTATAAATTGAAGTTCATAATTTTGACAAGATACCGGTACTAGCATTTTTGCAGTTTAGTAATACACCTAAAAATGTATATATATTAACACTGTGAGAAAGATATGAAATTTAATTTATAAAAAGATGATTGTTTCATTTGTTTGTATTAATTCTTGTCCTTTGTACTCAGGAGAAGAAAATATCTGTCACAATATTGGACAGATCTGACAGTAGACATCAAATGATTAAGCTACATTTCAGATTTGCTTTTATCAACACTGTTATCTTTCAAATATATATCACAGACTTTACGAAGACAACTATGTAGCCAGTCAGACTAATAATAATTATCCTAACAGAGTTCCCAAACAATTGATTTTCAAGAGACTAAATCATCATTTATTCTGCTTGAAGAAACTAAAAAACATGAACTTGGTTTTTTCTGCCATACTCTCCTTTGTCAAACAAGCCAATATTTACCAACTGATAAAGGTTGCCCAGCTTGGAGGTTACCAAACCCAACAACATAAAGTCATCAAGTAGTCAGGAAACTGAACTTTGATAAGAGACTGGATGAAATAAAATGTACTTTTTTAAGATGGAAGAATCGGGGGTTAACTTTAATAGGAAAAATTCAACTGTTGAAAACATTTGTTATGTCTAAGATTATGTATATAGTTTCCAATATTGAAATACCCGATGATTTTGTTAAGGAGGTTGAAAAGTTGATGTTTCAGTTTATATGGAAAGGTCCAGATAAGATATCACGGACAACAATGATTGCAGATTATACTGAAGGTGGTCTTAAATTCCCGAAACTAAAATGCATGATAGAGACACAGCTGGTTAAGTGGATTCAGAGATATTATACAGAATCAGATCATCATTGGAAGTTGTTTTTTGACCACTATAGTAAACGATTTGGTGGAAAATTGATTTTTATGAGTAATTATTCTATGAGCCAGTTGAATTCTCTTGGAATTCCCATATTTTATCATAACTTGTTGTTAGCATGGTCCAAGACAAAGGAGTATAATCAATTGGTTGATGAACAGGGAGCCCAAGCAAGTGTACTTAGTCAAATTGTTTGGAACAATCAATATATTCTTATTGATAATAAATCAGTTTACTGTAAGGCCTTTCATGAGGCAGGTCTATGTTATGTATATCAACTTTTTGATCTACATGGAAACATTGTGCAATTTAATCTTTGGAAAGCAAGAGGAGTACCAGGTAAATACTACATGATATATTTGGCAATAGTATCGCTAGTCAGGAAGAAATGGGGAAGTTCATTTAATCAATTATTGATACAAATGTTCTTGGAGAAAATAGATTATGAACATGATCAGTCTGACCTTTTGACAGTAGAAATTCAAAAACTAAAAACTAGAAATATTTATGTTGATTTAGTTAGTAAATTGACATGTAGACCTGTCTGTGAACCCCTATTTTCCACTAAATATGGGATAGAAAAGGAGGAATGGCCACAAATGTATCTACTCCCATTTAAATGCACAATAGAAGTTAAGATGAGAGTCTTCCAGTTTAAGATTTTGCATAATATTTTATACACCAATGAGAGACTATTTAAAATGAAGCAAGTTCAGACAGAACTTTGCACAATGTGCGAGACCTCTGTTGAAACTCCTCTACACCTTTTTTATGAGTGTAAGGTTGCTGAAGATTTAAGACGAGCTTTTGTTGATAAAATTGGTCTAAAGCTATCTATCAGATATGAGGATCTATCTAGGAAAAGAATGATGTTTGGATTCATAAAGGATTGGAAGGGACCACATAAAATATTATTAAATCACTTAATTATCTTATTGAAGAGATACATTTATATTCAGAAATGCAGGAATTTAGTAGTAAGTTTCATAGGTTTTGAAACGTTTATTTGCAAAATCAGACATATAGAATTGGTAATTGCTAAAAATAAGCACAAAGAAAACATGCACTATAGAAAATGGTCCCCTATTGAGAATTTATTTTAATTATCCATAATTATATTTTGATAATGATACAGTTCAAACCACCCGAGACTGATTTTTTAGTTTTTACATCAGGTCTGTTTGTTTGTTTGTTTGATTGTTGTTAGTTTTTTTTTGTTGATAATTGTTATAGTGATTCGTATTTGATTATTGTTCTTTTAATGTTATACAATTATTTAATTCTTGTATGATTTTTGTTTTTGTAATGTTACAAAAAATGTTTTTGAAAATCAATAAAAATTTGAAGAAAAAAAAAAAAAAAAAAAAAAAAAAAAAAAAAAAAAGTCATCCTTATTATTCCCCTTGTCTTCTCTCCTCATCCTCCCTTACAATGTTTGACCCGCTATGATAGATGTGATCACAAATATCAGATACATACAAACAAATTGATTGATGGACGGAGATAGAGCAGCTATGATATCAACCTATCAGTCTACATTCAATTAGACGCTGGGAAGAACTAGGCAAACTCAAAAATTGAGAATCTCCTGGCAGCATCGGCCCATCGTTTCCCAACAGATTAATCAGGCGAGGAGTAAGCTAAATGGAATTGCATGGATCAGTTCGGAGTTTGATAGCATAACTTGATGATGATAATCTTCTTTTTTTCTTTTTCTGCTTTTTGGAGTGACGTGTCAGCTCTCTTCGCCCACATCGCAAGGGTTGGACCAACTTGGCGAGCGTCTGCGCTATCATGAAGAATCGCTTGCAATCATTTCAATATTTGCACTATGGTAATGAATTTGCCCAGAGCAGTATAGCCAAGGGCACAAAGCGTTGGGCTAAAAGGGATGTTTGAAATATGATCTATCAAAATAAATGGAGCACAGAGTAATGAAGGAAATGAGAAAGAAATATTCAATTCAGGAACAAAACAAATTATCGAATTCCAACTGTTTTTATCGCCCAAGTGTCATTAAGAAAATGTTAAGTCATTATCATATTTTGAAACCTTTTCTTTCTATATTTAGTGAATTTCTTCTGATTCTAACCAAATGCAATTGAATATATCAATTCAGGAGCCCACAACAATAGTTTTATTGGAAGGGGTCCAGATTTTACAGGTGTCCAAGATGTCCAGGGTGTCCATTTCTCATCCTTCACTGCATCTTCCTCACTTCAGAATATATTCAATAACACTTAAACCCTTTTCCATCAAAACAATTATTCAAATGCAACTCTTTCCGATCCAAAAACAAAGACAAATCAAAGAGTGGACACAATCAAGTTGATTTTCTTCTTCCTCCCTCGCCCTTTTTGACAGTAAAAATATTAATCGCTTTAGGTCCGGTGAAAGACATGTCCATTTAATCCCACACAGTACTTCTGAAGCATGCAAAGCAAACACTATGAAAAGCCACACAATCAGTTTCATTGATCTTTAGGAATACTTGTAGAAGATTATTTCTGCCTGAAAAATCTTGCAACACAAAAAAGGAGACAGATTTTGTGTAAACATTTGTCAAATTCTAATCCTCCCTGCATCTTCCACAATGTATTCATCTCTCTGGTATTCTACAAATCATGCTTGATCTTTTTTTTCTCAAGTTCATCAAGAAAGTGCCGCGATTATTTCCTCCGCCAAGGCTTCGATGATGTTTGTCAAATTCCATTGGGGATTGGATGGTATGTGTCAATAACTTAGGCCGGTTTAGAGAACAGTGTTCAAGTTGACAAACGAACAGCTTGTATCTCTGTGAGGGGTATAAAAATTGTTTTTGAATTCCAAGTCATCGTGATTCAATTGTTGATTGAATCATTCAGTTCCAAAAGTACAAACTGGTCTCATACTTTTATTCAGTTACAGTACAGTTGTCAACAAAGATGCACCATGTATTAAACACAAAATTTCACATGATATTGTTAAACATAATTCAAGTATATCTTCATACACTTGCCATCACTATTAACAAAGCTCAAGCAAGATCAAGATCAATTGAAAACAAAAAAAGTTGATGAAAAGAATGTGGAATAAAATAATCAATTGACAAGTTCAGCTCCCTGCCCTTGATAATCATTAACCACACAAATATATAACCCCCAGTCCCCCACCCCGGTCAAATAGTAACCTTCATGTTGCAAATGAGGTATCTCCTTGGTTTTCATCTCTCCTTTTTTTTAAGACACACAATTGTTGTAACACAATGAAGCAGTGTTTAAAGGTGTTACACTGTTTACACTGTTGTTTCATGAAGGTTTCCAAGACAATGGATCCTTTCACTATCTCTCATCTTCTTGAAGCATCATATGAGGGCAGCATACAATATCAAATGGCAACTGTTAACTCTCATCCTATTGTACAGTTTCGTGCCATGCCAATTTAATTCATGATCTAGACTGGTACACTTGTAGATGACATTAGTTACAATTACCCCATCTCCTTCATTTAGGCTTAATACAGAAACTCTCAATCAAACATGCATTGGGTTGACAATCAACCTGCATGTACCTAGGTAGATTTTGTGAATAAATTGATGGAAGGAAGACAAGTTCAGTCCATTTCTATCTTTGACATTTCACTAACCCTAAACCTAAACTATTCAACATCAACTTCCAATGGTGATTATTGCCTACAACCACCCCTCCCCCTAAAACAAAACCCTAAGAAATATAGTCAAATGGGGGTTTCTGGAGTTTCATAATCAAGGTCAATTTGTTACTTTTTTCTACAAATGTAATAACAGTAAGCAGGATAGCTGCCTGAAACAGTTTTGATGTCAAAGCATAGTTGTCAGAGCCAAGTTCCAAATAGTCACCATAGTAAGAAAACAATAGTTATATTATATACGCCTACACTTTAATCTTGCAAATAACTCATCTCAGTTTAAAGCCCCTCTGCACTAGTTTGGCATGGAGGGATTAGACCTCCCTGCAAGGTCACTGACAGGTGATTATCTCATCAAATCAGCTCTCAATTAACATAAGTAAAGAGGATCATGGGGGATCAACAGGTACTGCTTAGGCATTGTTGGCTATATAGAGGGCGCAAGTACATGTAGCTATAAGTAGTACATTGGGGCTTTAAATAAACCTAGAATCTTCTTCCTATCCTCCTGTCTCTTAGATACCCGGTAACAAAGAAGCTTCTGAAGTGTGTTGACACTCCCCAGCAATCGGATCTTATCTTCTAAGACTTCTGCACTTTCTATTCTCAAGCAATGTGTTGATTTATCTCTTCACTTTAAAGATGAGCCACCTTGGTATTTCTTCTTGTACTAGACAAAAGACATTTAAATAAGCAAGGAAAAGACATTGAGGGTGTGGCGGAGGGGAGGAATCAGACGGTATAAACTGGAGAGATGGGGGAGGGGGGGGAGAAATAAGAAAAAGTAAGCAATTACACAGGAAGGAGAGAGAAACACAATGGACAAAGTGAGACAGATGAAAATATTACAATAACAATGAAGAAATGAGGAGAGGGGGAGAGGGAGAGAGAAAGAAAGGGAGCTCGAGAGCAGAGAGAATAGAGAGATTGGGTAGAATAAGAGAAAGAGAAAGAGAAAAAGAGAGGTAGAAGTGCATAGGAGAGGAGGGAGGGGGGAAGAGGAAGAGGGAGAGGGAGGGGGAGGGGGGAGGAGGGAGAGGGAGGGGGAAGAGGGGAGGGGCAGATCAGGCAAAAGATTGGCAAAACTAAAAATGTACTACTTGTGGAGCATGAGAGAATAGAAGAGAGAGAAAGAGGAACATGATGAGAAATGAAGATGATAAAACATGTAACACAGCCACACCTCCAAAACAGACAAAACATATCATATTCCTTTCCTATCCAAGTATTTCAATGTCCATACAATGATTGTTCCTAGACTGCAGGAAGGCAAGACTAGCTGGATGATCAGTAAGGCTGTGCACAACAGTGTAATGAGGTACCCGAGTACACTCCCAGGCTTACAGGCGAATACTCGAGTATTCGGACGCCATGTTTTTTAATGAATTTTTTTGATTTTTTTTGAATTTTTTGATTTTTTGACTTTTTTTTCTTTTTTGACTTTTTTGGCCACTACCATACCACTCGGCAGTTTCTCAGATCCCTCGCCCAAAACGCATGCAATTTTACTTTGAGTTGCAGTTGAAGGCGCCGATTTAATAAGAACTATAACAGTAAACAATGCTGTTTTAAAAACCAAAGATGGCAGAATAATCCATTTTCCTTCAAGTCCAAACAGAAATCTGGACATTTGGTCCCAGTTTCTGAAAGGTGAGTTTGACAGTGCTTGAGTTGGGAAACATTTTTACCGACGGTACCATGCCAGCGGCTGCCGCTCTCCCTGGCACGGGTAAGCGTGGGCCTGGACATTTTTTTTTTTTAATTTTTTTTTTTTTTTGCGGCCGAATATTCGGGTACGAGAAATCGTACCCGAGTAGTTGTCAACCGTGCGGGTACTCGAGCATTCGACTACCCGTCGCAGCCTTAATGATCAGCATGATCACAACAGTCAACATTTCCACTTCCAGCTAAGAAGTCAAAGAAGGGAATAAAAGGATGATGGCAGGGGCTTTTGTTTTCTAAAGCAAACAAGTGTCTTGTCTGTTTCTGCAAGGCAGTCATTGAGTACACTCTGGATTACACTTTACATAAAGTAGCCAGGTAGGGAGGGCATGTGGGAATTTGCAGACAACTATACCCTCCAATGCAGGTACAAGTCAATACACCCCTCTTGGCACTAAGTTATGTCCACATTATTTCTCAATATATTCTCTTTCCTTACATAATTCAGTGTTTAACTGTTGTATATATTTCAGTGAACTTTGTCAATTTTTTTACCTGTAGAATTCTTATAATGCAGGACAACATTATGCATATTAGCCTGCAAAAGTTAGTGACATTGTCAATGCTTTCTCTTTTTAAGAATCGACTGACTGTGGTAAAAAATTATCATGATCAATGAACTGTTTTCAACTTTTCATGAGTTCAAATATATGTACATTGGATTGAACAAGATTACATTAGCCTTTGGCTTTGAACACTCAAGTTAGGAAATTGGATGTAACAAATTTACTTTGCAAGTCTTCCCTCTCATATTAGTCATATGCTAACCCTTCCATTTCCCAGTCCAAACCGCTACCCATCTTTCCCATCTCTTTCTACTTTTACACATGTAGGCCCCTACCTGTTGGCTGTGATAACATCAGATTTGAGAATCCAATCATTATGATCTTCTTCTTAATCATTACCCCCTTCCCCTTCCACTCTTCTAAATCATTCTTCCGCTGCCCCCTTGTCCCCTCGCCTACCCCATCTAAATCATTCCTACGCTGCCCCTTCCCCTCTTCCCTACCCCATCTTAATCATTCTTCTACTGCCCCTTGCCCCCTTCCCTACCCGCCAGCCTCCCCTACCCCATCGCCCTCCCCTATCCCCCTCACCCTCTCATACTCCTTTACCCTCCCTCACATCTTCCTCCCACTTAAATATCAGGTAGGTATGTATTGGTAGGAAAGAATTTGGGGCTGGTGTTTCAAAGCCTAATCCAAATGTTTATGTTTGTCAAACTATTAGTGGGGTAGAATCCTCGTTTATTGAATAGGGTCCCTATCCTGGAATCCTCTTGTATTGAATGCGGTCCCTATCCTGAGATCCCTTGTGCAGACAAACAAAAGAAAACAAAAGAACAATGCAATTCAGGTGGTAAGGATAATGAGACAATGCTGTCAGCAGATTATCTTGGCAAACTTGTGGATTTGAGAGAGACAGAGACAGAGAGAGAGAGAGAGAGAGAGAGAGAGAGAGAGAGAGAGAGGGGGGGGGGGGAGTTTCTACAGAGTAACCTGTTGAGAACTAGAAGGGTGTTCAAATAATATGAGTAAAACATCCTTCTGACTCTCAGCAAACAATGCATTCATACAATATAAATCTGTCCTAATTATTCCGTTGCAGATTCTGGAAAATGGAACTGAAGTTTGGGAAGTCTCCTGCTTTTTCCTACAAAATAGAAGTCTTCCTCCCTTCTTTCTCTCTCCTCAATTGAATTCAATAATCCAACAAGCTAACAACCTTTTGATAGCTTGAATGAGCTGATTATCACAATAATGGTTTAAGAAAAATACAGGTATCAGTTCACTGTGATTAAACAATAATGAAAGTAGAGCAGAATACAAGCATGCCCCAGCGGTGTTTTTGACCAGGTGGGTCGGCCCAGTTTGATTCTCTTTCCACGCTTGCATCCACGTTGGAGATGATAGCCGCAAGATAGCTGCGGTGCAGCGCAAAAACAGGAAGATGCTATTGTGCGCCGTACCAAAAGGTTTTCAAGTGAGATTAATTTGCTGTGATTACAAATTGAATAGAACAGAAATTGAAGGAGTATTTTTGACAGAAGAGGCGGTGATTCATATCATATCATCCTCTATTGTGGGGTATCGCTCTCTCCAGTCATGCCCCGGACTGAACTTAAATTAACCCATTTAATTCTATGACATACAAAGATTGTCAAAAAACACCCACTTGCAAACGTTTTGCTGAAGGCAGTAAGGTACAGATGAAGTTTGATTTTGATCTTTCCTCTTTTCCTGCTACTAAATGTCATCAATCTCCTCTTTATACTACTCCTGGTGGTTGATATATTTTTGTCTTATATTATCCTTCTCTCCTTCCCGTTCGTTTGCTTCTGTTGGTTCTGTATCTCACAGGAACAAACCAATCAAAAGTTTGTCCAGCCCCCTCTCCACCTTTCCATCCTCTCTCCCTCTCTATCCCCATCTCTCCTACTTTATATCTCTCTTTCTCTCTCTATATATATATATATATCCCCATCCCTCCCTCTTTATTTCTCTCTATCTCTTAACCTGTCTCTCATGCTATCTGTTCTCTTTTCCCTTCTATTTATTTTAATCCCCATCTCTCTCTTTTTCTCTCACTCTATCCCACCTCCTTATTATACATTGTGTATGCCTACATCTCACTTTCTCTTCATCTACGGTACATGACTTTGTATCTAAAAAAACCCTGTATAGAACACGTTTTTTATAATTCTTAATAAGGAGGTAAGGCAAAGCCGGCCTACTGTCTGGTCCGGTCAGGTCTGCTAGTCCCGTTACACAACCCGTTACACAACCTTTCGTGAAACTAAAGCGGAAGATCACGCAATCTTTTGTAGATTTGCGGTACGGTTTTCAACTTTTCATGAAGTGTTTGGTAACTAAATTGGACAAGACCATTTTAGATGAGAGGTGTTTATTTCACAAACATTACCCCCCCCCCCCCCCCCCCACACATTTCATGAGTAAAGCGGCATGTTTTCACAAAAGGTTTGGTAACCTGAAGACCCGACAAAGCGATGGTCCGATGATTTGTAGTTTAAAGCGGGCAAAGCCTATTACAATTAACAAAAAATCATTTTATACCCAGCAGAAAGGCAGTAACGGTGAGATTTCTCATAGTTTGAGCTCTATTGCTAATGCCGGCCTTCTAGCAATAGATATATCACAGCTAATTTTGAGGCACATTTGCATTCAAACAGATACAAGTTAAACATTTGGTCAAATTTGTATTGGTAAGTCATTACTCAAGATTGATACGATCATATTGAACAATTTTAAAGCGTATATTATGATACTACCTCAAGTACTTTGCAGTCTTACCAAAGCACATTTTACATCTAACGAATCAATTAATTAATTTATGTATTTCTTCTACATATGATCAGATATTTCCCTTCATTTATTAAAAAAAAAAAAAAAAAAACACGAGCTAAAGAGTGGGAGCATTCACATTAATTTGCAATAATTTGCATAAACAAAGCAACACTTCCAACTGACACCACTTCTAAGACAAGAATTAAAGTAAAATGTAGAGATGAGTTACTAATCGAAACTAATTCTACCTCAAATTCAGAAGCTAGTCATAAAAATGTGAAGTTTTATCGGAAGCTAGTCTGGTTCATGGAAAAGAGACGAGAAAAAAAAAAGCTAATAAGTCAGCTGCTGGCTGGAAGCTGAGCGAGTCAGAGAGACCATTTTTGAGCAAGCAGCTATGGGGAAGCTCTGGGTGTACTATCACGCAGGAGACACAACAGAGACAGCTAGACAGGTGATTGGAACACTAGTATTTGGTGGGTAAAGCCGGCGAACTAGATCTTTCCTTTGTCCCCCATCTCTTGACTGGTCCCCAATATGCCATGTTTTCTCAGCAAACAATTACGGGCTTGATCAATGATAATTTGAAGTACTAAACTGTTTTTCCCTCTCTCCGCACACTTCTCTTCTACAAGCCCCTTCCAAATCCCCCAACTACCTACTCTGAGGCTACTGCCGATGGTGTGGTCGCCCAGACTCCCTGGCTGCCTGGCACACTGAGTGCTGGTGCATGCTGCTGCTGCTGCCCCACTTGTCAACATCAAGTATTCATAACTGTTTTTCTATCTCATTGATTCTTGTTCAGAATTTCATACCACTTATCACCAACTTGTTTGAAGGGGAAAGCCAGCTATTGAGAAGACCCAGATTTTTCTCAATAAATGCCAGTTTCTGAAGAGCACTTGTACTTTTGGAGTAAACATGCAAAACTTGTGCAGTTTACAAATATAATCTGTCATTTGATTCCAAATCATATTTTCCCACTTTGGAAGTGAAAGGGTCCCATTCACAGACTCTGTATGAGGTAATGACCCAAATTAAAAGTTCATGTTGAAAATCCCAAAATATATAATTCTTCTTGAATATTCACCTTATTCTGAAGAATCAGAAAATATTAATTAATTACCACCAAACTTCGCTTTATGATTGTGTACCCCCCCCCCCCTCTCTCTCTCTCTCTCTCTCTCTCTCTCTCTCCTTCCCCCTCTCTCTCTCTCTTCTCTCTTTTTCTCTCTCTCTCTTTCCCTTTTATTTAATTTTCCTTAACTCTTTCATCTCTCTCTCTCTCTCTCTCTTTCTACTATTGACTTAATCTCTTCAACAGTTAATACAGGAAATAAAGGAGCTATTTTACCTCCATCATTCATACATTGTACATATATCTTGTATGTGACTGACCAGATGAAGAAGAAAAAGCACTTACCCCCTCATCCCCATGGCAACACCATTTCCCTGAAATACGAGGACAGGATAATAAATATGGCACTCTCTCTGTGAGATAATCTACTCTTGATCTATGACCCTTCGCGGAGATGAACAGTTGGCAGATGATCTCATTTTGCACCCGGAGTTCATTACATGTCGTGTCAAATGCCAATCGGTGAGGGACCCCAGTAGTGACAATATCTGTCATCCCATTGCTGTTAGGAATAGATTGAGAATAGATGCGCAATTTGGAATTCTTGGATGGGGTCTCGGATGTATCTTCTTCATTCAAGTCATATTTTCCTTCTCTTTAATCTTCTAATCTCCATCTCCCTTTCATTTTATCTTCACTATTCTCCTCCTTTATTTTCTCTCCCACTTTTCTCTTGTTTCTCTTCCCTCTTCCATTTGTATCCATCCTTCTCTTCTTTTCTTCTTCTCCATCTTATTTCTTTCTTTTTCCTCTTCTCTTTCTTATTTTCCTTTCCCTCTTCTTCTTTCTCAATCAAGGACTATGTGTTTCTTATTTTCCACCTTCCCTATCCCACCTGCATCTTCTTTTGTTTCAATGACCTCATCTGAAGAGGGAAAAAACAATAACCCATCCCTTCCTTCATAATTCCTGATATTTCAATAAGCCCCCATTAAAAATCTTCTCAGTGTTCTCACTCCTCACTCTTCTCTTTTGTTGAATGTATTTTCTCTCATTTTCTCTTTTTCACCTCATCATCTTGTCTGTTCCTTTTTGTTTCACTCATGGGTCAGACAATTTAATAAAGAGGAGGATAAATGTGCATATCACTAATTCATTATTCTCAAGTTGAAATGGTGTGCATGAGTCAAAACGTCTGCAAACATGGCTCCAAATGTCATTTTTGATTGATGATCAAAACAGACACCTAAAATAACAGTTATTCTTCTCATCAACTCAAGCAATGATTTCTTGTTTACAAATTTGCAAAGAAATCTTCCACTGCAATTAGTCAATGATGAATTATGAGAGTTTTAAATGTATAATCTGTTTTTTGTTCTCTCTTATATCAAATTGACAATTTCAATGAAGACATCATTATACCTCAAATGTCAAATCTATAGCTGGTGTAATTCAAAGCGAGCACGGAAGTTATGTCTTATCCTTTTCACTTCTAGATAATTCCTTTAATTAGGTGTGTCTAGAATGACAGACAGTATCGATTCCAAGATTTGTTTTTATGAGAAATTCCATTCATCATTGCTCAATTCTCAGACAAACATCATTATCGTTCACCAAACTTTTAATAAAGAAATCACTGAATCGATAAATCAATCTGTCCAAAAGTTAATGCCTAAATGCATTTATTCAAGGTTATGGCATTGAGGTTTGATGCAAAGTCACATAATAGATATATTATGACATTTGCTTATCATTTTCTTTAAAACCACAAATTACTTCCTTTTAACAAATCTTTAACAGATTATTTATCATTCACTGGTATAGTTAAATCTTACTTCCTGACAAATAAAGGTATGAAACAAGAAATATTCAAGATCAAACAGACAGAGGAGTTATTAGTATTGCAATAACGTCTGGTGCATGAGAGCTAGAAAGTCGTTAACTTAAAGGTATTACAAAGTTTTGGAAAATTTTGAAAAATGGGTGGATAGTGATTCTTTACAATTTTGATATATTTGGATGCCCCTGTGGATGTATTAAAAGCACTAGAAATTTTAGCCCCTAAAACGCTTCTGCTTTCGAGAAAAATGGAATATAAAGATTTACCGGTGCTCCCGGTAAATTTTGATAAATTTCAAATAGCTCCTACGGCCGTACTATGGTAGCTGCGACCATGAAAATCTCAGAGTATGTAGTTGTGGTATATAATTTGCGAACGGGAATAGCTAGTCGGTCGATATTAGTCAAGAAACATTGTTTTATAGCTTAATTAATATCTTGACCTTGAGAGGGAGCTATACACCATAAAGTGATTATTATTTATAATTTCATAACTTAAGAGTCGATTTCGACCGCGACGACGATCATTGAATATTGTAGGATCGCATATGCTTCCAATATGTTCATTTGAACCAAATTCATGACCCCATACCAAAACTTTGTATTACCTTTAACTCCTATCCTGTAACACACTGTCAACACCTATCTCGCTCTCAACAGACAATATGACATTCAAAAGATATCTAATGCATGTATCATCAGAAAAACAAACATGGCATCTCCGTGTGATCACATTTTTATCACTCAACATAAAAATGATGAATAGATGAGATAAGAATTCATTCATTCAGCATAGGCTTATGCAAGTAAACATTTGAACTGTTTCTGTACTTATGTTTTGCCAGTGGTATCAATGACCATGATCACATAACTATTTTTTTGTTGAAACTTGATTGACTTTTAATAAAAACTAAGATTAATGTATACAACCTCTAGCCTCACAATATGCAAATATTGATCACATTAGTGCACCCTTCAATTTATACCTTCATGTATGTTAATATCTACATGTATGTAATTCATTCAAGTTGCTTCATGTAAAGTCATAATCTATTGAAAACAATTCTCAATTACTTCCTCTGTCTCTGTCCGTCTCATTTCTCTGTGTTATCAATTTATCCCCCCCCCCCCCCCTCTCTAGTCCTCTTTCTTTTTTTGCTATTCTCCCCCTCTCTCTGCTTCTTTTTCCCCCTCTTTTCTCTTCCTTCTTTCTCTCTCTTCTCTTCCCTTTAAGCAAATTCGGTGGTAAGCGCTTTATAAGCACAGTGTTTATTATTATAATTATTATTATTATTCTCTGAAAGTGTGTGGATGCTGATAGACTAGCACAATGCTTCTCTCTTTCTCTTTGCATACCAAGGCAGCACAGAGTATGATCTGATCCAGCACATGTTAATCACCCTAGTGATCATCTCTCTATGGTATGCCATTCACCAAACACAAGGGAATTATTGTCACTGCTAGTGTTCGCTTGATAAGGTTCCTCCAAACAGTTTTCTACAATTTTCTTTTGTTTGCCTTGGCTTGTGCACTTCATCAACAATACTGCGTCTATATTGACATAAGGAAGCACCAGTGTGTCTGGTTTTAGGTCATCTCTTATCTCTTTAAGTGTTCAAATCATCCCTTTCATGTCAACAATTAATTGTCTGCTGGGCCCACACAGTCTCTGTTTCATATAGCATAAAATACTCGATGCCGATCTGATAACAGAACTTCATGAAATCATACATTATTTGGATTAAATATTTATCATACAAAACCATACCTATAGTATAGTGGTAAGTGGATGAATCATATTCTTCATACAACCATTTTTATTCAACAGAAAGCTGGGGATAATGGATGGAATTGGTAACCAGAATTGTCTAATTTAAAATTACTGTTGGTCTTTGAGTGATGAATTGTTTTTAAAATCTTGTAATCAATCTTTAATTTAGAACTTTGTATGAATATTCCTGAAGACATTAAGCTGATCATAACATACCATGATATTGACGGCCTAAAAGAAAACAAGCAACTTTACTTCCAAAGAACGAAACAATGTCTTGACTTTTATCACGTTCATGAAAATGTCCTACTAAGTTGTTTTTTAATCACTCAAGTTTAATAAACCACCCCCCCCCCCTTATAACAGCCTTTTAAATTAATGGCAATGTTGCTTTGTGAAGCCAAAATATAAGATAATAAATATGTAGATCTACATTGTACCTGTATACCATGTTCATGGTTTAATCCATAATTTCTAATATCCCATTTTAAATACCCTTCCCCATAACCATTCTTCCTACATTTGTGCTTCTGATAGTTCAAATAGTTATCATAAAAACAAATTTCCTCTCTTTTTAAATTTGAGAGAATCAAATGAATGGATATCAATATAATTTATCATACAGGGCCCTACTGTACTGAAAACACTTGCTGATTATTGCAGATACAGTGTATATTGATACCATCGAATGAGGTGATGAATTATTCATGATAGTTGATACTGAATAACATACATGTATATGAGACTAGGTTGACAAACTACCTTTTCTGCTTCATTAATTAACCAATTTATATTTGAATAATCAAGGATGGATGGAGCTACTGTGATACCCTTTATGTCAAAATACATCACATTTGAAATGAGGTGCTTACACTGGTCTATAGTTATAAGCTCTAAACTTATAATGGCAATGCCGACTTTTAGAGTGCAGTGCATTTCTTACTTCTTCTTTATTCTTTGACAAAACAAAACAATAAAAATGACCAGTTATCTGTTTTGGTCAAGAAACTAGTTAGAAATACTTTTTTTTAAACTGGCAGGCCTTCTTTAATTTAATATGCATGTGATTACCAGGATTATCCTCTAGATATCAAAAGTATTAACCAACAGTACCCCCCTCCCTATCTTTCTTTTGTTCTCCCCCCCCCCAAAAGTAATTAGGTTTATTTCCCTGACATAATTTTTTCACAAATCAGACTATTTGTAAAATTTATGAAATTGTGAGGCATGTGAAGGCTTTTGGTTTCAGAGTTCAAAGAGAATGAGGGCAGCATGCAGATATCAGGATGAAATTGAAAGGATGATAACTTACCAAGACAAAACTTGTGAAGAGGGTAAAAGAAGTAGGCCAACACTACAAGTTACATGTACCATGAAAATCATGCCCTTCTAATTTGTTTAAAACATAGCATTTCAACAAGAAAAGAAAAGAATTTGCAGGATGACTGACAAAACATATATCAAATAAATGCATACTAAAAAGAATGGAGACAATTTTATTTTATTTGTTTAATTAAGAAAAGAAGTCAGTGAAAGATATATAACAAAATATATGTGGGGAAAATCATGGAGATAAATATATACACACCAAAACAATGTCAATTACCACAAGTGAAGTATGAGTAAAGTGAGAGAGGATAGTGAAGAAACTATCATAGTAGAAAATGAAGAAAGAAAAAAAGAGAAACTGAAATATGTTCAACATGAAAAGAGCCTATATTTCAGCTTTAAAAGAGGAATAGAGCAGATACAAAAATGGGGGGAAATGCAACAAGTGGTAAAAACCTTACTACAACTTCCATAACTTATTATGAATATGATCACAATTCATATTTCTAGACTGGAATGACAAGAATTGTGATAAGAAGAAGACAGTAACAAGTATAAGTAAAAAAATAAAAGACAAACATAGAAACTAACAGTTATGTGTTCATATGGATCATATGACAAGATATTTTAATTCATACATGAACATTTTAGTTCAGAATATTACATTAGGCAATCTTGGCTTTAAAATATCATTACCACCAACTTTGATTACTTAAAATACTGCAATTCTTTCTACATTTTCTCAGAGTCATAATCAATTTTGAAAAATAATAGTGCAACAAATTGTATTTTGTCATTTTAAACAGTTAATAATATTCTACTACAAATTGAGTAATTAGGACAAAATTTAAGCAAAATAGCAGATTGTATATCATGTGAGAGGTGTTTAATTTAATCTAAGGTAAATGCATTAATATAGTAAGTTAAGAAATAATTATGAGTATGATAATTCAGGTTCCTATGCGGGAAACAGACCAGTTAAAATTGAGAGAAAGAAAGGGCGAGTATAGGGAGTAATCTCAAATCACAGTACAGATATATACAGCGGTATCTGGTTGAACAGATACGGGAGAGCATCGGCCTAGGCAAGCTCAGCTTGCTGACCTTGGAGGGGAAAATCCCGCTGCAAAAACATCCGCGCATTCCAGGGGCTCATAACGCGAAAATTCAGCTCAAAGAAAACAAACTGTAAGACTAGAGTGGTAGAATTTCACGAACCACGCGGTCCAAATAACAGTGAGGATGGTCAGAGAGGTGGTGTAAGCCTTTTCCTGGGCGCAAGAATTCGCGAGGAAACGGTGCGGTGCAGTGCACGGTCTACACAAATCATCCATCCCTGCAGCCGACACCATCGGCCTGGGGATTAGGTGAAGAAAAGGAATATCATACTGCCTAACTACCACACCATGCCAATTTCTCTCACCTGTATTCGTCAACTTCCTTGCCTTAGCTTTCGATCGCATGATCCCTGTAGATTCCTCAGATGCCTCTGCACTGCACGAAGCGGCAAAACGTTCAATTTCCAACAGATTTTCCTCTGCTTTTGGCAGATCCAGCGTTTCTCTGATTTTAGTCCCGTTCATGCAGTTCTTATTATTTTCTCACACAGCTAGCAACTCTTTTCAAAATATCAATAACAAATTTTGCGAGGTGAATCCGTAAACATATAACACGCACACAAAAACAAGCGATCGGCGCAGACGTAAAGTTAGGCACCTCGATCGATGGAGAGCGATCGTAAACTTTATTCAGGAAGGAGACAGATTTACATAAACCACCTGTACGCCTGCGCAGTCTCTAGAGTTTCTTCACCAATCAGGGCTGTGGGCGGGGCTAAAAGTGATTTCTTCGCAAAGAGCAGACGGCTTCTATGCATAATCAAGTTGATGATGAGGTATAATAATATTCTAACCATCGGTCTCTTAGGGTGAGAGGACAATCACCATCATCATCGGAAGGTTTTTTGATGGTCGTTTGACTTGAACTTTTCCTCAGCTTTTCTTGCATTACCGTGACAAAAGCAAACCAAGACGCTCCGGGGTACTTGAATAATGGACCGTTTATAGATGGCGTGAAAATGCATTATTCAGCGGTGAAACTAACAGCTTCATGTACCTTGTAACTGATGTGTTTCGAAAGAGTTTTCAATTGGGAGTGGTATAGCGGAGAAGGGCATAAACACATGTCGGCTATAATCTCATGAAATCTAAGTATTGTGATAGAGTAATGAATAAGTAGGAAATCTGGTCGATACACGGATTACTTTATAAGTCAGCATAATTACGTTTCTATACTTTTTGTAATTATTATAATTTCGATTTTATTTAACAATAAATAGATAACGCAGCCAAGTTAAAATGCAAATAAAACATGACTTGGTTAATTAGTGCTAATTATGAATCAACGAAGAACCTTTCAGTTAAAAACAAAGATCACCAGAGCCACACAAAAAAAAAGATATGATACAGATAATTTTTATTTTTAATAGGCCTAATTATTTTTAATTCTAAAGACACTTAATGATTTGGCTATTTTGAGAGTTTCGTTTTAGAAATAGACAGGATGGTTTTCTTTATTATTATTGAGCGGTTGATTTGTCATCACTGCGTTGATACTTGTATGCAAATACAATTTGTTTATACATGTATGTGCGTGATGCATATTTAAAACTTTAGGTCAGTTCAGTTTTCAAATGATTTTATTTTCTCATGAAAAACATTATAAAATGAACAAGACAGTATATTACACAAAAATATACAATGAAACGACAAATATGATAGAAATAGCACAAGAAAAGGGGAACTAACTAGAAGCAGAGCTTGTTGAAGTATTAGTTCATCAGATGCTGTTTTACAATATATCTTGAACAAAGTATACCTAGACAAGCAATACATTAACAAATATTTGGGCAAGGAAATTATGAATATTTGGGGGGGAAATAAAAAAATAAAAGAGTTGTCATAAACATGGACACGACGACAGATCAATGTAACATTAGTATACTAAAGATTGACATTACACTTTTAAAGAAAAGTGAATTTATTAATCGCATGGGAAATCAATCAGTCAATTACTTAATTAGAAAACACATTGTAGATTTTATAATTTATTTTACGTTTAAAATATACAGCTTGCACGCGACTTTTCATTTAAATTCGTAGAACTGATGATGATCATGATACTGCATGAGGCAAAATGTGAACCCATCAGGATATACATTGCGGTTTGGTGTGTAGCACTGTATACCCTATAATCCTCATAAGTCAAATACTCATTAGCCTTATTACAACAATAGATGTCGTTCACACCTTGTCTCCCGTTGAATGCCACTTAATTGATTAGTATCTCACCCTTTACAATAAAGACTATCCTCTTAGGCTCTTTATCAACGGAGATCCGATTATCTCCTGTCATTGGGCCCGTTCCTATTTAGCGCGCTCTATAAACTTAGAAAGGCGACCAATTTGTGTAATGTCTCTAAATTCCGCGCAGAAGAATGAGATGGATAGAGGATGATGGACCAAGGAGAATGGGTGGTAATCCCAAATAGTGACACGCGACCTCTATCATTATTGATCAGGACAGAAATACAATTCATGAATGGATCTAATAACCGTGTGAATGTTAGAGGGTTGCAGATGAGAAGTATACAGATAGGTCGCTGATAATGGCGGTTTATTGATGTATCATTTTTATGTGACTGTGTCTGTTGTGAGTTCCTTATTATCCCGAGGAACTCACAAGACACCTTTTTTATCAGTCTCTTTTTGTCTTTTTCTCGTTTTCTTTCTTTATTTCGTTCTTTATTCTACGTATTCTTGTTATTACATGTTTCTTCTTTTTGTTATTTCTTCTTTTAATTCAGTGTTGGGGATTGTTTCATTCATCTTATGTTTGAAGGTCACAATATTTTCATTTTCTATATTTGATATTATTCTCATTTGGGGGGGGGGGAGTTGAAAATGTTGTCACAAAGCTTCATAAATCATTTATTCCTAAACTTAATGTCATAATTTGTGTGAAGAAAATAGATATCATGCTTGAAAAAAGATATCGGTCATTTTCAAGCAAAACGATTAGTGTTTTTATACAGAAAATTCTGACTCTTTAATTCCGAAGTGCATGGGAAATTAAATTCCACTGCAAAAATCCTATAAATTAAAAAGGCCTCAATAGTTATATCATATATTATTAGACAGGACTTTTCGTTTTCTGTCTACAAAACATCATGCGTCAAAGCTTTTAAATTGAACAGAACCATTAAATCGTGATTAAACAAAGAGAGTTCCTCATAAACCGTGATGACCTTGAGGACTTAATCTATAAACTCTCTTCGGACAAGTTTTTGCCCTTTGCTCAAATTTTACAACCAAATTAAAAAGAAAATAGACAATTACAACCCGTTACGTCGCGATGTTTTTTTTTTTATTTGTTAATTTCTTTCGAATGGTGCGTTTCTGTTCATCGTTCAATTGCGCTTGAACCGTAGCAGTTCTCTTGTCGTGCTTACCTCTCCCAAATTACCTAACAATAGCATCCAGCGCTAACCCGCTGACTTTTGAGCTCGAGGAGAAAATGAAATAGCATAAAAAATAATGTCCACGAACGTGACACACTGAAGAATTTCATTGTCAACATCAAGCCAATTTGTTCTTATTTATCACATTATCCAATTTAGCCGTTGTGTGTAGGGTGGCTTGTAGAGATCGTACGGGGAAGGTGGATAAATGAAATATTCTTTAATTGTCTCTCTCCCAATTGGAGAGAGAGTGAATTCCTGGAGCAGCATGTCCTATTGATTCTCATCACGGGATGCTGCTGTTAATGGGTGGTGCGAGGGAGTCTGAATTTAGCACAGGTCATGATGGAATCAAAGAAAAAGAAAAAGAAAGTTTGATATGTCGTTTGTATCGATTTCTTAAAGTAGTGTCTTTGTAAGAACATCACAAGTTTATGCATATACCTGCATCATCGTTGAGTTTATAGTCACTAAAGCACTGATACTAGTACCAAAGACACTTTTATCTTTTTTTAGGGGGAGGGGGGGGGGGTGGGCTTGAAGAACCGCCTCTGATCGAGACCTATACATCCGGAAACTCAAAATGATTTTAGATAACATGATTAATGCAGGTTTCA
Organism: Strongylocentrotus droebachiensis; assembly: GCA_035222895.1. NCBI lineage: Eukaryota > Metazoa > Echinodermata > Echinoidea > Camarodonta > Strongylocentrotidae > Strongylocentrotus > Strongylocentrotus droebachiensis. Next base: position 210,345 of record JAVYIG010000282.1, on the reverse strand, counting down.
TTAATATACGATAGGGAAAAGTAAACTAGACACTGGTTAGTAAGAGGGGATTTTGAAGAGAAAAGACGTTGTTATGATGGCAAGAGGTAAAACAAAAAGGATAAATGCCTTTTAATGATGTGAATATGTATTTGTAGAGGTGTCGTGGTCTCTGTCACAAGGTCCGCGTTTTTTGTGCAAAACATTAATCTACATTCGCCACACTCAACCCAGGTGAGGTAAATGGGTATACCTGGTAGGATTATTTACTATGCGCTGATAACGGCGTTCGGAGCTAAAGCTAGGGTAATAATTATGTAATTTGTGTAAAGCGCAATGATATATTAATAATAATAATTATTATCATTATTATTATTTGTTACCACGATGAACAAGATAAGCAAACAGGAAAATGGAAAGGAAGAATTTGTGTCTCTATATAGGATGGAAATGATGATGACGATGATTGAATAGTATTGTAAAAGCGTATAATGTGGGTAAACGTTACAGTATAAAGTAGTACATTTCATAATCACCTTCGAAAAGGAGCTTTATCGGAATATCATTGATGAGTTATTTGCCGGACTTTGGTTTTTGACGTCAATACACAATGCGATTCTTGTTTTGTCGTCACAGGCGTCATGGACAATATCACGGATCGTTTGAATCGTCTCTGTAATAAGATGTTCCGTGCCTTCACCTACAATTCAGAAGGAAAGTCTCTAAAGTCGGATCAAGAAATTGACATGTTTTGACTCCCTGGCCTGTTGTCTGGCGTTTGTTATAGAGCAAAGGGAAGGCACACAAGCAAGAACTTTATCGTCTCACTCGAATGCGCGCGAAAACCAACTTTCAAATAAATTTCATGCAGCAGCACGCGCGCGTCGGTCTGTATCGTCTGCAAACCCGTATCAAACATCATCTCTCTGTATGCAGAACTTATTAAACGATGCTCTTTTTTCTTTCTTATAAGCCGCACCAAGTCGCAGAGAAAACGAACCAACCCCCTCCCTTCTCCTCCATCAACAAAACATCTTCTAATCTTCTTTCCAAAGTCTGACTTTTAATAAAAATGAAAGACGAGAAGACGAAAAAAGTTTTCAAGGGGAAGCTTGGAGGTGAGAAGCAACTTCGTCGTCCGGTGATTTTGGCGGGAGAATCGACTGAAACATCACGTTTATCCCTTTGTTGTGGAGATGTTGATCCCATTTTCGGAGACAGTTGGGCGGCAGGCCCTCTCTTCCCTTCTTAGTCGGTATCGCTAACAAAAAGAAAAGACGACATTCTTATCGCTTGGCTGACAACGATGATTAAGGTTCTTGATCGACTTCAAAACTTTGGTACGAAGAACATTTCCAGAAGATGGAATGAAGAAATACTTTCCTTGACCTTATTTAAAAAGCCTCCGACCTTTTTGCGACTAGAGCTGCAAGTGCAAATCCATTTTGAGGATTATAGCCGGAAATCTTCATTCCTCCATTTTTTTTGTAGAGGGGGAGGGGGTAGTAAAGTTTGAACAACAACAAAACATTCGTGGTTTCTCTCCTTTCTTCATTTTTTCCCTTCATTTCGGAGCAATTTTTAAACTGAGCGTCTGTGAGGGTGTTGCCAATCTCGACGGCTGTCGTTCAGCTAGCATGTCCATCGTCTGTCCAAGAAGTTATTTATAATCTTTAGCAGGAAGAAACAAAGTCAAATATACTCGATTATTTGTTATACTTATTTTATATGGAATATCTAATTGTAGCCTTTAATTACTACATGTAGTAAAGACCAATAATATTATTTGATGTTAGCGCTCTGAGCCTTATGGGAATGGCGCCCTAAATGTTCATTGTATTGTATTGTATTGTATACTATATTAACTGAATTAAAAAATTCCAATAACCTTAATTGTATATTGTAACCACAAAAGTATCAAACAAAAACAAAAACCTATTGACTGTGTATTTTGTTACATTTCATGAACCTTTAGAGTTTAAAACAAAATCTCCAAAAATAAATATGTGTAGAAATCTTTTGAACCACGAAAATAATTTTGTGTATAAAGAATGAAATCTATATGTATAGAAATGTAAGTGTTTATAAATTGTAACTAAACTGAGGATAATTTTGGATGCTCAAAATGAGAAATACCTGCATAACCTGATGGTGTTTAAATAGTTTTTTTGTGATATAAAAAAGAGCTACATAATACCCAACTCATAGCGGTCCCCTTGTGACGTGAACACTAGTTTATCTATCTCAGTATGTTTAGATTAATTCTCTCGCACAATGTCTCCTGAAATGAATATCCTAATGTAAGAAAGTCCTTTTGGAATATTCTGATAGTAGACTGTTTGCGGCTAATTGTTTTTACCACAGTGTGATCGTTATCAGACAAGGGCATTGTGGCTGTATTCATGGCATTATCTCCCGTGCAGACGATTGCTTCCCGCCAAAACAAATGAAAATAAAGACGATTCCGAAAAGATATCGCTCGCCGTCATAGCTCCTTGGTCCGTGGACCGGTACGACAAAGGATGCATTAAACCTTGGACACAGATACCAGAGATGATGTTACGGATCGAACAGACCCACGCGGAGATAGGGATGAAATAGAAGAGAGGAGTAGAACAAACAAGAGTACTGGCGTATCCAGCGAATATGGTGGAGAGACTGGGGACAGAATATGCCCCCTTGGTTTTGAAGGCTAAGGAAAATTTTCTACTCTGTACTGGACAAAAATGGAAAGAAATGTCCCCAGGGTACAAGAGTGTCTTAGCTGCGATTTACCCAGTCAAAGGAAGATTCTCCCCTCTGCGCCCGCCCCCCCCCCCCAATCATCAATTTCTGGACATGGTTAAAGGATAAAGCTGGAAAAAAATCAGGGGGAGCGTGAAAGAGTTCATGAAAAAGAGGATTGTTAATATTTACTCCATGGAACAGGGGCGTAGATTTTCGGGAGGGGGTCGGGGCACTTACAGGCCTACCCATAACTATTATCAACAATCACTTCCATCCTTACCTCCACCACCACCACCACCACCGCCACTGTTATCACCACCACCTCCTCCACCACCACCTCCTCCACCTCCACCACTAACATCATCAATACCACCATCCTCACCACCACCACTACCACCATCTCCTCCACCACCTCCTCCACCACAATTACCACCACCAATATCAACACTACTACCACCAACACCACCACCACCATTATCACCACCATCACTTCGTCCACCGCCTCCACCACCACCACCACCACCACCACCATTATCACCACCACCACCTTCATCACCTTCACCACCTTCACCACCTCCTCCACCACCCCCCACCACCACCACCACCGCAATGAAATGATAATGTCGATGTTAGCTTTATCATTGTATAATTTATGACCCAAGTGGAGAGAAAAACTGGTATCCGATCTTTTCATGATTTTTGTCCGAAATTATAATTTTATAAAATCTCGTTTTGCATAGTATTCAAGCTTCGAAGTTTTGAAAATAAATGATAAGGAAGAAGAGATAGAAAGAAAAAACGTGTTCAGATGAGGCAAAGGAGGAATGTCGAGAAATGCAGCCGAAAGGACAGACGACTCACTGCAAATGATTCGTATTTACGCATCATGGAATTTATTCTGATCTCATTCCCGCCAAAAAATAAGAAAGATAATCCTACCCCAGATTATACAAGGAAGGACATCCAAGAAAAATACAGACTCAGTTCAAGCCATTCCGAATAATTCCTAAAATCAGAATGAGAGTAAAGATGACTTTTCTATTTTATTTTCATTAATATTTATCACGCGGACAGCAAAAATCGTTGCCATGACAACAATTTGGTAGGTCAATTGAAAACGCCTCCTATACTAAGATGATTTAAATTTCCAAAAGTGTTTTCTAATATACTTGGGAATATGAAGAGGACTGAATAAAGTTGTTTCCTTGATGTGAAGCCATAAAGACATAGATACCAGGGATGAGATATCACTGATAGATATGGTGATGATATTGGATAGACCCACGCGAAGTCTACTAGCAGACAGTCAAAGGACACACACATACATTTCAGCTCAAACCAAATTCATCTCTTATTGAATTGAGAATCTCTTGGATTGTGTAGCTTCCTTAGACTAGCCTCAGGCTTGTTTTAAAAGCACTTCGAATTTGTAAGATAAATAAAGTTTGCAGCAGTTATTGTACCAGGGCATCGTTTCGTAAAATCATTATCAATATCAAGTTCCCCTAACTGATAATAAGCTAGTAAAAAATATTGTATACGTAGGGCTTAACATTTTGGTAGATGAAATCAATTGTGTGAAAAAGGGCCCAGATCCCTAATTGTTGATACAAAGGGCCCTAGATTGGATCGGGTGGTACGGTGGTCATCATTAGTAAATGGCATATAGCGTATGATAGTATCATTATGATATTTAGAGTTTTGTCCCCCTCCCCCCCCCCCCCTCCCCCCCCCCCCACACACAAACACACATGTTTTTAAGTTATTTATTTTCTTCTCTCTCTCTTTTCTCCTTTATTTTGGAGAGAGTGAGAGGGAACACATTCTTTGTCACCACTCCTCAATTTTTGGCAAAGGTTGTATAGTTGTATACCATGATTGCCATCGATCTTTTGCTTTCACCCTCCTCCTACCCCCCCCCCCCCTCCCTCTCTCCTCTCTTTCTCTCTTCTATTCTCTTTCTTTCTGCCCCTCTCTATCCCTTTTCCTTGCATCATGCTTCAAAACTCTTCCTCCCTCATCATCTATAATATAACTTTTCTGGAATCATTGCGTTACAGGTGAGCAATCATATTCGACCTGACACCTTTAGTAGTGTTGGATATTACGGAGGCGGGTTCAATTCACATTTGTCGCGCGGAACAGGAAAACTGATTAGGCCAACCCATCTCTTCCAATTTATCTCAGATTTGGCTCCTCACAGTCATGCTCTCGTCTAATAGAACTCACGAAATGGAGCAGCAACAATCATAGGAGATATAGATACTCTAAAAACCAACATGAAAGTCATATCTTGCATGAAAGGGTATATAGAATCGTAAAGAGTGCAGATTTAAAAAAAACATATAGAGCAGGGTTTGTATGGCTATTGTAAAGATATTCTTTTTTTAAATAGAGGAACATGATGAAGCACATAGAAATATAAGCAAGACGAACGAAAAAGAAGGCGGTGAACAAATGTGTGAGGAAAAAGAGAGAGAGAGAGAGAGGGGGGGAGGGGGTGGGGGAGGGGGGGGGGGCCGGTACACGCCTATTATCATGCAATCTGAAAACACGTATTCCATTAATTTAATTTCGCCGTCTCTCCACTCTCTCTCTCTCTCTCTCTCTCTCTCTCTCTCTCTCTTTCTCTCACTCTTTCTCTCTCTTTGCATACGCAATTCTTTCAAAAGCCTCTTCGCTTTGAAATAATTATTATCCCCTTTTAGTATAATATTTGGAATTGTTAGTGAGTTGATAGGTGTACTGTTGGTTAAAATCTTAAACTAAAGGTCTTCGCCTTACATCTCCTTCCGATAGTCTGAAAGTTTACGAGCCCGAAGTGACACGATGTCTTCACGAATACGTGCTGAACAGACAAAGAACTAAACAGCGAAATGTAAATAGAAACTCTTCCTTACGAAATTATTTTTGTTGTTTTTAATCACCTCTGTAAACCACAGAGCAGAGATGGGGGAAGTAGTGAACTCTTTGGGGCAACGGGACAAGACATGTAACAGAAGTCTCGCGTCGAGAGGGAGAAGAGACATGGGGGTTAATAAAATCTTGAGGGTGGATAATTGAAGAAGGTGACAAGGAAAAGGGAATGAAGACATAAAGATGGAAATCTTCTCGCTGATTCCGACCGCATCTTTACCGTGTATCCCGCCCCTGACCTCGGCGATGGATCGCGTTACAGGATGCGGTCGAAATAAAAGGGAAAAGCGCGCGCTCCTCAAAAAGAAGCAATTGAGACAGAAGCAAAAGGCAATCGGCATAATGATGTCATCAGTGGGCAAAGTGAGAAGAAATAACATGGATCCCAGTCAATTGCACATGGCATGTGGAAATTTGAGTCGGATGAAGGGGATGAACTTGGATATTTCCGCTCGACACAGAGTTCAGAAGGAGTTATTGTTATATTTTTGTTTTACCAGTCATTTACGTGTTTATTATTAGTGTAAAGGTGAAGATTGTAATATTATTCGCAGTGTGCATCAAGGTAAATATTCTGTGAACCATTTTCGAGAAAACAAGGCCTACTCAAACAAATAGTCTTCTTTGTGAAATATATTTTACAGTAGTACATGGATAAAACAGATAAAAACTATAGCCTTGCCCATGGACATACAGACAAAGCAATTATTAGACAAATTGTATAGAGAATAATTCCCTTAATAAACTTTTTAAAACTTAAATTACATCCTTTTAAAACACATAATTTATATAATAATAATATTAAAAAAACGAATAACTGATTTCATAGCGCCATTGGGATGATCATTAAAATTAAGGCTGACTTCGCATAAAGGAGGACCTTCTTAAAAATATATAGGTTCTTGTCGATTGATATGTGGCTTAACTTTTAAAAGATGATGTCAAAGCATAAAAAGTAACGCGCTTACAATCATTTGGAGCGAGAAAATTTGAAACAGTATCATAAGAGAATCAAGCGAGAAATTAAAAATTGAATTCGATAATTTAAATCATTGATTTCTTTAATTTTGTACTCAAGAAAGACGCTAATCAGGTTTTATGTTGGTCAGAAACATGTTATAACCTATCCCGTTGACTTCAGTTTATAGAAAACCATCTTCCATACCGTGCTTAAACTATCAATTGAACAAAATAGAAACCTCTTCTTGAACTTCAAATACTCTCGCAAACATGAACTTTCTTTGAACATTTTATAGAGTTAAACGACTCCGCATTGTACTTCAAATGACCTATCGAAAACCGGGGCGAAAACTACCTCACGTAAACGTGACATACTTGTGTACATCATTCGTTTGGTGAAGACAAGCAAAAATATCAAATGAAAAACAAAACTGGACGGGTAAAGTGGAGGATAACATGCCCAAGTCTAAGGCTATTACCTTCACTAACTTATCATCTCAATGCAGAACGCATGACTACAGGAAAGGTTTTCATGAAATAATTTTGCCGCCAAAACTCGGTGCTCTCCAGAGAGCCGCGGTGAGCAGACGACGGCCGCCTTGGTTTTGGGCGGGAAGGACGAGTTGGATACGGTTCAGCCAAGGGAGATATAAGACACGAGAACGATGACATGAAGGCCTGGTTATGAGAAAGAGATGAATTCTGAATATCATCTTTCCACTTATATAGTAAGAAATGTGATTATAATTATTGTCTGTAAGTTGTATCAAAAATCAAGAATAATGTTTCCGGGGATCATTCTAATTCAATGTGTTTCCATTATCAATATTTTGAAGGGTATCAACCAGACAGAATTAATGCTTTGATAACAAACAAGAAGTTGCTCCACGATGAAAAACAGGGGTTAATACAAGCGCAACGATCTTAAATGAAATAAATAATCAAGAAGTACTCTAGAATGTTATTTTTTTCACAGATGACAGTCAATGATTTCGAATTGTTGCAGAGGAGACACGAATGATACAATGATCATCAGTAATCCACACAGAAACTGGTATTATACACAGCATCTGGTCTTTGCAGTATCATTATGAAGCGCTTCACAATTTGTTTTACACAAAGTACAGCATGGACCACCGTATATAGACAGTGATTATGCACTTTGAAAAATCATGTGATTATTTTATTTGTAGGTGCAATGGTCTGACATTAAACATGACTATGATTTTTTTTCTTCTTTCTCTCGATGACGAGTAGGAATTTTTGGTTATTATATACAGCTAATTTGGGACGAAAATATGGCCAGAAATATCCACCTACATCGCAACACCTATACAGGTGATTAACAGAAAGAAAAATGTATGAATAGAAGGAGCAAGAAAGTTCATCATCATCATCATCATCATCATCATCATCACAGACATATTCATGACTCGATGTGGAGCTATTTGAGATGCGTGGCCCTTATTGCATATTGCGCGGTAGTGAAAATGGTGATGATATTGGGTGTTTTGTACTCATTTTCAATTTTTTTTAAACAACCCATGGACATATTTTTTTGTTATAGAAACAGAGATATCTTATTTATCAGATCAACGGACTCAAAATTTCAAAGACGAGACTGTAGATGGCAGCAGATAAAGATAACCATCAACCCTATGTGCAGTAGATTATTAGGCCTTTGTTCGTCTCTGATCTGAACTGAGATTTAAAAATAAAAATAAATCGTCTTATGCGCTTAGAAACATCACATTTAGCGCCTATAATATTACATATTTTATTATTATTATTATAAATGTTATATATTATTATCATAATGTGCTTGTTTGGAGAAAAAAATCAACATAAGTTTGAGCAGGGAGTTGTGAGGTTATTTTAATGATAATGATTATCATAGAATTAAGGTATCAAAACATAACAAATAAAGCAAAGAACAAGACAAACTTACGAGATAAAATATGAGCACCCGTTTTCAGGTGGTGACGACGATGAGAATGACGGTGAAGCATTTCAGTTTTAAATGGTCCAATTTTGGGGCAACTACTCACACAGTTTATGAGTTACAAGATACCCGTATTTGAATTTCCTTTTAATCTAGGAAGGAAACTTTTATGATGAAATCACATTTAAGGAAATTTAATTTAATGAAATGTTATTGTTTAGAATACAGAATCTGAACGGCTAATATTCGAGCAAAACCTCCCTTCCTTAAAATGTGCACTTATGACTAAGGAGAAGAAAAAGGGGGGAAAAGCAGACGAAACAAGAAAATAAACAGATACGGGTCGTTTATATCTACGAGAATATACGAAAATTAAATTAAATTAAAAGAAAAGGAGAAAGTGACAATTTGTATTTTTGTTTAATTAAAAAAGAGGAAACAAAGCTACTTGATGTTGGAGTATGAAAAGTGGGTCGTTAAAGGTGTGTGTAGGTCCATGGTTTTATCCGGATGGTATTCCCCGTGCGGTTGATTCTTAAAATGTGATGTCATCCAAACCAAAAGTCTCGCCCCAGATATATTATGACTTCATGAGACATCAGTTTTCCTTTTATTCAAGGAATCCAGAAAGTGGAAAATAGAGAAAGAGAGAGAGAGAGAGAGAGAGAGAGGGAATATTCTGGAAATGAAGACATTCACGGCAGCCTTCTGAACCAATTTCTGCTGCCGAGGTATGATGCTTTGGCCCAAGTGTTTGCCGATGATCTTGAATTTTGTGATATAATGTAATCACTTAGCAAATTTCACTTCATCACATGAGGATTAAGCCAGGTTTACGAGAGGATCGTCTGATCTGCTTCTCTAGCCAAAATTATGTCCCGGTAGATTAGACTTCTTCGCAAAATATTTGTATGCTATGCAAAATAAAAGGTTCAACAGATCATACAGTAACATGTTGGTTGGGGTGGGGAGGGTGAGAAGGAGGGAAGGGGGAAAGGGTGAGGGAGGGGGGGGGGGGGGAGAAGGAAAGAAAGAAGGAGGGAGAGGAAAGGAGAGGTTGAGAGAGGTTGAGAGAAAGAGATAGAGAAAGAGAAAGAGAGAGAAAGAGAGAGAGAGAGAGAGAGAGAGAGAGAGAGAGGGGGGAGGGGTGGCGACGCTCGCATCAGCCTCAACATGTAGTTGACCCCACATCAAACAAGAAGGTCCGATGGTCGAATCCCTGATGACGTGATACTGAGGATAAAACGCGATAGTGGCGTATCCAATCCAGACATTGCTAAACAGGAGTGGAATCCTTCCCACATTGGGGGTTGTAGGGGGGGGGGGGGTGGCGTACACTCGCCCCAAGCTCCACTCAGATTTGAAGTTTAGGTTCTTCACGTATGCTCTTTGAAAGGCACTCGCCACTTCATGTCTTTCCACTCTTTTCGTGTTGTTGTGAGTCCTTCTATCTATCCTGTTCACCTCCCTTCTCTTCTATTAATCTATTGACAGGGCTCTACAGGGCTTTATTCGGGGTCTACATTTTAATATTTTGAAAATTTAGGGGATCCGGCGAAAAGCAAATAAAAAGGAAGTCAGAAATATTAGTTTTTATGATTTCCTTTATTCACGCATTTCACGGTGTTATTTATATCTTAGAAAGGTCCTCTTCCAGTGGCTTAATCGTTATCTTGTATTACTCACTAGCCATACAAAACAAGCTCCTACCGGCAATATTGTCAAAAATCAATCTATACTTAACAAAGTGTTACTCCGGAAAGTAATGACGGTAATAATAATACTAAGGGCTATTTTATAGATTCGAAAGGGGGTATCTTAAGTTTATAGGCCTACTAGATTTTCGAAGCGGATATAGACACAAGCACTTGGGTCGGTATTACTTTAAAAATGGCCAAAGTTGGTATTCAATTACGTACTTCAGCTAAATATTTATTAAAGATGTCGTCTGACTAAAATTAATGTCTTAGATGTTGCTTGAAACGAGTCAATTTCTGAGCTTAGAAAAACAATTAGTTATAGTTTTACTTTTAAAAACAAATTATCAAATTAAATACCGGCCCTGAACAAGATGTCCTAACATTCATGATTTTGTTTTCTTTCAAAGAGGAACTTTTTTTAAATAGAGAAAAGTAACCGTTTTCGTATTGATTACTAGAAAATAATAGCTTGTATATTCATTTGATGTTAGCAACGTAAGGGGATGCCCCGGCGCCCTTCCATTGCGACTATCTTAATAATATGAAAAATCATATCCTTTTCCTTATACTCTCTTCTCTGCTTTTCGCCTTCTCTCTGCCTTAATCACCCCTTTCACCGGGGGCCCCCACGTTCGCAAAAAATATTATTAGGACTTATGACCTTAATTTCTATGACCAACATGGATATAGCCTCGAGTACGTGTCATCCCGGGGAATTGGGATTGCCTTATTCATCTATCATATTCATTAGATTAATTTATGACGAATTAAATTACGCCCCAGTCTAAAACTATTTACGAAGCCGAGAGTAAGACGTTATTCAGCAAAAGGAGACGTGTCTTTGGCTGCGAAGACTTCCATTTAAAGGCACAGTGTCATGGATCTGGAGAGTTTGTGGTTATGTTTCAAAAGAATGCGCTCATCTGCATTTTAGATGTTTTGTTAATGGAATTTTAGCTAAATAACGTAAATAAACGACATTTTTACAGAAATTCAGTTGCATAGACAGATGATTATTAAAGCGTGTCAATCTTGGATTTAATTGACCTGTACCTAAATGATTATTATCAAGTCCCTTTGGATAAAAGACAGCAGCTTTTCACTCTTGAATATATCCCCCTCCATAGATTCGCAGAAGGTTGTAGGCATGAACACTCTTAACGAGGTGTGATCCTGGCTTGGCTTTCCATAAAACATCAGAAATGAAGAAATGATTCGTTTCATAAATTCCAGAAATATAATTATGAAGTAAAGGGGTGGGTAAGAAAGAAAGAAATAACAAAAACATAGTGGATGCCGCTCTCGATGATTAAAACGATCGTAAAAACTATTGAAAAATCTACTCAAAGGCAATTTCAAAACCCTAATATAATAATAATAATAATAATAATAATAATCTTTTAATATAGACCTATATCTAATATAAATCATGTTGGGATTACGTAATACCTCACTGCAATGTTCATGTTTTTCAATTTCGATTTTTCGAAAATCTTTTCGATCGTGTTTTATTGATGTTTTCTTTAAATTAAAAAGGCCCTTTCAGATATGACGTGGCATATCCGCGACGTTTACATTTTTTGTTAACACGTCAAGAAAGAACCGATGTGGCCTTTTTTTCGGCGGTTAACCGGGCCATTTGTGAAGAGGCCTTTACTGCGTAATGCACCTTTATTGGGCTAGAAATATCCTTTTAGCTTTGGCTCAAGTACCCAGTTTTTTGTGAGACCAAAGAAAGGCAAGTCCTTGGTGTGACATGTATCGTTTATGTAGCACGGAAGGGGCTCTTTAAATGGCTAAGTTAATAACATGATGTCTTAATCATGGAGCCGCACTTCACAACAGTCTCAAGCAGACATCTTAATCAGGTTTGACTCAAACTACTTCTGACAGACAGGGACATGGTGTAAATGCGACGAGCTACGCCAAGTTCTAGTTCGAGCGATGACGAGGGAGGGGTGAAGGGGGTGGGGTATATTCCACACAGCCAATGTGAATACGGTGGAGGTTCATCTTTGGAGAGGAGCGACTTCCTAACTTTGATTTCCGTTTGATTCTTGTTTTTATAACATTTTGCTTTTTTGGGGGGGGGGGGCGGAGTTTACAAACTTGGAACAAGATGGGGGTCAAGTTGATAACAGATGTCTTATTTTTATGTCCAGTTTGATTTCTGTGTTGGAACACAACTTTATTAGAGTACTAATGTTGGTTCGACACCAACCCCCTCCCCCTAAAAAAATGTTTCGTCATGGTCGTAGGTGTGACAAGTTTAGTTTAGCAGACCAGACTTATATTCAGTTATTCCAAGAGTCTTCATGACATATGACGTGTACATTAATACAGAGATTATATTAAAGACTGGCCTTTACAGTGCTTGTTATTCTTAAAAATAGAGGTGGGTTGCATGTACATATCTAGAATCTTATATATCTTCGGAATTCGGACGCATTATGTGTCATGTTATTACAAGAAGAACATTTTTTTTTCCTGCTGTATATAATTTTCCTTCGTTTTTCTACACTGCATTGTAAATTGATTTATATGATATATATGTTCACAAACCGAATATTGATTTGTTACATTGCATTGTAAATTGATTTATATGATATATGTTTACAAAAAGAATATTGATTTGCTACACTGCATTGTAAATTGATTATATGATTGATATGTTTATAAGCAGATTATTGATGTACAGCAATGAAGCTTAATATATATAATACAATACATGCACAGTTAACTAAATTATTCATACCCTTACCAAATATTGTAATTCTTTAAGCATCTGAAAACTTGATTTGTCCAGATTACTGTTTCTTGAGAACGTGACATATTAAAGCTAACATCTAAAAGTACATGCATTCAACAAATCCACCTTTATTTTTTTAGACTAAAATACAATAAACATCAGATTCACATGGGGTATGAATAATTTAGTTATTATCGTAAGAAAAAAGTTTAAAAAAAAAAAAACTAAAATCTGAGCTATATTCCTATGCCTTAGCTCTTACGATAAACAGTTAACTAAATTATCCATACCCTTATCAAGTTTTGTAATTCTTCAAGCATGTTAAAAATTGATTTGATTTGTATTCAACAAAGGGCCTAATTCAACCAGTCCCCCTTTATTTCTTGAGACGAAAAACACGAAAAAACATCAAATTTACAAGGGGTACAAATATTTTAGTTGTTCTGTACATGTATATCCATCATAACTACATGACAAGCAGCACACCTGATGAAATAATCACTCATAGACATTGTATTTTCGTTTCTCCCAATTGTTATTTTATCAGTGTCTCTCTCTTCAAATTATCAAGGAATATTCAGATGAAAATTCAAGTCACTCGCGTAATCACTTGGCATGAACAATGATTCTTACACGTAGTATATCCAAAATTGTGTCACTTTTCTTTGAGATCTTTGTATTCTTAATCCTCATAGTAACTCAGGCGCTTCACATGTTAAACTATGTACACAGGCACATGGATGTATGTAACTCCATATAGTCATTCCTTCTAATATATATTTTAAAATGTCAAATTGAATTTGTAGACTTTAGTAAATGAGCATTTTGAAGTCTTATTCAATCTTGCTCCAATTTTCTGACCATTTTTTCTTTTCAACTTCTTCATAATTTTCTTCTTTTTCTTTTCTCAGTCTTTAATCATTATTTCATACATAGTTTTATATAGACCAATACATCTTCAAATAAACTTCTCACTTCAATATTGTATAAAATTTGTAAACTTTTACCATTTTTCATTTTTTTTCCTTACCTGGAGCTGTCTTTTTCTCCCATAAACTTACTTGTTTTTAAACCTTTACTGCTTTTCATCAAAAGAAACAAAAAATAAATTTAAATAATAGTCACCACACATGTGGCTCAAAAACGTACCCAATGACATTATATATCGAGAACAAAGTCCTCATTCCAAATCCATTCTATTCAAAAATATTTGTAGAGACGTGAGCTCTGAATTAGATAGATCAACTATTCATCAGTTGATTTTGTAAAGTGTAGACAATTTTTTTAAAGTGAACACTATCCACAAATCATCTCCCAGCTTACTTCCCACTCCTTGTTATACGAGTTCACATGCATGTACAGGGATGGGCGAGTGTGGGTAAGTAGATTGCCCAGTAAGAAACAAGCGCAAACTTCACACAGGCAAAGTTGTACCACATCTAGATCCAAGTACAGTGAATTCTGTTTGAGACATCTGTTCATGACATCGTTAACATTTCATTCACCAATGATAGCCTTTCTGAAGGTGCCCATTTCTAAAATCTGACGGTTGCTCTGTGTGCTGTGATAACTTTAGTTAAAAGCTTAATTGAAATGCAGTTTCACTCTCTTTCTATATATGAAAATGTGATGGAAAATGGACCTAACAGAGGAATTAACTCTGGATAAACTGAGCAGTCTTGCCCGTCTTCAAAATTAGTCTACCAACATCCCATATTCCCTAACCCCAAAATAATTCACTTACGTCGTCTAAAGTTAGTCTCAAGTCCATATTTACCACCTGAGGAGGCTAGGACCCTTTACATTCTTTTTTTTTAAAACTTCTAAATTCGAAAATAGGACAACTTACGGTATCCACAATAAATGGCTTATGCATAGCAATAGAAGCTTCATATGCAGTGTGACATCATAAACATCTTCATACAATAATAATATTTACATACAAAATACTTGATCATAAATTAGTGAAGTGAATTGCAATACAGAATTCTCAAATGTCTTATCTCTACCTTATTCTTTCTTTTGAAGATGAACAGGTGTATACAGGACATAATTATCTAACTATTAATCACGATAAAACATCCATGGACTTTCAGTTTGTGAAAAATAGTCAAGTAGAAAAAGGTGAGTAAATATATAACGTGCTTTTTCCCCATGCTTATAACAAGAGACCAACTCTTAGGTACACAATAGTGAAAGAAGAAATGAAAAACAAAAACAAAATCAAAAGAATCCTCCGTTCTCCTCCATTTTGGCAAATCCCAACACACACATCATAAGGAACATGTGAAAGTTACATTGAAGTATGAGGAATGAGACAAAGAAAAAAAAAGTACTACACTAACTTAGCCTTCAATGTATGACTGACTCTTGGTTTCAGAGATCACAAATCTAAAATGGAAGCACATTCGTTTTGAAATTATATAAAAAGGACAAAACTGAAGGAAAAAAAAAAAAAAAAAGGCAATAATTTGAAAGGCAGGGATGAGTTGAATTCATTCCAGATAATTTCATCGGTTACTTCTTTACGATTTCAAGCAGAAATAAAAGAAAATGAAACGGGTTCAACAAAAACCGTGATTCGTATTTCATGAAAAGCAGCCATGTTGCGGCTTTCCATCTGCATGATCATGATGTATACCATAAAGGGATAATGAATGAGGCAACTATCTATGAAACTTGCTCCTAGGTGAGCTCATCTACGTTCATCCGATTCCCTTGAAGTGCGTCAACGATTCGGCACCGTCAAGGAGTTGCAGATTAGAACCATCTGACAGCAGAGACAGTCGACATTCACACAGGCTTATGAATATCAACATACCACTACCTATGGCATGTACAGCTAAGGTACGGTGGATGGATAGAAAAGTCCATCGTGGGTTCCAAATCATGAAAACAATAAATTCTTTGCATTCTCGTCATAATAAATCTCATACCTATATATCATATATATCATAGTTATATCGCAAAGACAAAGATCATCTCGGACTCTTCATCTTTTCATCATTTTTTTTTTCTGAATTGGGAGAAAACGTCGATAGTTTTGATAGTTCATTATCTATCTCTTGAAGCACATAATTTGTATTCCGTGAAGAAGAAGAGCTGCTTAGCAGACACATCCACACACAGGCGGGGCATGCATCATCATTAATCCGCTTCAGCTAACCATGTGAAGAAACTTGTGACGGACTTGAGCGCCACGCCCTTGCCAGCACTCTCCTTTGGATCCTCGCTCTTCTTCCAATCGTAGAACGCATCTTCCGATGCTACATCTTCATCATAGAGGACATCAAACAGGATTCTTAGTAGGCCTGCAACAAGAGATAAGAAACATTACAACACATCAACAAATAACAATTTGACTAACTGACACATTGCAAGTATTTCAAAATTAAAGCCCCTCTAAAATGTTGGGAGCCCCAAATTTGATGGCAAAATTTCACTTAAATTGTATTATAATGCGAAAGAGGATGTAATTTAAGACACACTTCTGCAAAGATCCCTCCCCCAACAACAACAAAAATGTGTTGGAAGACAAATATTGATGAAAGAATACATAATTTGGGTTTTCTGTTGTATGCAGAACACATAATTTGTGTATTTTTACATCAATATTTGACTTCAGGCACATTTGTTTTAAAAATCCTTGCAGAAATGTGTCTTAAATGACATCCTCTTTTACATTATGATACGATTGAAGTGTAATTTTGCCATCAAATTTTTTGGACTGCAACACTTGAAGAGGGGCTTTAAAATAATCATGTTTCATGCATTGTCTGCCAGGAGAAAGGCCATTAACTTCCTTCAATAATGCAACAATATTTTGTTGAAAAAGTCCAATTTATTACAGGGATACCAAATGATTTGTATACATGTATACTTATTTCCATCTGTGTTTTGTTCTGTTACTGTAAAGAGTTTACACCCATGATCGTTATTTCATTTTGAGCCTCAAAATGTGCTACTCTGTATAAATGTCAGAAATGAATAAATAATTAGATTAATAATAATAACATAATAACAAGTACACATTTCCAATTTTTTTTCCAAGGAAAGTTCCAATTGTTGAAAAAGACTCCCATTATGATACAATGAAGTCATCAATTAATATGGCTCAAACAACCTTTCATTGAACTTCAAGGTGGACGATCACAGACCACTTTTTCATGTTCTTGTAAAGATGATCCTAACCAGAACAATAGCAGTCCCCCAAGCAACCATATTCAGTCATAACATCCAGTGTACATTTTCATGTAATGTAGTGGTATTAGTGTACTTGATCAGATAACTTGTTACGCACAAGGTCAATCAGATGGGGGATTTGTAAAATCAATACCATCTTGAAAGTAGTACCCCCTTTCCACACAGGGGTAAGTAAAATTCTTTAAAGCTGATTAGTTTAAAGAGCTTTAAACTAATCCACTTTAGAAACAGCACCATTCACACACATAAAATTTTGCGAGTCACTGCTTGTAAATGCGCAATGGCCCTACTGAGCGTTTAAAGAGCAGCGCCCGGCCTAGTTAAGGACGTATAGCCGTTCACACACAAAATATCTTGCTCTCTAGATACGGGATTCATATCTGCAGCCTGCTTTGACCGGCGTATGAATCGCGACTTTGTATAAACGACGTTCACAAAGGGAAAATTTTCTTTAAAGCTGTTTAGTTAAATCAGCTCTAGATACAATGAATTTTACCCCTGTGTGAAAAGGCTGCTAAACACGTTACACCTAACATCTGCTTTTCATACCTTGAGGGCTCTGTAGTGAATGATTGAGGGCCTGGACAGCATATAGTGCTTGAAGCTCTAGAGGGCGTTTGTTATCGATGTAGCGTTGTAATACCGGACCACGTTGCTTCAGGATTGCAGGGTCGACTCGGCAGTTCTGCTCTTCACCTGGAACGTGAACGAAGATGTGTTGAAATTTAGAAGATATTCAATGAGTGATTTCAAGTTTGGTGTTTAGGGCTGGTGTTAGTGTTTAATAGCAGCCCTAAACACCGAAATGGAAATCATCAGGCGTTAAGGCTCTGACCTCTGAATATTGTCAACTTCCGGTGGCTAGTGTTATTGACTTTGCACAATTGTCGTTTGCTGAACCTAATTTTGTAGCTGGTGTTAATATTTTACGTACAAATGTCCTATTCACTAAAACTAGCCCCTAGGGATTAAACAAATGTTGATTTCCAGTTCGGTGTTAGTGTTAAGCTATCAGAATTGATATCAGTATCAGGCTCTTAATTATCAGCAAATTATTAGCTCGATTTAAGAGCTCTTGACTGCTCTAACACCCAACTTGAAATCATGCAATGTGTCAATAGGAGGGTTTAGCAATAGGGTTTGTTGCTCTAATACTAAATGAAATGTATGAAATACAGAGATTCTATCTATGCTGTGATACCTCCCTAAATATGAAGGGAGAATAACATAGAATTATGTAAGAATCATAGAGAACTCTTTTGACATCCTGATTAAGTTCCACCGGTCATACTTTCACTTTATTGAACACATGAGCAAAAAAAAAAAACCTTTTGAAAGTTATGCCTGGTCATATCTGGGGCAGGTGAATTGGCGAATACAACAGCGATTATTTCAAAATGTACAAAGTGGGACCTCTTCATGTTTTGAAGATTTGTGGATATTCAGGGTCATTTGGGATATGTGCTAACCGTGAACTGGTCTATTTACTTCAGTTTATGGATGGCGTGCATGTATAAATAGAATTTCTAGATTATGCTAAGACATAAAGAACAGATGATGTATCACCAGTATCAAAATCAGATAACTAGTGAGTGTACAACAGGGTTTAAATCTATCTGAATACCTTGTACAAATCCATTTACTTTATTGATATGATATTATTGTAAATATGTTAGGTTGAGTTTTATTTTCAATTAAAAAACAAAAAACAAACAAACAAAACAAATCCAGAGTGACATTTGGGTGGTCTGTGCAACAAACCTGTCCATTTACAAATATGAGGGCTCATGTGTTGATGTCTTGATGACCCCTGTTTGTGGTGAGCTATGTGTACAGTAGTACAATGTTGTAAAATCAGGTTTTTACCTTCTGCTGCGTTCTGGCAGATTATAGTAACTAAGGCACGAATGAATTCAGAGTGCTGCTTCTGTGTGTCTGTCACATTATGCTGAAAGAGAGAAAAAGAAAAAGATTTATAAGAATCATCTGGATTTAGAAAACGCCTAATACAAAGTGCCATCTCTAAGCGCTTTGCAGATACAATCACCCCAGTCATCGGATTCATTTGAGTACAAGGTACACTATCTCCACTCCCAGGGGAGTATTCCGACTATATGGTCACAGCGAGGGCATATGGCAATCAACAACACAAAGGCTTTTTCATCCTACCAGGTATCGATTTCTCTCCTGGGTATGGAGGGGTAAAAGTAGATAAATGCCTTGCCAAAGGATATCAGTGCATTGTTGGGGATTAACCCCACGACCCCAAAGATTACTTTATAGTGACCTTGAACAATGACATACACAAATACACACAAATACAAAAAGAAACAAAGACTTTTAAAATCCATGTCACACAGTGGAGAGTCCAAGGTTTGTCCGACATGCTACCAAGTATTATTGAATTGGGAACATAAATTGACATCAAAATGTAATTTTATTTGATATTGTGTCAGATTCAAGCTCTAGTATGGCTATCAGCTTGACACTGTCATCAGATTTTGACAAAATAGCTTGGTTTTGCCTAAATACAGATTCTCTCTCCATACCGTTTTTCTTTCTTCATAAAGCTGTACGTAAAGTTACGCATTACTTTACGAATGACTTGAATATGAAGAGCTAAATAGGATCCTCAAATCTGAATTGCATAAGCTAAAGCTGAAATATGCAGATGTAGATTAACCTTATCATTATTGACAAACATTCTAATGCAGTGGGTATTTTTGGCTACAATTTAATCGAGATTATGGGAAATACAGTCACACTTTGTTAAAATGTCAGGAAAAACTTTAGGCATCCCAATTGGCTCTTCATATACAAATCATTTGTAAAGTCATTCATAACTTTCCCACAGCTCTATGAAACACCCCCCTGGATTCTATTTGCAACTTGCATACATTCCTTGCAAAACTGATCATTATTCATTTGGGCACTTTGCTCCTCTAGAGCGAGTAATATTTGAGGTGATGAAGATGGTGAACTCCCTTGGATAGTACGTTAAATGGAGGCCCAGTGTAGAGGAGACCAACCACTTTTGCATGTTAAGAATAATAATAATATTTAATTTTTATATATATTTAATTTTATAAGAACCCACTGCACTATTCGCATAAGAGTAGGGGGAAACCCTGGTGTAGTGGTCCACCTGCACACCCCAGTTTACCAGTATACCTGGATGGACCTTGTGGAAGATTAGCCCTGTGCTGAACAACTTTTCCAATAAAGTCTACTGCTACTGCTACTACTACAACTCACCTCGATCCAGTCAAAGATCTTGTTGTTGTCTGGTCTCTCTTTACCGCTAAGTAGATTAGTGAGCCCTGTGTTGAAGACTTGTAGCCAGTCACCCTGCTGTGGGCTGCTTACACTGTTAAGGCCGTTATCAGTGGCACTTGCACCTTCTAACGTGAAGTCTACACCCTACAATACGATCAAGATGAAAGATTAAAAACGATCTTTTAGAACTCAAATTGACACCATATTTTAAAAAAAATTATACTAAAAGTGAATTTGAATAGTTATGTGATCGTTGCAAGTTTTGCCAACGTTGAATATAAAAACAAAAGATTAAAAACCAGAAAAAACCATATAAACTGAAATTGCCAACATGGATATCTACACATGGGACAACATTGTACATAGACTTCTGTGGCCCAATAGTAACAGTAAAACAACATCTCATAGAATGCCTCATTTATATGCGGTATTGCCTAGTTATTAAGAATTTGCTTTAAAAAATATTAGCTTCTTAACTGTTTAATATACAGATTTTTCCGTAATCAGTTAAATGAAATAATATTGATTGACTTACCTTCTTTTGCACAAATTCCTGAACATTTTCACCTTCAGATAGGAAGTCTTCCCACTTCAGACTGGCTTGTTGCCATATATGACACACCTTACTAGCACCCTGCATATAGAACATACGATACATGAATCATAATTACATGTTAAATGTTGAAAAGACAGGACATGGTAGACAATCTAGGGGAAAGATCAACGATAGCAATGCAACTTTGAAGGATTCTAAGCATATTTCATCATTTCAAATCAAGCACTCTCTCATCCAGGATCATTTGATAGATACAAATAACTCTGCTGTTCTGCATGGAACAAGCACTGAACATTTTGAACAAAGATGTTAATTCAAATCAAGATCATTTCCACCATAGCGGTCTCTAACTTATTGTCGATACTTCATACATGCCCACCATAAGATCCATTTACACAATCATGAGAAATAGTTGTCTTTATTATTACAATCATCATCGCCCACTTCCAATTCTTACTATTCTTCTTCAAGCTGTCCATGGATCATGAACACCAAACACATACCTGCCAACATTTGAAAATAAGAATAAGGAATTTTTAGCACGGTATGTCTTTGAAAATAAGAAATCGCACTTGCAGCGGCAGTGTAACTGGCAATACGCGGCAAATCTGTTCCAAAAAGCAAATACAAATTCGCTGCACGATCATGCAGCCATTCAATGAACCCAATACGTGAACTCTCAAATCGCGGCACATGATAAAACAAGCTTAATTTGGTTTTAGCACCCAAAAAAAAGTAAAGAAATTTGAAAATCCAGAATATTCCGCATTTACAGGTCCTCAAAATCCAGAAAAACAGAATATTCCGGATTATTTGTAAGGGTTGGCAGTTATGCAAACATCTCCTCAATCAAAACCATTGCTATCATCCACTTAACATTCTTCTCAAGCAGCACCCCCCTCCCCCTCAAAATCTTGACCATGACGACCCAGCCCAAACCTCCCTGAATCATCAACACTTACAATTTTCCTTGAAGCAGTCTTGAGGACCTCTGCCAGAAGTACTCCATCCTTCTCCTGCTCTCGTAGAGGCTTGACTGCGGTGGCTTGAAGCTGTAGGTACTCAGCCCCTAACACCATAGCACCCATCAGTTCTCCAAGGTACTCGTAGATCTTGGGGATGTCTATTGCCATGTCATCTGCAAACTCTATCATATCCTTGATTCTGGATGGAATTGAATGGTGAGAGCACATAAAGGACAGCTGAGCATAATCGGTTTTTAATGCCATTTACCAGTCTAGGTGAACATTAAAGTTGCTCATGCGTGGGTATATAGAGGGCAGCACATGGACGTACGTACAGGAGCGTATTACCCGTTGGCTCAGTGTTATGTAGTGATCACCAAGTTGCCCACTTCGCGAACGACTATATACCCACCCATGGACATCTTTAAGTGACAGACCACTTAATTATACCATGATTATATTCAAAATGTATAAAATTAACACCATTTAACCAATATTTTGGTAGATATTAAAAATAAAATATTTAAAAGAGATCTGTGTTGTGCTGCTTGTGCAGTCTTAGACTCGCTCTCTAGAACCTTCTCTCAGGAATTTCATCGTAGTTGCAATCATTTATAAGAAATTTAACAAAAACAACAATCTTCTCAATCTTCTATAATTCAAGCTGTTAGAAACCCAAGCAAACAAAAGAACAAACAATGTATACAACTCAAATTCAGTAGGCCTGAAACAAATCTGTAGAGTCATCATAAAGTCAATGTTCTAGATTTAATCTTGGAAAAGGGGGTTGATGAAGAGATAGAGGCAAGACAGAATGAGAGTGTTGTATAGAGGATAGAGAGACGAGGATACTTACCCTGTTAAATATTGCTCTTTTGTAAGGATGTTACTGTTTAATAGCGAGTGGAAGAGAACACCAACGGCTTCCCTCATGTCTTGCTTCTTCTCTATGACATGGTCTACTGTAGCTTGCACAAAGAGATGTCTCTGTTTGCTTGGCAACTCTGATACACACCTTGTGGCTTCCTGTAAGGCAAAGAAAGATAGACGTGGCTCAAATACATGGTAGGTGATATATTTGTTTTGTGCACATTTATGTAGTCTTCATTGTTATCTTCTGCCAGTGGAGGCCAAATTTCATTGTTTTTTAACGTGGACAATAAAATCTGAATCTGAATGTAATATTTGCCATGGGCGATTGGGGGAAACCATTAAAAGACTTTAAAATGTTTGTAAACTTAGCCTCCAGTTTTGAATATCTATATGATATTGGATGGCCTTGTGTGTGATACAAGAATATATTGCTCGAGCTATGACAATATTGGACGAGTCAAAGACGAGTCTCATATTGTCTTAGCTAGAACAATATATTCTTGTATTACACAAAAACAAAGCCATATAATAGTAGACTCTGTCATGTGGAGGAGAGCCTAGCTCATGTATCAAATCTTCGACCTGAATAGAGAACTGAGAATCCCTATTCAGTCTAATGAAGAGATTTTTGATCTGCCTCTGTTAGATTGTCAGATGAAGAACAATAATCGGCTTCTCTGAATTCAAACAAAGAGGCTTTTTTTTATCGATAGTTGAAGTTCCTGGATGACTGAGCAATACGAAAACAATATTGGTCAGTCATCCGGTACTGCACTAAAGATATTGAATACACTGATTTATTGTACCACTTGGAAGCCTTATATAGATAATAATGGATCATAACCGATAAGAGACTCAAAAATAAATAGATTTCAATCAATCACACATCTTGACTTGATAAGGTTATTGCCCTGTGAGAGTTTCAAGTCCACATGTAATGAGGAATACATCTGAAAGTTTCTTTCAACACATTTACTGCTTAATCGTTAGGATCTTTGCAAAGCGGGTCTGCCCTACTTGTATCTACTTGCGCCCTCTATATTGCCAACAATGCCTAATCCGTACCCGTTGGTCCTCCATGATCCTTTTTTTCTTATGTTAATTGAGCTGATTTGATGGGATACATGTAACCACCTGTTGGTGACCACGCAGGGAGGTCTAATCCCCCCTGGCCAATCTAGTGCAGACGGGCTTAAAGCATATTTTCCCGGCATTATTTGATATACTTACAGTAAAATCTTTGAGGTTGAGGAACTCGGCTACGGTAGCCTTTGAGGTTTGCTTGACCTTGTCATCAGTCATGGTGGGTTCTTTCTTCTTCTCCGGTCTGGGAGCAATCTCTTTGGATCCTACAATCAATACATGAGAAAGGTAGATTAGACATGTCACTATATCAGGATATACTAGCATCCGAAGTATCAGGTCGACTCTATGACGCATGGTCCAGCACAATAAACCAGTTTGTAAATTAGCTTCGGAAGGCATGACCCCAAAATATCCACAGATCTATTACACGATGTATACGTCCCACTTGTGCATTTTAGAATAATCACTGTCGAAGTGATAGAGGTGCTTCACCAATTGATCTTTCTATCTATCTATTCTAGAAGAAAGTATTGAGTTCTGCTTGGAGTTCAAGAAAATACAAAAAAGCATAAGAAATAATGATCCTCCATACAAGAAGAAATAATTATCCTCCATACAAGAAGAAATAATTATCCTCCATACAAGAAGAAATAATTATCCTCCATACAAGAAAATATTATTTACAAAATGTTGCCCTTGTACAGTCAAACCTGCTTTAGTGACCACCTGTCTACAAAGACCACCCGTCTACAACAAGCACATTTTTTGTCTTCCTTGAAAATGGTTTCTCATTGAAACATGTACTAAAGGAACCTGTCTACAAAGACCACTTTTTGTGTTTCCCTTGGGCGGTCGCTGTGGACAGGTTTGACTGTATCTATCATATTCATGTTAGCAAAGAAGAGATGTGTACTGACCTCTTGGTTGCTCTGTTCTTGCAGGCCTGCTGATTCTTTGAACCTCTGCAATGGCTGCTTCCTTTTCCCTCTCTCTGTCCCTCTCTCTCGATGGCCTCTTACCGTCTCTCGAGTCTCTGGAACCAAAACCACCCCCTCCTCGACTGTCTCGACTGTAATGAAAGAGACAAGAGATCATCATTGGTTAGTTAGTATGGAGAGGTGAGTAGAGCGAGTACAGATAAGTTGAAGTGTCAAAGTCAAGTGGTCTAATCACTTGACAGCAAATGCAAAGGTTGTGAGTTTGATCCCGGTATGAAAACTATGTCCTTGAGCAAGGCATTTTATCTGCTTTACTCCTCTTCACCCAGGTGTTAAATGGGTACCTGGTAAGATGTGATCAGGGAGATGCAAATTTAAAATTCTCTTGAGACCCGCATGACGAATTTGAATGAGGAAGATTGCTAAACTCAACATGGTCGATTCTTCAATACATGAATAACTTTTCAAACACGGCATTTACTGTCAAGTTCAGCAATATCAGCACCATGTCTATCTGGATTGATTTCATTACCTGACTGGCCTCTTGGCATCCTCGCTCAACATAGAGAACCTATTGGCTTGGGTTGGTGCGGAGTCTTCTTGTGACGATGAAGCTGAGTCTGATGACTTGTTCTTGGTGCTGGTACCAATGCTACCTCTTCCCCACGAGCTGAAACCACGCCCACCTGGACCCAACTGAATGTTGTCATCAGCTGTAGTCATCTACGACAAACAAGGACATCACGACAAAGTGGAAAAGGAATGAATGTTAATACCTCTTCTTCAAGTGATTGGCATAGCTTCAAAGAACTATCCCTCGATTTGATTTACTTTCATTAATTAAAGCCCATCTGCACTAGTTTGACTTAAAGCCGTCAGTTCTCTGGTTGCTTACTTACAAGCATACACATGCTTTCATAGCAGTCAGGTAAAACAAGCAATTGATCACACAATGTGTAGCACAAGAGAACTAAATAATTTTTTAAAGTGTGTCTTTAGGAGAGAAATCTTAATCATCCCGTAAGAGTTTGATACAATCTGACACGGACAACCGATTCTATACTGATAAACCATGGATATTCAGAGATGCCAACCTCTTGACACAAAAAAACAGACCGAGTATCCTAAAAAATCTGATTTTCACGAAAACTTGACAATACCACTGGCCCGTCGGCCAGTACAATTTTAGAAAAAAAATGTTTGCTCTTTCATTAAAATTTAATGAGAAAATTGGGAAGCACAGTTTTTGTTGGGGTTGCAGGGGTTTACTTGTACATGTTTCTATGCGATTTCGCGTTTTTTGTTTTGTTTTTGGAAGAAAAAAAGATGAAAATCGTATTTTAAGATTTTAAGATCGTATTTCACTCTTATTATCATACTAAATACGATTTAATCGTAGTGGTTGGCATCTCTGAATTTGCTTCCCATACAGTAAAAAAAATACACGGGGGCTCGGGGCGAATTAGCCCCCGAAATGCCAAAAAGAGCCCCCCAAAATGTGCATAAGAGTTTAATGCAAAACAAATTAAAGAGTGTTATTTTCATGCAAGTAAGCTTGAAAAGTAGCCCCCGAAATGTTTAAAGTATTTTTGTCCCTGTTCCCATAACAACTACTCACCCTCGTTAGTTTGAGCTTGTTAGGATCGTAAGCTGTTCTCGTCTTGGTGGTGGTTCCTACTGTATTCCAGCCGTCATCAGCCTGAGGTGTGACTGTACGTGGAGGTGGAGCCTGCTCCCTACTCCTGTTAGGACCGTTGTAGTTCTTAGACTCTTGCGCTTTCTTCGCCTCATCGACATGCCATTCTCTGTGGATGGCATCGATGGTGGTGGGTTTGCTCTCCTGCCTCCTTGGGACCCAGTTGTTCTGTAGAAAACATTGAAATCACATTATTTCATTTGGAATAACTGCTTAACCCTATGTTAACTGGGGGGGGGGGGGGTCAATTTGACCCCCCCCTGTAGAAATTTCGCGACTACTCCGAAACCGCGGCAGATATAAAATTTTCCTTACGCATCTTTTAAAACAATTTTTTCGAAAATCGGACCTACGGTTACAAGGTCACGTGACCATTTGTCTTTGCATGTCAGCCCGAAAATCGCTCATTTTCATGATTTGTGTACAAAACATATGTAAAAGTCATTTTTCCTAAAAATAGATAAAACATTGGTTATTGAGTCTTGTTTAAAGTTTAGATGTTTGTTTTGGGGTCAAAATAGTTTAATTGTAGTTATAAATGAAATAAAACAACAAAAACAATAAAATACATAAGTTAAAAAAACAATGAAATACATAAGAAATTATCAAAACAAGAGATAACATAAGGAATAACCTGGTTCTTCCAATTTTTTTGTGTTGTATTATTATTCCAAATGGTCTAATAAATATATGTAGTGAAAAAGAATACTTAAATATGAATAATCTATGATTTATGGGCAAAAATGTGAATTTTATGACCTTATCTGCATAAATTAGCATAAATATGCAAATGAGTGAATTTTTCAAAAATTTGAAATTACCATAGTATTCTTTACACTTCACTTAACATGCATGCAAATTTTCGCGGCGATCGGCGGTGAAACGGCCGAGATCTTAGGGGGGGTCAAATTGACCCCCCCCCCCCCCCCCCCAGTAAAAACCTGGTCTGAAATAGCCCAGTTAAGATAGGGTTAAAGCCCCACTGCACTGCTTGTAGCTACTTGCTCCCTCTATATAGAAAACCATGCCTTGCGGTGCCCGTTGGTCTCCCATGATCCTCTTTTTCTTATGTTAATTGAGAGCTGAGTTGATGAGATGGCCACCCGTCATTGACCATGCTGGGTGGTCTAATCCCTCCTGGCAAAACTAGTACAGACAGGCTTTACTACACTTGGTAGTCAACTGTCTTGTTACAAATAGTGCAAGATATAGTCTGTTCAAAGGACCTCTCGTTGGATTTTTAAAGTAAAATTTGATATTTCCTTGTGGTGATATCTGTTTCATTGTGTTTAACCAGACCTCTTGAAGATAAAAAAGAACTCTTTCAGAATGTACGACAACTTCCAGAGCCATATTGCTCTCCACTCCCATGTATGTTTTGAATTGAATGCATACAAATGCTTACAAATTCCTTGAAATGCTAGAGCGCCGTATGGCAGCCGTGCTAAAGCCAGGGTAATAATTGGGACAGACACGAGCGTTATACAAGAACCCACTATCATTATTATTACATAAGAATATCAACATATGTTGTTTTACCAATGTGAATGATATCAAACATTCTGGTAAAAATCATTTTAAGGAGATCCCCTCCATAATCATCAGTGATCACAACTTTCTCATTCCTATCATTCTTCCCAGCTTAGGTATTTGTTTCATTGCTTCCACTCTGGCAAATTGTTGTAACAGCATGACAGACATGATTAGAGTTAATGGTGCAAGGTATTAACCTGCACTTGCTACTCTCCACCCAGGTGTTAAATGGGTACCCGGTAGGATGCGACCGTCATTGTTGGTCAAACAGTTTTTGAGCGCCATGTAAGACCTGGCTGGAATGCTCCCCAGGGAGTGGAGATTGTGTGCGGGCAAACACTGAATCCAATGACATTGTATTAAACGCTATATAAAAGCGGAATATTATATTACTCACCCTCCTGAGATCCACCAGATCACACATTAGAAATCGTATCCTAGGCTGGTTGTTCTGAGAAGCAATGATCTTGTCAATCTTGCTGAAGTACTGGTCAATCCGATTCTGAAAGGTAGATGGAGAAAAAATGACAGACAGACATGGATGAGACACTACTGGTAGCATACTTTAAATATCAATATTGATGAGTGCATTGTGAGCATAAATGAGGGAAAAAACAAACAAATTCTTGTTCCGATCTTCAAATTGATTTACAATGTTGTATTCTTTGTAATGTAATTAGATTCACTATTTAAGTGGCGATGGTGAGCCTATCAAGAGAGAACGGATGTTTAAAGCCATATATATAGTAGTCAGTGTCCGCGCGTATTGCATCAGAATTCGCTGTCACCAGATTTGGTTGAATTATCAATTAATGTGCAAGTGTGTGGTCAGGTCTCTCAAGCAGCGAACCCCTGGTCATACCAGAAAATCTGGCCTTCATATCTCAAGCGGGAGAGAAATTTGATGTTATGATGACTGATGAGACTTCTGTATGGCGGTAGGCTAGGGCACAGTGCATTACATAAGACCTGTCTGTCTAAAAAAAAAAAAAAAAAACCCACTACTAGGAGCCTTTGATGTATGAAAAATAAAGTTGACACCCCCTCCCTTATACAGTCAAATCTGTCTATAGCAACCACCCAAGGGAAACACAAAAAGTGGTCTTTGAAGACAGGTTCCCTTAGTACATGTTTCAATGAGATACCATTTTGAAGGGAAACCAAAAATGTTGTCTTTGTAGACAGGTGGTCACTAAAGCAGGTTTGACTGTATAGTCAATGTCCCTAAATTCTCTTTTGCATTCTGATTCCATCACTTACCTTGGCCTGTTCATGGTCGACTTAATTTTTTTACACTTGTATTATCTTTTATATACATATATGTTTTTTATTGAATGGAATGAATAAATCTTGAATCTTGAATAAATCTTGAATCTTGAATAAATCTTGAATCTTTTAATTCCATCACTTACCTTGGCCTTTTCATGGTCCACGTTCTTGCCAATGGTGGCCATGAGATTACAGAGACATTCCAGGGAGTCATCGTCTCTGGCCTTTAGTAGCTTCATGACACAGCTGTGCATGATGTTCTCTGTCAGGATGTTGAGCTTGTAGAGCTCACCGATGAACCGAATGTTACCCATCGTTCTCCTCTTGGCCTTGGAGAGCTTCTCTTGAAGGAGTTCGTTCTGGAGGTCTCTCTCATTGGCCTGTAAAAAGGAAAAGACAAGTCCAAGAGAGAGAGGTTGACAGGAGATACTATCATAAACAGTATTGGATGTCAAATGGCTGAATCAATCAATTTAAAGGAAATGTAGCCTGGCAAATACTGGTTAACGCCATCTACGTCTATTTTTGGACAACTGCACGTAAAGGAACGGACTTGATTAACGGTTGTCAGCGTTCGAGAAACAGACCAAAGTTCTCCTCACGCTTCTTTCGCGTATGTTGCACGCACGAGAATGCTGCGGTCGCATCATCCATAGTGGTATTATACCTGATTGGTCCAGAGTCGGCCCTTGGGAAAGACACGTAGTCTCGTCAGGCTACACTCCCTTTAACTTAGTTCAAATATGCAACAATGAGAGTTACCCTTTACTGCTACACTTCAATTCAATTACAGGGCAATCCAATCCAAAATTTAGTAAAAACATAACAAAATACAGATTTGTATGGGTAAATAATGATTTTGATATGTTAAGTTGCCAAGATAGAGTTTAAACTGCTCTATTTCCACTCCAAGTTCATGAGGTGAAGTGAAAAAAAAACACAACATAAACTTGTTACCAACGAATGGACAATGGTCACTGAAATCATGAAATCTGGTTGATCATTGAGCAAAATTTTACGAAGCAGGATACAAAACTTACAGGGAGCTGAGAGATTTCTTTTCTCCTCGTTGCCTCCTCGATCTCCGTCTGTTTCTCCTTCTCAAACTCCTGCTGGCAGCTGTGGAGAAGGATCGGACGGAACTGCACCATCGTGCCCGGGTTGGTTACCGATTGCACCTTGAGTTGACCTAATTTCTGGCACATGTGGGCGTAGGCTGTGCTGAAGCTGGGCTCACCAATTGCCTATGGAAAGAAAAAGAAATAACATTCATATCTGTTAAAGGGGGTGTAGCATGGCAAATACTGGTTAACGCCATCAGCGACTTCTTTTGGACAACTGCACGTAAATGAATGGACTTGATTAACAGTCAGTGCGCACTAGCGTTCGCGAAACAGACCAAAGTTTTCAGCACACTTCGATTTCGTGTATGTTGCTTGCACATGAATACTGCGGTTGCATCGTCCGTAGGGGTATTATACCCGATTGGCCCCTGAGTCAGGCCACGGGAGAGACACGTAGTCTCCTCATGCTACACCCCCTTTAATTGTGGAGGCTCTACATAAACAAGTCAACGCAAAGCGTAGCATCCCCTCGCCGGGTACAAATGGCCGATATACGTCAGAACAAGTTACCTCCATTAGACTATATTATTATATTATGAGGCAAGGAAGTTAATAATACCTGGGAGTTGGGTGTACAGAAACTTTACTTTATGGAATGACCCATGAGAAGATCTAAAAATAACTTAACAAGGATTTAAAAAAAGAATGTGAATAAAATCAGGGATTTACAGAAGAAGATTTAAGCATATATATCAGGTGACGAAATTAAACACCAGTGAAAAATGGAAACGGAATATGAAATTATTATTAAAGTTCCAAATGGCATGAATTAAATCTTAAAGAACACTAAACTATGACAATGTAGAATAATGTGTAAAATTCTTATTGAACTTGGATGGGTTAGTGATATATTTGCAACATAGTAGCTGCGTTATATAAACGGACATATTATTATAATGTTGAATACCTACCTTTTCAAAAACTAGATTAATGACTCCTGTCAGCCTGTCCTCAGTGTCAATGGGAAGTTGCAGTGCTTTGTCCGTCAGTTTGTTAAACATCTGAGGAGTCAGCTTATTAAGAATACTTGTGAAGTTGCGGAACAGCTCCTGGATTTGGGGTGTAGAAGATGGGGAAGGTTCAGAAAAGCAGAACCATTTTACATCATTTGAAATAATCAAATCAACAAACACAAACACAAACAAAAATAACCAATTTCTTTTCTGTATGTGCCTACAATTTTTATTCACATTTTTGAAATATGAATTAACCTTAAACATTCAGCAGACATACCCAAATATTCGGCAGATATTTCCTAAAATTCGGTAAACATAATCTGTGAATCATTATTTGTTGTATTCCTCTTCTTGTTTTTTTGCACCCTGATTGAAGCATCGAGTTATCAAACAGCTATACGACACATTGGAGTTTCAGACAACTTTCCTATTTGTTCCAACGCACAAAATGACAAAAAAGTGAAGTCTTCAAAACATTTTGACTCGGGAGGGTCTATTCTCGTTAGAGGACCTATAATTTCCTATCCATACTATATTTTACGTAGCGCCCCGATTAAGGGTGAATACATTCTCGAGATAAAAACAGAATTTAATGATATTTTAGTACATGACAAACACGAGTCATCCGCCACTACATCACCATCCACTGACTAAACTACATATTTAAGATTTGCATAGACACTATGAATATGACGGACAAAGAAAGCGGACAAAATATACAGTTCCTTGAGTAGACAAAGGAACATCCCTTCACTGCTATTATGTAAAAAGGTGAATATGCACGTTACACCTGTTCTACACATTTTTACATAATAGCAGTGAAGGGATGTTCCTTTGTCTACCTGAGGAACTGTATATTTTGTCCGCTTTCTTTGTCAGTCATATTCATAGTGAGACTTAGTGAGCTCATATTTCAAACATTCATAACTCTTTTATTATTGGTCCGATATAATTCAAAATTTTGCCCCTCTGTTCATATAATTTGTTCTGCTTTCATATACTTGAATTTATAACAAGGATTGGAATGCTCTTGAAAAAGAAGTAACACATGGTCTACTGGAACAGAAAGGATCCTGTATTAAGCCTATGGGGGTGAAAGAATTCAGTCATCATCGGAATAACAATGGGCTGCTGTCGACTCACCTGTGTTTTGGCTTCGTCGTCATCCTTAGTCTCTTCTGGTGACCGCTTGTAGCCAGCTTTCCAAGCCTTGTCTGATGTGGCTAGCTTGGAATCATTTGTATCTCTGGCTCTGGAGATGACCTTGAGGGGCTCTCGCGATGATCGCCTGCCCGGATTGGTTTGGTAGTTGGGTTGCTTGCCCTAGGGTGTAAAGAGCACGAAGCATCAATCAGCATGTTTCTATCTAGAAGCCATTATCCGGTTAATGGCTGGTAAGGGATACATTTTGCCAAATAGAAACTGGCCGTGAGAGCTGTAATGCATTTACGGGCAAAATTATCTTTCTTTTAGAAGGATAATGCAGGGGAAGCTAACCGGATAACGTAAGTAGAAACTCACACTGTTCCGATGAGTCCACATAATGGAGAGAACGTGGAAATCGGAGTGATCCTGGATCAGCATATTTTACCCAGACACTAAAATCCCAGGTTGACCTAGCAGTCCCACAATACTTTGCCGTGAACTTATCCAAAGTTTGATGAACTTTTATTCACGGCCTTTTCACCAGCTAAATCGGAGCAGTGTATTCATCCGGATAATAAGCTTTGATATAATCTGCCCATTCCCTGGTATTATACGCTATTTTCAGGACAACAAATTAACCAGATAATTTCAGTGTAACTAATAGAAACGCGCTGAATGACATACAAAGTCGAACAGGGGCAATTTGACAACTCTGGGTGTAAGCTGCATGGAAATGTGCTGCACAAGACAGACGTGCAATGTTAAAGATGCATAGTAGTCGGCTCTCATGGGGAATTTGACACCTTTCAATTGTTTACCCTATAACAGGCGTTGTCAATCACCAGGATTAGTTTTATGACCAAATTGCCTTGTGTATATCCTCATCCATTCCTCCACAAGGTACAGTCATATCTCACTTTCCCCTCATCCGAAGACTCTCCGAAGGAGACGAAAGGGTATTTCTTGATGGACCTACGGGTTTGCTGTGTGCAGACTTGTAAACACATTAATTGTATTTCCATCAAGTCTGGTGTCAGCGAATTATGGCCTTCTGCACATGGAAACTGACGACCCACGTCTTTTAATAATTGCTCAGCTGCAGGTCCTATTCTACACGAAATTGCATTGAATTTCAAAAGGCGTTTTACTTCATACAACTTTCATTCAAATAAATAATGATCTTGCCTTTATTTTTGGATACCTGATAATCAGAAACTAGAATTTGGCATCAACTTGCTAAGGAAACCACTCTTTCTAATGTACCAGTGTAGTTATGTACAAGACACAATTCATAACGATGGTGTAAATGCTTCCTGTGAGGTAGATGGTAAAGTTTGTCATTTACCTGTACTCTCGCTGACTTCATGAAGGATGGCATAAAGTCTGTGTTCTTCTGGTTTCCACCTTGGTTTACGTTCTGACCCATTGGCTGAACAACGGCCTGGGTGAGAAATTAGGAGGCAAAATATTCATTTCACATAATTATTTGTTTTAACAGTAACAAAACACATAGTCATTTCTACATTTTGGAATCACTGGTGGTCTCAAAGTGCTTAATACCCCCCCCCCCCCCCCCCACCAAGATGTCTATTGGAAACATATTTATGTTAAAAAGTAATAATGAAATTTCAAATTGTTCCAAACAAGAAATTATGTGCAAGGACAGTGGGAGCATGTTGAAAACAATAGAAAGGATGGGTACAATAATGGATTCATATATCAAATATGAGATATAGATAGGACACTACCTGAACAGTCCATAGCAAAATCACTGGTACAATTTATAAATAATATGTACAAAGAGAGCTATGATATCAGATTTATCAATATCAATAACAGCAATACATGCAAGCTACAAACAAATCCATCTATTCATTCAAGACTTCCAAAGCTCTATTCTAAACAATGAAGTGCTTTTGAATAAAAATTACTTTTTGTTTGGTTTCCCAGATGGTACTCAATCTATCTTTAATTTTGTCCTTTTATATGCAAAACACTATGGCCCAAATTCACAAAGGAGGTTTGTCGACAAACCTTGGTTTTCGTACGTCATATGACGAGCTTTACGCGTTTTTTACAAACCTGGTTTGTAAAGAACAAAAGGAGGTTTGGCGAAACAAAAGGAGGTTTGAGCTCAAACCTTGCTTTGTGAATTCGGGCCAGTATATTCTCTGCGAAATACAAAAGGGAACAGCTATCTTTGAATTCTTTTAAGAAGATGCTTAAACGATGAAGTTGAGCGGGTTCTTTCTATCAAACGCAATGAATTTGTTGTATTACTTGATAAATGGAGACATGTGCAACTGTTGTGACAATGTTTGTTTTACCGATATGTCACAACATGTACTTCGTTCAAATGTATTGTTTTGTTCTTGCTCAAGAATGAGTGAATACAATTTTCTTTGGAAAAAAAATTAATCCAAAGATACTTTTATTAATCACAGACCAAAGATGATTGTATCTCAGGCTTGGTATTTAAAAAGAGTTGAGAGTATCCCCCTGTCATGTATACAGACAGAGGATGATGGAGTGACTCACTCTGTCCAGAACAATGTCAGGAATGTTTGGAAGCCCATCTGGTTTATCCGTGCATCCCTTCTGGAACTGCAGGAGAAAGTCACGGTCGTATTGTTTCTTGCCCTCTGGATTGACAGGGCTCCACTGGTCTGTAGGAACAAACGACATTGAAAAATGACATCAACGCTACTTACTCACTGCCTTTGTCTACGTTCAGTTAATTGAACATTAGCTTTGACAGCAATGCAATAACTACAGGGGGGCGTTTCACAAAGACTAAGATCGACATTAATGCCAATGTTTGCTCTCACCATTATAATCTTTAGGTAATATGTTTCCCTTCAATAAAGAATTATCAACAAATAAACATTCTGTAGATTTGTGAGCAAGATATGTACGTTCCTTGAGAGACAAACGCCAGTAAATGGTGAGTCCAACTTAAAGTTGATCTTAGTCTATGTGAAACACCCCTAGGTGTGTAATCAGTCTAAAATATGTAATATAATAGATATGAGAATAGCCCATGCTACCAAATACTAGTTGTACACCACATGCTCCGGGCAATGATTGCTTCATGGCCAATGCCCTTCTCCAACAGAAATCTTGATTTCAACCCTGGACAAAAGATTACACCTAACCCTAACCTTCTAAAACCCAATTGCAACCTTCCCCCTAAACTGCTGATGGATTACCTGGGGAATGTTTCACAAAGACTTAGATCGATCTTAAGTTGGACTTAATCTATGGCAGGCTGTTCATGCCACTGGTTGCTCTTACTCACCATTGGTCTGTCAATTATGATCTTTAGCAAGTGAATGAGAGAAAATCTAGTGGCATAAACAGCTGCCATCGGTCTTGGTCTTTGTGAAACACTCCCCTGGAGTAACTGTTACCTATCAAATTTGTGTGGCATGACTTGTTGGCAAAACGGATTAACACCACACATAATCACCTAAATGCCCATTCAGCTTGAGGCAGCAAATTGTTTAAAAGACCTACTGCAATTAAATGATGTTTCAATGATCACTGAACACCAAACTGGCCATTGTTGCCATTAAATACTTCCCTATGTATATCCTTTCTCATGTTATGTCATGCTGAAGCTGTTTTTCGTTTTGAAATTTTTGGTGGCCGTTGACATCCTCAAGACTGCATGGGACTTATTACATTTTTATGAAAATTGTTTTAATATCTATCTCTTTATTTTAAAATATAAGTGTTGTAGGATTAGATTTAGGAAAATGTAAACAAGATGTCGTCTCCTTGTGATGACCTGTAGCAAGCTTAGCCGACATCCTAATGCCTCTTCCTACACCGTAAACATTTGATTCAATGTCAACAGACTTTTTAATATGACATTTGCTCTCCAAAAGAAAGAAAAGTTGAAAAATAAAAAAATTCTTTATATTGAGGTCTCAGTGACACAAAGACTTAACACCATATTTTGCCAAAATAAGTATTCAATATCAAAATGTTCAGAAAAATGTGGGCTTTCCAGGAAAAACAGACTTAACTCCACCCAACACCCCATTGAAGTCAATGGCTAGTGAAGCATAGACTAACTCCTTAAGGCACAAGTACTCAGTGCCACATAAACCACTTTTTCTCAAAATGGCCAAACTTGAGTTACGTCTTTGTGTCACTGACCCCTCGATATGTTCTTGACATTAAATTTTTCCAAAAATTTGGGATTACACTCGTCCAAAAATATATGTATTATTCTATCACTTCCATCACATTTCATAAAAATTCCTGCTAAAGAACATGCAATTCCTTCCTTTCCATGAATCAATCTCCTCAACATCGGTTTCCAAATTACCTTCCCTGTAGGCATACTTCAATT
The DNA here is from genome assembly GCA_035222895.1 of Strongylocentrotus droebachiensis. NCBI lineage: Eukaryota > Metazoa > Echinodermata > Echinoidea > Camarodonta > Strongylocentrotidae > Strongylocentrotus > Strongylocentrotus droebachiensis. The sequence continues at coordinate 173,391 of JAVYIG010000282.1, read as the reverse complement.
GCATCTTATTGTCCTTAGGATTTGGCTTTCCTTCCTTGTTTTTCGAGTTCTCAGACTCCACATTGTCTGCCTCATTCACATTCTCCCTGTCCTCCGTTGCGTCAAAGCGATCCGACTTCTCCTCCGTGCCCGGCTTGGCTGGGGCGCTGGTGGTATCCGGCACTACGGCTACCTCCGTTACTGCTACCTCGGTTTGCTTCTCGCTCACCACAGACTCTACCTCACTTTTCCTCTTGGCGTCATCACTCTGAGGTGCATCATCAGTCTTTTCCGTGGACCTCTTGTCCTCCTGGGGCTGAGTTGTTTCTTTTGGTTTCTCTGATGAACTAACGTCTTGCACCATTTCTTTCGCAGGTTCCTTCGAGACTTGAGCTTCTGGTTCGAGTTTGACATTTTCTTCTTTTCCAGGATTCTCTTGGCTTGGGGTGGGTTCCTAAAAAAAAAGAGAGAATTTTATATACTTTGTATCGGTAGACATAGAAGGCGAATCTTGGTGACTTTGTAACAAAGTTATTTCAATTACAATATTTTATAATGTGATGGATGGTTGATATGTAAATTTACTATTGTGGAAGTACCACATATTAGTTCATTTATTACACCATTATTTTTATTTAAAGGTATTACAAAGTTTTGGTATGGGGTCATGAATTTGGTTCAAATTAACATATTGGAAGCATATGCATTCCTACAATATTCAGTGATCGTTGTCGCGGTTGAAATAGAGTCTAAAGTTGTGAAATTATAAATAATAAACTCTTTATGTTGTATAGCTCCCTCTCAGGGTCAAGATATTAATATAGCTATGAAACAATATTTCTTGACTAAAATCGACCGATTAGCTATTCCCGTTTGGAAATTTTATATCACAACTACGTATTCTGAGATATTCATGGTCGCAGCTACTATTGTACGGCCATATGCGCTATTTGAAATTGATCAAGATTTACCGGGAGCACCGGTAAATTTTTATATTCAAATTTTCTCGAAAACAGAACTGTTTTAGGGGCTAATTTTTTTAGTGCTTATAATACATCCACAGGGGCATCCAAATACGTCAACATTGTAAAGATTCACTATCCACCCAATTTTCAAAATTTCCCAAAACTTTGTATTACCTTTAAGATGTTTATTCTTTTTTTCAAAATTGAAAAATATCTCAAAATGTCATTCCATAATGCTTTGAATTGACCAATCTCTCTGAAGCATACAGGTGTAACTCATTCATTGAATGTTTTGGAAACAGTCCACTAAAAATGCACTGTGAAAATATGTCTCTCCACCCTGTACACCTTTGCCTCTATCAAAGCTGTGCTTCACAAGACTTACAATGACAAGAAACAAATCACTGATATCAGCAACTGAAATCCTGGCTTCAGACTTGATAATATGTCACAGAATAATTGAGGCTGTTGTTATTCACATCACGTTACATGGAAACATTAAAGTTGCTCAAGCATAGGTATATAGAAGGCAGCACAGGGACGTACATGTAGGCTTGGGAGCGTAATACTCATTGGCTCAGTGTTATGTAGTGATCGCCGAGTTGCCTACTTCACGAACGACTATCACTATGAACATGACGGACAGAGAAAGAGGACAAAATAAACAGTTCCTCATTCTACCCTCAACAATTGCTGTGGTAGACAAAGAAAAGGTGAATATGCATGTGACACCTGTTCTACACTTTTTTACATAATAGCAGTGAAGGGATGTTCCTTTGTCTACCACAGCAATTGTTGAGGGTAGAATGAGGAACTGTATATGTTTTCCTCTTTCTTTGTCCGTCATATTCATAGTGTATATACCAATGCATAAACATACCTAACAAAAGGTCAATCTTTATAACCATTCTCACTCACCTGGACATCATCCGTCTTGTATGCATCAAATTCATCTGAGCCTTTAGTCGTCTTCTTGTCCAGTTCTTGGAACCTCTTCTTTTGACTCTTCTTCTTAATGTCTTTACCTACAACAAAAGCGTACATACAGTGATTATATTGGTTTAAAACCAAGCTCTATTGTACAAACAATATAATACACAGAATCAAAAGTGTTATCCTAACTTTTTACGCTATTAAACACAAGGAATACAGGAACTAAACTCAATGGTAAAGGCAGAGACGTGCAGAATGAAGACCGCTATTCAAACACCACTGCCCCCTCCCCTAAAGAAAAGTGTTATAATATTCATCATTGTTAGTTTGCTAACAATTCAATCCACAAAAAATTGCTTTATCATCATTACATCACAGGAATAACTTGAGAGATTCATATTTTCATAATCTGCTTTCTGTTAGATGCAAGGATGGACAGTAGAAATGAAATAAACACCATGAGATGGGATTTTTCGGAAATCTTACTTTCTTGAGGGGTAGCAGTGGCCTCCTGGCTCTCTGGCTGAGGGACTGCAGGTGCTGGCATTGCCGGTTGCACTGCTGGATTATTTGCACTTGTTTGTTTGTAACCATCGTCCACTTGTTTAAGGTTTGGTTCTGCCGTCGGTTGTACCGGTGCAGGCACTGCAACAACAGCAGGAGCATCCGGTTGTTGTGGTGGTGATACCTTCTCTGCAGCAGATGCAGTGTTTGCACTGGCAAGTTCATGTTTGGATGGTGGTGGTGCTGCTGCTTCTTGGACAGAAGCAGCTTGCACAATGACTGGGGGACCTGCTGGAGGAGTAGCAGCAGCCGGCACTGGAGCAGGATTCTGAGGGGGAGGAACAGCCGCTGCGAGAGGCATTGATTCAGTCGGCACCTGCTGCATCTGCACAGGAGCTTTGCTAGGTACAGGTGCTGGTACTGCTGCCGCTGTCTGGGGGACAGGCCTTTGGGGCTGGACCGCCTCTGCAACAGGTGTTGCTGCCACTACTGTGTTCTGTATTCCTTCTGGCACTGTTGGCTCTACTGGCCGACTTGGAAGCTGTGCCACCACCGGTGCAGCACCTGCAGGAATCTGGCCAGCTACCACAGGAACAGGCTGCTCACCAGGCCCAGCAGGCACGACTTGCACCTGTTGCCCTGGTGGCTGCATTGCTAGTTGCTGTGGTATAGGTTGTGGCATAGGTTGTGGTACTGGTGGCTGTTGTTGAGGTGGTTGCTGCTGCTGAGTCTGTGGTTGTTGAGGTGCTGGCTGTGGAGGTACTCTGTGGGGTGGTGATAGGTCAGACTCTGGGAGATCACTAGCAACCATTGCAACTTTAGATGCAAATTGGGCCTGTATCCTCTTTGCATCCTCACTTGAAGTTGACTGGAAACAGAGTGATAAAATAATCATAAATCACTCAAAAAAAGGTAGAATTCAACCCATAAGAATTAAATAAATTCAAATATCAATAAAAATTAGGCCTATGGTCTATTCCATACTACTGACATACACTGAATAACTAAATACCGTGGACTTGTACACAAGCCAGGGTGGGAAACATGGGGGCCAACGTTGAAATTTCACAGATATATGTGACATATTCATAATTCCTGCAAAGTTGTACAGAAATTGATGTTGGCTGCAAAAGGCATACACTATCTTTAACATCATTTTTTTTTAAATATGAGTTACCTTGAAAAAAGAAACCAATTCTTACCACTGGGGGAGTGACATTTGCACTTGAACGACCTGAATGAGGAGAGCTAGATCTCGACGTATCACGCAGTATTGTGTCTGTCACGTCTTGCATCGTGGTGGGGTCCTGTATGCGTATAATGGTCCTTTTACTCCTCTCTCGAGGCTCTGCTCTGGGGGTAGGAGCCTGTGTGGTTAACGGCTGCCTGGGAGTAGGTTGGGCCGCATTCAACCATACTGAGAAATAAAACAAATAATGGAGATGCAATTAAATACACCAAGGTGAAACACTTCTCAAACAAAGCATATCTAAACATTATGGTAATAAATAGTTTCATCTTATAGTTTTCAGAGTACGGAGGATTATCTCTGCAATTTGTTAAATACAGATTGAACATGATCATTCTTAAATTCTCCTCTGGTTTACAACAGTGCAGTATATAACAAAGAATAAGGTGTGACATTGTTTGGTTCTACACTTTTTTGAAGTGGGGCTGTAGCATTATGAAACTATGTGTCTTTCCCGTGGCCTAATTGAGGGCCAATCGGGTATAATACGACTACGGACAACGCGACCAGAGTAGGCCTACTTATTCACGTGCGTGCAACACAAGCGAAACCTAAGCGTGAGGAGAACTCCGGTCTGTTTTGCGAACGCTAGCGCGCGCTGACCCAGTCAATTAAGTCCATTCGTTTATGTGCAGTTGTCCAAAAAAAGACATAGATGGCGTCAACCAGTATTTCCCATGCTACAGCCCCTTTAATATAACCTAGCTTAGAAGAGTAAAGACAAAAATTTGCTTCAGCTTAGATGTCTCTTGTATAAAGAATCATGGAAGGAATTAAGTCTCTACGAAAATATCGTTTCCATGTTCATGGGAAGAGTGGGCTGGGTGATAACTGCCGAACGTCACCCCTTCTCTTCCATGACGGCTAAAAAGTTCATATTCCGTATAGTCACTTCAATAAACAGATTTTGTTAAACTTACCTTGTTGTTGTGGAGATGTGCTGTAGTATTGAGGTGCCGTCGGCTGAAATACTTGTTGTGGATATGGTTGCTGAAACGATCTGTGTGCTGCCATCTGATGCTAATGGAAAAGCATATATCAAGATTACTTTTTTTTATGTAGGATTCTAAGAGTTTCATTATCACAGAGTCCCTGATTTTTCTGATTTTCCCTAATGGAGTTTCGAAATTCCAAGATTCAAATTTAAAATGTCTTCAAAACATCTCTGAAACATCTTCTCCTCACTGACATGAAACAAATTATCATGGGCCTATGAAATTCTGTGAATTGTCAGACGAATTTAGCGAGCGCGCTTGTTTAATTAAATAGTCAGATTCTAAGACTCTTGTACTGAATGGTCCTACGTATTTTGTGCTGCGCAAAGATTAAATCAGCTTAATTTTGGCCATTACAAGAAGTGGGTTATTGATGTGGTCAAATACTCTAGAAAATAATGTCACTCAGTCACTCAATAGTGTCCAACAATGAAGTCTAGTAAGTAAACGGGTTTCCTTGCATAATTTGAATACTGGGGCACAGCTAACGTAAAAATTTCACAGATAGGACATACGTGACGTATTCATAATTCCTGCAAAGTTCAACAGAATTTGATGTGGCTGCAAAAGGGATACACTACCTTTAACCCTATGTTAACTGGGGGGGGGGGGGAGGGTCAATTTGACCCCCCCCCCCCCCCCCTGTAGAAATTTCGCGACTACTCCGAAACTGCGGCAGATATACAATTTTCCTTTCATGACTTTTTACTTTCGAGTCTTACGCATCTTTTAAAACATTTTTTTCGAAATCGGACGTATAGTTACAAAGTCACGTGACCTTTTGTCTTTGCATGTCAGCCCGAAAATCGCTCATTTTGTGATTTGTGTACAAAACGTATGGAAATGTCATTTTTCCTAAAAAGATATAAAATATTGGTTATTTGTCGTTTAAAAAGTTTAGGCGTTGTTTTGGGGTCAAAATAGTTGAATTGTAGTTATAAATGAAATAAAACAACAAAAACAATAAAATACATAAGTTTAAAAAACAATGAAATACATAAGTTTAAAAAACAATGAAATACATAAGAAATTATCGAAACGATAGATAACATAAGGAATAACCCCGCTCTTCCAATTTTTTGTGCTGTATTATTATTCCAAATGGTCTAACAAATATATGTAGTGAAAAAGAATGCTTAAAGATGAAGTTGAGTTCTGGTCATGCGATTGCATTGTGAAAGAAACGGTGTGAACCGACCAGAAAAGGTTGATCATCTAGCATATAAATATTGGTGTGTACTGCAAGGTTCTGGAATCATCAAAATGATAAGAAATTTGGCCAAGTCTTGGTAAAGTTACAAACACTTGCACAGAAAGATGTACATGGGACTACACGAACACGTGGCGTAAAAAGCCGGCCCCCCGATTTTTACGATGTTACATGCATATTTAGAATATGAAGGCATTTGAAGAGCCATGCTTTTCAGGGAACATGTCTTAACTGATGTTCTTCCACACTTGCATAATAAGAATGAGTAATGCTCACAAATTATTTTTCACCTCTTCCCAGAACTCAACCTTCTCTTTAAATATGAATATCTGATTTAGGGGCTAAAATGTGAACAAATTCAAATTACCATAGTATTTTATACACTTCACTTGACATGTATGCAAATTTTCGCAACGATCGGCAGTAAAACAGCCAAGATATTAGGGGGGGGGGGGGGTCAAATTGACCCCCCCCCCCCCCCCCCAGTAAAAACCCGGTCTGAAATAGCCCAGTTAAAATAGGGTGGAGGTCTGAAGTGAAAAGATGAAAGGGCATTGCCCTTAATGTGATATGTTATCTCCAAATATCATAGGATTTACACTAAATATGTTGGCCTGCATTCTCCTAAAATTTAAACCTGACGCTGCGTTTAAGTTGTTTGATATAACGACATCATCTTAGGTTTAACTGAATGAATAGAATACAGCCCATTGAGGTTTATAATTCAAGTTAGGAATGTATGGGGGTATGACTTACCGGTTGCATGATTTGCCCTCCGATAATATACTGAGTGCCTTGCTGCATGTACTGTCCCGACGCTGCAGCGGCGGCAGCATTGGTTTGCATAATCTGCGCTGTGCTGGCGCCTTGCTGGGTGGCCGGACCACCAGCCTGAGGGTGCTGCTGTATCCCTGGCTGCTGCATGCCTTGCATCTGAGCTTGGTTTTGGTGACGCACCGAATACACCGGCTGTGGTATTTGTTGCTGGAATGCAAGCAAGGAATTGCACAGGGTTAGACATTGGATTGGGTTACAGGTGCTCATAGTTTAAAGCCACATAGTAGTCAGTGTCCATGTGTAATGTATCATAATTCCCTGACACATGGGTCTCGGGCAGCTACATGTAACCCGTTGTCCCACCAGAAAATTAATCAGCTGGCCTTCATATTTCGAGGGTGAGGGAAGTTTGCATTACACAAGACCTGTCAGTCTAATTTTGATAATATCATAGTAATATTTGTTCACACTATTAATGACCCTGTGATCTTGTACACCTGAATTCTAATCAGTCATCGTTCCATTGCATACACACTGGAGTCAAATTTAGCTTGAAGTGCTTCAGTGCTTTTAAAATCACAGCAGTAATGACATGTTTTCTGGTAGTTTTTTAACACCGTTTACCTCATACACCCAAAATCAGATTGCATCATCCTTGCATGCTCATACATTAAAAAATACAAAAAATTATTAAATACTTGTACGAGGCCCAAGGGCTTTATTTATGTAGTTCCCCATTTCATTTCTAAATTTGTTCATGAATAATTTGGTATCTTTCGTATCAATGTAATTTTTAATCAAGAATGAAATAAAAGCGAATTCAATTCAATTCAAGTAAACATTAAATATACATAAAAATATAGATATATATTGTGAGGGCTGAATCCTGATCATTCGGTTATTTTACCTGGTATCGCGGCAGTGCCTGCCGAGGCGCCTGCTGGAAGCGCACTTGACCCATGTTCATCATGGGGGGTGCACCAGGGTTGGCCTGGTTTGGTAGAATCCCCTGCTGCTGGGGTGACGCGGCCATGGCAGGCCGGCTCGGAGCCCCTTGCTTGTTCATGTCATGGGTGAGTGTATTGACAGCCACTGGGCTGACCGAAGGGGATGGAATACGTGGGCTCTGCGACGGTACAGGGTGTCGGGGCTGTGGTGCCTGGAGACAAAGAGAGACCAAGAGAGAGATTGTTAATTGTTTATTTTTGTTAACTGTCAAATCAAAAATTATTTTATTGATTAACATGATGAATTTCCATTGTTAAATAGACAATAAATATAAGTAAGCATTATCATTTTTGTCCATGTGAACTTTAACCATTGCTTACTAGAAGCAGACAAGTCTTCAGTTAAAGGAATTTTTGTTTAAAGTGCGATTCCTAAAGTGCCTCATATGATTTTTTTCTTTGAGATAAAAGACTATCTGCCAAGTGCTCACATGATTTTATTTGTATTCACTAGGTTTGAGAGCTGAGGATACAATATCCAACAATGCAAAAATGCACATTCACACAAACAAAATCCCATTGTTTTGTCTCAGCATGAACCTGTATTCCAAGGGTTGACTATGAATGGGTCTAAAATAGGAGGCTTTGAATTGTGTCTAGAAAAACAAAAAAACATAACCACACCAAACAAAATGAGAGTTGAAAATCCACAATAATCTTATTTGTAGATAGGTGCCTACATGTACCGGTAAGTTGAATGAAACATTCAAAGATTGTCTCTTCTCGACTTCTACTCACATCACATGTGAACTTTCTTCCTTACAAATTTCTTTGAATGAAAATGGGCAGAATATGTACAGTTAATCAAGTAAGTGGATGCCTACCTGTTGTGGCATGAACCTCTGTTGTGGACGAGTCCCTATTTCGTCCGGCCTCGGTTGCTGAGGATAGCGGATCCTACTTCTGACACAATATGAATTAAGGAAATTATAGTGCAATCTTCAGCCCAAACTTGGCCTCATATTATGAATCAATAGAGATATTACTCATTGTTATTAGGTTTATTGCTAAAGCTAGCCCATTGTGTACATGTAGTCTCACTACAATGCGATAATTACACACTAGGCATGGAAGCAGAAAGCAGCAGCCCCCCCCCCCCCCACGTAACAGTAAATTCTTCAATGAATATTGAAAATAAGTCTAATCCATTGTTATATTGAACACAATAACTCTTTATTTCTGTCTCAGAAAAAATCTTTATTTCTGTCTCAGAAAAAAACACTCGGAAGCGTATTATTAGCTCACTCGCTACATAATAAATGTAATTCATGAAAGACCAACTTGTCCAGTGCACATCTTGACATCAAGATTTACCATTTAAAAATGTTATGATTGATTTGATTTAATCATTTTTACACTGCAAGACTAAGTTAGAAGGCCTTAAAAAAAAAAAAAAAATAGGCAGCACAGGCTTAAAGGGGAAGTCTACCCTGATATTAACTTGGTTTTAATAGAAGCAGATAAATTAAAGAAACAATTCAATGAAAGTTTGAGAAAAATCAAACAAATAAGTAATGAATCTTTCAAAATCATGAAAATCATGGAATCTTTGAGACAAATTGGCAATGCGCTTATCTCAATTTCTCTGAATGGTAATGGAATAGTAGACCTATGTTATATGGGGTGCATGAAAAAACGTGTTATCCATGGTATATGATCGAGATAGGCATTAAGAAAATATATCTTTTGACCAAAATGGAATTTAATGACATTGTTTGCATTCGATAAAGGATAAAATGTGAGGGGATGACATCATATTTAGAGAACGCATTGCCAATTTGACTCACAGATTTGAAGTATTTCATGAAAAGTTAACTTTCTTATGCACAGGAAAAGGGAGAGCAGGTGCCCCTTGGAAGCTCCGCTGAGACGCACTGTATTATGAATAGATAGGCATGAACAACCTCTCCAGGAATGTGTGCTTACATTAACTCCCGGCTATGTTTAGAATCCCCATGGCTAGTCTGAACATTCAGACCTGGGAGGCTGTATTACAAAACAGTGATTCATTAATTTGATAATTTATGTAATTCAGAAAAACAAAAAATGTAAAGTTTTGTTCACTTCACTAGCACTGAAAGGATCTATATTTAAATATAATTTGGAAAAATAGCAACAGAAAAAAATAAAAATAAATAAAAGGTTGTGAACAGTGATCTTATTCCTACATTGACACTTCGCAACTTAAAAAAACAAACAAACAAACAACACTTGTCAAATATCTATTATACTAAAAAACACAATGCACACTGTTCTACCTAATGCATATTTCTCAAATTGTTTGCCAATAAAAGCTGATATACCACAATAGACATTCCTCACATGGAATTGCTTGTGATTTCTCACTTGAGCACACAAAAAGCATCTTCAATTAACCATAACCAATGAAATTATGGTGTACCAATCTCATTCATACAGCACTGGGGAAAAACTTCCGCAATACAAGCATTGTGTGCATGTAAGCATACAAAAAACATGCACTCAGGGAAACTGTGCACAATAGCCATAAGAATAATGCAGAGTCACTTCCAGTGTGCATGTTCAATGACTGCACATATTTGCCTACTGACTGTAAGAGCAAACATAAACGGTGCTATTTCTAGTACGCACAGTGACAGGTACCAGTTGATACAGCCAGGATATGCATAGAATATGTGTATAGAAATATAGAGCCCATTTCAAGCTACAAGCCAGTGACCTCAAAATCACCCATGGAGGACAGAGCATTCACTCTTGAGTCTTGTATAAAAAGAAAGACCCTAGATAACTTCTTGGTCAAATGATTCTCCTATATTGCTATTTTTGAGGGGTCAATGACACTTTCATCTTTCACAAAGGATTCTGATTCATGCAAGCAAGAGACATTGTTTACTGAGCAGACACAGACACCCACAAAGCATGGACCAGTCATTTAGCAAAAGCATTACGCGTACCGTATTTGCCGGCGTAAAGGCCGCACTATTTTTGGAAGAGAAAATATCAAAAAGTCGGGGTGCGGCCTTTACGCCGAAAGAGTAAAAATCGCAAGTCAAAACAGCACGTCCATTATTTGTAGGCAACTTCATACAACAAAATATATTAACAAAATTGACTTGAAAACACATCGGACAAGATCTTTTCTGAACCACGTCAGCAGCAAATTTGAAGAAGTTATCTTTTTAATCGTTGTGCAACCAAAGAAATAAGAAGAAAACTGACCAGAAACTCGTACTTGTAAAGTTGTAAAAATGTCCTTAAGAACACCGATGATTGCGCGCTGTGCATCTCCGAAGGTGCGTTGGATTTGTTAGCAACTCCAGCCCCGTAGCTCCCCACCACAGAGTGTGTGAGTAAGGTATGATTTTGGTACCTTACTCACACACTCTGTGGTGGGGAGCTACGGGGCTGGAGTTGCTAACAAATCCAACGCACCTTCGGAGATGCACAGAGCGCAATCATCGGTGTTGTTAACTTTTCAGTAAGATAATTCTGAATTATAATTTAGACTATCTAATTAATTAAAGCGACAAACTAACCTCGGTAGATCTCTAATAACAATACAAAAGCTTGTTTATTTTCTCCATTTGACGGTACGATAGGGGCAAGACCGGATAACATTATAAAAAAAAAAAACATCCTTCCACCCTGCGATAGGTTGGCCATTCAGGTTTCTGTATGCATGCGAAGCGCCATCTAGTGTCCCATGAATGTGCTAATCTGCCTAAAAATCGATGAAGATTTGCTAAATTACGATCATTTTTTAGGTAAACTTCCTGTAAATTTATAAAATGATTGATAATTTTGGTATTAGTTTGTAGGAGAAATAGAGTTCTACGGGAAAATTACAATTATTTTCTTTGGTCCGTTTTTTTTTTTCCCCTTTTTTTTTTTCTCTACGAAATGTCAAAGTTGGGGGTGCGGCCTATGCGGGGGTGCGGCCTTTACGCCGGCAAGTACGGTAGTCAACCAAATGCAGGCATAATCATTTACACACTGACTCATCCAAATCAGCTCAACAATAAAAACATAAACAAATTGACCAGGTCAATGGTTAATTTACCCCTATTTAACCTTCACACAGCCTCTGCAAGTCATTTAAAATTTCAAAGGATTTATTCCTCATGGAAAGTATAATAAAAGAGAATACTTATGGGAAAATTTGAGAATAAAGACTACTTTTGTCGCTCCCCCCCCCCCCCTCCCTATCTAGAGTTATTTTCTAAAGCAAGTTTTTTTCTTCTATAGAGCAAATGTTGTGAAGATGAAATATTAAAAAAAATGAATTTAAGCAACAATACATGCCATTTGCCCAGCTTCATAGGATCCTCAATTACATGGCCCCTTCACCAATTATACTTCTATCTAAACATTATGTCATGGGGAGCCTACAACATGTATTACCTGGTCAGAAGAAAGATGGCTAAAAGAAGACATGGCATGCTAATTAATTTAGTACATGTTTGCTAATGTCTTGTCATCTGATCATCATATGTCTTTCTAAAATTTTAACTTCAGATAAACAGGCACATGTAAGAGAGAGAGAGAGAGAGAGAGAAAGAGAGAAAGAGAGAGAGAGAGAGAGAGAGAGAGAGAGAGAGAGAGAGAGAGAGAAAGAGAGAAAGAGAGAGAAAGAGAAAGAGAAAGAGAGAAAGAGAGAGAAACACACAGAGACAAAGATAGAGAGAGACAGAGGCAGGAATAGAGATATAGAGAAATTCAGTTTAGATTACTATGCGTACATCAACGTTGCTTCAGTTAAGAGGCTGGTGGCACTCAAGGTAACCCCTGCTTAGAGGTAATTTAGTATGCACGAGCAATCCGGCGGGTTGTTAATATATGTTACCAGTCTGCTAGCTAGGCACACTCATACTACAGGAAATGCATGGATTATGCAGTGCTCAACGGAGCATCACACTGCCACATGTGCCAAGATCAGAGACGTATAGAACTCCCCCATATGGCTACTCTGAATTTGTAATGCATACATTTAACTGCATGTCATTAGACCAGCATTTTTGCAGATCCAAATGCAGCTCTTGTCAAAATGTCTCAAGTGAACCAGTCAGAAACCCTCACTGTCTCAAGATTCTGCAATGTGCTTTGAGTGATTTTGTATACAGATTTTAATTCTCACTTTTTTGTTCTGTATTTCTTATTTAGATTCACAATCATGATTAAATTGGCCTTGAACCTTACTTTGCTTTTGAAATCTCTTGCACAAATATTTTCAGAACAAGGCTTTCAGGCATTAATCCATCAAACGGGGAACCTGCTTGCACCATACATGCATATCATTGGACTCATGCCACTACTATACATGACCTACAAATCCGTGAGAAAATGAATTGCACCGACTAAAAATTGAACACATTGAAGGATTCCAGCACATCTGGACACAAACTTGCACTTTGATTGGGAGTTTGTTATGTCACTGTTGACAAGAGGTGTCTATTTTTATATCATAATTTCACATGCCCTCATACTGACTCGCTCACATGTTAAAATGCTAGAGCTCAAATTGTTCAATCTTTTGACAAGGTTCTTTTATAAATACAAAGGAGAACATGGGGAGAACATGGGGAAAAGTAAAAATATCTTTTCATTCACACACTCCCTTGAAGCCCATTCTTTTTGGTTGAAAATCAGACTTACAGAAGTCAGATGAAGTAATAACGTTTTGTTATCAAATACAGAATCAGGCAATCTTTCATCACCATTACTGTACATGTGTGGGTCAGAGAAGGGGTGGATGTCTCTCCCCCCCCCCCCCCCACCCCCTTCCGAAAATCCCTATATAATCACTAATCAGCTTTCTGCCATCGGATCCTTTGGCAGTACCCCTTTTATTTCTGCTACTTGTCAAGTTCTATTTCCTTGATTTCAATGAATTATGCTGCTATAGCTTGTGTGCATCCTTTTGACCTACCTTGTAATGTAGATCATACAGTATTCTATTGCACAAAGATAAACATTGAAAGATATTATACAGGAGTACATGTACCATACATGTATATAAACTGTATGTACTACTGTATAATATCTTTCCATGTTTATCTTTGTGCAATAGAATACTGTATGATCTACAGTACATGGTACATGTAGGTCAAAAGGATGCACACATATAATGCATACTTTCCTATTGCACCCTCATCCCCCCCTCCCCCCCCCCCCCCAACCCCAGCGGTTTAATGTTTTAATGCATAACTAAGAGATAAAAGACATCTCAGATATCACTTAAATGTACATGTAAGGTGGTACTTATTTAGTTATTTACATAGCATATGGCAGTGTTCAAGAGATTGGTTGTTTCCTTTTTGTCCCTGCCCCCCTCCCCCCTTCCTTGTATCATTCTATGAAAAATATTCTTATCTACAGCCCACAGGCAAAACATAAAACATTCTTCTTTCCTTATCTTTATAAAGATAATGACCTTGCCAAGGAACTTCCTCTTTCTTGGCCTCCCATGGCAATTTATTACAATCATGGGTGTGGCGCACAAGTCTATCCCGGCTTTAATCATTTAAAGGAAGAGAACAAGAGGGAAAAAATAATTGAATCATTCATTGTAAAGCTCTGATTTATTATTAGGTTTCCTTGTTTTTAATGATGAAGTAAATAAATGCAGGCGCCTTAGAGGTACTATGTCCCTTTTGCAGCCAACCTCAAATGCTGTAGAACTTTGCAGGAATTATGAATATGTCATCTACATGTATGTCCTATCTGTGAAATTTAAATGTTAACAGTGTCCTCATATTCAAATTGTGCAAGGAAACCCGTTTACTTGCTAGACTTCACTGTCAGACACTATTGAGTGACTGACTGGCTTTTTTCTTCTTTGGTAATAACATACATGAAAAGAGTTGTAAAGGGTACATGAGCATTTTGTCTACATCAATAACCCACTTCTTGTGATGGCCAAGATTAAACTGATTGAATCTTTGCGCAGCATAAAACGTATGACCATTCGGTACAATTGTCTGAAAATCAAGACTATTACTTTTGGGCTCTATAGCCCTAAAGTCGATTTGACAACTAATAGTCGTTATATTCCCACTAGAAGACATTTTCAAGCCCCACCTTTTTTAGGGAAGTTCTAAATTAGTAATATCTTTCAAATGCAGTTGGAATTTAACTTTTTCATTTTTTTGGCCTGCAAATGGGACATAGTACCTTTAAAGCATGAAGTGATGTCTATTGTCTAGGTTGCAGAGTGTACATGTATTATGGTCATAAAGTGCAGTAACCCGCAACAAACTCAGTATGACAAGCTTTTATCATTTGACTCTTGATTACAAAATACATTGGCCAACCACCCTGTACTGTGGGTAGAGTACAAGACATGTCACTAGGTGTAACAAGGTTAAGGACAGTATGTCCAACAATCAGTTAAGATTAATCTGCCGATTGGGAGCCACTGTTAAAAAATAAAAATAAAATTGTGCTACATGTAAGATTCCTAAATCTTTCAGTCTTGTAGGCTTTCAAGTAAAAGTTTAATAGAGAGTTTTCGATTTGCACGACCAACTTGATCTACATGTACATATTGAACCAAGTCAAACAGGCACTGAGTTCTTCTGCGCATGCATCAAGTTGAGGATTGCTTCATAGGATACTACTAATACAATCACAGTAATACTGTATGTGTCGTGGTGAAACTTTAAAGTGGGTCACATAATCACAATGTTCATGTGGACAGGCCAGTGCTGTCAAGTCACGACATCAAATACATTTTTTTTGGTAAGACGTCACAATGATTAGACACCAAATCCTAAACCTAGAAGTGCTACCGCAAAAACAAAAAAAAATTGTTTACACAGACCACACACAAATTGCAACATACAAGAACAAAACAAAAAACATCTCCAACAAGAAAAGAATAAAAACCAAACTACAGACTAGACTTCTAGATTCAAAAGAATTAAACTATAATAGTTATTCAGAAGTCTTTCAGTCTCGATTTTCAATTTTTCCTTTTGAATCATTTTTCACCATTATGGTAATCGGTTGGATAATTTAAAAGTTGAACTATTCAAAAGAACACACTTCCAATTTAAAGACTCACAGATGTTTCTATCAAAAGATACAGCCCCCCAAAATCTAGGAAATATTTGCCAAATTTTGTCCAGAATGGAGAAAAAAAGTGGTACACGCCGAGTTATCAATTTTGCTCAACAGCCATCTGTATTGCGCGTAAGGTAAAGCTTACACCTGTTCTTAGCTGCAGAGCTTCTTATGCGCGTTCGGCAAACTCCTCCTCTGTTGTCTTCATTTTGCACCTGCACGCAAGTGCGTTCGCCAAACGAATACACAAACAAACACACGCGATCCAAATGCACACATATATTTAGGGACACTGATTTTCCGTTTTAAAAAATGGCTTTTTCCGTTTCAGAAAATCTGGAATTCTGTGAATTCCGTTTTGCCACTGATAACCCCTCAAAAACATACGGACGGGACTGGATAAACTTAATGCATATTACCAGTGAAAATATACGAAAAATTATCAAATGTTTAGATTTACCAACTTCAAATACGAACTTAGACAAGCAGACTAAAGTTAGCGGAATGTGTCAGAACACAACATATTCCTGACGGAACGATACAGATACAGATACAGGCTGACTGACTTGTACCGCCGTCGACGAAAACATTTCAGTCTTGGCTGTCATGTCAGCGATCGATCAATTTTAGGGGCACATGCCAGCCCCTTTTTCGAACTGTACAACAGCGTGTGTACAATCTCGCCGCACTTAGTGCCAGCTGCTGGCGTGTGTGTGCCTAGTATTGTCTGTGTAATATTAGGCGCCTAGCTGGCATAATAGGATCGATTCGCTGCTATTTGTATTTTTTTTGTGTCACGATCTCTATTGGTCCAGCGAAACAAAATGGCAGCAACCTGTCTCCTAAGTATCTTACGAATATCGCTAAATATTTGGAGTTATTACCCATGATTTTAGGCCCGATATTTTTTCACTGCATAGCAAATCACAAAATAGTGTAAGTTTTACGATTTTCTTCTTGAAAAATGAAAAGTTTTGAGGTGAAAGGGGTTTTCAGCGACTTTCCATTCGAAAATTGCATTTTCCGCTTCAAATGGTCATTTCCGTGAATTCCGTCCGTTTTCTGTGATTGCGGAAAATTAATGTCCCTATATATTCAACACTGCGTAGTATTATAGTGTGTACGAAGGCTTGCGACACTTGAGCTACCGAGGGTGAAATGCAGAGTATATACGCAGTCTACATGGATTTGAGCTGAGCAGAGTCATGCCTCCCTATTTCGCAGATTCAAAAAGTGCGGGGAAGGCTATTTTCAAACTGTAATTGCATGCGATTCCTTGGGAATAGCAACAAAATGAGCGCAAAGATATATTCTTTACGTTAGCCTAATGCAGCTGTTATTTGTAAGACGCACCTCTCGACTCCCTCTGAGCAGTTGATTTTTTCAGTTATCCAACCATAATCAGTAGGGGCGCCGGTCCGAGATTAAGGATCGTCTGCATAAACGAGGATTGTCCAACGAGTATTGTCTTCGTAAATGCGGACCGATGCATCCTCAAAAATAAGGATCATCCGCAGTTTCGCAGATGTTTCATATTTTAGATCGGCGTGTTGGAGATGCAAAAAAACAGATTCTGCAATGATTTTCTTCATGCATTTTACATTGACTTTGTACAGAGACTTTCACATTATGAGTGATAAATCCTTGTGAAGACGAACAACCTATAAAAGTAGACAGTGAATCACTGCGGTGAACTAGGGTTATTTTCTGATGGGGAATTCATTTTTTGCATCGCCAGTGGGCGGTTTGGTAACCCGAAACCCGCAGAGCGCTGAAGAAAAGTAAAGATCTTTATTTTTTAAGACGCCATTTGTCCGCGTTTACGAGGATATCCTCGTTAATGCGGACGATACTCATTCTCGGACCAGCATCCCTACGGCCTACTGTTCAACTTCAAATTTTATGAAACCGTAGTTTCATGGAAATCCTATGAAACAAGTTTCTATGGGATGTCCACGAACAATATGACAGTTTTTCTTTTTATTAAATACCTAGTCTAGATCTATATCATAACACTAAAAGCCAGCAGGCCGTGGCCTGTGCTACGACTTTGCAATTTCAATGCCAAAATATTTTTAATGCAATGCCATTGAATGGCCATGTCATGTCACATTCACAATGAATGAACACATGTGCCTCACACACACACAAACACTGAAACAGCAGTCTCATCAAATTGCAATATTGACTTGTTATCTAACCAAAACATAAGTATGAATGTAATCTGACAATAGAATGTATTATTTAGATGTTATAAAATTGTGATATTCAATAGACCTGCCGCAGGAAATGCAAAAAACTACCGAGATAAAAACGCCGGTAATGCACCGGCATTCTCATATTGCCATTGATCATTACATTTTTTGCACTAAGCTACGTGTACGAACTGCGTAACATGTAACGTCAGTGTGCTATGCAGCATATTTAGAACACGTATGGTGGGTATAGTTTTCGAAAAGGAAGCTTTTTAATAGTAAATTATGGTGGACACATACCAACAAAATGTTTATAATGTTCACAGCGGGCTGGGTCGGTCATTCATAAACAAAAATAATAAGAAAAGGATACTGTGGATGGGGTTGTGGTTGGAAATACACGCCTTTCCCCTTCTGTTGATTAGAATAGCTCATGGCAACTTGCAATTAGTACGGTAGTCCCACGTCAGGACCAGCCGTTGTTTACCGTGTTTGGTAGAGATCTCCTGCATAAATAAAGAAAATAACAGCTAAAACAGTTAGCTGAAATATACATCTTTCGAAACATATGCAACACAATATCTAATATGAAGCAATAATCAAGATGAGCATCGATTTCCAAAGAGATACATAAATATCCATTACCTTGTCACGGGTATTTGGAAGGAGACAAAACCCGAAGGCCGAAGGTAGAGGTTCCTGACTTTCGAGAGTAATCGTGTATTTCCGATGGCAATCGGAGGATTGCAATTTTCCTACGATGACGTCATTTTAGTCGGGGGTACCCGAAGTAAGGACTCTTGCTCTGCAGCCGTTGTATACTCACGAACTTGGAAGGGCTCATGATAGACCCGAGATATATTACCAAAAGGAATAGATTACAAATACAAATCATACATTGATTTAATTATATTGGTAGTTTAAGGGCAAGAGTCGTTGATGGATTTCGTGAAAAAAAAAGTAATAAAAGAGGACATAACGGCAAATACTACTTGACTGTATATAGGCAAATATTCCGACTGTATGAACATAATTTGGGCCTATACACTTTATTCTTATACAAGCACTATAATATTGTATGACTCAATAACAGATGCGGCGCTCCCTTGAGGGGGGGGGGGGGGGGGTGGCAGTGCACCCCACACTTTTTTTAAAGTACCACAAACGTGCCCCTTTTTCTATCAAAGTTGCCCGTTCGAGTCTTATAAGTGCCCTTATACACCTTTGATAAGTGCCCCCAGCTTTACCTTTGTTGATTGTTCTATTCAAATATGAGAGTTGCCCCTTTTCTCTTTAAAGGGCCTCTTTCCTTTGTAAGAAGTGCCCCTTCCCCTTCTGATAAGAGCCCCTTTTATTATGATACGTCCTCTTTCCCTTTCAAATAATTGCCCTTTATCCTTTTGATAGGTGCCCCTTTTCCTGAACCCCTTCCCTTCTCATAAATACCCCTGGTGGGTGCCCCTTTTTAGGACTTTGCAAATACCTCTTTTCCATTATCATAAGTGCCCTTTTTTCATTTCTTGTGAGTGTCCCTTTTGAGGTGCGAGAAGTGCCCCATGATCGCCGTGATAATTGAACTTTTACTTTGACACGTGCTTTTTTTTCTATTCTAATAAATGTGCTTTTCCCGTCTGATAAATGCCCTTTTTTATTTTTCACCCTAACATGTGACTCTGCTAAAAGCGACTGAGAGCAACTTGTTCTTTATTTTCCACTAAAGCTTGCCCGCATTCATAATTAAAATAGATTGTGTTCAAAACCCGATCGGGATCGGTTTATTCCTCTTTATAATAATAATACAAAAACCTGAATTGAATCACATTAAGAAAAGAAAAGGAGAGTAAAGAGGAATTAAATTTCCTAAAGCATTCCGTATGCCCCTTTATTTATCAATGGACGATTTTATATTAGCGATACGCGCATATCGTGGAAATATTGTGAGAGGATGGAAAAGCATGTTTTTTTTTATTAGAGGGATGACAAAACATGAGCCCCTGAAAACTGGAGTACTGATGGGGGGGGGGGGCGTGGGGGAGCGGGCAGTTGCCCCCCCCCCCAATAAAATTAAAACGTGGTTTATTGCTAATTTGATACCTGCGATTTACAAATGTTGCTGAAATAACATGATATTGGGGGATTTTTTTTCTCAATTTAAAAAAATATAAATTATACTTTTGTATGCGATTGTTAGAAAGTTACAAATCCCCAAATTTACATTCAAACAAAAACTATGTTTTTTTAGAAGCTTTCATGTTAGCGCCTGCAACACGGTGGGGCTCGGAGGCTCGAGCCCCCTCACCTATTTGAAAAAATGTGTTAAAGAAAAAAAGAAAGAAAGAGATAAAGAAAGAATGAATGATCTGCCAGTGTCACAAATGAGTTATAAAAATATGCTCATCTGACCGTAATTAAATATTTTAAGTGACCCCTGAGCTTCCGGGGGCTCTGCCCCCTGGACCCCACCAAGGGCCCTAAAGAGGGCCTGTGGATGCTCATCTCACCGAAATTAAATGCCTGCATTCAATCAGCAGATGTATGAGATTTATTGTATCAAAATAGTACCAACGCTTCTTCTCTCCCCACGCCAATTAGTGACCTGCCAGTTTCAGAAAAGGTATCTTAAAATGCTTATCTGACCGAAATTGAATGCCTAAAACACCTGAGCTTCCGGGGGCTCCGCTCCTTGAGGCCTTATCCCATGCCAATTTACGCTCCAATCGCTTTGCTCGCTACGCACTAACTGATGATCGTTAATACTCCACTTTGAATAACGTTGCGCGGGGCATGAGGGGTGGATCCAGGGGAGGTGCCCGGCCCCCTCCCCTGGCCCAAAAATAGGCCCCCACAATAAAGGGGAGGGGGGGTAGGGGGTGTTGAGTAAATAAAAAAATAGAGCTTCATACCCCCCCCCCCCCCCCCCCCAGCTTATTCGGCCAGTCGGCTGAGTCGCCGCTAAATATTTTCTCACGGATTCGGCCCCTTCCCTCGCCGCCGGCTGGATCCGCCCCTGCCTGCATGTAATGATGTAAGAGTAGTGGCGATGCAGATTTTTCTTTGCTCATTACACCACTGCTCCTGAAAGGTAAGCAGTCCCTGGAACTTGGTTTCACCCCCCCCCCCCCATGTCAAACTGCTACCGGCGTGCCAGCATCCACTGACTGCAAATTTATCATGCAAAGAGAGAAACTAAATATTGAATTCATCCCCGATAATGTAATCACAATGTATAGGGGTATACCAACGTCTAAAAATTGTATACTTTCGCTTTGAGGTTTCCCTTTGTATGTGCCCCCTTTTTTAGTGCTGTTTGTTTTTAATACCTCCCCCCACCCCTGCTCATTAATTATTAACTGAGTAGCTGCAGTGTATAATTTGCACCTCGTTGCGGGAAACCGAACGAGCCAGCAAAATACATACAAGTGTTGACAGGCTTTATCAAAATGTCAATAAGTTGATTTAGACCTGTACGTGTTTTATTTTGTCACATCATGAATTCATGATTTGGACTTTATGCATATACTCGGAAATCCGTCTTTGGTCATATGCTTCATTTTCCATGTTATCCTCATTTTATTTCCCTTAAAAAGAGCACTTCGTGCTTTAAGTCAGGGGCACGCAACGGGGAATTCGTAAATGAAGCGGAGATTTCCGAAAGGTATCTGACCAGCAAACAAGTCGATTTCATATTTTAAAACAAGTATGAGCCTATGTATTATGATAGGTCCACTCGGCATCATAAGATAAAATGATAAAACCAAATGAAAATAGAAGAAAAAAGAAAATGATTATATATATAAACATAATAACAAACATAAAACAAACCCTGAAGATAAATTGACATAATTTAGATCCAGGTGCGCCGGAAGCAGTTTGGGATTGGGGGGGGGGGGGGGGGGGGGGGGGGGCGGGGGCAAACATTCCAGGGGGCTCACATTCCAGGGGCAGTGACGTAATGAGAAAAAAGTTCGGAAGGGGGGGGGGCAGACGAAAAGTCCGCATCACCACCAGTTTTACATGTTACATGCAGGTCCCGCGGAACGTAATTCAAAGTGGAGTATTATCGATCAAATTTGCGTGGGGTCCAGTGCGTGAGCCTCGGCAGGGGGTCAAGGGGCTGAGCCCCCGGAAGCTCAGGGGTTTTAGGTATTTAATTACGGTCAGATGAGCATCCAGGGGCCCGCCTTAGGGCCCTTGGTGGGGTCCAGGGGGCAGAGCCCCCGGAAGCTCAGGGGTTTTAGATATTTAATTACGGTCAGATGAGCATCCAGGGGCCCGCCTTAGAGCTTGTTGGGGTCCAGTGGGCAGAGCCCCTGGAAGCTCTGGGGTTTTAGATATTTAATTACGGTCAGATGAGCATCCAGGGGCCCGCCTTAGATCCCTTATTTGGGTCCGGAGGCGGAGCCCCCCGTAAGCTCTGGGGTTTTAAGCATTTAATTACGGTCAGATGAGCATTCTTTAAACCTTATTTGTGACATTGGCAGATCACTTATTTTTTTCTCCGTCTTTCTTTCTTTTTCTCTTCAACATACGCCAGCGTTCAGGGGCTAATGTCTTTTCACCCCTATACAAAAAAAAAACGGACATGCTTTCCCATTCTCGCACAATATGTCCACGATATGCGCGTATCGCTATCATAGAGACCTCCATTGATAAATACCGTACTATCTAGGGGGCATGCGCAATGTTTATGAAATTTAATTCCTGTGAACTTTCCTTTTTCTTTAAATGGAATTGTAAATGTGATTTAATTCAGGTTTTTATTATTGTAACGTTCTTTTGGATTAAAAATACAAACCATGTTTACTCCTTTACTGTTTTTGTTTGTTTTTTTGGAGGGGGGGGGGGCGTTTTTTTTTTTTTTTTTTTTTTTTTTTTTTTTTTGGAGGGGGGGGGGGGCAAAAATGCGTTTTGCCCCCCCCCCACTTTTTTGACTGGGGGGGGGGGGGCAACTGCCCCCCCCCCTGTCCCCCCACTTCCGGAGCCTATGACCACACCCCCTCCGTCTCCACCTCCTTTTGAGGTTGGGTGTCATGGCAATGGGGATGACAACAAGTTTCTACCACATTTTAAACAACTTTATCAAGATAAAGAACCTAATATGGATGAAGAAGCACTGTTATTGTTACGTATTATTTAATTTATTTGTTGATTTATTTCTCATGCTAGACCTTCAAGATAAAGTGTCATAATGGGCATCATTATAGGCTACATCCCGGGCTACGTGCACTACTGGTTTAAAGCCCCGATCAGGTATTTTTCAAGCCCGTAAAAATGCAGCAGCTGAGCCTGAGTTTATGAAAGTATGTGCACAATTTTAAATGAAAAGACTTTGTGGTTTTCTGTCAAAGGATAAAAGTTAAAGATAGCTTATAATTATGTTTTCGTACGTTATAAAAATTCTACAAATTCATCATTATTTTCCTCTTCTTCCTTCTCCTTTTTTCTTCTTCTCCTTCTTCATTTTCTTCTTGTACTTAATATCATTTCTATCATCAGTTTAATGTTGTTATTATTATTATTATCTTTAATAAGTAGTTCTTTTAATTTTCTTATCTGTCTGTAAATATTACTATTTTAACTTATTAATTTTATACATGTCTGTAAGGGACCCCACTGGAAATAAGCTCTCGAGCTTTCGTGGGTTATCCTGTTCAAACTGACTTATTTTTGATCTGTTATTATTGTATATTGTTGTATGTTGGAAGCTTGTCGAATAAAAATCAATCAATCAATCAAACCTCATAAAACACTGCCTCTTTGGGAGTTGCAAAACTAATCTTGTAAAGAAAACTGACTGTAATTTTTTGCTAATAATTAATATTTTTTAATTAGAGTTTTTGTTTAGAGCAGCAGCAGTAGTCACTATGAACATGACTGACAAAGAAAGCGGACAAAATATACAGTTCCTCAGGTAGACAAAGGAACATCCCTTCACTGCTATTATGTAAAAATGTGTAGAACAGGTGTAACATGCATATTCACCTTTTTACATAATAGCAGTGAAGGGATGTTCCTTTGTCTACCTGAGGAACTGTATATTTTGTCCGCTTTATTTGTCTGTCATCTTCATAGTGAGTCCCCCCACTAACCCCGCTACCCTTCTTGTCAAAATGTTTGAACGAGCGCTTTCAACAGTGAAAAAAAAATCGACTGTATACTGCATGCAGGGAGCCCTGCTGCATGTGCTGTCTCTAAATACAGATGGCGCTATATCACTCATCACGAAGTCTCTGTCTCTCCGTCTCTCTGTCTGTCTGTCTGTCTCTCTCTCTCTCTCTCCCCTATGTATGTATATCTGTCTGACTCTGTCTCTGTCTCTGTCTCTCGCTGTCCCTCTGTCTGACTCTGTCTCTGTCTCTTGCTGTCTCTGTCTCTTTCTCTCCCTCCCTCCAAAGTAGGCACAACAAAATCTTTTAAATGCTATTTCATTTTTTCCCTTCTAAAGTAGGTCAGTTCTTATTTGGTCCACTACTGTTGAGACTGTGACTATACCGTGTGGTTGATTGATTTGATTTTTATTCGACAAGCTTCCAACATACAACAATATACAATAATAACAGATCAAAAATAAGTCAGCTTGAACAGGATAACCCACGAAAGCTGGAGAGCTTATTTCCAGTGGGGTCCCCTACAGACATGTACAAAATAAATAAGTTAAAATAGTCATATAGTGTGAGTCAAAACAAAAATTACACCTAGAAAATTGCTAATTATTTAAAAAATCATCTATGAACGGTAAATTATTATACATCTTCAGAGAGAGTGTTTTATCCCAAATCATGTTGTGTGGTATTTGTTTACGCTTCGATGAACAGGCACGATTTTCAAATTTTCGGGATCAAAATAGAAAAAAAACTACATTTCAAATTGATTTCAAATTAGGCCCCCCCCCCCCCCCCCCCCCCTAAGAAATCATGGATCCGAGCCGGTGTGTAACGTAATTAACCGCAATTTACGTCCATTCGAGTGCTATTTAATGATAACATTGCTAAAATATGACATCCTGTGTTATTTATCACATTTCAGAGAGAATAGACAATAATTTGAAACCATAAACATAATAATAATAATTACAATTTTTAAAAGTTCAATATTACTAATTCGGTTTATGGAACGTAGACTACAACCGGCTTTTTGATCCCATGACCAAATCATGGTCACATGACATTGCTTTGATGACAACATTGCTGCAGGATTAGCATTGCGACATCACAGTTCGGTAAGATTTGTATTATGAGTACTCTGCCTCGCCTCCACGGTCTAAAGAAGATTAGACTAATAGACAATGTCTCTGACCTTTGGATGAGTGGGTAAAGATAATCGTGTGTCTATTGTTTTACTCCAAATCTTGTGACTGATCTGAATCTGATGTTAATTGTTGGTGGATGCGGATGAACGGGTGTACTTTGCGCTCTCAAGTCAAAGTGTACACAGGCACAGGCGTGAATTGAGGGCGAGGGTTTATCACGAGTAACGCATAACGTAACGTTTGTTTAGTGTTTAGTGTAGTAGTACTTCTACCACTACTACTAGTAGGGTCTACTACTATTACTACTACTACTACTACTACTGCTAATAATAATTTTACAACAGTAATTGTATGGTTACATTATTACAGAAAGAGAATGACGGAGATGCTATCAGTATCAGGCTGAGTTGGAGACTAATCATTTTACAGATTCACTAAAAAATGCTTTAGAAAAGGAAACTGAGATTAACCAAGTCTGACTCTGAGAACTTGAGAAGTGGCTGTCAGAACAACACTAGAGCTGGTGGCCGTCTTGGAGACACTCAATAACAGTAAGTAAGTCAGTCATGAGTAGACATCAAAATACCTCAACAACTTTGGGCGCAAGTGTAGTTGCGTATTCATTTTTTTTAGCAGCTTAATATCCATTCTTAGCATTACGCGCATGTACGATACCATAAACCATACGAGAAATTTGCATAATTTTGGACTGATAGCTTCAGTTTGAGGTGCGGAGCTTTAGCGTAGAGACGGTACTGAGCGAAGACGTCGACAAAGAAGCCCTAGCGCCCTAAACGGAGGCTTCCCGATGTTGGATGTGATCCAAATTCAGGTGGAAAATGCGATATATGATTATGATTAAAATTAGTAAACAATTGGGCTAAACTCCTTTGCTAAGAATGGATATTAAGCTGCTAAAAAAATGGATACGGAACTACACTAGCACCCAACTTTGTATTGATATACAAGATTCTACAAATTTCTACTTTTTCATTGGTCAGTTTGCTGGTTGAACATTGTTTTTTGTAGATTAACTTTAAACCCACAGGAATTCTGAAAATTGGGGCTGCGTATCTCACTGATTTATTTTACAAAAAAGCAAAACAACAAACAAACAGATTTTTGAACAAGTTTTGAATAAAATACTTGAAGCTTGAGTGAGTGAGTGAGTGAGTAATATAATGTACCCTGACTTGTATATAATGAGAATTATTATTAAAGAGTATGAGTACAAGAAGATAGACCTAGAAGCTCGACTGCTGTCTCAGCATTCTTCCAGTATTTGCGGTAGAGGTACAGGTGTAGAAATGTGCCTGAGTATTCGATGCTAACGCAGAAATATATTCTTGAGCTCAGCTAATAAGTAATAATGAAAAGTAGAATTTCAAAAAATCACACCAAATTTACACTGACTGTTCCAGAATTCAAATATATGAAAGTGAAATATTTGGTAGAACTTGTGTAAAAGTCAAGAAAATAGGCAAATAGCAATCAGGAAATTGTGGTACCATGTAAATGTCTAGCACTAACTCAACAGAGGTCTTTTCTCTTTCCAGATTGTTGTGGTGCAAATCAAAGTCGAAGAGGATGGCGGGCTACTCACCGATAAAGCTTCTTTCGATGCCGTATGGTTCACATCATGAGCTGTACAATTATGGTCAGAAACACTTCAACTGTACTGTCGAGACCAACTATGTTCCCTGGATCTGGACCTTGTTCGGGGAATGTGTGACAAATACGGTGGAATATACAGGTTTCATTCTGGGTCTTATTCAGCTTCTTTGCTGGATCCTTGTAATGTTCCCGTAAGTATAATGACCAACTCCAGTCCTGGAGATGGCCTGTTAATATACAAATAATGAATGATTATGAGTTCAATAGAATGTTAATCTTTGAACTCATGAAAATATTCGCACTATTGAACGAATGAGAAACATTCATTATTTATTTTATACAACATCGAAGTAGATCTAATAGAACGTAATCTACAAATTATGCTTTACTCCTTATATTAAATATAAATTAAAGTTGGAGTCAAGCCTTCTCAATTACATTGAGATTGCCTTCGTGTCAGATACACGCAGGGATACGCGCACGGCAGAGAGGTATGCAGTCTGCATAACCAAAAATGCATGGCGAATATAACCAAAAATACACGCCCGCGCAATAGAACATCTATTAAATATCATGTGACCAACAATCCTCCAATCAAATGACAAGGATCCACATAGGTGTTGTATAATTTGTGTTATTTGCCAATAAAGTTAGCTGCCAATTATTAGTGGATAACTAGCAGGTAGCCTCTGAAAATGCTACATGTAGGTTCATTACAACTGAAATAGTCGAAATCACTGTGATGGCACTTTTGTTTATAATTGACCTCAATTGACTTCAATTTTTTCTTGTATAGGAGATAGTACATGATGCACACTTATAAATGATCATGCTTATGTCTACGGTAATTAAAATATTTAGAATATCATGTAATCACTCAGCTAATGCTATGGTCACAAACGACTGTGCATCTTTTTACAAGTGCGTCTCTGCAGCTGCGGTCCGGTTGTGAGCCAACTGCTATGATTCGCACTTTGAAAATCATCAAAATAACTGAATTCTAAATACACATACTGTACATGTATAGTGTGTACATACCTGTTTATCCTATTTTTTTGTTTCAATTAAGGCAATTCTATGAGAACTACAAGAGGGGTAAAATGGATGAGGCCATTGCTCCAGCTTTCTTGATTCTTTGGATGTTTGGTGATTTATCCAATCTAATAGGATGTCTTCTAACGGATCAACTATTCACACAGGTAAACAAAGTTATAGTCATCAGGCTTGATACAAACCCGATTTAAATCGGTTTCCTGATTATTTTTTTTCCCCATTTTTTGGTAAACCTGATTTTTCCCTTATTTTTTCCCAATTTTCTTACTCATAAAGGGGAATGCCATTTTTCGGCCCCAAATCCTCTTTTTTCTTTTTTTACTCAAGGGGGGCGCGGTTGAGGGAAACCCTGAGTCATGTCAAGCATTGTAACAGTTAACACTTTGATTTCGCTCTTAGCCTCTGCATGGTTGCTCGTTTGCCACTCTTGCAATTTTGCACAAAACAATATTTACATGTACATTGTAGGCATAACATGTGGAAGGTTTGTTGTGTACAGCCTAATCTCTTTAATTGCAAAATTACTCATTCCATTCTTGATTAGCTTCATTGCAACCATTTGAACACTGGTATAGACTAATCTTCCACTGGAAACAGAGAAAATATTGAAGTATTCTGTATATCTATCCCATGATAAATACAATGTGGCACAGGAAGATTATTTGTGTAGCATATGAATAGTTATCGGTTTCACTTGCCAGTCTTCAGGTCGCTTTTTACAGTCTTCAGCCGTTCAGGTCATTTTTCTGGTTCAGGCTTAATAATTGTTATGGTTCTTTACCATGTATTGATTTCTTTTCAGGTTAAATGAGTAAACCATCTTGTATCCTTGTTTTAATGAGTCTTAATGATATATGTGAATACAGATAATAACAATAATTCTTTGATTGAAATCAGTCAAATAAGAAATGTAAAGTGAAAATCTTAAGGAGCCACAGTTTGATATTAAGTCCTTAAAAATGTACCACCTAATCACAATGATATATATGTAATTTTAAAGTTATTTTTACTGAGGTACTGAGATTAGGATTCTTAGTGAAATTTATCATAACTTTTTTTTCTTCATTTCAAAGTAAAGACATAAATGATTTTTCTTTAACCTGTCAGCGATCTTCTGTCGTACATTTCGGGACAAATTCAGGAAGGATTCAAATGTTTTCACGTCCATATCAAATATCAAATAGTGTAATCATTGTTATGTATGTTTTTTCTCTATCTTACATTTTTTTCTTCTCTTGATCTTCTGTTTTTCAGTTAGCGACTGCCGTTTACTACCTAGTTATGGATGCCCTCATCATTTCACAGTTCTCCTATTACCACTTCAAGAATAAGAAGAAGAAGGTCTATGTTGTCGGTAAGGAAGAGAGTTTGTAATTGGTTTTAGATTTTAAACAGAAAAGCACCTTTTCAAAGAAATTGCTCAGTGTTTGTTAGTTGCCTGGGCCCCCTTCAGAGACATGGATTGTGAATACAGGGGGACTACAGCTAAGAACATATGAAGTACACATCTACATGTACCTTCATTTTATGTGCTGAATTCAAGTTATGGCATAATAAGCAAGCAAACCAACAAACATGCACAGATCACAGTATTTTTTACAGACAAACATTTATTTATATCCATTTTCATGGGATACAATACAAGTTACCACTGTTGGAGTTCATGCTGATCAATGATTGATGAATTTAATAGTCATGGAATATATGTACTGCTCATGTATGTGTTTGTACATGAAATCTCACGTCCCATGACAGATTTGAATGCATCAGTTAAATTACTTTTTATGCCTCCGTTACGAAGTAGCCAGAGGCATTATGTTTTCGGGTTGTCCGTCCGTCCGTACGTCTGTACGTACGTACGTACGTCCCGTTCTTGTGATCGCGTTATCTGAAGAACCGATGAATGGATTCCTGCCAAACTATGGTCATGTATGTATCTTGCAGAGCCAATGAACTGATTAGATTTTGGGGTCACGAGGTCAAAGGTCAAAGGTCACAGGGCCCATTATGTATGCAAAAACAGCTCGTGATCGCGTTATCTGAGGAACCGATCGATGGATTCCTGCCAAACTTTGGTCATGTATGTATCTTGCAGAGCCAATGAACTGATTAGATTTTGGGGTCATGAAGTCAAGGTCAAAGGTCATGCGGCTCATTATGTATGCAAAAATAGGTTGTGAGCGCATTATCATTAGAACAGATTGATGAATTCCTGCCAAACTTAGATCATTTATGTATCTTGCAGAGCCAATGAACTGAGTAAATTCTTGGTTCATAAGGTCAAAGGTCATGGGCTCATTATGTATGCAAAAATAGCTTGTAATCACGATATTCTGAGAACCTGTTAATGGATTACAATTGAACTTGAATTTGAAAAATTTCTTCTGTTTTGGTTTGTAA
Source organism: Strongylocentrotus droebachiensis (assembly GCA_035222895.1). NCBI lineage: Eukaryota > Metazoa > Echinodermata > Echinoidea > Camarodonta > Strongylocentrotidae > Strongylocentrotus > Strongylocentrotus droebachiensis. The sequence goes on along the minus strand of JAVYIG010000282.1, from coordinate 143,221 downwards.
AATTGCTCAATGAAGGAGGCATCATTTTCGACTGCGCGCAGTCGAAGTTCCATCTAGTTTCTTCTTCACTCTCTCCCATATTTCCTCTCAGTACATGTATTTAAGATGTATGCACAGCATTTATACATTCATTCTTATCTCTGTGTAGTGTGCAAATAAACAGCGTGCAAGTTAATGTCAGTGCTAATCTCAATATCATATGCCCCCATATCACATGGCTTAGCATTGGATCGTACAATTGAATTGATTGCATTGATCACTATTATGCAATCAATTGCAACATTGCAATCAATCATAAAAAGCAATTGTACCCTCAATTGCTAAGCTTTATGTTATAGGGCCAAGGGCTATACTTACATGTACCTGTACATGTATACTGCTACTGCAATCTGTGTGATACATGTGGGTATTCCTGTATCTACATGTAGTATGTGCCCTTATTGTATGCTCTTGAATCCACTTTTAATGCACTTTCAGCAACTCTCATATGATGGTCTCCTATTGTACTTGGTTTCCATTAATCCGCACATAACAAAGGACCCTATAATTCACCCATTGCTTACTGGAACCGGATGGTCCCTGTGTTAAGCCTACTGTAATTATACAATTCAGTGGTCAGTGGGTTAACTTCTAGGGTGTAGTCCCTTGCAGCGGAATACATGTAATGCATCCTAATCATTAGAAAAGGATGCTCGGAGGGAAACAAAGATGGCTTGAACAAAAGACCGGGCAAGGATTATTGAAAGCACCAAGCAAATTATGTAGACAATAGACTTGAAGGTGATACACTCACACTGTACTGTATTGCAATTACATCTACATACATGTACCAGTGTACATGTATGTACCTCTAGTTTGGGATACCGGTGTTCAATACAAATGAGCATGATAACTTGGGGCTATTAGAATAGCTGTAGACCTGCAAGTACAAACATTTCCCCCTTTTCCTACCTCTTTCCCTCGTCGAATATTGAAAAATATCCCAAAAGAAAGAAAAACAAATATTTTCAGAGTTGTATCCCAAAAAGAATATGTTTTGTGATGGTTGTGATGCGTAACGTACATCATACAAATCTTCAGAGGTTTATCACATTTTCTGAGAAATGAATTTAAAACCTTCACACAGAGGTATCAAAGGGCCCTTCATAATTTTGGAGGAAAGTTAACCATACCAAGTTTTCTAATGAGTTAATCCACTCACGCAATTGAAAGGTATGAACATATTGTGATTATAGACCTAGTCTGAGAGATGTAATGGCATAATATTTAATGGCAGATAATTATTCAAAAAGTGATTCAACATAATATACATTTTTATAATTTCTTAAATGTAAATTTGATTCCTAACATCTTCAATTTCGCTTGCCTTTCAACTTCTCCACCAATAGATACTTCACAAGAAAACCCTGCTGTCCAAGCCAGAAATCAAGACCATTCCCACATCATCTACTGCTGTACCTTCCTCCTCTCTACCTCACTGCTTGTCTCATTACCATGGCAACAAGGTCAAAGTTCATCTCCTCTAAGGTCAAGTGGTACTGGCAGGTCTCTTCTGTCCATCGACTCTAATGCTAGTAATAGCACCGTGCCACCATGCATACAGTACTACAAGGAATCATTGATGTGTATTTTCTTTGTGAGTATAATTTAAAGATATTATTATACATTTTATTATAATTGATTAGAAAGCTGATCAGCTCATGGCTTACTAGGACTAGATTGCTCCTGTATTAAAAAAAACTAGTGAAAATAGAGAAATGATTGAGATATATTGAGAGAGTTTTGGAGAATCTAAGTATTAGGCACATTTGTGAATGGGGACCTGTAAAGGCAACAGATTTTATACTGATTTGTGAATTAAAGAATGTACACCAACATTTTTTGATTATGGAATAATTTAAACAAAATTAGAAGGGCAAGTGCATAGAATCAGGATTTGAAATAAATTGGAACGTGGGAAAAGTGGAAAACTAATCAAAATCCTTGAAGCGCTCTCACATGATCTTTAGTTAAATTACGAGGAAACCAGTGGGAGATTCATTGTCTACTCCGTTCAAACGACAGGAAGCAACATGTGTCATTTCCATAACAGTATTTCCCTTTCCCCATGTGGAAAAATCAGCTGATGGCAAGAATGCTTAAAAAGTTCACTGTATTGTCCATTGTGCGTGGTTAAATGCCCTTAAAAGCCAATGAGTTAATATCAATCGCAACTACATGTACATGTATGTACATAAGAGATGGGAGACTGAAAGCTTGCAATTAATTGGAGGAATTGCGATTGATTTGGCAACAAATAGAATTTTAATTACATGTATCGTACGCTGTTTCTCATCAAATTCTAGCCTTCACAGATTATTAACAGGGATTAACTATAAAGTGTACTTAAATTCCAATTTTTAAGTACTTACTGAAAGTACCGTATATAGCTTTTTAACAGTTTTAGTCATACACTGTACATGCATCCCACGTGTTAATGAATCTAAAAGTTTGACATGGTCCCTCTATATTTTCTTATTACTGTGACTCCCCCCCCCCCCCATATCTGTACAATAGGGACTTTTAGATTTGCCGAACGAAAACGTGGATTGCTACGATCAACGTCCTTTTAATGCACTGCCTTGAATGGACGTCACACGTATCAGTCCACGCATATATCTAAAAGTCCCTATTGCCTTTCAATGCCTAGATGACACTCCTATATATCCTGTGCTATTTCAAGCACCCGCGTGCTCCGTGTGTACACAATAGAGACCAAGGTCCATGTACATAGCTCCTATAAACATGAGCCTGACAATAGATGTTTATATTGGTTTGTCACATGAAGTTTTACAAACCAGCAATTTTGATTGTGATGTCACAGGGAAATAACACATTTGTAGATCACGTGGCTTGTGTAATCCTATCACCGCTGAAGGCTAAAGGCTACATGTATGTGAGCAACCCAAGAGTTCATGCTGCGTATAATTTTTTGACAAAGAAAAGCATTTCTTTATTCATCAAATACAACAGCGGGTCAATCATGTGTATTGGCTTTTGATATGAAATTGTATTTAGATCAGACTAACAGTTAGAATAGGCTTATAAATATGATTGAAAATGTATCTCTTAAAATATGTTTTTGAATACATATTTGTAAACTTGATGGCCTTTAATGTTTAAAAAAGCAGCATTCGAATACAATCCCCTTTTCCACCAAAAGTTTAGAAAACGCTTAGATATATACATGTATGGAAAACACACTTATTTGAATCATTTACCATTGAATAAAGGTCTCCCTTTTGTTACGCATTTGGGGTGTGGAATACCAGTCATTATTACACATACAATCCTTTTCCCCCAGGGAATAAAATTTGACTCCCTTTCTTTGATCGAGTTAAATATTGTTAGCATGTATTGCTTTGATCCGTGCAATACGTCACTCCACTGATGGAGAATCAGCGTGCCACATCGTTACAACATAACACGCTGAGCATGATATTTAATCATGCGCCCTTATGCTCAAGAGCTGCATGCGTATGCTGACTATGCTGTTACACAGTTTGATAAACTGCAAATACTTATGTTTCTGAGTCTAAAAGAAGACTGAGTTCTTCACTATTCAAGGTGGATTATTACCGGTAATTAAAACCTTTGACTTCCTGAAGCACATCCTCTTTACAAAATCACTCACTTGAATTCAGAAAGTAAAATGTGTCATGTGATAACATGTGTCTGGTTTCACTCTTGATACTAGTACTTTTTAGTGAAAGTGATAAATTAAAGGTCATCAGAGTTCTGGAAGTGACAGAAAATTCCTTCTTAAAGGGATCCGGTAACTTTGTCCCAGATTCTGAAACAAAATTCTGGATTTAGCTCATGAGGCAATGGTAATTATAAACCTTTAGGTCAGTCAGGAATCCCATGACTTTTACAAGCCGATCGCCTGTCTGATTATCAAGATATTTCTGATTGGAATTACAAATTTTGAAAACCGTTCGCCCGACGGTTTTCATAACACTACAGTCTATTGGGGAAAACGAGTATGGTAAAACCGGTCACTCAAAGGTTTTTACTTTTTTGAGGCACTTCTTGATCATTTTGAAGCGCAATTTTTTTAGGGCTTCAATATTACACCATATCACAGACACTGATAACACGTAGGGCCGTGTATCTTAGATTTAACATTGTTAAACGATCCCTTTAAAGAGTCGACAGACCGCTCATATACAAATGTTCTTAACAACCTAAAAGTTTGTCTGAGGCTTGCCTGACATAGCAACACATAATGTACCGGTATGCAGACTGGATTCAAAGTATTGTAGTTCATTCATTAATGTGAGGCTAATTGAATAACTCGTCACTAGTTCCCCAGGAAAGAAAAATCCAAGAATTTGAATATGTTGGTAAACTGTTTTAGTGAAATGTACATGTGGACTGAATGTTCAAGTCTACAAATATATGATATCTACTCTAGGATTGGCCCAAAACAATAGAGTCGCACCATATCATACATCATGCTGTTGGTGTGATTAACGATTCATAATTACTTCCAGCCACTATCTAATTTCGATCAATTGAATGACATTACCAGATCTTGGACTATCTTTAAGAAGGTTTGTGAAACTAAAACATTATTCTTTTTTTATTGAATTACCGTAATGTAACCGACAACCCGGCAATATAAGTAGCTCTTAACCACTTTAGATATCAGAACATGCAGAAAGTGAAAGTTAGTTTGTGTGAACTTGTGAAGTATCTATTAGTGTATCTCCACTTTAAAGTGAGAGAAGTACATGTAGTAGTTGTAATTAGTGCTGTAACCAAACGTTTAACCGTCCGGTATCCGACCGTCCATGGCGGATTCCGTTTTCAATTGGACGGTTTTTTTTTGTTTTTTTTTTATGATTTTTTTTTTTTTTGATTTATGCCCCTCCACCTGGCACTATGCCTGGCAATGTCTCCCAGCTCAGTAATCTGTGTGTTGACTCACTACTCCAAAACTAGAACAACACTTGTCTGTCATCTAGGTTTGAAAGTAATCTTTGTAATAGATCTCAATATGAAGTTTATAATAATAATTCATCCAACTTTTACACACGACGTACCACAAGGTTCTATCCTATAGGTCCTCTATTTTTTTGGATTTACATTAATGATCTTACACATTCTTCTAAAAACAACATTGTTACTATTATTTGTGACAAGTTAACAAGCACAAATCGGCCCCTTCGAATGCACCTCGCAGTTAAATGAAAGTCCTTCCCGCTTTTTCACACGGACCTGGCTTGCTGGATTAAGGATTTAAAAAAAAAAAAAAAAAAAAAAAAAAACGATGTTTTTTTTTTTTTTTTTTTTTTTTTAAATTAAATCGTTTAACCGAAAACCGTCCGGTTTTGACTGGCGGTTAAACGGAATTGGAGATATCCGTGATGTTACAGCACTAGTTGTAATGGCACATGTTCACCATACTTGATTGTCATTGTCATACTTCGAGGGAGGGGGGGGGGGGAGGGGGGGGGGAGTATTCTCAAAATTATAAGTTTTCTTGCATCTTCCTAAGATAATACAGCGCTAAAATTCTTTGATTTCCCATATTTCAAAAAAAAAATTAAAGGTACAATGTCCCTTTTGCAGCCAACCTCAAATGCTGTAGAACTTTGCAGGAATTATGAATATGTCATGTATGTCCTATCTGTGAAATTTAAACGTTAGCCGTGTCCTCATATTCGAATTATGCAAGGAAACCCGTTTACTTGCTAGACTTCACTGTCAGACACTATTGAGTGACTGACTGGCTTTTTTTCTTCTTTGGTAATAACATACATGAAAAGAGCAGTAAAGGGTACATGAGCATTTGTCTACATCAATAACCCACTTCTTGTGATGGCCAAGATTAAACTGATTGAATCTTTGCGCAGTATAAAACGTATAACCATTCAGTACAATTGTCTGAAAATCAAGACTATTACTTTTGGGCTCTATAGCCCTAAAGTCGATTTGACAACTAATAGTCATTATTTTCCCACTTGAAGACATTTTCAAGCCCCACCTTTTTTAGGGAAGTTCTAAATTAGTATTATCTTTTAAATGCAGTTGGAATTTAACTTTTTCATTTTTTGGGCCTGCAAATGGGACATAGTACCTTTAAGGTCCTTCTATATGGAGCAATCTTCTTCCTGTACTAAAAATCAGCCCATCACTTCTTTTAAATGGATTATAAATCCCACACCGTGTGTATTCATAATGTGAAATATTATATACCATGATGTTTCTTTTTTCTATTTCTTAAGTTGGTATTTTGTAGGACCGCCTCTATCTTATCTTTGATACTTTTTCGAGACATAAAAAATTTATTGATTTTATATGAATAGGTCAACCAATAGGAGCACCCCTTAGGTAAACACGTCAGGATTTGCTTTGTGCGGACATTAATTTTGGCTGCAATAAATTATGGGTATATATGCGCTACACACTATTGACTACAATTGATGAACAAAATGGTTCCCCTCACCTGCTTGAATCAATTCATATCATTGATATGAAGTCATCAAAATACAATTCTTTTGTTTCTTTGAAATATCTCCTCTGTGAGAATTTGAGTCACCCAAAGTCTCCTTCTAGCTGCTTGTGAGAATATGAAGAATATTTAAGATCCAAGAGCTTTCAGAATATCGTCCCAGATGAATATTTCAAGACAATTCAAATTCTCTAACAATGCATGTGACCATTTCTTCCAATATCAAGGTCAATCAAGGTCAATGTATTGTTGATTGACACTTTTTTCTTTGTTTCTTCCATTCATTTTTCAGAATTCATTAGATATATTTGGATATGTGTGTGGCTGTTTATCAGGCGTATTCTATGTGGGATCTAGGATACCTCAACTTCTACAAAATGTAAGTAAAACGCCATATACTTGTACATGCTGTACCATACACATATTGACTGAATATACCATTGGTGTTATGAAGCACATGTGCATGTTGAATGTAAAATATTATACAAATGATGCATGCGCATGAGTTCATTATACGATCTATCCGCACTCGAGTTTAATGAACGAATGAAAACATGCATCATTTGTTTTATACAACAAAACTCCTAGATCCTTGTTATTTGATGTAAAAATAATTCATTCAAGATTGTTTTGTGACAGTATATGGCTGACAAATAAATCTCAAGTTTAATAAGGCTTAATTTAGTGCTCACACATATCTATAGATAGAGCAAGCGCACTTGCCTCTATACCATTTACACATAGTGCTGCGCAAGAATAGGCCCATGCACACACAGTATTAAGCGCTCTAACCTCTACGCGCACTACTGCACACTGAAAAAGAGTGCAATACAGTGTAGGACTGGAAAATATTGAACGCTTTTTCATGAATCAGCGTGCAATAGGCTCAGTAAATGAATCACAGGTGACCGCGCATGACCAATCATTTGATTAGGGTCTGGGAGTGAGTTGTATAACATTTGTTATTAGATATGACTACATAAGACCAGTGGTATATTTTTAAAATACATTTCCAAACTATTGTATTTACTTATACAGGATTATTTTCATTTGTTTTTCTTCTGCAGTATCGAAGACAGTCCGTAGAGGGCGTATCTATTTTAATGTTCATCTTAACGGTGACAGGTAACGTCTTCTATGGCGCATCGGTCCTCATGGAAGATACATCTATAGTGTTTCTCATCAGGCATTTACCATGGCTTGTCGGCAGTCTGGGGACGCTCTTATTCGATTGCATCGTATCCTTTTACATTTGGTTCATGATTTGATTTGATTTTGATTTATATTTCAAACATACATATTCTAAACATACATAATGTCCATCAGTGTGATATAATTTACGTTTCAAAGTACAAAGCAAGTATTTACTGTAGTACATACAGATAAGCGTCATGGTGGATTTATGGCACGTGATAATTTACAATAGTTGTGGTAAAGAGGATTTGTATCCTAGTCACTGATAAAAATGGTTGTAGGTTGTCAGTTTAACACCTCTGATCTTCAATAGAGTACCGAAGCTGTGACGTCATAAAAATCTATTTTGAGAATTTCGCAATTTTTCTTCATTTTCCGAAAGAGCATTAAAAATAATGTACAAATGTCGAAAACCAATTTAATATGTTAAGTATTGGCTGAGATATGACCATCTGAATAAATATACTCCCCATAGGAACTCAGTGTTATATGCTCTGGCTCCTAACCATTAGGAGCCAGAGCATATAACACTGAGGTCCCATAGGACATATATTTATTCAAATGATCATATCTCAGCCAATACTTAACATATTTAATTGGTTTTCGACAATTGTACATTATTTTTGATGCCATTTCGGAAATTGAAGAAAAAATTGCAAAATTCTAAAATTAGATTTTTGATGACGTCACACTTCACCACTCTATTGTTTTACAAACATTCTTCATATTTGCCAATATTTCTTTTTGGTCAATTTTTATAGTTGTCAATATTTACAGTTGTAGATATTGGTATAGAATTCTGCCATTAACTTTGACTAACGAAAGACATATACAGGTTTTATAATGTACATTAATGGGCACAGTATTTATTTCTTATAGATGTTTTAACACTATACAACACCTGCAACCTGGAATGTAGCCTTTAATAGCTTCTTAACAGTAAATCACATAATATTCCTTTGCAAATGCTCTCTTACATGACCAACATGAGATGTAGGTTACACACATAGGTTACACACAGATCAGCAGCACGTGTGATGGCTAGCTAATTGATCATCCCATAAACAATAGTTGATATCTTTTGCACGTAGGCCCTTGCCATGTGCTTCGTTAACAAGTAAGTAGAGAAAAAGAGAGATATAGAGAACACAGAAGTTGTCAAATTAGGTTCTTATCAGTGCACTAGCACTTGACCTCTGGCTCATCGCCCAAGTTATCATGATACTGATGATAATGCCATTGTGTGCCACAAGGGTTATATGGACAATCATATTTAGAATTAAAAAAAAAAGATTTGCCAAAGTTTGAAGACATGTGTTTCCCCTGGAATGCATTTTACAATGCATTGTATAGTTTCTGCCCTTTCATGCCAGTTTCAATGAGTTCTTGTTCTTGTATACATAGCGCTTATATCTGTCAGACTTGAAACTTCTGGCGCTGGGCGATTGTTACCCTAGCTTTAGCATTCCTTATTTTTTAATTCAATAATTTCAATAAATTTTTATTCAGAGCTTTAAAACAATTTATTAGATGCATGAGAAAAAAAGCTTTAAAGGTAAAGACCAGTTATGGTCATGCGATTGCATTGTGAAAGAAACGTTGTGGAATCGATCAGAAAAGGTTGTTCATCTAGCATCTAGCATCTGCAAGGTTCTGGAATCATCAAAATGATAAGAAATTTGGCCCATTCTTCGTAAAGTTACAAGCACTATACACAGAAAGATGTATATGGGACTACCCTATATCTCTCACAGTCCATGAGAGAAACAAATTTACCAAATATATGATTTAGTAGGCGGTTTCTCAGCAATTTTTTTATCATCATGTATTAGTCAAAACATATTCTTTCACATGATTGGTAATGAGAGCTTCCATTTCATTTTTTGAAATTGGGGCGTTTCCAATACTGGTCTTTACCTTTAAAAAGTCTGCAAGTACTGCATCCATTTTTATTGCATGACCAAATTGCATTTGATGCTAGGAATTTTAAAAAGGAAAACAAAATAAAAAACGAATATTCCGCTTTTCTAAAGCGCTGTGCCTAAGTGCTAGTACATAATTACCCTGATCATCGGAATCAGGCTTACCTGCACACAATGTATTGCAGATTCTCCACTCCCTTGGGAGCATTCCGTCCAGGCGCCGATTTACAGGCGCACACCTGCTCATCCAACCACATTAACTTTCGCATTCAACCGGGTACCCATTTAACACCTGGGCGGAGAGTAGTAAATGTAGATGAACCTCTTGCCAAAGGACAATAGTGCCGCGGCGGGACTCGAACCCTGTACCTTGTGATCTGCAGTCTGGTGACTTATCCACAAGACCACAACACCTCCACAACAATATAAGGAAGGAAAATATAATTGCAGACTTTCAGGGCCACTGTAACATAGCCTTTCAAAACATGAATACACCTCTACTTATTAATATTCCAGCCTCTGATTTTTCAGAAAATCTCTAAATTGACCAACAAAATGATAATAACCATCCATTTTTCACAGTTCTCATGCTTGCTGGGCTCCGTCCCTCGAAAAGAGGTAATACGGTCACGTGGCTTGATGACGCATTTGTTGCATTGCGGGCATGTCCGATTTGATAATTTGATAATTTTATAATTAGGAATGATGAAACTGCCAGAAACGTACTGGGATTATTAAATGCATATTATTTTTTGGATAAATGTCGTTTTTTTTTCAATTAATATCATAGTTTGCTTTAAAAAAAAGAATTTAATGCCTTAATCACCCTCCTTTTCACCGGAGAGGCTCCTGCTGTGACGTCAAATGCGTCATCACCGAAACTGGGCTTTTTTCTGAGCGTTCTAAGTCATCATTTTTAAAGCTAGATTCCAGAATTATTGATGATTTCTGCTAAGAAAAATCATTGTCATGTTTGGAATCTCCGTCAAAAATTATTCTATAAGTCTTTTTTACATTTTTTAGCCCGTTTTGGGTAGAGTGGCCCTTTAATGCTAATCTTAAAGTTGATGCCTTTGAACTGTTCATTGAAATTCCTTTACTAATCCATTCTCAGATGTTGACCCAGTTTGCCTGTTTCAGATACTGCCGATCAGAGAGGCTTCGATCAGCTCATGAAGACGACGATAGGAAAAAGCTGCTCAATGGAGCGAATGGAGCGAATGGATCTTTATGAGGAAGACCCTGATAGCCACAGTGCTCAGTGCCATGCTGAGAAGCAGAAGGGTGTTAAAGAATATCCTTTTAAAGCCTGTCTGCACTAGTTTAGCCAGGGGGATTAGACCTCCCTGCAAGGTCACTGACAGGTGGTTATCTCATCAAATCAGCTCTCAATAACATAAGAAAAAGGGGATCATGGGGGACCAACAGGCACCGATTAAGCATTGTTTGCTAAATAAAGGGCGCAAGTAGCTATAAGAAGTGCAGTGGAGCTTTAACACAAAGAAAACGTCCTTCTGGGTCCTACTCTTCATTTGCAGTGACTGAGGAGGAAGAAGGATTTCAGTGACACAAAGACGTAACTCCATATTTTGCCAAAATGAGTATTTGGTATCAAAATGTTCAAAAAAATGTGGGCTTTCCAGGAAACACAAAGACTTAACTCCACCCAACACCCCATTGAAGTCCATGGCTAGTGAAACATAGACTTAACTCCTTAAGGCCCAAGTGCTCAGTGACGCATAAACCACTTTTTCTCAAAATTGCTCAAATGGAGTTATGTCTTTGTGTCACTGACCCCTCGATTTGAAGTATACCTATTACCAAACAATATTTTGTTTCTTAAATTAGCAGTTCCATGTCATAATGTCACATGTATAATAATTAGATCAATTTATATAGCCCAGCTACTATATAAATATATACAGTAGGCTTGCGGGTGCACCATGTGAGAGAGAGAGAGTGGATTGAGGAGTCCTGAAAATGACTGTTTGTGTAGTCTTGAAAAAGACTGTTGGTTATCTTTCTTAGCTCATAGTTCTAAGGAGAACTATAGCGCTTGGAGAGGATGAGTGGCGGGAGTGGCTCGACGTTTCGAACAGGTTGACTATCCGTCGTCAGGAGTGGAGAATAGCTGGCGTGCGTGAGCTCAAGTCACCGGGTATATAAATATACTCTACTGCTCTGTGAGTTAATCAAAATTTCTCTAACAGTGTTGTGTTACAGACACACAATAAAAAAATATTAAAAACAAGAGTTTTAACTGTTACTTCTGTAAAGAGATTTTTCAACTTAAAATACACTCTCAATTAAAATAATGGTGCCACTGCCTAGCGTTGCATCTCCCTGATCCACTTGTGACGTCATGCCAGGATTTGAAGTTCTGAGAAGGGTCTTGAAAAATGCTTATTGAAGTGTTTAATTGATATTTACACAACTTTAAAGCAAATGATTTGTGTTCTCAATGATATAAGCTTTCCTTACATGTATAATTTGCCCATTTTGTGATATTTCTTTGCACAGCTACTTAAGCATAAGGGTTCAATATAGTTATATGTATTAGTGAAGTAAAATGAATATGGGAATATGTGTTGTGGTACACTCTTACTAGGACTACATGTATGTGGGTGCTGATGCAATATAAGAGAAGTGCATTTGCAATAAATAGTGTTTAAGAAGGAAAAGAGAGAAACTGAGAGAGAGAGAGAGAGACAGTAAGGGAGATTTTTTCATAAGGTAGGGTTGTCTTTACAAATCATTCCAGCTTTTTTAATGTATAATAATGAAAAAGTATATATCCATAATGTTATCTTATTTGGTTAAAATATTATTCACAAGTTCACATATTTATCCTTTATTTATGGGTCTCACAGTGAGTACATAAGCGGCCGCAGGAAAATGTAGGAAGGGGAAATGGGAGATTCTGATAAGAGTGAAAAAGAGGAAGGGAGCGAGACATAAGAGGGAGAGAGAGAGAGAGAGAGAGAGAGAGAGAAAGAGAGAAAGATAAAAAGAGAGAGTTGGAGGAGGGGGGGAGGGGGCAGGTGAATTCCTACGATTTTGTAAAGCTTTCCTATATTTATACCAAGCCAGATCATTGTTATATATTACTGTATACAGTTCGTTCATGAACAACTTGTGAGGTTCGCAGGGAAATGTGTGTGAAGACAATGCAGTATTGATAAGAAAAACCCTGCTTTCTGTATATAATGGTTGGATTTGTTGTTGGGTAAATTGATTTGGATAATTTTGCCTGTTTTGAATTTTTTAAAAGAATAATATATACAATGAAATCTGCCATTAGATAGATCATGGATGTTAAGATATGTGGAATAAACACCTTATTTTAATCAATTTGAGGATTATGTATTAACATTGTTTTATATGACATAACCAAAGCAACTGTTGTCATATGGAGTCTCGCAATCGTGTATCATATTCATGAAACTATCAAATGCTTTATCTTATACTGACTTGCCTATGTACCTCATTGAAATATATTAATTGAAGTCATATATGCAAAATGGATTATAGATTGAATTGTAAAGGTACCTATAGTTATATAACACTGGACATGTTTAATTTATTATTCAAACCACAGTAGAGACCTGTGCATACATTATATGAGAATTTATGTAAATGGATATAGACTACTGCACATGTGATATGTAATGATGTAGCTACATGGAGGCATGGGGGCCACATCCCCCATCAAATGACAGAGAAAGGGAAAAGGAAGCAAAAGATACAAAGATAAAAGGAAAGAGAAGTGGGAATAGGATGAGAAAAGAAGACGACATTCTCCCACACTCGCTCCCCCTTATTAGAGGCCTTGTAAATAAGCATTTCATTACCTGCCAGAGTGAGACAGGTGCCCCCCCCCCCCTCAATGATGCCAGTGCCCCCTCAATGGTTGAATTCTCACTACGCCACTGATATTATGAATCGGGCTGATGATATCCCATGTACATACTCAATATACGTATGTTAGAAGAAGATTGAGGTGAATAACTGTCCACTACAAGCCTAGGGGAATGTAATCCGATTACTGACTGACATATATGCATATCCGAGGGAAGTAGAATTGCATTTTTGTGTGTGAGTTTTAACATACTTGATGTGGTTTGTGGAATTTGATGTTTGCTTCTGTCTTGCACTGCCAATGCAATTTCTTCCAAGTTAAATTATACCATTGATCTAGCCTAGAAACGTATAAAGGAATTGCTGATGTTGCTGTATTTTATGATACATATAAACTATACAATGAATTAAAAAAAAAAAGTATTTTCTATTTAAAGCCTTTGTTGTCAGTTTCGTCTTCATTTTGTCTTCATTTTGTCTTTATTTTACCAAACAGTACCAGCAGGAAGTAGATGAAAGGTACTTCGTTTACAATAGTAGAAATTCTACCTGGGGGGTGTTTCACAAAGATCCTAAGTTGGACTTAAAAAATATGGAAAGCTGTTAGCGTATATGAAAATATTTTGTAAAAGTTATATTAAAAGGCATAAAATGTTGACTCGAATCATTCATATTTTCTATTAACGAGGAGATTCATATTCTTCATGTGGAATTTATAAAAAGTTTAAAATACTTGAATTTTATTTTATTTCAAGCTAGGCTACAAATGGCTCTCCATAATATTTAAGTCCAACTTAAAGTTAAGTTCGACTTGGGATCTTTGTGAAACACCCCCCTGGTCATCAAATGTGGTACTTCACATTATAATGATTATACATTAGAGAAAGTCATTTCTTAGAATGCAAATTTAACAGTAACTCTATAAATTCTCTTGACTCAACATCAATCTGCCACTGACCCACAATCGTTCCTGTTAAATTACAAAGTATGTTGCTACCTTGTCATTATCACAACCTTACCTTGAGAAAATATGAATGAAGAGAGAGAAGAAAGAAAAGCTGGTGCAAGAGATGGAGAGAGGAAGAGAGAGAGAGAGAGAGTTGGAGATGAAAAATATGCAACCAGATAAATGGCCAAATGGAGGGAGAGAGAGAAAGGAGGCGTATACCAACAGAGGATGTCAGTATTAACGAGTCGAGTATTTGAATGCCTTTAATGATACAAGACTGCATAAAATAAATACAACATTTTATTTAATACATTAACTACACTCGCACTGTCATAATTACTATTACTGTGATGAATTGTGTTGGGAACAGTGTATCATGGATTTGGCTCCCATGTATAAACGATAATAATAATGATAATGATAACAACATGACTTCTAATATTTTATTCTCGAGAAGTAAAATGCAAAAGCATCCAATGAAATATTAAATATCATCCAAGAGGAATTCAGGAGGAAATGCTACTTCCTCCTCAAATGTTTTTTGTACATTTTACTGAGAAACAAACTGATTTATGTTGAATATCAGATATGTAAAACTGTTTGGTTAAAAAAAAAAAAGGACATCCGCAATAAGCAAATAGCTAGCAACATGTACGACGCTAATGTGTCGCGGGACAACTCGACCATCAGATAACTTGACCCTCATGACCCGACCATCTACCCTGGACAGTTCGACCTGTCACTCTGTTCAGAGAACGCCGATGTGATTGGCTCTTCCACAGACATGACATGACGTATCCATCTACATTCCCGTTAGGCCTAACCATGAATATGCTGTTTTAGGCTGTGATTATCAATCAAACCAGGCTTCGGCTGATTTCTCCAGTTCAACAATCTTAGTCTCTTGATCATCTTCAGTTCGGTTGCCTACTACCACAGGTTCCCGTTCAGGAGAGACAACTGATATCTGCGGTTCTTCCACCGCTTCATCCACCTCCATATAAACGTCGAAGTTCATGTTGGACGCGTTGTCTGCCTCATAGTCGAGTCCGGCCCAATCGTCACCTTCCGTCTCCCATGGATAGAGCCACTCTGCCGAGATGTCGTCCTTCGATGATCGGGGACGTCCCCTGTATGGACAGAAGCGGGAAGGATCAGGAGGTATTTCTTCGTTGTCTAACAGCCTTACGGACTCCTCGGATTGTTGATCAGAGAAGAGAGCCGATTCCTTGCTCGTGCTTCGCCAGCTAAGAAACGATCTCCTCGACGATGACCAGCGGCTGTCATCACTAGATGATTGTTTCGTTTGGAAGACACTCCCCTCGCTGTTGCCTCGGTCCATACGATAGGGCTTATTACGTCGTCTTCGACGCGTGGTAGCAAAGTACCAGATGATTAGGATGACGAACAGGACAAATCCAATCATAGCTAGTGCTGCTATGACTGGTTTGCTTGTACTGTGCCATTCAAAGAAGTGGTGGTGATGATGAAGAGATACAACAGCTGTGATGAAAATCATTACGGAGAAATATAAATCTGGTTATACATGAAGTGTTTGACATTTTTACACTTAAATTGCTAGGCGGTCTTGTTCTTATACTAAACGATTTCTTAACTTTCTAAACTTACTCCATTAACCCTGCATGGATCCAAAACTAAACTTGAGGCTAGCAATAACCGTAAAACTAACTAAAAACCAAATTTAAACATTAACTGTATAATATATCCACGATAAAAAAGCCCTGAATTTGTAACCGAAGAAATGTGGAGATAACCATTTCAAAATGTAAATGTAACACTTCTTGTTGAAATCATCGAGGGAAAGGGAGAATGGGGGGGGGGGGGGGGGGAGTGGTCATTCATCATATCACTTGTGAAAGTCTACTTCCGTCTCTCTTCCTATTTAATCTGATTGTCTGGATTGTTCTCGAATAGTTTTCACGGGAATTATGTTTTTAGTCTCAACCGCAACGGCGCAAGAAAATTATTGTAATACTATTCCTCTGATCCACGAGGTATTTAAACATCAATCGCCTGATATACAGGAAGATATCACTTGTGAAAGTGTACTTCTGTCTCTCTATCTTTTTAATGGGATTATCTGGATTGTTCTTAAATACTTTTCATATGAATTATGTTTTAGTCTCAACTGCAGCGGACGCAAGAAAATTCTTGTAATATTATATCTGTGTTCATTGAGGTATCGAAACTTCTCTCACAATCGCTTGATGTGCATGAAGAATTCTGTGTTGAGTTTCCCTCGCACAGAAGGCCCGTTCCTCGTTTCATCCTGGTAATCATCGATGTCTGCTCTGCCAAGGGATGACAAATTCGATGTCGATTTCGATGTCCGGTGCAGTTTTCTGAAGATTTTGACCACTGACCCCATTCGCTCCACGTACCTGTGATTGGGATTTATAATTTCACTTTTCAATAAAAAAACAACAACATTCTTGTCTTCTTTTTTGTTGGGTGGGGGGGGGGGGGGAGGGCGCTTGGGGAAGCTTAAATGTAATACAAAGTTTTGGTATGGGGCCATGAATTTCGTTCAAATGAACATATTGGAAGCATATGCGATCCTACAATATACAGTGATCGTTGTCGCGGTTGAAATCGAGTCTAAAGTTGTGAAATTGTAAATAATAAACTCTTTATGATGTTAGCTCCCTCTCAAGGTCAATATATTAATTAAGCCACAAAACAACGTTTGGAAAGTATATGTCGCAACTACATATTCTGAGATTTGCATGGTCGCAGCTACAATTGTATGGGCGTAAGCGCTATTTGATATTTTTCAAAATTTACCGGGAGCACCGGTAAATTTTGATATTCAATTTTACTCGAAAGCAGAATTGTTTTAGGGGCTAATTTTGTTAGTGCTTATAATACATCTACAGGGACATCAAAATATATCAAAATTGTAAAGAATCACTATCCACTCAATTTTCAAAATTTCCTAAAACTTTGTATATACCTTTAATCTTGCTTCAAATTTAAATAATCTCTCCATGTATGAACATTTTTTCAAAGGAAAGTATAGGATAGATTGAGAGATATGAACATTTCAAGAATGATTTCTTGATTGAGGTTGATACAATAGTTACCATAGTTAATGTGGAACTGATAGGTCGAAATTGCAATTTTTTTATGGCAATCCAGGCAAAATACCCAAATTGAACCAATTAAGGTCGTAGGCCTATCCATCTACCACCGAACCCCCCTCTCACCCTCTCTCTTTTTGTTTCTCTCTCTCTTTCTCTCACACACGCACACACACACACACACACCCTGTTACAAATTCCTCTATATAATTCCCTTATTGTTATATTTTTGGTGGCTTAATGCTTCATACCCAGCGCGAAGACATCGTGAAGAGTGCACTCATCAAAGTCGTACTCGCTACATGTTCTTTTCTCTTGGGAATCACCAAAGCAGTGGTTTTCATGATGGGTTGCCATGGTTCCACCATGATCTGTAAGCTGGCATCGTCGAGAGCGGGTTTGATTCCCGACACCGCATTTGTTGTTGCATCGGGACCACGGTGACCACACCGTCCAGGAAGCTGCAAGTTTAAGAATAAAATAGAGGCATACGGAAAGAAAAAAATCAGTAAGTGACACAGAGAGAGAGATAGGGGATGGCAGAAAAAGGAAAGTGCCCTTTCCATAAATGTTTTTGTTGTTGATCAGAGATAAGGCAGCATAAACAAATCATCTCACAAGCATTATGTTTAGAGATTGAAATTATTGAGGAAGTAGGAATTTCTTTAATAGGGTACATGAAATAGCACATTTTTACTGGGAATTAACAAGTTGACATTCGTTTTGCATGTTTCTATCAACATTTGAATCACGGATGTACATTTCAGAAAAACCAAAGAAAGTAACATTTTAATATGGTAAATAATATGGTAAATAGTATTGTCGTTGTTTAATGTAATCAAACCGACCAATTTGAGAAGTTTACACTAAACTTATCATCTGTTTTATCACACAGGAATAGGGACTAAAGGGCAGGGGCAGACCAACCTATGGTAATTGGATGCATCTTCTTCCAACACATTATGGAATTTCCACACGTGACATTCTCTTTGGCGTCTCCTTCACACAGAAGGCCTTCGTCTCGTTTCATCCGGGTGATTATCGGTGTGGGCTCTGCCAAGGGATGACATATTCGATGTCGATTTCGATGTCCGGTGCAGTTGTCTGAACATTCCGACCACTGACCCCATTCGGCCCACGCACCTGTGATTGAGATTTATAATTTCACTTCTGGATTACAAAAAGTAACATTCTTGTCTTGTTGTTGTTGTTGCTTTTTTTTTAGGGGGGGGGAGAGGGCGTTTGGAGAGGGTAAATCTTGCTTTAAATTTAAACGATCTCACCGGGTACGAAAAATCTTTCGAAGGAAAGTATAGAAGAGATGGATAGATATGAACATTTCAAGAATGATTTCTTGATTGAGCGTGATACTACAATTACTATAGTTAATATGGAACTGAGAGGTCAAAATTGCGATTTTTTTTTGGCAATCAAGTCGAAAAAAGGCCAAAATTGAACCGATGACTGTCGTTTGTCCTGCTTCTCATTCTCTCTCTCTCTCTCTCTCTATTTCTCTTTCTCTCCCTCTCTCTCTCTCTCTCTCTCTCTCTTTCACACACACACACACACATGTTACAAATTTCTTTATATAATTCCCTTATTATTATATTTTTGGTGGATTAATGGTTCATTCGTATTCAACAAGGCAGTCATCGAATTTACATGTGGTCAATCCTCACACTACCAATTAAGGTCGTAAATCAATCAGCCCATAAATCAATCAGACATAGAGGGTCAGATGTATGGAATTCTTTACCTAATGATATTCGAAATATAAAAATCAACAAACTGCTTTAAAAAAGCACTCAAATGTATTATCGTTTCACAGTTGTCAGATATTAATTACATTATATAATCTATATATCAGTTCTAATCATATCGAACAATTTTTTTTTTACTAGGCTTAACAAAATACTTTTTTTTCTCTTAGGTAAATAGTGTAAATAGTTCACTACAAAACTTTAGGAATTCTATTTGTCATATATTATATATTTGAAAGGTGTTGTAACGATTCAAGCTCTATCTGCTTATGTTTCATCACCTTTGTGTGTTTATTCTTCAAACTGTATATTAGTTGCAACTTATCTTTGATAAAACATAGTTATATTCTTTTTTTTTTCACGTGAAGTCAATTCAAATGGATTGTAAAATTGAAATGATTTGTTATATTGTATTCATTTTTTATGTGATGTTAACTTCAATGAATTGTGAAATTGTGAACATGCATGCATAAATAAATAAACAAATAAACAAATAAATACCCGGCGCGAAGACATCGTGAAGAGTGCACTCATCAAAGTCGTACTCGCTACAGGTTCTTTTCTCTTGGGAATCACCATAGCCCGAGTGATTCCAATGATGGGTTGCATTGGTTACACCATGATCTGTAAGCTGGTATCGTCGAGAGCGGGTTTGATTCCCGACACCGCATTTGTTGTTGCATCGGGACCACGGTGACCACACCGTCCAGGAAGCTGCAAGTGTAAGGATAAAGTAGAGGCATACGGATAGAAAAATATAGGGAGAGTGTGAGACAGAGAGAAAGAGAGAGAGATAGAGAGATAGGGAGAGAGACAGAGGGAGAGAGAGAGAGAGAGAGGGAGAGAGAAGGAGAGATAGGATATGTCAGAAAATGATGAAAGTGCCCTTTCCATAAATGTCATTTGTAGTTGATCAAAGATAAGGCAGCATAAACAAATCATCTCACGAGCCTTTTGTTTAGAGATTGAAAATATTGAAGAAGTAGGAATTACTTTAATAGGGTACATAAAAAAGCACATTTTACCGGGAATTACATGTTTTCTATCAACATTTGCGTCACAGATGTAAATTTCAGAAAAACCAAAGAAAGTAACATTTTGATAATATTTGTCGTTGCTTAATGTAATCAAACTGACCAATTTTAGAAGTTTACACTAGACTAATAATGTTTGTTTTATCACACGGAAATAGGGACGAAAGGGCGTGGGTAGAAACCAACCATTCATAACTGGAGGCAGGCTGACTGGAAGCATCTTCGTCAAACACACAGTGGAATATTCACAGGAGACATTCTCTTTGGCGTCTCCTTCACACAGAAGGCCTTCGTCTCGTTTCATCCGGGTGATTATCGGTGACGTTTCATTCAAAGGATGACATGACCTCTCCCGGTCACGATATCCCTTGCAGTCATCGTGGCACTTTGTCCAGGCGGACCACTCCGACCAAGTTCCTGTCATTTCAAGGCAAAATTTGGGAAAGTGAATCAATAACAAATGTATGTTCCTTTAGCTGAAATCTAGAATGCAACATGATGGAAAGCGTCTTAGAAAATGAGAGGAAAGTGATAAACTGGTAAGTTTCTGAAATTTTGTCACCATTAACATGGCTTTTGTTTACATAAAGGGGGAGGGGGTTACAATTTTCGCTCCCTTGATCTGCCGATGATAACGGACAAAACGAACCCCTACTATCATAATATTTCAGCCTTTATATTTTGTTGGTTATCCATATCTTAACATTATATGGAAATAACCGGCACCCCATTTTGAAACATGTTCTTGAAGTAACTCGTTTATAGTTCTTACCAGGAACAAACATTTCATGCAGGGAGCATTCATCGAAGTCATATTCCTGACACTTTTTCTTTTCCTCGGAGGAGCCGTTACAGAAGTGGTTGACAGGATGGATTGCATTGATTTCCGTGTGGTTCTCACCACATAGTCGAGACCGGGTCTGGTTACCGCCACCGCATCTATTATCACATCGAGACCAGAAGGACCACCCGGCCCAAGATCCCTCTATTTGGTAGAGAAAGGTAAAGATAGATATTTCAGGAAATGGGTAGGAGTCTGTCAAAGTTAGCCAAACCATGGCAATATCTTTAATAGACCTGTTTCCCTTTTGGTTGGAAATAGAAGGAGACCGTCAGAAAGCGAATACAAATAAACTACGATCTTACAAATTAATGTTGCAATTGGAGGTATATACATGTATGCTCACTATTTTAAATATACAGTGCGTCCCAGAAAAAAACGAAACCGGGAATTATCGATGATTTATCATAACTTAATCACAATTATAATTAATAAATGACACATATTTGTAAAGCTTGGATCTTCCTCTTTCATTTGATGTAACTCATTATGATGCACATTTCACGCATGAGTGATTTAAAACAATTTGAAGAGAGGAAACCAAAAAGTCATTTGGCGGGCGGTATCTGAATTTCAAGGAGAAAATCACATTTCTAAAAAGTTCAATTTCTGCCCTGTCATATGACACCTCAATGAGGAAAAATGAGCCAGGAATAACAAAGTTCTGTTTGTTTAAAGTAGTGCTTGCATTTCCATAATTTGATTAAACGAGTTCGTTTTCACTGGCTGCCTGGCGTAGCAACAAACAGAGTTGACAAAACACTGAACTCCGTTTCGTTGACGATCAGCCATGAAAAAAGAAGACGAAAGACTTGATGCATGGCTGATCGTCAACGAAACGTGCATCCGTAACATGACTGTTAGCATGAAAAGAATCTCCATTGCTTAGACGCAAAATTTCAAAGAGAACCCTTCATTGCAACTACTTTACTTCAATGTCTTTATATTTATCACTCTTGCTTTTACTTGACAACTTTTACTGTATATATTTCGAGTGTTGAAAGTAGGCTAGAATAAGGATGGTCACAGCCTTTTATAATAATAATAATATGAATATTTATATAGCGCCGGTATCCGCCAGGCTCTGACGCTCATGGAGCTGTACATATTATAATCACAAACGTATCACTTTCTATACTAAAATAAAGTAAACTAAGACAACACAAACTATTACGCTACATTGAAATAATTAAATAGCACTGTTTAGAAAGAGATGGGTTTTTAGAGCAATTTTGAAGTCATGGAGGGCAGTTAAGTTACGAATATTAAGTGGCAGCTTATTCCAAAGGGACGGACCAGAATGAGAAAAGGCTCTATCCCCCCAAGAACTGCGCGTCTTAGGGACTACTAATAAGGAGGATTGGGATGAACGAAGATGTCTTGTAGGCTTATACTTAACGATCAACTTGATATTGTAGGAAGGAGCAGAGTCATAAAAGGAATGGAAAACTAGCAACAACAACTTAAAAATGATTCGGTCACATACCGGGAGCCAGTGAAGTGTTTTGAGAATGGGGGTGATGTGAGTTCTACGAAAAGAAAGTGTGACAATGCGTGCAGCAGTATTTTGTAGTTTCTGGAGTCGAACAAGTTGTGTGTTAGGGAGCAGATAGAGAATAGAATTACAGAAATCTAAGGGTGATGAAATAAGAGCATGTACAGGTTTCTCTGTGGTTGAACGACTTAAGTATTTCCCAATGAAACCTAGATTTCTCAGTTGATATCTGACTGACTTACAAATACTAGAAACATGAGTTGACAATGACATAGACGAGTTTAACATGACACCGAGATTACGACAATGCGAGGAAGGACTGATTACAGAATCTGATATGGATATATTGAACGACTGTATCTTAGCAAGATTTGATTTCGAACCAAATAAAATTAGTTCAGTTTTACTGTCATTCAGTTTGAGTGAGTTCGAGTTCATCCAAGTTTGCACATCTTTGACGCAAGCTTCGAGTAGTTTGACAGTCCGGATTGCGTCATTTTGATTGGGAAGGAACGATGCGTAGATCTGGATGTCATCTGCATAGCAGTGATACTTGACATCATGCTGTTGTAAAACTTGCTTGAGCCTAGTGATGTAAACGGAGAACAGCAATGGCCCTCTGACTGACCCCTGCGGGACACCACATCTGAGCTTGACAGGATCTGATCTTTCATGATCTACACATACCAATTGCTGCCGTTCATCCAAATATAGGACATGAACCATTCAAGTGCGTGGTCACTGTATTGTTGTGAGTCTGTATACGTAAAAGTTATATAAAGGAGTTCTGTGTCCGACATATGTGATATGAAGTACTAACTCTTTTAAAACTCACCCTGGCATTCCACCTGACACTCTGATATTTCTTCAGCCTTCCCTACGCATTGATCAGACGCGATGAGGAGTCCCTCGATATTGATGCTACACGTTCGTCTCCGTACATGTTCACCATGACCACAGGTTACAGAACATGTGCTCCACTCTGTCCACTCCGACCAATTGTCAAAGGAATCTACAAATATGTCAAAAGCAAGGTAAACAAAAAGAAAGGAGAAGATTCGAGTATGAACAAATATATTAAAAATATTGAGATATCAGCAATGAAAACGCTAGCAAATTTGGAGGGAGAGAAGGAGGAGGGGGGAGGGGGAATGCTGAACTAAGTTTGCCAATAAATTCCAGAAACATTACCAACTAGCAAAGAGAATAATATTTATACTTAGATACTTGCCGACAGAAGTTTCAGATGGGTGTGTGTGTGGTCGAAATGTATATATCCTTAATAAGCATGTATAATTAAACACTTTCTTAAATCTTGATATAGAAATCAGATAGGACATGTCTAACCTGTATTCTCACGCCGTGGACCAAAGAACGATGACAAGAGCTCCACGACATCTTCCAACTCAGAACCATTTGAATTCTTCACAATTGCCGTCAGTTGCGAAAATCTTTGGATTGTGAGCGTTAGGTCTGGCACCTTTTCCAACTGGCTCATATTGCTAACTTGGTTTAAGAAGTTTTCCAGATCATTGGTTTCTGGTGACATCGTCGTTGGCTCCGGTTCTACAGTCGGCGCAGGGTTCTGGAGTAGACTGACGATTCCGTGGAACGCTTTGGACATCATACGAATTCCTTCAGCCAATGAATAATACATCCGATGTAGGTCATAAGTGCCCTGTTGGGAGGTGCTGGGAGACTGGCCAATAAATTGTGGAAAAGAGTTATTCCATACGTTCAGATTTACCCTGACGAGTTTCTGCATTACACCAAGAAAGTCATCAACAAGGGCGCCTTGTCCTCTGTTATCCTCGGGTGGATGTTCTTCGTAGATGCTTTCATCAAAGTAATCGAAATCATTGATTTGTTGCAACGCCATCACGTCACCGTCATCAAGCTCCGATGCGTTGAGTAAACGGGGAATCTTCAACAAGAACTCTAGTAGCACATGTTCCCGCTTTTTTCGCTCAAATTCCTCCGGATTGAACAAGCTGTCCAACTGTAGAAGGAGCCGTCTGTTGCCTTTTACAGTTCCTGGATAAAGTTTGTCCTCTGTTTGTTTCAGGCGGTGTATCATTTCATTAAAACTGATCAGGGAGTCTGACTTTTGTAATGGCATGCTTAATTCTGTTATATTTTGAAAGAAACCCAAGATTTCTTCACGAGGAGAAGGATATGGTTGGGGTCGTTCCAATACTGCATCCAAACTAGACATGATTTCTAGGAGAGATCCAAGAGTGTTATTTAGCTCTTTAAGAGATATCTTTCTAATTGCTCTGAAGGCTTCCATCCACTGTAGAACACGATCATGCGTCAACAGACTCTTGTTCTGAAGACCTTCAATCATATCCAAGAATATACCATCTGATAAATCTTCGTTCCGAACTTCTCCGAAAAGATGCTTGATGAATTCATTCAGATGTTTTCCTTGAGAGGCTGAAGATGCGTTCTCAAAGGAACCATAGATGCTTCTCCATGAGGAATCATCCCGGTGAATCCACTGTCCGTCGGATATGTTCTTCAAGATGTTGATTAGCTCGGTGCCTTGATCAACTGTTAGCAAGGCGGTGCCTTGACGCGACTGTTTTACCAGCGTATCAAAAGTTCTGAGCACATCTTCGGTCGCAGATGCTGACGTATTGGTTATTAGTCGGAAGTAGTCGACCCATTCGGATTTAGATTGCTTAAGATAACGAAAGTTTGATGCATTTTGCAAGAAGCTGACCAACATGCTAACTTCAGGAGCGCGCGGTTCGCCCAAGAACTGTCGATCCTTCAGAAATCGCGTGAAGTCGGGTAGCTGAAAGCGATTTGGTACTTGGCGATTCATATCATCAAACATCTTCAAATTGGCTTCTTTATTTCCAATCCTCGATTCATTAGATGCCCCGAGTTTCTGAAGTAAATCCAAGACTGGTGGCATGTCTTCATGCTGGTGTAGGAGGAGAATGTCTTCTAGAATACTTGAAATGGTTCGATTATATCTCATGGACGCTCGATAAATCATGTCATTAAATGTACGGCGAAGTAGTAGCCGATGTTGACTCTCATTTTTGATGATTCTCACCTTGTCGACCAACCGAAGAAAAAGCATGTCATCTGCTTTTGAATTAAGAATCTTCTGATGAGATTGAGTTCGAGAAGCCTTCCAGAGAAAGGAGACCAGTCCTTCAATTGGGCCTCTTGGGAACACAGTTTCGTTGAACGTTCTGGTGATCAGTTTATACAAAGCTAGTGATTCATTGCGGGAAGCATTTTCACTGACTGGATAGATTGTCTCGAGGACATCTATCAAGTCGTTCTTATTTTCAGAGTTAACAACGTCCTGGATGCTGTCGAGATATCGTGTGAAGTCTTGGAATGAAATGGGACTCGCTACATGGCGATTCATATCATCAAACATCTTCAAATTGGCTTCTTTATTTCCAATCCTCGATTCATTAGATGCCCCGAGTTTCTGAAGTAAATCCAAGACTGGTGGCATGTCTTCATGCTGGTGTAGGAGGAGAATGTCTTCTAGAATACTTGAAATGGTTCGATTATATCTCATGGACGCTCGATAAATCATGTCATTAAATGTACGGCGAAGTAGTAGTCGATGTTGACTCTCATTTTTGATGATTCTCACCTTGTCGACCAACCGAAGAAAAAGCATGTCATTTGCTTTTGAATTAAGAAGCTTCTGATGAGATTGATTTCGAGAAGCCTTCCAGAGAAAGGAGACCAGGCCATCAATAGGGCCTCTTGGGAACACAGTTTCGTTGAACGTTCTGGTGATCAGTTTATACAAAGCTAGTGATTCATTGCGGGAAGCATTTTCACTGACTGGATAGATTGTCTCGAGGACATCTATCAAGTCGTTCTTATTTCCAGAGTTAACAACGTCCTGGATGCTGTCGAGATATCGTGTGAAGTCTTGGAATGAAATGGGACTCGCTACATGGCGATTCATTGCATCATATATCTTTATATTTTCTTGTTCGTTTTCGATTTCTGTTTCATTCGTTACCAAAATTGTCTGGATGAAATCCAACACTGGGAACAATTTTGTATTCTTATGTAGATGCAGAATATCTTCAATGAGTCTCGGCATCGTTTCATTATAATTCCAAGATACACTTGTCATCATGTCTTCAAAGAGTTGGTGTACCAGCTTCATTTGATGAGTATCATTCTTAATGGCGGCGAATCTGTCGACCAGCTTGAGGAATAAGTTATCACTCATTTTATCACTAGATGCAGTGTCAATAACGGAGAGAAGTTCACTTATTGTTTCCCGCGAGAAGCTATAAGGAACTTCAAGAAATTTGTTATGGATAACTTCATGCAAAGTTATAGTATCATCACGGGAAGTCTCATCTTTAACATGCGCCAATCCCTCGAAAAGTTCAAACATGTCCGAATGGTCTTGTTCCGTTATCTCGTTTGATGAAGGAACCAACAGAGGGGTAAAAATTTGAAGAATTTCACTTGCGTTATGTTTCAAAAGCCCTTGAATGCCTCTCATTTCATCGACAATATTACGTAACTTTTTAAATTTCTGATTTTTATATG
Source organism: Strongylocentrotus droebachiensis (assembly GCA_035222895.1). NCBI lineage: Eukaryota > Metazoa > Echinodermata > Echinoidea > Camarodonta > Strongylocentrotidae > Strongylocentrotus > Strongylocentrotus droebachiensis. The sequence continues at coordinate 116,014 of JAVYIG010000282.1, read as the reverse complement.
TGATCCAATCAATCCCTTCAATTACGTTAAGGAGGTGATCATCGGTCTCAATTTCAGGATTGGCCAATAGCATCAAGGTAATATTCCCAAGGAGTTCCATGAAATTTGGCTCCGAAGGCTCCTCGAAATGTTCCGCTATTCGTTGATAAAGTAACTTCGACTCATCTTTCGTAATATTTTCCGAATGAATGGCGATATCTGTAAAAGCATTAAGCAATATTTCATTTTCGTTGATGAATTCGGGAGAGGTGAGATCAAAGATCGACGCCAACAACTGGATTGTATTTTCAAGATTGTTTCCATAGGCAGTGATGTTTTCCTGGAATATATGCATATCTTGAAAGAGTTCTCCCGTGGATGTTTCATTCGGGAACTCCTGCACGTCTCTAAACAGGTCCAGGATATCTGACCCAGGTTTGTGTATGCTTTCCTTTAACGTGCTATATCGGCTAATAACGTCCACGATATCGCTTAAGTCTCCAAAGTATTGCTGGAATGCGACCATCTTGGTTATGTCTTTCTGATAATTGTTCAAGAGTGCGCTGGTTTGATAAAAGTTTATGTCATTTCTAATTCCCTCATCCTGGAGTGTCGCTTCCAAACCGGCTGCAAACATTTCTGCAGAAGTTTTCTGACCTAGAAGTTTATCGAGATCATCAAGAATTGCCTTGTCTACCAATGGCGAGGATGATCTCTGCAGTAAGTCCACTACGCCATTGTTTTCCAGATCCTGCAAGGACTCGAGATTAGGCAACACTCCTGTCCCAATCCCGGTTAATGAAGTTAGCATATCTTCCATGTAATCTAGATATGATTTGGCTCCCTCTGTTTTAATCAAGATGCCGTGAATATCGTCAAGAGCGGTAGTCATCGGAAGTGGTAAATTTTCTAGATAGCTACCCATTTTGTTCAATTTTGTTGGATCGTTTGAAACGTCGATTTCTGGCTGACTGAACATCTCCTGTAATGCATCAACAAAGGCAAGGAGCGGCGGATGTGGGACTTCTGGTCCAAACTGCTTCAGAAGTTCTTCGTAAATGGATGTCGTCGCTCTTGCATTTCCAAGAGGACGGGGTACTATACTTGAGAGGTTCTTCAAATCTAGAATGGGTCGATTGAATTCATCTGCATCCTTATACATGTCAGTATAATCTAGGAAATCAAGGAACGAAGCTGCGTTGCTTTGGGTAGCTGAGCCAAGGACATCATTGACTGATTCTAGGTAGGATCGTAATGCTGACTTACTATCTTTCATCCATTGTTTAATCGTTTCATGACGATCTAATTCAGCAACGACATCTATACTGGAAGGTTGGTAATCATCTGTCCCCTTCACATCATCTAGCAATGACATCAGCTGGTCATTCGCTCCAGTTCGAGATTGTCCAAAGATACCAGCAAAACTGCTCAGCATGCCATCCCCAAGATTCTTAGGTAGGTGGCCATGAAATGCTACGTATTTCAATTTAGGAAGTACGGAGTTAGACCAGGGCCAAGAGGGTTGATACGGCTCATTGGCGAGGGTGTCGATAAAGCTTAAAATGTCACCTTTGTCCGTATTGCTAGTGTCAAATAACCTCAGTAGATCCTGTATGTCATTTGTCATGTTCTCATACCGCAAGCCCCTATCCCGAAATTGTGGTAACCCCTTTGTCAGTGATTTTAACTCCGTCAGCACATCTAAGGAGCGGTTGGCTGCCACTGCATCTCTCAGAGCCAGCATTATTCGAAGATACTCTGTGATAGGTTCTTGGTGGTCTACCTGAGATGTAAACAGTTTCGTAATTTCTGCAACATTTTCATCTGTCAAGGTCGGTATGAAACGCTTGGTAATGTTGACAACGTTTTGCATCATCAATATATCATTGGGTTCATAGGAGTCCTGAAAATGCTCCTTCACATCATCTAACAGTGACATCAGTTGGTCATTTGGTCCCGCTCGAGATTGTCCAAAGATGCCAGCAAAACTGCTCAACATGTCACCCCCAAGATTCTTAGGTAGGTGGCCATGAAATGCTACGTGTTTCAATTTAGGAAGTCCAGAGTTAGACCAGGCCCAAGAGGGTCGATACGGCTCTTTGGCGAGGGTATCGATAAAGTTTAAAACGTCACCTTGGTCCGTATTCCTAGTGTCGAATATCTTCAGTAGATCCTGGATATCATACTCCATGTCCTCATACTTTAAGCTCCTATCCCCAAATGGTGGTAACCCTTTTGTCAGTGATTTCAATTCCGTCAGCATATATAGGGAGCGGTTGGCTGCCACTGCATCTCTTAGAGCCAGCATTAGTCGAAAATACTCTGTTATAGGTCCTTGGTGGTCCACCTGAGATGTAAACAGTTTCGTAATATCTGCAACATTTTCATCCGTCAAGGTTGGTATGAATCGCTTGATAATGTTGACAACATTTTGCATCATCAATATATCGTTGGGTTCATAGGAATCCGGAAACTGCTGGGAAATGAGGAAATGCATCAGTGAACTTAACCGCTCATCTTTGCTCCCGCCAATGATGCTGAGAACGTCGGGAAGTGCATTGGGGTCATGTTCTTTAAAACCATCGGCATGTGCCTTCACAAGTTCGTTCAATTTTACCAAATCTTCATTAGAAAGAACATGTGCATAGCTCTGCATATCTGAGAAGAATTTTAAGTATCTTTCATCTGGATGTTGGGGAGGTTTGAACCACATATCCATCATCATCCTTTGTACTTCTGAAATATTGATGGCAGTAGACACATTTTCCAACATGTCTGCGAAGTGCGAAAGTCGGTCAAATTCAACTAGATTCCAATCATCCTTTCCTAGCGCCGATATCAAAAAGTGCACCAGTGGTTCAGTGTCATCTTTTCCTAGATATTGCTGGTCATTTTCAATGTTGCCCAAGTCTTTCAGAAGATTTTCATATGAAATGACATTACTTGAGGTGAGATTTGCCTGCCACACCGACGCAAATGTAGATAGCGCTTGTAGCATACCGATATCCCCAGATGAGGTATGGTATCCCCTGTGAATTGCATTCCGCAGGAACTGAACTAACTTGATGATTTGAAGGGAATGTTGATTTGAATTGGAGTCAATTAAACCCCTTATTTCGTCGACGACCATGTCTTTCACAGGTCCATTCAGAAGTTCACTCAAAGGTATCATGCCTTTCAACTCATCCATGTCAGCGATTGTGTCGTATCTGTCTCTTGGATTTAAAAACATGTTCAACAAAGAATAGCTTGGGGGTTCTGGTTCATTGGCTGTCTTCTTCTGTGGAGGTTGAAGTAAGTCGAGCAGTTTTACTAAATGTAAGAATTCGTCTGACGAGTTCCCATTATCGAAGTGATTTGTCAGGTTTGCTAGCTGTTGCATTGAAAATACTTCATCTTCCGAGAACCCACCATCACCCAAATGTTGTAGGAAGTCAGCGTATGAAATGTTTCCAGGAGACAAATCAAAATCCTCTAAATATGGTGTCATCTGAAGGTGCTGAAGGTCCCTTAGAAACTGTGCCAATATAGGAAGCCTGCCTTTATATTGATGTCCCTCGCTGTCTTGAATGAGCTTGGTGAGGAACTGAAGATTCGTGATACCCCGGTCAAAGATTTCGTTACTCGGTAGGATATGCAGCAATGAATCCACGAAGCTCATTGCTATGTGAGGATTTGTACTTTCTTGGTATGAAGTACCCGATTGCAATGCTTCCAGGTCCAGTAAGAAATGTTTGAGAACTTCCACTGCAGAGACATTTGACTGGAGATTTGAAAACAGTTTGTTAAGCATTTCTAAATCTGGGTTTATTCCATTGGCTGATTCTTCATCTGTAATCCTCCCGAGGGAGCCAATGATATCCGCAAGTCGATCCGAATTTTCAGGGAAGTCCTGCAAATGTTGAGGATGAAAGACTACCCTCAATAGTTCATCAAATTTTCCAATATTTGCCAGCCTCTGTGAAGCGGCTCCTGCAATTATTTGAGCAAGACTTCCATCGAATTCATTCAACGCCATTTGTGATACATTGTCAAGATCTTCCCGACTGTTTATCAGTGAATCAAGGATATCGATGAAGTTAAGCTCGTCACCTTCCACGACAGACTGGTCTGAGTTCTCTTCGAAGATATACTGTAACGTATTTAGAATATCCGATATCTTCATACTATCCGGTGAAATTGTGTGGAGGTGCTTTGTGATCATAGTGAGATTCAGTAGCTCCTGGACATTATCCTTGATGTGGTTGTTATCACCGAGTGACTGGAACAGATGCACCAAAGGATGGAGCGAGATTTGATCACCTTTATCCTGAGATTGAGTCAATAATTCAACTATCTGTTGCAGCACATGTAGGTCAGTGTTGTTTGTTACAGGAATATGATTAGTTAGATTTGCAAGATCTTGTATACTGCCGAGATCCCCACTCGGAAGACTTACTGGTAGCTGAAGAAGGTCAACCAATGTCATGTTTTGAAGAACAGGGTAGAAACCTTCCAAGTTGTCCTCTTGAAGGGATTTGAGTGCGTTCAAGACATGGTCAAGTGCCATTATACTATTCCTCGAATATCTAGCACGCTCCATGATGTTGCCGAATATCAAAAGATCTTTGCTGCCGTTAAACTTGGTATTTGGCACTAAATACCTCACTGCATCAAGGAAATCCATATGTGGTGTAGCTTTTTCTTCTGATTCATACATTTGGCCTATTTGACTGAGTTCCTGGAGAAGGTCCTGTAATGCGAATACATCAGATGAATTCCTTTGAAGTGACGTTATCAATCTAGCGAGCGAATGGAAGGCTTGCGGATCTATTTCCGGATTCTTGCTAGCATCATTTCTTAGGAGAAAATCAATCAGAGCTGAATTCGGGACAGATGGTGGTTCGAAGCTTGCAACGACAGACTGGTCAGAGTTCACTTCGAAGATATACTGTAACGTATTTAGAATATCCGATATCCTCCTACTAGTATCCGGCGAAATTGTGTGGAGGTGCTTTGTGATCATAGTGAGATTCAGTAGCTCCTGGACATTATCCTTGATGTGGTTGCTATCACCGAGTGACTGGAACAGATGCACCAAAGGATGGAGCGAGATTTGATCACCTTTATCCTGGGATTGATTCCATAATTCAACTATCTGTTGCAGCACATGTAGGTCAGTGTTGTTTGTTATGGGAATATGACTAGTTAGATTTGCAAGATCTTGTATACTGCCGAGATCCCCACTTGGAAGACTTACTGGTAGCTGAAGAAAGTCAATCAATGTCATGTTTTGAAGAACGGGGAAGAAGCCTTCCAAGTTGTCCTCTTGAAGGGATTTGAGTGCGTTCAAGACATGGTCAAGTGCCATTATACTATTCCTCGAATATCTAGCACGCTCCATGATGTTGGCGAATATCAAAAGATCTTTGCTGCCGTTAAACTTGGAATTTGGCACTAAATACCTCACTGCATCAAGAAAATCCATATGTGGTGTAGCTTTTTCTTCTGATTCATACATTTGGCCTATTAGACTGAGTTCCTGGAGAAGGTCCTGTAATGCAAATACATCAGATGAATTCCTTTGTAGTGACGTTATCAATCTAGCGAGCGAATAGATGGCTTGCGGATCTATTTCCGGATTCTTGCTAGCATCATTTCTTAGAAGAAAATCAATCAAAGCTAAATTCGGGTCAGATGGTGGCTCGAAGCTTGGAATCTCGTCACCTTCCACATACATGTACATCAAAGCCATTAGGCTTTTATACAGCTCCTGCTTCATATTGACATCTTTATTGTGACTGATGTGGTTTAGGCTTTGTAGGATGTCCATAAAAGTTTGATAAAAAGTCTTATTCGATCCATGTAATCTTTTTTTCAACTCCTGTGGTGCAAATTTGTTTATAGCCAGTAACATCTTTCCTACGTAGTTCATGTTTTGATAGGATTCTAGGCCTGCAGTCAACCGATGAAATCGGCTCAACCCACGTAGGTTTTGCAGTGGCTCGTCTTTGCGTCTCAATGCTTGCATCATATCGAACAGAGTGGCCGATGCAAATTTCGAAATCACATGGTTTATTTTCTGTTTAACTTCTGTGCTCAAGTCCCAGGAATGGTTGAGAAATGTAAAATTGCCTTTCTTGTTAGGTTGAGAAGGTACTTGACGCCGTTTTACTGAATGCAAGGTTATATTCTGATCTGTATCGGTCTCATTAGCTGGCGTCCCAGAAATAGTTTGGTTGTACTGACCTAGTGATGAATTAAAAAAATGAAGTTGACCCATCCACACATCAAAATCTTGATGACCATGAGTATTGTTCTTCATTGTGACCAGGCCTCTCAATAATGCTTGAAAACGGCTCAAATGTAAACTATATTTCTCACCATCTGGGAGTACTACCTTCATGAATGAAACCAATTCATTATCACCAATTTGCGTGATGATCTTTTGGTATGATCCCAACAGTCTATCCACAAATGTTTGAAGATCGTGACTTTTGTACTGATGTCGCAGAGGCTCAATGAGATTACGTAGATGCTGACGATACCGCGACACATCAATAGGAGAATGAAAACCAGTCAAATCTCGTAAGAATCGCTCTGTGTACAACATGTCAAATGTTTCTATCGCAGTGCGCAAGACGTTATGATGTCGAAGATTGTCAATAGATGATGCCAGGTCCCGCAACTGCTCTGCATATGGAAGAAGATCTAAGGAAACGCCTCCTTGCAGATTCTTCAGAACTCTCTTAAGGGTAACTATGTTCTGAAGTTCACTAAGTTGGAAAATGGAGCCAAAGATGTGATGGTGATGGTCGTGAATAGATGATGCCAGGTCCCGCAAATGCTCTGCAAATGGAAAAAGATCCAAGGAAACACCTCCTTGCAGTTTCTTTAGAAATCTCTTAAAGATAACCATGTTCTTGAGTTCACTAAGTTGGTGAAGGGAGCCAAATATATCATTCTCCATGCTCGAAGTCCATCGTCTTGAAGTCATCGTTTCTATAGCTTTGCCAATGCCGTCTAAGACAGGAATATTGAGGTAACTGAACTTGCTAGTATTGACAATTTGAAACATGTCCAGAACATCCGGCATGCCATTGTCTTCGCGTTTAACCCTCCTTGGTAGTTCTGGTACATCTGAATTGTTGAACAGAGGTTCTGGTGGATCCCGACTTAAACTATTCTTTTCAAGGGCTACTACAGAACCATTTTGTGATTTTGATTGCTTCTGATTCCCGATTGTATTTGAAACTATGTCTATTGGTTGGAATGAGATAGGAACACTGTTACGATCACTGTGAGGATCAGTTTTTGAAGTCGTCTGGACATCGAGTGGATCATCTGCTGCCTGATTCGGCAACGAAGAGTTGTTGGTGTGGTTGTTTTCTATGACCGATACTGTAGGTTTGCCTGATTCGCCTGAAAGACCATTCCTGATATCCTGGAATATTCAATAGAATATTTAAATGAACAAATTAGCATTACACAACGATGTGTGTGTGTGTGTATGGGGGTGGGGTGGCGTCTAAAGCTAAACCGTTGTTAAACCCTACGCAAAAGCCACAGGTTAAGTTATATTCCTTTAGTAAAAAAAACAAAAAAAATTATTCAAATGTTTTTTCTTTACTCTTGTTACGGCCAAAATAAAACTATCGCGTAAATGAAGTAGAATCCACTTTTCCTTCATAGCAGAGAATCCTTGAATCTTGCGCGAAATTGAGGCCTTAATCAATGCATTTTTAAAAACTTTGATTTGATTTATAATGTTTTCCAACTAATGTATTCTTTTCAGTTCATCATTAGTCAAAGAAGGTACAAATTTATTTACCAACAAACCCCTCAGTCTATCAAAGAAAGAATGCAATGGTTGATGTTCATCGGTGATAGGAGCGGTGGTGTTCGTGTCAGCTGTACGATCAGGCAAGATTTTCTCTACGAAGTGGTTCCAGCGACCAGAAAGAAGGCGACTAATCCCCTCTCCAATTCTCTCAAAATGGCTGGCAAAATCAGTATCTAAGCCTCTTTGTAAAACTTCTTTAATCTGCTGTCCCTTCTGTAGAAGAAGCTGACCCACTCGGTAAATCATACTGCCGTTAACCTCGATATCCTGGATAATACGAGGTCGACAAAATAAATAATTGGATGCAAATTCAGACATCTGTATTCAAAGCTATATCGTAGGGTTGAGTATATATATGAAAGTTAAATATCAAATAAGAGTTTTTGGACAAGAGCATTTTAGGCTAGAATACAGTTTAAACAAAAAATAGATGCCATCCTATCCATCAATTTAGAAATACTTATACCAAATAGGCCAATGCTTTAGAAATCTTCATATGAATGTTGATAAAATGTAATTTCGTTTTCATAAAACGTAATTTTATTTTAATAAAATTATGTTTAATATATTTCACCAAATATAATAAATGAATACATACCACGACAGGGGCTTTGACTAGCGATTCCACATCACGTTTCACGCGACGCTGCTGCAAAGGGGAATGTGGACCACGAAGGTTTTGTGCCCCCACGTCTCCTGACAAATGATTTCTCGATTCTCGGCGATTCCGCAGGAGTTCTAACTGCTCTTGTAGCGTGTCAGGGTTCGGACCACTCGTCGGTCTTTCCATTTTTGTGGTACTGGGTGCCGTCTCCTCTGACGCCTCCCTACCAGGCTCACTCGTACTTTGCAAGTTGTTTATTTGAGGAGCTAGTAACATCCTGATGTTCTTCATAGCTTCCATCTCTTGCATAGACGGCCTGTGTTTAGTGTAAACATGGAACAAACTCGACAGTATGCCTATTCCAGTCATAAACTCTTCATAACGTACTGTAGTATGTTTGCCCTTTGATGTCAATCTCTTTGATGTTTGTTGAAGTTTACTCTGCTCCGCAGCCATCTGTAAACACCGAGCCACGTTCTCGTCCTCCTGGTCAATAGACTGTAGCTGACCGTCATCGTCCAGAAGCCGCTCGATAACGACGGTTTCGCAAGCGGGAACGCAGACGCGGGAAGCGACCTCGAGCACTGTCCTCGAACAACTTTGATGCGCTTGATGATCTGTTTGATTCTGATGAGGATTGTCTTGATGGCCGCAGGTCTTGAAGCGGTATGACATTGATTGGCCTTGATCTGCTATGCATGGTGTCCATACCGACCACTCTGGTGCTTGTTCCTGCAGAACCGTCTGAACTGCTGGAAATCGGAATTCAATATTTTGGAAAGTTAATTAAACAGGTTTGTTGTTGTTACATGTAAAGTGACGCAAAGATCAATTTTGTGAGAAATAGCAGGGACAACTGAATTTGCTAAAGCTATAAGATTCATGATCATTATAAATAAGCATTGCAGTGTAAAAACACTCTCATGGAGCAAGCAGGGGGGGGGGGGTTGTCGGGGGTGAAAGAATTCCCGCGGAATGAACTATTTCTAGGGATTTCCAGAAAAACACACCTTTTTCACTTTAGACCTACATTTCTCTTTTCTCCTCTTCATTCCTCTTTGTCCTACACCCCCACTATTAAGAAATGGAAAGGCCCATGCTCCTGGGAAAGTTGATGAGTGATGACAGAAAAAAAAATCTTCTCCTTTTTCATCCTCTTTCTCCTTTCTTTGACTAATCCCCCTCCCCCTCCACCAATTATGTGCGGCTGCCACAGCCATAGCCCATATCCCCTTTTTACCCAGCATTTAAGCACATACTTTACTACTGGCTGTATCTAGCGATACAATATCACGTGTCTGGACAGGTTGGTTATCCGGACAGTTCATTTCAAACAGCGATTTGAAGAATTTTACATGCATTATTTATCTAATAATAATAGTAATGGTAAAACGTATGTTGGCCAATATTATTAAAAGGACACATGTTCATTATGATGATGGTGTATGGTATTTGATGCACATTTCCCCTAAAATTCAACGGCAAAGAGATGGTTCTGGTTTAAGTGTCCAGACACACAGCCCCCGGCATCCCGCCTTCCACACCGTTTCTAGGCCCATTATTTCCTACCGACACATTAATGATAAATTCTCCTCAATCTCTCCCCAAAGTATAGGCTTACATTACAGTTTTAACACATAGACCTACCATAGATCTAGATTTCTATACAAAATTATAAAGAACTACCAAAATGTTTGATAAGTTAAACCAGTCACCAATATCCGGACAGTTGATTTAAATCGGTGATTTGAAGAAGTTTACATACAATATTTTTATAAATTATCTTTTATGACTTATACTATTTGGCAATTTTATGAACGGTCGGGATATAGTCTATAGATCTAGTATATCATGATTAGAATCTAGTGGAATTGATGCATATTTTAAGAGTTAAATCCGAAGCCCAAAGTGACGTCTTTATTTTTGTTGAGCGTCCGAAACACAACTTCCCATCATAAGACTTACCTCTACTTCTACTTCGACTACGACGATACTAAGCAGGATCCATAATAAGTCAATGTTAAACAATTTACCCACACTGCAGTAGATCTAGATCTCTAGATCTAGGTCTTATCTTTCCTTCTTAACCCCGTTAACTAAGAATATCTGAAGCACTTACAGCTCTTGGATGACACCAAACAGACGAAAAGGATCCACCATAGCAACCTAGTCATTGTCAGATTCATCGCCTGATATCAATCATCATCCACACTTTATAAAACCATCACCAGTCGATGAGTAGGCACCCCTTTCATTGGTCCTCTTAACAAAAACTTTAAGCAGCCTTCGCTTTTGAATTATCCTCGATTATTTACAGAAATCATTGAATGGGCCTATGTCAAAATAGAAATATCCTGTCTAACCTATTTTCGGAGAGAAATCACACGTCTTGTTAGCTCACGGCACATCTCCTATAGGGAAGCGCGCAATGACCTATGAGGCGCGCCCTACATATTTTGCGCGCTGATGGGATTTCCCGTTTGTTTTGAAAATAACAATGCTTGGTTCTTGGTTGGTTGGTCCTCCAAAATACTCGTCTGAGTTTTACCTGGAGCTTTACATGAAGGCGAACTTGATGGGGACTATTATAATTCCCGTAAATTTATATAATTATCTTCATATCCCGTAAGAAAATCAAATTTATTAATTTTCATGAGTTTACACAAAATATGCACGTTTTGAGTTAGGTGATGCAGCAGAGTAGACTTTGTAATTTCGATCATTACGTCACAATGACTTGAAATGGTTTTTCGACAACGCATTGTTTTTAAGCGCTAAGTATGCGCGTACGCAGTGACGTAATACGTTGCTATGATGTTTAACCATAGACAGGTATCATTATTCTGTGCATATATTGGTGTGATGGAAACAGAGACCGCCAAATCCTATAGATATATCTTTGAACAAAATGGTTTATCTACAAAATCATGAGAACGAAATTCCGAATCATTGTTGTGTTATTCATTTTTAGCATGGGAATAACTCTGGAAGAAGGAGGTGTCGTCAACATGAAGGTGAACGGTAAGTGAAATCTAGTTAAATACATGGCCCTAACTTAAACTTTAAAAAGTTTAAAGGAATCCGCAGACCGGGTATTTTTCATAAGATGCAACGTGTTTCCGGTATAGATTAATGGGCAGACCAAAGTTCGCAGAGATTTTTGAAAATATTTGGAAATGCGATGTTCGATCCATGATTTCTCATGTTCTAGATCTACACACATTTATTTGGTTTTATTATTACCAAATGGACGGCAAAGTTTTTTACTACAAATTAGTGCAACTAGAAAATTTATCGTCGAAGAATTCCAAAAATATTTAGCCTGAAATAGTCAAGTCTAGACCTAGAAGTCTAGACCCATCCATGATATTGCGATCTTAATTTTGATTTCGAAACGTTGTAAGTCACTTTTGATCTAATCTAGACCTACGAATCTAGAGTCTGTGAACGTTTTCGGTATAGACCTATAATGAAGCGTCAAAATAACTTTTGAAAGAACATGGAACATTGGATACCGTTTGAAATTATCCGTCCGGATGCACATCTTGTCCGGATACACAACGTGTGGATAAACCAGTGGTCATCGTCGTCGATTGGGTCTAAGTATGGGAGGGAGGGGGTGGGGCGGCATTTTTATCTAGAGGGGGTCTATTTTAATTTTAATTTTAATTTTAATTTTTATCGGCATTTTTATCATTTTTACCTAGATCTATTCGGTAGATAAAAAGCGAATTAAAAAGGCCATTTGTGTTAGGGGGAAGGATGTGGTCGGGAGGGAGTGTCATCTTCTTTCAAGTTCCCTTTAAGTTTAACCCCACTTCCCTTTCTTCTCATTTTGTTACCATCTTCATCTCTTTATATCTAGTTTATTAATTTTAGTCTTTCGGCCCACAAAGATATTATTTTCGTGGCCGGAAGGGTGTTACCTCTGTATTATGTTAGAGTAATACAATACTTTAGGCCAACTAAAGTAGAAGACATCTACCTGCTCTGCGGTATTGCCCCTCCACTCGTCAGAAGGTTGGTCTTGTCCCAGAAAGAAAAAGGACAAACAAGAAAACAATCCACTCCACCCACTCTTCGAACAACAGCCAGTGGGCAAGCGGCTCAAATCCAGACACAGCTTTCTGCACTCTGTAGAGCCTCTTAATACTAGCCCTCACAACCAAAGGATGACTTTGTGGTCTAACCACCTTCAGACCACTCCACATAAACTCTCCCTCAGCCCGAAGGAATCCCTCGCTACCGGCTCCAGTGAGACTTGGCCTACCTGGCTTAGCCTCAACCGCCTAAGAACTGGCTACGGTCGATGCAGAGTCCTAATGCAGAGGTGGGGTCTAGGAGACGAACAAACGGCATGTGAATGCGGCCAGGAACAGACAATGGAACACCTGCTAGTCTGCCCACTCCTGCCAGAGCCATGCACCCAAGATGACCTGGAAGCCGTGAATTGCCGTGCCAAAGCCTGTGTGGACCACTGGACGGGACTTGTGTAGTGACTCGATAAGAAGAAGAAGATGTTAGAGTAGACATGAATTAACGCCCTTCTATCTCTCAACAGGGGGGCGTTTCATCAACAGTCCGCCGACAACTATCAGCACTGACTTATTTGACCAATCAAAGGCCTGAAAAATAGTCGGTGACAATAAAATTGTCAATGAAAATGATTTAGTCGGTGAAAACCACCGACTAATTGTTTCATGAAACGCCCCCCAGATGTACATGTATAACTATCATCTTTTCATTCATATTCATATCTTCTGATTTAATCTATAGATCCATACATAGGACGTTGCTTATCCGAGCACAAGACTTGCCATCACCAAGCCGCCTGCATACCCGACGAGTTTGACCCTCTGAAATACGAATGTAAATGCGCTAACGGATGGTTCGGTGATGGAAACGTTGGATGCAGTCGTAAGTTCCTTTCTGAAATAATTGAGGATTACGAGAAACTTTTGATCATTATTCAGTGCGTCCCAGAAAAAAACTAAACCGAGAATTATCGATGTTTTATCAATCAGCCATGAATGAAGTTTTTCGGCTATGGCTGATCGTCATCGAAATGGAATTATGTCTGTTGTCAATTCTGTTTGTTGCTACGGCAGGCAGCCAGTGAAAACGAATTCGTTTGATGACATTATGGAAATGCCAGCATTACTTTAAACAAGTAGATTAAACTTTGTTATCCCTAGCTCATTTTTCCTGATTGAGGTGTCATACGAAAGGGCAGAAAATCTTTCTAGAAATGTGATTTTATCTTTGAAATTCAGATACCATCCGCCAAATGACCTTTTGGTACCATTTCTTCAAATTGATTTTAATCACTGATGCGTGAAATATTATGAATTGCATCAAAGAGGAGGATCTAAGCTTTACAAATATGTTTCATTTATTAATTATAATCGTGAATAAGTTATGATAAAACATCGATTATTCTCGGTTTTGTTTTTTCTGGGACGCACTGTGCATCTCTATAACATTGATTTATTCATTAAATCGATTCAGATAATCAGACATGATGGCTATTTCACATAAAGTGACACTGAGATCTTGTTTATAACTTATACTTTAAATGATGCTAAAGACGATTGGAAAATGGTTCATCGATTTTCACCGATGAAATATAAAGAGCGTAATAGATACAAATAGGATACGTTTATAATCAACATTCACCACGAGAAGCACCAATTTAAAAACAAATTAACAAGAGAAACAAATAGATGAGCTAAGCTCAATGGCGCAGGAGATGGAGATAAAAGAGGGGAATGAAGAAATACTAAGAAACGCTAGAGATGTATGAAATTATCAAATTTGTATTCGCATTATATATACAAGAGGTCTATACAAAACTATTAAAACATTTAAACAAATTGTGATTTTATATAATAATTGGCCGAACTATTTCCTTGTTTATCAAAGATATATCATGGAAATCTGTTTCCTTATGAGCTGAATGCGTAGGCCTACATAATACGTTTTCTTTTGTTTTAGAATTTGATAGAAAAAACCAGCTAGAAATATAATATCGAAAATAATATCGCTAGTGACATTCGTTTGTCTCGCAATGTATGGTCAACAAGGGATCAAAAAATCACGACGTTTTGTGCGCCGCTGCAACACTTCGTCAGGTGATAAAATATATTGTAAGCAATCGTCTTTTATACTCTACGGGTGGACCGGCGGTCAAATAATTCGATCAATATAATACCACTTACTCCTTAGCATTTTTTAAAGACTTTATCTAAATCATATAATCCTTCTTCTCCTTTTTGTTTTGTTTTTTGTTTTGCATGCTTGTCAAAAATATTCGGATTAGTTCCCACTTATTTGGTCATGACAGGATTGTGAGATTGTATTAAATAGGCATATACCTTTGAACTAATCACTTTATACATTTCAATTTCCTAATTTTTAGCGCCAACTGTTTTGCTCAGCGTTGCACCAGGAATAGAGTGTACCCATTCAACATTGAACACCTGCTTCATGACGTCACAGGTTGGAGACGCTGTGCGCATGTCCGTTTTACCCCATGGGCGGGTGTCTGACACTACTTGGGAGATCACGTGGTATAAATTCTATGCTGGGTTGCCGCCTTTATATCACAGGTAAATCATGTAAATATGGCTATCTACACGCTATTTACCGTTAAAACGTAAGCGATAGACGGAGATAACGGAAACTCGGAAAGTGCCATATTAGAATCTTTTTAAAAAAACAAAGAATGGTAAAATTAATGTTACCTGACTTTCGAGATGGGGAAAATGATATTCAAGCCTATATTTGTTGTAATCATCCAACTCGTTTCAATAAATCAATTTCATTTAAAATATTTTATATAAATTTACCAAATATATGTTTGTTTTGATTTTGTTGAAAAACATTTTTTTTTTTTGGTGGTGGTTTCTATCGTCACACTGCATACAGTATATTGGCAAGAAATGATATGATCATTAATTAGGATATTGATTGTTAGCCTAACGTATTTTCTTTCTTCCATTCTTTCTTTATTTCTCGCTGGCTGTCTTTCTTTTTTTCTTTCTGTCCATATTTCTTACTTTCTTGGTTAATCTTAACAGCTTCCTAGAAAGACTTGAACGGGAGGACTTTTTGAGTGGTCACATGGAATTTGAAGTGTCAAATTCTGTTCTAAAACTGTACGAAATACAAGAAAACGATATCTATCCCAACCGGTTTATCGCTGAGATCACGCTGAATGATAGTCACATTGACACCCTTCCCAAGCGAGATCCTTTCGATATCAGTGAGGAGGAGAGCCTCAACCCGACTGTAATGCGAGTCTATTTCATGATCGAACAAGAACCGATAGGTGAGAAAACCATTATCGATAGGCCTAGATCAATTATGGTATATGCATTATTCAATGACAATGACGTAACATTGTTATAATCAGTATTAGTAGTGCTACATTGGTGGCTAAATCTCGTGAAATCTTGACAAAATCCTCTTGTGTAGTAATTACATTCGAGGTGATTTCTTTTAAACACACTAAATGATTTGTTAGAGTAGCACTTATACGAATATGCTCACACAAGTTTTGAGGCCATATATAACTGCATTGTTGAATTATGTAACTTACCTATTGTCATATCACCTTTGAAAACAGAGACATTTGCCTGAAGTTGATGTTTGGCTTCAAATATAATATATAACAGGTCTGTATTAAATCACTCTGTTATTCATAAAGCTGACAGAAGTCTAAAATCTAAATAAATATATCGTACTACCCAATGGCCTGAAGCATTGGTGATGTTAAAAATAAAGTACCTACAACACGATCGCAAATAATAACAAAAAAGGAAAAACCCAAGGGCATTTTCAATCCCCTATTGCTTATCCCATAGAAAACATATTCGAATCATGTAACGTGTCACTGCAATTTTCGCAAATGTTACATCGCAAGCGCAATGGCTCAGTGGTAGAGCAGTGGTCTCTAAAACGGGTGATCCCGTGTTCGAAACCAAGTCTCTGGTGCACTTTGGTAAGGCATTGATCCTGAGTCTCTCGGAGAGGAATTAAATAAGTCGGTCCCCTTGTTGCTTGCTAACAAGCATACATATGTTTTCTTAGCCTTCGGGGTGGGTGGAGGGGGGGGGGGGGTGAGCAATCAAAATCCATAATAAAAGAATGCACTTACTTTCCTCTCAGTGAGATAAAATAGTCAATCAATCAATCGATCAATTACGAGTTTCTATTTTCGTTCTTTAGAAATTGGTCCAATATCACTCCTCGGCCCTGAGTACATTGACCTCGACGACCACCTACCCCCATCCTTGACCGACATTGATAACTTCCTCCCACACTACCGATGGGTGATCGAGGGCGATGTCGAGGCTCTCGGTCGTCGTGATCATTTTATTCCCAGTGAGAGCGAGAAGTACCTCAGCTTACACCATCTCGACACGGATGAGCTGAACGCCGTCGTGAGGGGGATGGCCTACGGGAAGAACGGGAGGATACCCGGGAGGGTGTTACTGGCGTCTGTACGGTTCCGGCTGAAAGAAGGTATCTATGACAGTAAAGACTCTCACGAAATCAACTCAAGGGCAAAATCACTACCCTATTTTATTACCTAGTGGAATCATATAATATTCGGATCATGTAATAATGATGACATTGAAATGATATCAAAAGGTGACGTACAAAACTACTGAAATTGCCTAAGGTTTTGTTTGTTTAAGCCTTTGCAATCGTGCTTTAAGATATGTATATAATCAATGCCTAAAACAAAGGAGATACCTTTCTACTCATTTAATTTTTTTCTTCAACTAAAGATTGTTAAATCATCTTTAAAACAAATGAAATACACTGATATTGAGGAAACTAAAATGATGCCCTTTTATAAAGGCTTTTTATTCTTTATTACTTCACTGATCAATGCTTTACTTTTTGCCTGATTAATGTTAATTAAAGACGAAATATTCATTAAAAAGCTATCGACAAATTAATCTCATTCGAAAATTATATTTTGTATTCTGTATCCTATTTTTTATAGATCAAACGAGAGTATGTTCTGGCCCCCTTTCAGAACGGGTTTGTACGTGTCGGATCGGTTACACACTAGATGGAACGCAATGTATTGGTATGTATTACCGTTTTCAAATCGATTATATTAACTCTAATTATCAATAAATGGAAAGTGAATAAAATGAAAGGTTGCAAAATCGCTGCAACAAAGCAAAATATTGAACAAAGCGAATAACACAGATTACAATCAGTTAATGACATATGAACCTCTCACCTAACTTTCTTGGCCTGTTGATAGAGAGAGAGAAGAACAAAAATTGGAAAAACCCTATGTAGGTGAGTCGGTCAAAATACAAGAAAGGTTGACGATTATACTCAAACAAACACCAAACTATCATAATAAGCAAATAAAAATTCGCTCTCCAATTATTTTTGAGGACTCACATGATAGAGAGAGAACTCGATGAAAGATCCAGAATGAATTATGATAGCCCCATCTACGGTACTTTTAGAACTTTACCAGATATTTTTCCAGACGATGCTTGGTAGGGGTGGGGACAAAATCTAGAAAATGTGGCTGAAAACGAAATAAGAAAAAACTTTATCTCGATAAATAACGTCACAACCGTAAAAAAAAAGCTCCCCTGAAAACATTGTGATTAACAACTTAGGTGATTTTTGTTTAAATGTTCAAGCAAAAGAAGCTTCTATGAAGGTGACCCAGATTAAAAAAAGTCACCATCTACCCAAAGTAACTAACAAAATATCAAATGTTCTTGCTCTTTAAAAGACATTGCGAATAACAAACATTTCTAGGATCATGTTACCCTTGCAGGCATATACGCAATATGAGCTATTAGACGGGTTTGGTTTTCGATTCATATAACCTTTTCAAATACCTTCCTTCAGTTTGACTTCTTCTTTTCTGTGTCTTCTAAATAAGAAAATTCGAGACGGAAACGAGAGAGTGGTTTTATTGTTGTATTCCCCGCGTATTCTTTATTGATCGTGATGTTTTGAACATATGTCTTTCTTTCTTTATCTGACATGTGTTTTCTGTTGTTGTTGCTATCTCTCTCTCTCTGTCGATATTCTTGTTTATTGTTAGATGTCGACGAGTGCAGTTCTCTCATCGCCACCTGTCTCCCAAAGGCTCTCTGCGTGAATACTGATGGCTCGTTCCATTGTCAGTGCCCCGAAGGTTACTACGGTGACGGAATGACAAGTTGCTCAGGTGAGAAAGAGATTCTTTTTGATTCCCATTAGCTTCTTGAAAATAATCAATAACAGGAAAACACTGTCAACATTATGACCTTCAGTAATCTTGGTAAAGGAACTCATTTTCTCAACTCCATCTTCCTAACATTTCAAACATGGCCATTTGCATGACATTGAGCCATTGCCTGAATACCATTTTGTGTCTACATCGTCATTATTCTTATTGTCATCCTCATCCTATTCTTCCTCCTTTCTACCTCCTCCGTCTCCTTCTCCTCCTCCCCCTCCTCGTAATTTTTATCACCATCCTCTTCAACGTACCAACCATTACCCTCAATTATTATTATCTTATTCGTCGTCGTCACAATCACCACCATTATGATCATATCCCTCCTCTTTCTCTCCCTCTCGTTTTTTCGTTATCATGATCAAATAATCGGCATAATCAATATCATCATCACAATCATTATTATCATCATCACCATCTTCATTATGAAGTTCATCATGATGATGATATCCTTATTACCATCACTTTCCTCCCAATCATCTTCCTCATCATCGTTGCCATCATGTCAGAATCAACAACCGTGGTCCATGTCGTGATCGTCAACAATATTTATGATAATCATCTTCTTATTCTTCATTATCATTACCATGTAAATCAGGGCATCCGTCCTAATTGTCATTGTGCTCAAGGCAACCACGGCGATGAAAGGCAGTTTGCTCGGGAGACAGTGAATCATTTCTATAATAATTCAGTCATGTCTGATATTTCAAGATAAAATTCCGCTCTATAATTATATTGATGAACATTAGAGCTACTTGATTTTCAAATCACCGCCCTACGTATATGAAAGCACCAACCATAAAGTTATCATTGTCGCTATGTTGATTTTATTGTTGTGAGTTTGAGCTTTGTATATGTAAAGTGAACCAAACCAAATCAAACAAACAAATAATAATAAAAATAGAAATCACGTTAAGCCAATTTATCCGTTGGTGAATCTTATGTGATACAATTTTTTTTTAAATATATCAAACAGATATCGATGAATGCATGACGAACGATACTTGCCATCCGATACTTGCTAACTGCTCCAATACCCAAGGCTCATTTGTCTGCACATGCGCAGAAGGATACATGGGAGACGGCTTCGACTGCTCCGGTGAGGTTTGCCACAGGGGTCTTGTTTTTGACCTCTTTTGTTCTGTGTTAATTTGACTGATAGCTATGAGTGTAAGTTGCCAGATATTTGAATCCTCTGAGATGACCCGTCAAATATAAGTGGAACACTGCTGAACTGGAATAACATATCAAGAAGTTTTGTGGAGGGTATGATAATGTAGACACCAAGGGCCAGTTTCTCGAAACCGTCAAACTCTAAGTTCGTCGACATCCTATAGAAACGCATGTTAGTTAATATAGAACACATACTTTGACGGGATGTCCGAGGAGTTATGACCGATGCCGATTTCGAGAAACGGCCCCTGCTCTCCGCAGTAGGCTACAGTCATGCCGAATCACGTTTCGAACAAAACTTGACAAATATGTGTTGCATTAAGATTCATTTTCAGATAAAAATAATTCATAAGGGATAAGAAATGATGAATCATAATCAACCCAAGACATTATCCATCTTAGGGCGTAATTTCCTGAGTTACTTTATGTTACTTTATGAGTTACTTGTGCAAGATAAGGAAGAGAAAAACTAATAATCTCAAGCATTCAATCTGCGATAATCCGATTTTCCGATTCCACGTGCAGAGCGTGAAAACCTCTTCAGAAAAATATAAGTGGTATAAAGACAAATTTAAAATCGCAAACAAAACATAAACCAAAACTAAGTAAAAAAGAATACACAAATTATAATGCTAAACCTTTTTACTTCCAAAGTTAGGTGAGGTTTACCTGTATCAAGAATATACAGATTTATATAATAAAAATAGAAAGATACTCAAAGAAGATAAAGGTTTAAGAAAAGCAAAAGAGAATGAAGGGAACAGAGAGAGGAAAAAGGGTTATGATATAAATGAAATGTGAAGGTCGAAATCAATATTATGACGTGTCGTTTTCCGTGTCGAAAGAATAATGAGAATAATAAAGAAAAGAAAAGTATAGATCTCGGGGGGGGGGGGGGTCGCCTTTCAACACCAACCGCGCGACTAAACCCGAAACCAATTTGTTAATACATTCCCATTTGACATCCTAGGGCATTCCTCTAGAGACGAGATATCACAAAAGCTTAAATCTCGCCATCGCTTTCAGTGATGCTTCCTTTACATCACAGACACCATTTTCTTGATAAAGATGCTTATATCATTTTAACACATTTGCTTTTCAAGCTGTTGAATCTCTGCGAAAGACATTTTGACGGCTTTAGCTGTCTGCGTTCACTCGTGGCAACAAGTGACTTTATTTTATATCCTAGAAAGTGTTAAGCATTATCAAATAGATTTCCTCACTCTCACTCTCTCTCTCTCTCTCTCTCTCTCTCTCTCTCTCTTTCTTTATATATATATATATATATATATATATATATTTATATCTCTCTTCCTGGCTCTCTATTTCTCTTAATTTTCTCCTGGTTTTATGCCCTTGATCGCACATTCTCTCATTAACGATCTTCGCCTTCGTCAGTTCATATCTCTCAGTTTCCGTTCTGTCTATCCGTTACCTTCTTCCCTACCCTTTTTGCCATCACTCTCTCCCCAAACTGTCGTCCTAACTCCCCTTCTCTCATATACCCTTTCTCCCCTTCCTCCTTCTCTCTCTCTATTTCTTCTTCTAATCGCTCAGCCCAGCGGTCTTTCTGTCCTCTCCTCTTGCTCTGTCTCTCTCTGTTCGTCTTTTTTCTCCTTTCTTTCTCTCAATCTTGTATTTTCGCACACGCTTTATCTTATCAGTCGATAACCTACCATTTCTTTTTCTATTCGCTCAGCCCAACGGTCTTTCTATCCTATCCTCTTCTCTTACCCTGTCTCTCTCTCACTCTTTCTCTCTCTTTGTCTCTTTTCTCCTTTATTCTCTCAATCTCACATTCTCGCACACGCTATATCTTATCAGTCGAAATCCTATCCATTTCTTCTTCTATTCGCTCAGCCCAACGGTCTTTCTATCCTATCGTCTTCTCTTGCTCCGTCTCTCTCTCTGTTTGTCTCTTTACTCCTTTCTTTCTCTCAATCTCATATGTTCGCACACGCTTTATCGTACCAGTCGATATCCTCTCCATTCTCGATGACAAATGGACCTGACTCCATCCATCTCCTTGTTCGTATTTAGAAGATGCATGGCTTGCTTGCATTGGTTATTCAATCAATTGATTTTTGTCATGATCATGAAGTTTCATTTCCCGAGATCACATTGTGTTGTTTTAGAAATAAAAAGTCGTCGCATACAATGTTGATAAATGAGGCTGGATGTTGCGACATCAAGCAAAGAAATTTTGAACATGTTTTTTTTAGAACGCAGTATAAAAGACATTCGTGGGCGTCAGATAAGAGAGAACGAAAACGAACTAAAAAGTGTCAGAAATACGAGTATCACGAACACTGTGCTATAAGTGACGACTAAAAAGTGCAGTATATAGTTTGAGCTAGGAAAAGAATCTTGGCATATTTTCTTACTTTATTTGTTGTGTTAATTAACTCTTTTGTTTGCCATGTTTAGTACGCTACATGTATATGTGCATACGCAAATCAACATCATCTGGATTATGTAACACAAAAAGTCACGTGACATATTACAAATTGAAAAGAATATCTTCAATCAATATACAAAAGTTTTACTCCTGAAATCAATCCTATTTATAGCAGAAATCAATGAATGTCTTACAATGATAAATGTTAAAATGCTTTCTATTGTCGTCATCTCTCAAATATCTACGTTGACAAGAACAGATAAGAGATGAGGTTTGGCCAAAGTCAGTCTTTAGAGTATTTCACATAAATTGAAATGAATTAACATCAATATTTCTTGTTGATAATTTTATGTTTCCAGTAAAGACTGTTTAAATACAATTGCAAGGTTACCCATTCAATTTCAAATCGATGCTTGTGATTAACATGATCGCAGAAACTTTCGAAAATTTGCAATAGTCCCTTCCATCACTTTTTGGAATATGCGAACATAACAAGGACACAAATCGCCTTCAGTTACATAATTATTCTGAAGATTATTTGTAGGGGATATATATTAGGGTATTACCATTGAATGATTTCTCGATACTCTTTACGATTGTGTCTTTAAAAAAATATCTTGTTCATCTTTTCTTTTTTTATGGTTAATATGAGCATTGTTCTATCGAAATCGCTTCATTCTGTTACTAAAATATTTGTTTTCTACTTCCCCTGATAATCCGTCCTTCCCTCCTCAGGGGTCAGTTCATGGACTGAATGGACTTCATGGTCAGGCTGTGCCCATTCGTGTGGCGAGTCAACACGCGTGCGTACTAGAGATTGCACACATCCAGAGAGCGGAATGATTTGCTACGGTGCACCGTACGAAGTGGAGGATTGCATCGATAGTCCACCATGTCCAGGTGAGCTTAAGCTAGTATGGTTAATACGATCATTGTTGTAATTTCGAAGTTAACGCCAAACTTATTAACGCCGACTTTACATTTGGAGTTAATGACAACATTAGACTTTAACTTCATCTAGGAGTTAACGCCAAAGTCACAAACGTCGACTGTCTAGAAGCCTCGGTCACAAATACCATTACGAACTGCTACGAACGCCGTACGAAACCAGCGTTTGAAAACCGTTTGTAGACCGGTCGTAAGTTCGCAGACTGGGCGATGGTCTTGTCCAAGATTTTTTGACCTAGTAAGAAACCTTCTCGTTCTAAGGCAGCCGTACGAACGACATAATAACATCGTAAGAACCACGCAAGACCTTCGTACATTTTGTAGGGTCGAAAGACAATTCTAGAAGCCTTAAATTCTTACGATGGTCGTAAGAACGCCTTAAGTTGTTCATAAAGGGCTCTTACGGCGTTTGTAAGAACGCCTTACGAACGGAGATTTGTATAGCCTTCGTACAAACTACTCCTGGCGTTTGTAAGGCGTTCGTATGATGCTCGTTATGTGTACGTACAAAATTTATGCAATTTATGCAGCGTTTTTTTTGCAACCCGACAAAATATACAACAAAATCGTAAGATCTTCTTACGAACGCCTTGAGAATGTCGTCAGTTACACGTACGACCATCATGCGATCTTACGTAAGGCTGACGTAAAAAGAACTCAAGGCATTCACAAAAAATAAAAACGAAAAATTCAACGGCGTTCGTACAATCACGACAAGAAGGACGTAAGAAACTATGCCCCATCTACGAATCTCTACGAACTCTGGAAATCGTACGAACAGCGGATTCGTACGAACAGCGGATTCGTACGAACACTTGTGACCGTTGATTTAACTTCATCGTTTCCAGAGATGACGTCATAATATGAAACTTCGACTTCAACTTCCCCCACGATGTCGACATTACAAACATAAATGTTACTTACCTCCAAACTTAGAACGTCAGAGTAATTAACTTACACTTTAACTTCGGATTACCGTCAAGGTTATAAGTCTCCATATCAACGTCGGGATTTAACGACAAAGTTTTTCTTCAACTTCATCTTTATAATATATATCTTTGGAGTTGATGTCAAAGGTTTAAGATTCGAGGTTTAACTATGAAGTTAACGTCACAGTTACAAGGCTTGATTTCACCTTTAGAATTGACGTCAAATTCGTAAACTTCGACTTCAACTTCTGACTGCCGTCAACTTTGTCTTCAAATTCGAATAAATATTAATATTATTTACCTGGGCCCGTCTCATACAAATTTATATTAATCGCATCTACAGTATGCACAGAAGATATAGGAGACTGCAAAATTGCGATTGATTGGAGGACAGCTCTTTATAAGACGGGGCCTTGACTTCCACTTCCGGTTTAATTGCAAAGTTAGATTTCGCTTTAATCTTTGGAGTCGATATCAAAGTTAAAACTTCGTAATAACTTGTAAGTAACAGCTTAACATCAGCGTCAGATTTTTCTGCTGCATCTCCCGATCTACGGAAAGGATTTTGATTTCTACTATGATTTCTTAAAGATAGAGAGAGAGAGAGAGAGAGAGAGAGAGAGAGAGAAGGAGGGGGGGGGGGGGTGAATAAATAAATAGAGACGGAACAGAATTCTTGGAGAACAGAAAGATAAAGAACCATATTGAGAGTGACAGATGAATTTGCAGTTACTTAGGAGAAATGAAGATAAGAGAACCTTTGAGGGACAAGGTGTTCCCTGAAGGGTGAGCAATGATGATGTCTCTGCAGCCCTTTTTAGTTGATTAGCCAGCAGACAAGCGATATTCAATCAATCATACTAAAGCAGACGATCACCCCGTCTACCTACACTCCTTCTTTCCCGCGCTAATAAACTTATGGAGCGCCAAATTAAAACGCGCTGCCATCCGTTAAATTCAACAAATAATTACAGTTATTGTGGCACGAATGCAATTCGGATATAGCAATTCTAATCAATCAGTCATCCGTTAAGTCATCGCTTTAAAAAAAACCGATGCTTCCTCAGTCCACTCCGTAACTCCTCAGCCGTGAACTTTCACTTGCTAGGCCATTATTTTCATTAAACTCACAAACCGGCGACATCAGACGAGAGGCGAACACCACCCTCATGCTTCAATGTCAACGCCCTCCCATGCGGGGGTCGAGGTGTTGTATTGTAAGCAAAATGTTTCGTAGCCTTGTGTTTTTGTTATCAAACTTTCAAAATCCGACAATATTTTACTTTTGTCATGTAATTGGACATTTTGTGTAATATGTCAGAAAAACCCTCCCAATTGGATCACGGAAAGAAGGAATGCTCATTTGAATCGGATAGTCCTCGATAAATCGAGTGTCTATTAATTCTGTATGAAAAATAACAGATGAAGAAATCCTTAGCATCGTTGTCTTGCGTTTGCTAATCATTTCTTAAACCAATACATCGTTCTATCAAACCATTAAATATTGACTTTGTGAAACAGGTATATCCTCAGTTTGCAACTTTGCATCAAAATCCTCTTTTTGTATTCACAATAAGATTGTGGAGAGGGGGGGGGGGGGGCTTAAAAATGCTTTCGGGATGAACGGTGTTACGATCATATTTTTAGGACACTCTCCACATTACAAGAGGCCTTAAAAGTCAGTGTCAAACAATTTCAAGCTAAGCAGAATGTATATACGTGTACATGGATGGAATTTCATATATATCTCCCATGTAAACTACAACGTGTGAAATATAAGAATTGATATGTATATATTTCTCAAAGTATTCTTTAAAAGTAAAAATCTAACCGAATAATTCTTGCCACTTGAGTAAAAAACCGCAGGCACACAGCTATTACGTTTCGCGTGGTTACACCATAAACGCGTGTTTAGCATCGATCGGTTCCAATAATCAATGCCCGTTTCACTTCTAACATTAAATGAATGACCATTGTCAAATGCATGCTTCATGGAATAAATACCATTGTTTTGTTAAAGTTTGTGTTATGAACATGTATGTGAAAAGCGAGGGCAAAATAAGTTCTTGAAAAATGTAGGTAGGCGGATGGTTGTGTGATATTATCCAATTTACCTCAATTTACCTTTTACACAATGAGCTTGCTATTCATCTCATGTAACGAAATGGACAGTGTGTGCGATTTTTTGTTTGTAACGTAGACAGCCATCATCTTTAAAAAAAATACTGTTGTTTTGCTTTTCTAACAATTGATTATTATCGTAGTAAAACAATTTCCACGGGACTTCTGAAACCGACCAGGTTTTTCATACCATGTTTATGATTTAAACATGATCCCTCCTTTCTCTCTCTCCCCTCTCCGAGTCTTTCTGTCTCTCAGTCGGTCTCTATCTCTCCCTTTATCTGTCTCTGTCTCTCTGTCTGTCTGTCTTTCTTCCATCATGTCCCACCACTCACTCTCTCTCTCTCCCCTCTCTCTCTCCCCCTCTCTCTCTCCCCTCTCTCTCTCTACAATATAAATGCTGAATTTGTTACCCCTCGCTTCCTCACTTTTACCTTTATTTCTTGCTCACCTATACCATCAGAGTGTAGTTTGAAAATTGCACTTATTTCCCAGAATTATCGAATGCAGGATAGAACGATTGAAGTATTAAAGAATTAGACCATAATTCCTCTGTCCAATCATAAGAGCCAATCTCAGACGGCACAGCTCACATCATGATGAGAGAGACTATATGAAGGGTTGATTTATACATCTCATGTGACAACATACGTCTATTGCATCAGGAAAACAAATATCATCTAGTTTGCATGACATCCATGTTCACATTAATCACCTCGAACGGCAAATATTCACGATTGCGCTCGAATAGATTTGTATTATTTTCATAGCTTAATCACATTAAATCTAGACGGGACCGGACTCGTGGTTTCCTTAGTGCGGTATTAATTACAGGGATGATATTTCGACAAACTAACAATTGTTCATGATTGGAAAAAGCACAATTCCGTCAAGGTCGAAATTGACACGTTTTCCGTTGATAGCTCAAGTCAGAATAGGGGACTTCGTGCTAGCATTAATCAGGAAAATATTCAAATAGTCTTGAATTTCCCGAGAAAATCAAGAACAGATCATTTCTATTTTTCCGTTGTTTCTTTGGATTATTACTTGAAGTATCTTACTTGAAGTATATTTACTTCAGCTTGACCTCTGTGACCGATTACATGTCGATAGGCACCAAATGACTGATACTGATCGCGATTACAATTCGGTTTTCAAATTAGTGCAGAATTAAACGAAATTTATACTTTTTAATGACCATAAGTACATACAAACACACGTTTATGAAATACGATCTAAAATGATACACTATAAAGTAATTGAATTATAACAGCAGTTCCGTATGTTTCTTTGTAATTCAAACTTCAAATGTAGCCCGAATAGGTCAGTGGCCGAACCAGGAAGCCACTGGCCGAGGGAGTAGAGGGGTTGGTACAGATCCAAATCTCTCTCACAAGCAACGAAGAAAGTAGAAGAAGAAGAAAAAGAAGAAGAAGAAGAAGAAGAAGAAGAAGAAGAAGAAGAAGAAGAAAAAGAAGAAGAAGAAGAAGAAGAAGAAGAAGAAGAAGAAGAAGAAGAAAAGAAAAAAAGATGAAGGAGAAAAAAAGAAGAAAGAAGACGACGACAAAAAGATGAAGTTAAGTCATCAGAACTTTGAGTGCTTTTTTATTTTAGACATCTCTGTCAAGGAGAACAAAAAGGGGGGGGGGCAATGCAATTTTGGTACGTAATGAGTTTTTAAGGTATGCAACCCTGAATTTTGTCGAGGATTCGCCATTGAGGTTGGAATGTTGCAGATATGAATTCTGTTTATGTTGCCACCGGCCGTCTTATTCAATTAATAAATAAATAATAAATGATGCAATTTATTCAAATTGTCTTTTAGGATTAAGAAATAAGCAGTGAAACACAGTAAACAATTAGCATGGAGCCTGTTTCATTAAATGTTTTCATTAAATTTTCAATTATCTGTTCTAAATCATCTCGTTGTTTCATGAAAAAGGGAATTATTATCTTTTGAAGCAGTCAATATGACAATTTTGAGATCATACTGTAAAACAAAATAAAGCCATCAATACATTTGAATGGTTTGTAAACTGGTCTAGTCTATAGACACTTTAAAAGTATGTTACACTGGCGAAGTAATCATGGTAATGGTGAATGCTGGTAAATTGTTCTTGATATATCGTATAGAATATTCGTAACAAAATATCCCGAATCTAATTTACCCTTAGAGAAGACTTGAACAATTTCAGAGATATAAAAAGGAGAGAGAGAGAGAGGAGAGAGAGAGAGGGAGAGAGAAAGAGAGATAGAGGGAGAGAGAGAGAGAGAGAGAGAGAGAGTGAGAATACAGTGGGATTAGATGGGAAGTTTGCTGGAAAAAATGGAAAAAGAACACTTTAGAGATGGGAAGCTTTCGTGACAGTTTGATAAACATGTCAGACATCTACTGAGCCATTCTTTTCAATAATTTTCGTCAAGATTATCCTAAAAGGCTTGCGCACGAATGGATGATTTATCTTCCGCTAGCATCAGCTTGTAGCATCAAAGACCTATCTATTTTTCTACTTTCATAATGCATAATGGCTGTCAAGAAGCATGATAAGAAACCTTTCAGGGGCATTTTAGAGATCTTTTGAACTCCCCCAACTTTTCGCTGACAAATCCACGAATTTTGCATGAGGGTCCTACATTAAATTCGTAGACTAGCAAATAGACGTGTTTAACATGATGCCCGAGTAACATAATTAAAGAAGTAGTTCGTGGATATATCTAGTATTGGGGATGGGTAATATTATTATCACGAATCAAGCTATGATTTGATATTCTTTGTAAATATTTGAAAGGCGCAATTTAGATTTATAAATTTAATAGACTTCAGTAATGGTGTTCCCTGAACGTTTGTACAAAATATCACAACATTTAATCCAGTGCAGTAATATTAAAATTACAAAAGAGAAATTATTCATTAATTTACTGCATGAATTCTGTATCAAAATTTCAAAAAGTTTTGAAGCCCCACTGTTCTACTTATAGCTACTTGCTCCCTCTATACAGAAAACAATGCCAAAGTGGTGCCCGTTGGTCCCCCGTTGGTCCCCCGTTGGTCCCCCATGATCCTCTTTTTCTTATGTTAATGGAGAGCTTAGTTGATGAGATAGCCACCTGCCAGTGACCTTGCTGGGTGGTCTAATCCCTCCTGGCAAAACTAGTACAGACTGGCTTTAAAAAGTAAACAATGAGAGAGAGAGAGAGAGAGAGAGAGAGAGAAAAGAAGAAAACAACAGACATTAATAACATATTAAAGTAAAAAATGTTATTGCATCATTTGCATGAATATTTGAACCGCACAATGCTTAAGTATAGTTGAATAATTGAATGAAGATACTCATTGAACAGAAATTAGTTTACGGTCAGATAACCGTTAAACGTTAATAAAATAAAGTTATAGGTGCGGTTATAAAAAAGAGTTGCACTGATTGTGTATGTTTGAGTTTGAATTTATTACCTAATGTTTAGTCAAAACAATATACATACATATTATTTGGTCACTAAAGTTAACAAACAGTAGCATGGTAATCGAAGTTATCCCCCGAGTAAATCGGTCATTATTTTACATTGAATCACACCATTTGGTAGTAGGTCTTTTAGTGCAAATTTATGTTCGTTTCTCTAATACAAAGCAAAAATCGCAAAGCTTAGTCTATAGCTTTAGATAGACATACATGTATACACAAACAAATGTTATTCAAGAACTTTTATTTTATTTTATTTTCGTTTTTCATTAACAAGTGAAAACTGTGTATTCCAGATTATGATTCAATCCGCTAAGATTGGCGGAAACAGAGAGAGAAAGAGAGAGATAGAGCGGAGGAGGGGATATATATATATATAAACAGAGAGAGAGAGAGGGGGGGGGGAGAGAGAGAGAGAGAGAGAGAAGGGATGGGGGTGGGAGAGAAAGGGCATTGTTAGCCCTTTTCATCCTAGGTTACGAAGATTTTATTTTTCATGAAGGATACGTGCAACTACGAGGATTCGTCTACTCCCCTTAGACTTGGAGTCTTATCTATTCAAGCTTTAATACGCTGCCAGGGAAGAGGCATTATGTCGTATGCAATCAGTGAATGAAGTCATTACAAAAGAGCTTTGAAGAAAGCGTATTTGCACATGAGCCCATGCCCCCAGTCAGGAAGTATGCAACCCTTCACCCTTCTCTCTCTCTTTCTCTTTCCCCATCTCTCTCTCTCTCTCTCTCTCTCTCGCTCTCTCTCTCTATCTCTCTCTCTTTCCTTATCTTTCTCTCTCTCTCTCTCTCTTTAATTAAAAAAAAAATCCCATCTTTTAATTTGAGCCTCTTTCTCTGTATCGTTTTAAAAGCCGCCCTTCCATTTCTGAAGAGTTTTGTTTCTACACCCATCTCTCTCTCTCTCTCTCTCTCTCTGTCTCTGTTTCTCTCTTACTCTCTCTCTCTCTTTCTCTCTCCCTGTCCCTCTCTTTTTATTTTAAATTTCATCTTACATTGTATGACTCTTTTTCTATATCCATGATATATGATGGTGTTGTTCTTAATAGCCTCCCTTCCTTTGTCAAATGTGAGCGTAGCAAATTTCTATTGGACATTAAAATGAAATTGAAATCAAAATTGAAATTGAAAATTCAAATGATGGTGGTAAACAGACTTGACAGCGTTTTCCCTGCAATTTGCTTGGCATGGCCATAGCATCCATGTCATGGAGTCAGATGATTATACTGATATCAAACTGGAAACTTGTATCTTGTACTTTGACAGCTCATGTCATATCCCCATTTCAACTTGCGAAAAAATGAAAGAAGAAAATTGTTCAAATCTTTAACATGGCAGCAAATGACCTTAATGAAAATATTGTTTTCCACTTATTTTGACGACATTTCATTGTTCCAATTTAAGTTGCTTTAAGGTTTAATCATCGTTTTAACAACAAAAGAGTGCGGACTTTTCCCTCATATGATTTTTTCCGAAGGACTGCTGATGAAATCAATACCCCATCCTCGTCCTTGACCGATTGTGTGTATACTTATTTTTTATTCGTTAAAACGCTGTTGAAATATTGGAAATCATTCCAAATCGGGAACGTGCCGATAGCTAGTTTTAGGAAACAGATTGAAACCAATCGGTATGCTGATTAAAACAACAAAGAAAATGTCTATTATCTTTCTTCATTACACTATCATTTTGCTCAAAGCAAGTAATGTTACACCAACAAGTAGATAAGGAAAAAGAAAAAAATGTCTTGGGCTATGAGGAAATTGAATTCTGTCATTGCGTCCCATCCTGTATTTCTGTACATTTTCCTTGCACGCTTTCCTCTTTTCTCGTCTTTCTCTTTATATCTTCCTCTCACGGTTTTGAGACCCCTTCTCTCTATCTCTACCCCTTATTCTGTCTTATTATTACCCCTCTCTCCCAATCACTCTCTCTCTCTCTCTCTCTCTCTCTCTCTTCTCTCTCTCTCTCTCTCTCTCTCTTGATGAAGTGGAACTCAGACTATTCATAGCACACGTTCAATACTAATCTGCTAATAAAGTGCTGACATTAGACAAATAAAGGCGGTCGTGTTTTTGTACTAACAAGATTGCAAGACTCGGTGGGCACGGTACCTTGCCAATAATGAGAGAAAATGACAAGAAATGCGAGGCAGGAAGCCTATTCAATCAAATGCCCCTGTGCTCCCCGGTATACGGAACCGTTTGCTGATCGAAAACGACTGGGGAGCACATTGCGCATGTTGTACATATATTGTAAAATGCGTTGGTGGTGTGGTGACGAACGTAGAAGATGTTTATTGGTATAAGAATGAGCTCCATCAACAGAAAGTGAAGTTAAACAGTTAAAGAAGGAGACAGTTGATATAATTAAAAGTGAAAGGGAAAGTGAGGGGGGGGGGGTTAGAAAAGATGCAGAGAGAGTGAGAAATTAAGACTCTTTAGCTGATAAGACAGGTTGAGAAATATACAGAAAAAGGAGATGGAGACGGTCATAACGAGAGGGAAAGAGTGTGAGATAGAGAGAGAGAGAGAGAGAGAGAGAGAGAGGGGGGGGGGGAGAGAGAGAGAGAGAGAGAGATATCGAGGAAGAAGATGAGGAAAAGAAGGGAAACTGAAAACAAAAGTATAAAATTGTACTGCCATTTATTTAAATATATCCGCACAACACTTTCAAGGAGTAAATGTCATTTCGAAGCACTACATTATTCCGTAAGATGGTTATACAACACATATTTACAACCTCAAAAAAAATGATGGAAGTGAGAATAATAGAGAGGGTGCTTTTATCAAAACTGTTCTCGTAGCCACATTTTCAATAATCGCCCGCCCCAAATCGATGTTCTCATAGCCCCAACATTTTAATCTTAGGAATGACACGAAACGTCGGCTCTAGCTCACCTGAGCTAGAAGAAGGAGGCGATTTGGAACCTTAAAATACACGTACATAATTATGTTCATTAGAAACGAACAGTGGTGGATCCAGGATTCTGGTGAAGGGGTAACGAAAACAAAAAGGCAGTGGAAAAATGATAAAGGAAGGGGAAGGACAAAAAAAGAAGCACACATTTTTATTCATTCAATTTATATAAAAAAAAATCATTTATTTATATATTTATCTATCTATTAATTATTATTGTTAATTATTATCATTATTATTACTATCATTATTATTACTATTATTATTGTAATTATTATTATTACTGATAGCATTATTTATTTTGTTTATAATTATCTTTTTTTGGGGGGGGGGGGAGGAAGGGGGGGGGGGGAGGAAGGGGGGGGGGGGTCATGTACCCCCGTGCGCCTCCTGAATCCACCACTACCGAAGCAAATGTGACAAGATGTGAAAGTCAATGTGTGCCCCTGCCATTCGAGAACCTTATTTTGGACGGCTAAGATACCATAAGTCTCTTACTTTAATGAACCAAAGAATAAATAAATAAATAAATAATAGCAATGATAACAAGAAATCTTGCATTTGCCTTCAGGCCTTGTCTCCCATGTGATAGGCTTTGCATTTAAGTGACAAGTGACACAGAATAACTGTTGATGCATTGGATAATGTGAAAGCTATTCAAATATACATGTATGTGAAGATGCGTGTACCTTCATGTACTCTTGTGAATGAATGTTGGTGTACCGTATATTCCTCAACTTATAAGAGTTTATTGAGATGATAAACCGCTTTTCATGAAAAGTTCAATAAACTTTCACGTTTGGAAGAGTTAACCAATACTCAAACTTGACTCGTGTCTAGATTAGTGTTACATGCACCCATGATGTGAGTTTTATATCCAATAACTCAAGTGGTAGAACACTCGGACGGACTGATGACAGCACACTTACGATCCGACTAGCCAATTTTGGAAGAATTAGAAATAGCATTTTATATGAACATTCAAACATGTACATCTTAATGACCGAGGAGCTGACTAGAAATGGTAGAGACGTCAGACCAGTGGTTATATTGTCAGTTGTTGGCATGCTTATCATTATTTAGAAGCTAAATCATGAGGATGATGTTTTTAATCTTTACACTATTAAAATTGTCAATATTTCGATAAATCGTGTATTAAACCAGACGATCGTGTAGTACTGTAGTGTGTGATGGGCTTAACACCCTCCGTAGGAATAGGGCAGGCGGGGGGGGGGGGGGGGGGGGGTATGTAAATTAAAGTTATTGTTTAAATTCCGGACTGTCATTTTAGATGGCACGAACTAAATCAAAAAGTCATTGATTCATAGTTATAATGCATTCCTGATAAGGTTTACATTCAAAACCTTTAGTGGTATTATTGTAAATAAAACCAAACCAAACTCTTTGACAAGAATATCGTCTAGCAAGGATCTTTATGTGAAGCTACAGTGTATTGGTTCTTAGACGACAAGATTTATATAATTATGGCGGTTATTTGTGATGCCTTAATTAGCACGATTTAGAATTCAAGGGGTAAACATTTTCTTCTAGCCTAGTTTAGGAAAAGAAATACATCAACAATAGTCAATTAATTATATTGACTTCATTTAGCTGGTTGAAAATAATGTGCTTTGCAGTTGACCGAATGGTCAAATTCGCACGACCCCCCTCACGATTCACCATTTCAAATGTCCCTGCATTGTTTGAATAGTCATAATACGAACTGGACGCTTGATTATTACTCTGCGTCTCTGCTTGGTGTTCATGTTGTCGACTGCATCCCTCCCATACCATCCAGTTAAGGTTTATGAATCATATTTAAGGTTGATGATATCGACATAGTCAACAAAGAAAAGGTAACTGTCACAATAGGAACAGAGTTCTCTTAGGCGTAACTATAGAAAAGCTTTATTAAAAAGAATCAAAATCCTTGCCTTTTTCTGAACATCGTAAGCGACGTCTTTTTTGTCCTCGACTGATTCTGTATACCCATACATCAACCGGTCTAAAAAGGGCATTGTCTGATGTATTTACCTAAACGGACAAATGAAATAAATCGCGATCAATTTTTTGTCTTCAGTCGATAAGCTGACCGTATATGAATATGGTATACTCAAAGGAAAAACGATAAAAAAAAGGACCGTAGCAAGGCCAAGGCAAAGGACCAAGGAAAACTCGTGCAATTTAAGATGAAAAACATGGAATTCTGCGTTTGTTTCCTTTAAAATGTTTCTCCATTTATTAGGGTTTAGGGTTTGGGATGAGACTGTGTTAATGTAAGTTTTAGGGTTATAGTGTAAGGGTTAGGTATGTCTGTAGGTTTCAGAGTGAGGTTTGGAATTCACTTTGTTGTTATGAAATTGATCGCTAATGAAACGTGTCAAATATTGTCGCCGGAGGTTTTTGTCGTACGACCCTGGAATTGTCATCTACATGAAATCATTGACGGTCACTGAAAGAACATCATATACATGAGAGAGACCCCATGATATCAAGATTGTGAATCGTACTAAACAGTGTGCAATAAAAAAGACCCAAGTATCATTTAAAAAGCAGTTAGTCTCTTATTGAAGGCGTGATTTAATCTGTTGTATACCGACCAGCAGGAGCTTTGTTTGGTGACCTTACACACAAGTTACATTTCATTTCATTGCTTGCATTCTGGATTTAAAAAATACAATCAATATAAATACAAATGAATCATACACAACATTTGAAAATGAAAAAGAGAATCTATATAAATAATAAGCCCCTAAGGCCTCGCCCAATCGTAGTACTCTAGTAATATACAAACACATACTATATAAACGATAATCAACAACAACAAAAAGCGTTTTCTCTAATAGGTCATTTTCCCGTTAACGATATAGGTTTAGGGTTTAGGTACAGTAGTCAGTCAAGGATTGAAGTCGAGAAACCCATTTACAACTAACACGGAGCAATCTTAACATATGTTTTTTTGATACACACTATAGTACCTTGAAGATGAGTTTGGATGCGGCACGTAAACTTGACGATGCATCACATCTTATCTATCATTTATGATTTGACCAACCAGCCGAGAAGTCTCAATGATATAATCACGTATACTTGAAGCATGTTGTGCAGTAACATTATGCAGACAGTTCCGCATGGTTGGCTAAAACGTGGCTCAAATACCATCGCAAAAATAGCATTTTGTCTTGTATAAATTAAAATGAAACCAATACACATGTACCATGTGAATTAAATTTGTGTAGATACTAAAACAAAAAAAAGAGAAATGATTTTGCAAGAGAGATAACTGATTATAATAGGGGGAGGACTATGTCAGCTCTATGCTAGATATACATGTACAGACGATGATGATTTTGTGCTTATAAAGTCGCATGTTCCAGTCACTTTTAAAATGATTAATAAACACATAAAACATTTAAAAAATATACAAATATTATATACAAAATTAATATGGTATTGGAACGGGTCGTGAGATACATCTGTAGGATGTTCTGGAATATTTTTGTGAGCGCATGCTTTCTGATCGTTCATGGTGAGCGGAAACTTCAAAGAACCTTTTAGAGATCGAATCTCATTTCCCCCATATTCAAGAAATTATTTTCTTCTTATGCATTTTGTTACAATTTTCTTCCTTGATTCTATTCGTCGTGACACGATAAAGAAAACCATGACGGCAAACTATAGATTCAAAAGGTTTAAGGCCCGGTCACACAGCCTTTCGCGTCTGTATCGCGGGTAAAATTTCGCGATTTTTTTTTGCCCGCGGTTGCTCGTGGTGGAAAATGTGCAAAATTGGCTTACCCGCGGTTTACCCGTGGTATGCCCGCGGAACAGACGCCGGCGACTGTTCCGCGTCCTTATCGCGGGTGAAGCGCGGCGGTACCGCGGCCTACCACGCTTACACGCGGTACACACGCTAATGCACGTGATAACAACGCGGTACAGACGCGGAACAAACGTGCTATGACCGTGCTCCACCCGCGATAACCCGCTAAAATTTCGCGTCCAATTCCGCGTGTAACCACGTCTTAACCGCGGCCGTAGCACGTCCTAGCACGTTCGTTCCGCGTCTGTACCGCGTCTTTACCGCGTGTGTACCACGTGTACCGCCCGCGATTACCCGCGGTCTAAATTTTTGGGCAGCCCAAAACTTTTTCGCGCGGCCAACCGCGTGTGAATTTCTTACCGCGTGTAACGACGGGTAAAGTACGGCTGTATCGCGTCTTTATCGCGACCTCAACGCGTCCAACAGCGTCCGCTTCACGGGCAGAAATTTTTGGCCGTGATTCGGCCGCGATACGCCCGTGGAGGGCTGTGTGACCGGGCCTTAACGACGACTGGGCCAAATTTCCTTTCCTAGAAGTAAGGTAGATTAAGGGAGGGAGGGATGTAGACAGAGAGATAGAGAGGGGGGGGGGGGGGTGATAAAGTATGACAGAGAGAGAGAGGGCGAGGGAAAGGGATAAGGAGATAGAGAAGTGAGGTGTGAGAGAGACAAAAAGAACAAGAAAGAGAGGGGAGAGGGGCAAGATGGTTAAAAATGAGAGAGGGAGAGGGTGATATAGAGATAGAGAGAAAGTGAGGGAGAGAGAGAGAGAGGGGGATGGGGAGATGATAAAGAATGACAGAGAGAGGGAGAGGGAGAGGGGATCCGATAAGGAAGTAGAGAGATGAGGAGAAAGTAAAAAAAAGAAGGGGAAAGAGGACAGGGGAGGGAAAGATGATAGCAAATGAGAGAGAGAGGGAGAGGGTGATAAAGAGAGAGAGAGAGAGAGAGAGGGAGAGGGGTGGGGGGGGGGAGGGGGGGGGGGGAGATATCAGGGGAAAGGGGGAGGGCAGGCTGACAAGAGCGACCAAAAGCCCGAGACAGACCGATGGATATCAAGAGACAGATATACATCTTAGCAGTGAGTGTGTGATTAATTGATCTGGTGATTGTTATTACCAGTGAGAAAAGCTGTTAACTTCTTCCCATTACTTAAAGGTGCTGTCAATTGGCATTCCGATAGATTACTTGTGTTAAGTGTAGCTGCTTTTTGCTTGGGGGTGGGTGTTTCATCAACTTAAATTGATTTAGATCCTAAAAATCTATTTTAATACTGAATCAATTAGCGATTTTCGTCACCTAACAAGTTAAGGCTTGATGAAACGCCTCCAGGAATTGGAAAAACTTTTGACCATGGGAGTCCCGAATTCCGTTTATTGTAAAAAAAATTAAAAAAAAGGGGGGGGGGGAGGGGTGTCATACCACGTTTGCGGATAAATTAGACAATAGCCATTAAACAAAATTGGTTTTTAGTTTTAGGTGACAAATTTCGAAAATGTAAAAACGTCAAAAGTTAGTTAACAAAATCTTAGGTAGTGGGGTGGGACTGTGACTATGCTTTATCTCGCTCACAGCCAATCATAGACATCATGGAAATCGATCCATACTAACGTACAAAACAAATTATTTATGTATTACCAGTCTTTAAAGATACCTGTAACACGTTCAGGGTAGTATTTTTTAAGGGCTAAACTCCATCAGATTCTCTTTTAAAACTGGCAACACCAGTATCTCTGTTATTGTTACATCTTTAAACAAAAAAATGGTCACGTAGCTCTTTAGATTTTGATAGGACAGAACTATGTCAAAGCTCTTTTTTAAGGCACATTTTTTTTTTATCGAAAACTGCGCTCGACACGTTTTCTACCAAATTTCGTTGTGTCTCCTACATGTAGGTAATATGCAGAAGGCCGCGTTTTCTTCCAGAAAGCAGAATACTTTCATCATGGGGGGATTGTTGCCAGTTTCCTGGCGTCAAAAAGCATACTTTCAACTGAAATGTTGACACAATGTATATTGAAATTGAATGTTTTTTGTCTTTCTGTTGATGAATCTGGTTTATTCTTCAGGGCTCTGAAGAAAAAGTTATTGAGCAATTCCCCCCCCCCCCTAAAAAAAAAAAAAAAAAAAAATATGACCGACGTTTTTGGAGGATTGATCTGTTGTATGAGAATAGGGCCAGACTGAGTGGGATGACTGGATCACCGTCAAAGACGGGACGTTTCAGATCAAGCTTGATGAATCGACATCTCTAACTTTGACAACATTTTATAGGACATTTTGATTCCATTAGCTTTCAGCGGAACCGGGGCAGTCACGTGGATCTCTGTAAGGGACCGAATGAAGATTAATAGGTCGCAGTTGATTCCGCGCAAAGCAATGATTGATATAAAACAGATCAAAGAAGCGATGGGGAAAGTGGGTAAAGTGGCAACTCGACCTGAAGCAGGGATAGGAAGGCCTTTCATCAACTTCTTCACTGACCCTCTCATCAATGTTGACGAGTCTTGTCCTGGGTGATGGCGCTTAGGGGGGTGGGGGGGGGGGGAGGTAAACCCTTTCCTTTCGAAAGAAGGGAAGCGTGAGCTTTAAGACACGAGATAATCTGATGGTGTTGCATTTTATTCCCCCTTTAACTTCATTCCTCTCGCTCTCTTCCAGTTTTCTCTTTTCCTCCGTCTCTTTATTTTTCTTTTCTCTCCTAATACATTTGAAATATTCTTACCTCATTAACCCATCTTTTTAAAAAACCTGTTTTTGGGGTCTTTCTTATTCATTTTAAAAAGCCACGTTTGCTCTTTCCTCTATAATTTTTGCTATTTCATTTTTAATTTTAACTTCCAGAGGTGTATGTATACCAGTCATCTTTCTCCGTGAGAAAATGAAAAATAATACACAGATCCTACAACTACACTTTGTCTTTCCTGGTGGATTTACCCCACCCCTTTTTCAACCACTGTTTTAAAGAAAATTTTAAGGGTGGTATAACGCACAAAATTACTCTGCAAAATGTCATTTTTATTTAAACGAAAAAATGATGCACTATAAAGTGGAAGGATTATTTTGTTCCAAACAAAATAATGTTCATTTGGATAAAAAAAGGAGAGCGTTACTGCATCCATTTCAAATTTCAAATTGTATCTTTTTTGTAAACAAGCAAATCGCTTAGTCGCAATCTTAGATTGAGTACGTCCACAGATATTCTCACACGTACAAAACACATTTTCTTTGCTTGGTAACCTCTTATAGCTTTATATTTGGAAATATCTATACAATCTACCATAAATCATAGTTTATTCGTGTCTTTGAAAGTCTGCATGGATATGAATAATGTTTTCCATTAGAAAATGCTTGCCATAGATATCACTTTTTGAAGATGTGACCCCCCGGGGTGGTAATGCTTTCTTCGACCTTGGGCCCTCTCCTTCAATCTACATTTTGTGGTCCACTTCTGAAGATGAGAACGATATATCACAATGTCACTTTCGCATCAATTGCTTCCGAAAAGAGATTCAAGAAGATCAAAGAAAAGTAAAAGTTGTTTGACCTTTCATCTTCCGGCGCCATGCTGAATTGAAACCCCCGACCTTTGTTTCCCCCGTCTTCAATGAAGGAGTGGAGAGTGGGCGGGAGAGTGAGTAAGCACGAACACATCAGGTTCTTCTTCAACAGAAATATGGTTTCATATGAAAATGCTGCAAATACCATCATCATACTCATATGAAATGCACATACCTTGAGTAAAGAACTACATGAAAAGTATGTCAAGTATGCATACGTATATCAATTATTCATGTTAACTAATTACAATTCTGATGAATCTTTCTATGTAGCCTATCATTGAAATTAGATATTGGGAACCTCCTAGCAAACTAAAAGGACAAAAATAATCCCATCGAAAATCATTCAGTTTTCGAAACAGCCGTTCCCTTGGGTCATCGGGGGTCGTCGCAAGACAGTCCTACGAAATGTTTAGAATCGTGTCATCGACTTGCCGTCGTGAGGCAAAATTGCATATGCACCTTTTTTGTTCGACAATTTTTGTTTGTGTGTGTTATCTTGTGACTGTCTTGAGTCTTTCCTATGACAGTCTTGCAACTGTCGTGTGATAAAATAACTTTGTCGTGGATACCAGAAGAATTTTGTTTAGCCAAACAATCTTACGACTGTCGCATGACTGTCTTATGACTGTCTTATGACTATCTCACGATACTATATTTCGTAAGTGGCTTGCACAACATTGCGAGTCTGTCGTGCGTTAGTCTTGCATCAGTCTTTCACATATTTAATTTTGTGGAGGGGTATATAGCTCTCGGGAGTCGGGAGGCAGGCGCGGATCCAGGGGGGGGCGAGCGGGCCTTGGCCCCCCCGCAAAAAAATAAAAAATAAAAAAAAGAGAAGAAAGGAAAAGAAGGGAAAGAGGAGAGAAAGGGAAAGAAAGAAGAGGAAGAAGAAAAGAAAAGGGGGAAGAAGGAGATCGGAGGGGGGCCGAAAGGGCCTTGCCTCCCAGGCTGTTGACCCCCCCCCCCTCCCCAATAAAAAAAAATAAGAGAGAAGGAAGGAAAGGGATAGAAAAAAGGAAGAGGAGATACTAGTGTACTGATAGGGGGGGGGGGGGGCTTGGGGGAAATCAAATTCAAACGTGGTTTATTTCTAATTCCACAACGGTGGATTACAAATAATGCTGAAATGACATAATTTCCGAAATTTTTCCTCACTTTTTAGTTAATTATACGTTTGTATGTGTTTGTTAGAAATTGACAAATTCCTAAATTTACAGCCAGGCAAGAAATATGATTCTTGAGATTCCTACATGTCAGGGCCAGAGGTACGGCGGGGATCGGCGAGCCTCGAGCTCCCTCCACCCCCCCCCCACTTTTTATGAAAAAAAGGATATTAAAGAGAAATAAAATAGAATGAAAGCAAGAAAGAAAGAATAGTTAACTGCCAGTGTTAAAAAATAATGAGGCATAAAATATGCTCATCTGACCGTGATTAAATGCCTAATACCCCTAAGCTTCCGGGGGCTCTGCCCCCTGGATTCCACCTAGGGCCCTACAGCGGCCCTTAGATGCTCATCTGACGGTAATTTAATGCCTAAAACCCCTGATTTTGGGGGGCTCCGCCCCCTGGACCCCACGCCAAATAGTGACCTGCCAGTGTCACAAAATATTAGGGTATAAAATAAAATGCTCATCTGACCTTAATTAACCGCCTAAAACCCCTGAGCTTCCGGGCCCGGCTCAGCCGCCTTGACCCCACCAGGGGCCCTAAGGCGCAGGCACGTAGCCACGGGGGGGGGGGGGGGGGGGGGGTCTGGGGGGCACGTGCCCCCAACAAAATTCCAAGATCGGTTGAACTTTTTTAGACCGCGATCGATTACATGTATGTCCCCCCCCCCCCCCCTCCCCCAAACATCAAACTCTGGCTACGTGCCTGCTAAGGCGGGCCCCTGAATGCTTATCTGACCGTAATTTATTGCCTTAAACCCCTGAGCTTACGGGGGTCGGACAAGGTATCAAAATGTGTTTATCTGACCGCAGGCGCGTAGCCAGGGGGGGGGGGGGGCGGTCCCCCCAAATCGGAAGAGGACGTAGGAAGAAAAGGAGCAGACAAAGAAAATCTTTGAAATTCAGACAAGGATTAAGAGTATAGAGAACGGTACAACGCATCGTCTTCTGTCTCTAATAATTTAATGAAACGTCAAAGCTTCGCGCAGGAGGGGAAGGGGGGGGGGGGGGGTGGGGGGGGGGGGTGGGGGGGGGGGGGGGTGGGGGGGGGGACTGAATTCATACAAGGATTAAGAATCGAGAACGGTACAACGAATCGTCTTCTTGCTCTAATGATTTAATGAAAATTAAAAGCTTCAGCGCTTCGCGCGGGATGGGGGGAACCTGAGTTCAGACGAGGATTAAGAGTCGAGAACTGTACAGCCAATCGTCTTCATTCTCTCATAATCTAATGAAACTTAAAAGCTTCCGCGCTTCGCGCGGGGAGGGGGGGGGGATCTGAGTTCAGACGAGGATTGAAAGTCGAGAACGGTACAACGAATCGTCTTCTTGCTCTAATGATTTAATGAAAATTAAAAGCTTCAGCGCTTCGCGCGGGAGGGGGGAACCTGAGTTCAGACGAGGATTAAGAGTCGAGAACGGTACAACGAATCGTCTTCTTTCTGTAATAGTTTAATGAAACGTCAAAGCTTCCGCGCTTCGCGCAGGAAGGGGGAGGGGGGCTGAGTTCAGACAAGGATTAAGAGTCGAGAACGGTACAACGAATCGTCTTCTTTCTCTAATGATTTAATGAAACGTCAAAGCTTTCGCGTTTCGCGGAGGAGGGAAGGGGAAACTCGCCCCTCCCTGCACCAACCCCCCCCCCCCCGCATAACGTCACTGTTGGTCACCATTACGTACCAATATTTGGCTCGCATAATTTCAAATTTGGCCCCCCCCCTAAGAAATCCTGGATCCGCGCCTGTCGGGAGGCATCCTGGATACAAACTTGGATTGAATTCGGGCAGAACTGTTTGATGTGCGACAGACCAGATGGTGTTTTCAGAAAGACTAAGATCGACTTTAAGTTGGACTTAACTATGGCAGGCCGTTCATGCAACTGGCAGGTTGCTCACACCATTATGACGTTTAGATAATATTTGTCCTTCAATAATGAACTAATAAAAAGTGTGAATTCTGTAGATATGTGATCATGATT
The DNA here is from genome assembly GCA_035222895.1 of Strongylocentrotus droebachiensis. NCBI lineage: Eukaryota > Metazoa > Echinodermata > Echinoidea > Camarodonta > Strongylocentrotidae > Strongylocentrotus > Strongylocentrotus droebachiensis. Next base: position 72,848 of record JAVYIG010000282.1, on the reverse strand, counting down.
TGTATGTCCTTTGAGATACTAATGCCAGTAAATGGTGAGAGAAAGTAGTGGCATGGACGGCCTGCCATAGTTTAGTAAAAATTAAAGTCGATCTTAGTCTTTGTGAAACACTCCCCAGGCCTTAAAGTGTGCATTGACCCTAAATTCCCCTTTTTCTTCATATTCTTTTTGTTCATCTTGTTCTTCTCCCTTTTCTTCTTTTCTAGTCCATGGTGGTTGGTCTGAATGGGCACTATGGACATCGTGCTCAGCTTCATGTGACGGTCAACGACAACGAGTTCGTATGTGTGATAACCCGTCACCCGAGCTCGGGGGTCGTTTCTGCGATGGTGATTTGTTCACCATAGACATGTGCGGAGATTTGACATGCCCAGGTAATATATTGGATAAAATATATAAAATAAATTGAATAAAACTCAAATGTACAGAGAGAAATGGACAAACGGTGATTACACATCGGAAATTGATTGGAATTTTAGGTATTTTCAAGGAATGCTCCCTAGGGAGTGCATAATGTGCATATATTGTGTGCGGGCAAGCCTGAATCCGATGACCGGGGTATTTAAATATCCGTAAAGCGCTTAGAGACATCGTCGATGTATTAAGCGCTACATAAACGCGGAATATTATTATTATTTTGTTGTTGTTGGTTGTTGTAGTTCTTGGGAGTTCTAAAAATCTTGAAAGCTAAAAAAGCAACCTCTACTTTTCTCCGTATATGTTAAACTCAAACGTGACGCTCTGGCGCTTTTATTTTGAAAATATAAGCCCCTCTCCCCCTTCACAAAAAAAGAAAAGGTATTTGATATCTAGTCTCATGGAAATTATGATTCACCCAGTAATTTATAATATATTATCGATGTTATAAATCAATTCCTGGAATTACTTAGAACGTAATTCCCATCGTTTTGTATTATCTATTGATTTTTCTATCCATCCTTCTATCTATCCATCTATCTAGCTGTCCATCTATCTATCTATCTAGCTGTCTATCTATCTACAGTTATCAACTGAATTATTCATACCCTTACCAAGTTTTGTAATGTCTAAGTATGTGAACAATTGATTTGTTCTGATTTATGTTTCTTGTGAATGCGATAAAATAAAGGCTACATCTAAAAGTATTCGACCAGTCCACCATTCATTCTTGAGTAACGGAAAAAAAAATCAAATGTTCAAGAGGTATGAACTACTTAGTTGTTCATTGTATCGATCCATACAAATATCCGTCTATTCAGCTCTCTGTCTGTCTATCAGTTTAACAATCAATCCGTCTGACCTAGTTATACTTCTCTGCATATTGTTTCCTCTTTTGTGTGTAAACCAATTGAATTGCTTGATGTTTATGCAGTACCCGGTGACTGGGGATCTTGGGACGAATGGAGTGAATGCTCCAAGGCATGTGACGGGAGTCAGACCCGGTACCGTCGCTGCGAGCCCCGCCGGACCTTGGACCGACCCGATGCCGTGGGGCCGGGGCTGTGCCTTACGGGAAATGATAAAGTGACTCGCACCTGTTTTCTTGAAGAAGACGCGGAGTTTTGTAACCATGGATACACTAAGAAAGTCGGTAAGGAAGCGTGTCGGTCAGTGTCTGCCATCCCCTTGTGAGCAAACTATACCATCCCGTTGGCATTTCCGATTGTAACTGCTGAGTGGGTGTTTGGCTTGTCTAAATATAATTTTCTTTCGCAATGGGTATTATTTTGTTTCTTTTTGCTCTATTTGAGAGACATTCGCATTTAATTTTGCCATGAGACATTGAAACGCAACTATTTTCGAAATATCAACCTAAGGCGATAATTCCATTAGTTTTATGCGTCTTGAAATGTGCGAACATGACAACCAGGTATTACGTAATCCGGACATGGTTTCTATAAGATATACAATACGGTATTGAAAGGACCCTTGAGCTATATCCATTGCATTACCAGTGGGTAATAAGGGAGTTTACAGATACAATCTGCGCATGAGCAGATAAAGGTCATTTGTACCAAAAAGGTAAAACCCACAGAGATGAATACTGGATATGCGCTCATGAAAGTTATGTAACATTATTCATTTATGCACCAAAGGTACATTCTATGATACGCAGGTGGAAGTATTCTTTTCAAGAGGGAAACAAAAGGTATTCATGAAGCACATCTAGGACTTTGGCAGTTATTATTCTAATATGCTCAAAGTGGAACTTCTCCATGTGTAAAAGATATGTGGATATTTGGGGTCATTTGTACCATGTGCTATCTGTAAACTCCCTTATACACGTAAACTTCTTTCAATGTTCAGAGAGTTGCGTAATATGCTTGAAGAAACCACTAAAGGTCGATCCCAAATGATTTAAAAACTCGACTGACGGCATTTTCAATTTCGTCTGAATTATATACACGGAAATCACAACGACTACGTGTTTATACAGCCATGCATAAACTTTGTCCATCAATCTAGACGTTGTTGGTCGAATTTGTCAAACTGTCCTTTGACTTTTAACAAGTTTGTTTGACTGATACGAAATGTTAATAGGTTCCAAATAGAGAGAGACTTCTGTTTGACTTACCTCTCCGAGGGACCGCAGTATTCCCGTTCGAGATGGTCCCCCGCCGGAGCCAGTGAACATATCGTAATAAACATTATTCATTCTAGTCGCATGGGAGCGTTGGAAAAGTAAGACAGCTTGTCAGCTAATTTGGCAAATTGATATGGGGACATTTCGGAAATTGGCATCGTCGACGAGAGATAGAAAACGGAATAAGAACGACATTTAGGGTAAAGCAAAATTTGGACGTTGTGTCTTGTAACGTGCAGGAGAGATCAACAAATACATGTACATTGGGGGAAAGCAGAAAAAAGAGACTGCAGAACTAGAATAGAGGGGAAAAGTAAAATATGAGATGAATTAAATAGATAGAGAAAATTAACAATTTGGAGATAGGGCACAACAGAGAGAGAGAGAGAGAGAAAGAGAGAGAGACTGACGGAAGGGATTATCTACAAATTGAGACAAAGAAAAGCAAAGAATGTATTGCTTTCTTCTTTCATGGGAAGAAGGTGAGCAAGAAAGTGAGGGATAAAGAGAGAGCGAGGGGGGTGGGGGAGGGGGGCAGAAATGAAGGGAGAGGAAGGAAAGGGAGGGGTGCATGGTATCGGGGAATATGTATAAAGGAGAATTTCCCTTGCCCGTTGTGACAGGGACTATATCGAGCCATATGGTTGTCAATGACAATGACAATTTATTCTCATGTCACCCACATTGGGGTATTGGAGAAGTTTACAATCAGTTTGAATTTGTCAATTTAACACTGTAAAATAAACAATACAAATAGAATTAATGTTAATCAATACTAAATAACACTAACGACAATAGTGAGACAAATTATGATGATAATGATAATAACAATATTGATGATGATAATAATAATCAAAAACGAAACGATAATATTAATTAAAACGATAATTAATGACGAAATTAATGGAAGCAATTGAAAAAGAAATTTACTGACACCAGTTAATTAATATCTGAATTAATGAATTACTGAAAATATTCTTGATATCAATTTAATAAATTGATATAAGACAAAAAAGAGAAACGTAAAGTTAATATTGGACTCATAACACGTTTTTTGCACATACTTAAATTAATGAAAACGAAGCATTATTTTTCGACAGAATTTTACTAAGTTTAAACGTGTATGTACATTATTTGAGTTAAAAAGCTGATCCATTTTCAGTGTATTTGGTCTTTCAATAAAATATTTATCGATGAACTATATTCTGTCTGAACGAAAGGTAGGACATACAAACAAGTAAGGAAACTCATCCCCAAGCGATTGGAAATTGCACAGCGTACATAGCCTCATTTCTCTTGTAGTATTTGAATATCTACTAGCTATAATCGGCAGGTAATGATTGCCACAGCGAAAACGACTTAATATTGTCCGATCTCTTTTAATGAGATCGATTAAGTATCTTTCTAAACATAAAGAATGTTTGAAGATTCGATAGTTAACACAATGCGAATTATCGTACATACAAGCAGACCAATACTGAGCATGACTGCATGAGAATCTCTCAATCGACGTAGAATTCACTGTTGACAAAAATAAGAGAAAACACACTCAAAAACAAACAAAAAACATGTTGATTGAGTGATATGCAAGAGTAAACAGAAGCATTGGGCATTGGTCTGAGAAAACAATATAATTGTGAAATGGAGCACTGTTTTTAACGAGATCACGCAGATTATACCTGACTACGATTTTGGGGTTAGACGTAATTTGCAATTATACAACCTCGAGAATACAAGAGTTCCGAGTGGATTCATGACCCCCAGGCTCTGATTTTTTAAACAAAGTATTGAATAGTGACGCACTTATGTGGTTACTGAGTTTAAAGCTTGATTGTTGGAATGTTTATTGTTTCTTTATCTTCATGCTATAACGGATAACTCCTCGCTACGTCACATTCAGATAGGCCTATGTGTGGTAGATCAATGTTTGTGTTGCTTTTATCACCAGATAGAGATTCGTATTTAATTGAATGGTGATTGATAACGGGATTGTAATACAATAATAATTGCCACCCCATCTTGAATAGTTGTGGTGTATCAGGGATAACCTGCCCAGGCCAATGTTTGTGGGGGGGGGGGGGGGGGGGGGGCGTATGTCTTCTCCAGTGCTGCCAGGCAAATAATAAATTGAAAGAAAAGGATTATCACATATTTTGCGGGAGGGACATTGCATATCTGACAACAATATGAAACCCAATAGAGATTTTCACATTTGTCTAATGCACAATATTTGTCTTATCTGTGACAAGACAAGAAAGAACTAAAAAAGAAAGAAAAGAAAAAGGAAAATCGAGAACCAAAGTCAACAGCATTTCAATCATTTAGTAATTCGGGGGGGGGGGGGGGGGGGTGGCACAAGTGTATACATTTTTTGACATTTTTGTTTTGTTTTATTGGTCAGATATGCCAGAGTCTTTATTGTAGGGGAGGGGGCAAGTTCTCCCTCTACCCCGTCCTGATCCACCAATGAATATAATATGGAATTGATGGTTAGGGTTTCCTCCCGTTTTGATGAATGAGCCATCCCATACCACGTGATGCAAGGTGGTGGATTGCAACGCATTTCATTATTTAATTTGATTTGAAGTATCTCTCTAGTGTCATATCACGTGCAAATTTATGTATGAATAATTTTGAAGGAAAAGCAAAAGAAACGCAAGGGTCGATGACCAAGCATTCATACCTTCCTTTCAAATACACTCAAAACAACAAACAGTATGAAAAAACAACAACACTGAAACAAACCAGTCACTGTATTTGGATAGCTTGCACAATATGCATGAGTAGTTTCTGGAAGCCTGAACGCTTATAGGTTGTTTATCTGCTGCAATTTGGTTTACTAGGTAATTTTATCATCATAAAAAGACGCACCCGCAAGTATTGCCCGGGGGCAAAGGCCATAATTTCTGACCGCACCACTATATCGAGCCATATAGTTGAAGAATTCACTATTGACAAAAATAAGAGAAAACACACTCAAAAACTAACAAAAAACATGTTGATTGAGTGATATGACACTCTACTTCCGACTCCTGCATAAATTAAAGTAAAAGCTTAAAGTTCATGGCCATACAAATAGTGAATCCAGCACAAGAAGCAACTTGCGCAATTGCTCTCATTCTGAAAAAAACATTTTGCAAAGTTCCAATGCACTAGGCGCCAATTTTGGTATGACTTAAATACATTGTAACATGATTGTTCACTTCGCTTCACCAACACAACGCCGGATCTCGCACCCCAATAAATCTAGTAAAAACTCTTTTACCACACGCCTATACCAGTTACCTTATATACGCATAATCCAAATGCCTCAGGAAACCGGAGATTGAATAATGAAACTATAAGGTTAGATTGTCACTGCAATGCAAAAACAAAGTAGTGATATTTTAAAACTAGATCCTGGAGTGCATCCAAAATATTTGACAGGTCACTGTCCTTCATTGACCTCTTTTCTTTATGTATATGTTTGCCCTTTTTAACGTTACTTTTTATGTGTGAAATATACTCGAAGTTTAAACTTTTGAACTATAAGGTGAAAAAGAGCGTACAAATGCTTTTCCATAAGCTTTTTAAATCAAGGTTGCATTCTTTGATATAAAAAAAAAACACAAGCACAAACGAATAGGTGTTTGAGCGAAGTATGCACAGTATACTGTTGTTCATAGTTTTAGTTAGGATTTGAGACATTTTCTAATTATTTTTGACTTAAACCTACAATTTAGATAGGCCTATGACATTCTTGCTTCATTTTTGTCATATAGAAGGAGAGAAATCGTAATGGTAGGATTGCAATGAATACAGGAAATCAGGCTTCAGTCATGATCTAATCTGTGAAAAATACCTTCCTATCTACTGAGTGAGCAAAATCTTCAAGTGATTCACGATTGTAGGGACTTGTATTATGTTTTAATTGTTTAAATATTGCCTTTTTAATGACAAAAATGCAAGGGCGAATACAATTTTTTTATTTATTTTATATTTAAAAGAACATGTTCCTATCTCATGAAGATAGATAGGCTATAGCGAATTTGAACTAGTCCCGTGAACGTGTGTCAGCAATGAACGAAATGACCTTGCTAATCATGAATATTCATGGGTAAGGTCATTGTACAGTGCCCTAGCTAAGTTAAACATGCAATCAAAGTATCTTGTTTTTTTTATTATTTCAGTGTGGTACTATCTACCAAAGATAACGAATACGACCCCTTTCCGTTCAACTGTATCGTCAGCGATTGAAACGAATTGTTTATTCATTGCTGTAGTGAAAATTAAATTGATTCCATTTTAAATCAGACCTGTCGTGTATTGCAGCATGATTTTCAGGTTTTGAGGATATGTTACAGTCTAAGATAGAAAATTAACTAATTTTTTAATATTAACAACTTTGTTAGCTGCGGTGTCACTTTTCATTCAACATATTCTTACTACTGATCGTTATAGCTTTTTAAAGTATATGATATTCACTTAGGACAATTTTTGCGTGACAGAAGTTGATCGTGATTTTGATTGGAATGTGATAATACGTTACTATCTACTGTAGATGACGATAACGATAGCGATAACAAATGATCCCGTCACGCAAACAAGGGGGGCGTTTCATGAAACAATTAGTCGCTGGTTTTCACCGACTAATATCATGTTCACCGACAATTTAGCCAGCGCTGACTAAATTTGACCATTCACAGTCCTGGAAAATAGTTGGTGGCAAAAGAGTTGTCGGTGAACATGATATTAGTAGGTGAAAACCACCGACTAATTGTTTCATGAAACGCCCCCCTGTATTCGGGTATTTGTGTTAATATCGATTTTAAACATACATTTCGGGATGACATTACTGCATCTCGAAAGGTTTTGTTATTGGGTGGGGCAGGGGAATGCACAGTCCTTCGCTTCTGTTGAACATTGTTACTTGATTTACTGTCAAATTTAGTGAATACTAAGCAAAGGGGCTAGGGCCCGTATTCAATAAATTTCTAAGGCTTCTTTCTTATTTTTTAAGAAAAATGTCAAAGAATTGGTCTATAAGTTAAGAACTTTGCCTTACCCGTATTCTAAAGATGTAGAGCAGTTTGTCTTAGCATAGAAGACAGATAAGACGAAAATCCTAGACCCGATGACGTCATGTTGGAAAGTCAATTTGCTGCTCAATTTGCCCATGAAATTTGCTTGTTAAAATAAAAATCATAGCAAAGATTTAAGAAAAAGTAATTGAATACGGGCTTAGGTGCCTCCTTTATCTTCCTCGCCGAGCAAATCAAAGCTTCCTTTATAACTTTATTTTAAACACAGGAGGAATACAAAATGTACACTAATATGACTTTGAAACTCCTCTCCCTCTTCGGTCTTATGCGATATCTATAACTTTTTCTGTTTGCGTTTACATGTGACTAATTTTAAAGACATAATTGTTCTTTTTTATACATGTATTTGAAAACCTCTTGTCCAGTGACCCGTTTCACAAAGCCTTTTTTCAATTACAAATTACAAACAAATCAGTGACAAATCTGCTGATAACCAATCAGAAGCAACGATTCTCAGTAGCTTATATTAACAACAATGGTCATTTGTCGCTGATGAAAAGTTCTGTGAACCCCCCCCCCCCCACTCCCCCAGTGGGGGATATCTGGATCCGCAACCAACTAAAACCCACTCTCTATCTTTTTTCAGTTACAAGTCCCGAGTGGAGCACATGGAGCATGTGGAATGAGTGGAACCACTGGTCTTACTGCTCGCTGACCTGCGGGGAGGGTCAGCGGTACAGGAGGCGAACATGCAAGACCAAGTCCAGCGGCCATAAGGCTGATGTACGGTGGTGTAAGGGAGACCATAGGGAGACTCTACCGTGTTACGAGCGAGCTTGCAGGGGACTGCATCCGGTCAGGAGATTCAGAGGACGAGGACGACGATGAAACCACTGTGGAACATTTAGTGACGCAACGTATCTGCTTTTGACTAGCGCAGGATTCTCATAGACTCAACCATGCGTCATTCGTATAAGCGTTTAAAGTTGCTCAAGCGTGGGTATATAGTCGTTCGAGAAGTAGGCAACTTGGCGATCACTCCCGATCACTACATAACACTGAGCCAATGTCGTGCGTGCGTACGTGTGCTGCCCTCTATATACCCACACTTGAGCAACTTTAAGGGACTTTATCGGATCAGGAAATGCAGGGTGAGGCTGAGAAAACCCGATAACATGTTGGCCGTTGTGCACGAGGCGTCATTCATTGACGGAAGACTGCGTCAGTGACTGGTGCGATATTTGATGCGTCATGTGAGAGTGACATCTTTAATACTGAAAGTAAATACTAAATGAACTATATCAACATTGCGCTGGCGTATCTGCTAATGTCGTACACATCCTTGATTAGCGCAAATAATGACGCATTCAATATTGGACGCCTCGTGTGCAGCAGGCATATTGAATGGTCCGATGATGATCTAAACCTGAGCACTTTGGACTTTGTTTGCTTTAAATATTTTGTAGCAACGTGTATGAAAAGTGAAGGTGAAACAATAAGCCCATTTACACCACAGTCCGAAAAGCGCTATTCCACTGATATTTGGGTAATAAGCAATTCCCATCTGAATAAGTTAGTAAAATAGTGACGTCTGAACTGAAGTGTAAATCGGCCTTCGGTTTAGTGTAGGAGAAAGTTTTTGACGGTTACAGGTTGAAGTTTTTATATGGTTTTAGGTCTTTTGACGGAAGAATGTATTATGTTCCTTTTTCAGTTAAGATCTCATCTTTGCGCATTTAAAATTAATATATTTATATATTTGCTACTAGATTGATATACGAAATTAATTTAAATCATGAATTCCACCATGGAAAGGAACCAAGCAGTAATCTTCATGATCAATTAATTTAAATCACACATTGAACAAAATAAAACAATCTGATCACTTTTTAATGACGTCGATGACGAATGGCGCTCCATAAAGTTAGTCAAGTCAAAATCTAAAGTTCATCCACTTGAAACTCTACTAATGCTCCTTCAATGATAGTACTCAATGAAAGACACAATCATATTTGTAAGCTTATCGACGCGACTAATCGTGATGAAAACGAACAAACAAGAAGAAAAGCTGAAGCGTATTGCTCCCGACAACACCCCTATGACATGGATCCTAAACCATTTATTGTCGTATTACTTTAATATGCATGTAATCAACCTAATGTTCTTGATTTCCCACGACGACAAAGTCCCCAGTGAATTCGTGAAATTCGAAAGCAAAGAGAAAGGGAACATGAAATGTTATCCGTGGTTCTACACGAATAATTTCCGACCGTCTTATAGTAAATGGGTCATCCTCTCTCTCTGTTTTCATATTTCTCAAAAAGAAGGAGTTTTCATAAGCGAAAGATATTTCAAATTCCCATTTTTCCATCATCAGATTAATTTTTAACATATTTCTTTCGGGTGAAACACATATCATTGTTCATTTACTTTATAATGCATTATTTCATTAACGTTAATATGTTTTTAGTACAACTGTGAAGCAAGTAATTGTACACGTTACATTTAAAACACGTTATTTACGTGATGCTACATTACAACAATAGTAGAAGGTGATTATAAGATCATACCATGAATGTTTATTTCAAAACAATGCTGAGGAATAAATAAATCTCCTCCTGTAAACCCTTTTATTAGAATACGACCCTAAGAGCACTTTGAAGATTATCCCCACGAATGTTCAGATCTTAATTCAGTTTTGGGTGGTACTTTGAACTTTGAACGTCCTTTTAACATGGTTTCGTTTTTATTTGGCGATAAGGGCGGGGGGGGGGGGGGTGTATGACTATGCACCCCGGATGTGAGGCGGTAAAGAAATATCAACGCGTTTTTTTCTTTACGTTTTGAAAAATATCATCCATCAAAGCATGTCGAAAATCATGTTTGGTAACGCATATAAGCCATATAATAATCTTAAATGAGGAATTCAGTATCCGTTTTCAGCTAAAACTTGTTCAGATCACGTTTAAAACGAATCACGTTCTGTAATCAACTGAACAAACAAAAGCATATCAAATCATATCGCCTCTCATCTACATGCTATTATGATATACGCTGGGGATCAATATTAGGCCTACTGTTCCCGAAGATAATTATGTCCTGAAATAGAGTATGTGCGAATAAACTCTACGGGGATTACATGCCTTATTGTTCTGTTCTGATTGGATTAAAATGTAATATATTTGATTCATTGCACATTTACAATAGCACGTCCAACGGTGTATAGAACAAGAAGCGTCATAAATTCAATGGCAAACCAATTACTTTTACTTTTTGAAGATTGAATAAATATATTACAATTTCGATGTATGTTTCCGGTTGCTCTGTTTATATAGTCTGACAAATTTTACTCTTTAAAGAAATGATTTGAGTATCAAGGTTTAACTGTTTATATCTAATTTCTCTCTTCAGATTTCTTACCATGTATCAGCTTGAATTCTCTTCTCCATGCGTTTGCCTCGCCTTTCTTATCTTTTCTTTTCTTTTCTGTCTGCCTCTCTCTTTGTCTTTCTCTCTCGCTCTCTCTCTCTCTCTCTCTCTCTCTCTCTCTCGTCTCTCTCTCGTCTCTCTCTCTCTCTCTCTCTCTCTCTCTCTCTCTCTCTCTCTCTCACACACACACTCACACTCAATCTCTTACATGCATATCCAGGGAGCGCCTGGCAAGGGGGGGGGGGGGGTCAAGATATTGATGGGATTCATGGGATGGGGTGATTCTAGCCTTTAATAGGGAGGACTGTCAGGATTCCTAAAATCATATTCTTTAGAAGAAAAAAACATTGAGAGAAACAATTTTCTTTTGCACCAATTCAAAGTTTTCGAAGGTTGGTATAGTATACTGGCTCTTGCCCTACTACAATCACACTAACAATGTGGTATTAATCTATTTATTATTTATTCGGCACTTTCAAGAAATATAAAAAATAAAACAATATAAACAAGGTGATTACAAATGTACAATGACAAACATATTCTGAGTGCAATAGATGGCGGCCAGGGAAGAGGAAGGGCAAACCTTATCACTGTAACCGTAAAGGTCCCTCCCACAACCAACTGATGCACTCAGAAGACTGGTAAAAAATATAGTATAAGGACAAATGAAGAGAGTAACAAACCAAGGATAAAAAATTAAAAAAAATAATAATAATAAAGGCACGAGCAATTGTAATGCCACGATAAAAATTAAGTACACATTATATATGACATTAGAAAATTAGTACACGGAGATGGGTTTAGGTTAACCATTCGGGGTTACCTTTGCATAATAAATAACAAATGTAGCGGTCACTGCCTATTAAGAAATGCTATCCCGAAAAAAATTGAACTTTGTTGCTTTACCAACTACATTTACGGTGGTTTTAGTTCCTACGAAAAAGAACCCCGAAAGCCAACCTCGAAAGCAAAGTATTGTACAGAGTATCCTTGTGATTCTTTAATCTTTTATTTTCTATCATAAATTATGCATTTTTTTCATTCAAACTTTAGTCGCAGTCGGATCGCATAATGTGCAGGGGCTTTAAATTTCCTTTCAATAACGGGATCAGTAATTGTTTTCCAAAGCGAATGGGAGAAGAATGAATAACCCATTCGGCAACTATAAATATGCCACAATTAAAATGGAAACTGATTTTTCTTCATATCCTCTGCCGGACAGTCGGAAACATTCAATTGTGACAGGTAAGTGAATGGGAACGAGGAAATTATTCAAATCGTGATTGACTGTATCAATCAAAATGGATCACGGTATGAATAGCACCCATCACTCATACTGACACGTCATCCTAATAATAACCGCCAGATCTGTAATCTAGGATAGGACGTCATTTACAGCGAGGACGCATAATGGACGTTTAATAAATGCAATTTTAAAACCGACCAAAACAAAAGAATTGACTCGAACTCGTACCGCTTTTGTGAAATTACCATACCCTTTTATCATATTTCACCGAATTGTACAAGTGATTTAAAAGTCAAATGCGCACGATATGGTTCAAATATAGTTTAACAAACGAGGGCGAGAAGCAAGAACGAACTCCAGTGTATAATTCTACACATTGTTTGAACACGTTGGTATAGCTATCCTTAATCTCTTTAATATCCCACATAAAAGATTCAATGTGTAAATGCATTCTGGAAAGAAAATTAATGGATGGGGATCTGGTGAGCTTAAGGTTTCCTAAAGAATACACACAATTAAACTGCTGCTTTTGAGCAGCCTCACATGTTCCATCTACTGTAATGGCACGAGTCACACTAGTCAAGAAATAAGGCTGTGTGATTTTTCTGTTGATCTTTTCCAGAAATAGACAGAAAGCAAGAGAGGGAGAGAGAGAGAGACAGAGAGACAGAGAGACAGAGAGCTTTAGAGAGAGGGAGAGAACCCTACAATACTAAAATCATATATTTGTAAATGAGACTAAAACAAAAGGAACCTCTTCTTTACCAGAGCTCAATCGTTTCTTTAATCAACCGTGCGTGAACGAACATAAATAGGGACTTTTAGATGTGCGTGGACTGATACGGGTGATGTCCATTCAAGGCAGTGCATTAAAAGGACGTCGATCGTAGCAATCCACATTGTCTTTGTACAAATCTAAAAGTCCCTAATATATCGCGAGTAAACGGCGTCTGCTGTAAAAAAAAAAAAAAACCACAGCCAGTGATGTTGGAGTCATACATTCAAGGGGACACGGAGAACATCCTTGAAATAACCTTCATACTTTCCACACCCGTCCTTTCAAGTTCATGGTTTATTACACAATCCTGCAATTTACGTTGTGTCTCGGTATCACTTTCAAGGAAATTACACGAAAAAATGTTGTTGATATTAAATTATCGTGCATGAGTGACCTTCAGAAATGCAAACATTCAAGACAATAGGCCCAACTTGGTCATGTTAGTGAAGGAAATGAACACCAGAGGCTAACAGCACGTACATTAGAAGTTCATCATAAGTAACTTAGTATCAAAGGGGCGTTGCATTTCCAAATATCATACTTAGAATAACAATAGCGAATCCACAGGGTGAGAGAGAGAGAGAGAGAGAGAGAGAGAGGAAGAGAGAGAGAAAGGGAGGGGGAGGGGGAGGTAAGTACTCCTGTTTAAAGGTAAAAAGATCAGTTCTGGTCGTGCAATTGCATTGTGAAAGAAACGTTGTGGAATCGATCAGAAAAGGTTGATCATCTAGCATATAAGTAATGGTGTGTACTGCAAGGTTCTGGAATCATCAAAATGATAAGAAATTTGGCCCAGTCTTGGTAAAGTTACAAGCACTGTACACAGAAAGATGTATATGGGGCAACGTGACACGTGCTCGATATCTATCAGGTCCAAATAGATATAATAATTTACCAAATATATCAATCAGTAGGCGGTTTCCCGGCAAAATTTGTATCATCACGCATTAGTCAAAACATATTCTTTCACATGATTGGTAATAAGAGCTTCCATTTCATTTTTTGAGATGGGGGCGTTTCCAAAACTGGTCTTTACCTTCAAACGAAACCGGCTGTTATTCAATAGGAGAAAAAATGATATGTTTGTGTATTCCCTCTCCTAATTTGAGATCCTCAATTAAACAAATGCCTCAGCCTATAGGTTTGAGCATGTCAATAAAGGCAAACAGTCGGCTGTCTGCAAAAAGGCCGTTCGAGCAATGCATAGAGTGATTTGGAGTTCGGTGTTTAGCACCAGCCCTAAATGTCAATGTCAGTAGGGGGCTTTTTATTGCGGGCAGCCAACGATACCTCCTCCCTCCCACCTTGCATTTGATTTCAACTGAAGAAGATTTTAGTGTAACGTTCACTTAATTTACACCACTTGTAACAGCCCAGGTATATTGAAGGGGAAGTCCACCCTGATATTAAGTTGGTTTTAGTAGAAGCAGGAAAATGAGAGCTAAAAAACCTTTAAAATATGAACTTTTGAAGTTGTGATCAATCAAACACAAATTGACAACTTTATATGACTTATCGGCTCCCTTTTGCCCCGTACTAAAAAACTATAGTCTCGCTTAAGAAAAATTTCAATCAAACATTCACCCTAAATATGATTGTTCCAAATGAGTTTTTATACAACCCCTGTATGAAACAAGTCTTTTTCGTCATCAATAACTTATAAAAATAATTTTTTTGAAATTTCCTGCATAGAGCAAATTGGAGGGAACAATTCGTGTTTGACTGATGACAACTTAAAAAATGGACAACTTTCCTTTTTTCTATCGGATATTGCTCAATTTGTCAATATTTTTTTTCTCTCAGTTTTCTGTTTTTATTTTTCAATCCAACTTGATTTCAGGGTGGACTTCCCTTTTAACTTTTAACGCCTCCACGATTCGAACTGTGCTCGTGCCGCTCCTCTCGGCAATGCTTGGAATTAAAAGCAGAAACGACATTGAAGATGATATCATTGCAACTAAGCTCTAATCATAGACGTACCGGTCTATGCTCTAATTCACTCTTGGTGTTGAATTTAACCTGTCTGTCTCTGACAAGGACACCAAAAACCTCACATTCCTATGAATGTGCCACCCTTCAAAATAATGCAGGGCGTTTATGTGACAGAGGTGGTTAACTTGACGAGGAGGCAAAACAGCGGTGTTTAATGCGCTT
Organism: Strongylocentrotus droebachiensis; assembly: GCA_035222895.1. Lineage (NCBI taxonomy): Eukaryota > Metazoa > Echinodermata > Echinoidea > Camarodonta > Strongylocentrotidae > Strongylocentrotus > Strongylocentrotus droebachiensis. The sequence goes on along the minus strand of JAVYIG010000282.1, from coordinate 57,657 downwards.
GGTCGCCGAACATTGATATGGGCAGTTTCATCGGGTATTTCCTCGCCTTAAAACAACCCACACGCACGACTTGCTTTGCATTTAGAGAAAACAAACGAGTGGGTTTAATTGGGTTTTCATCAGAAAAGAGCCCCTATCACGAACCGTCTAGTACAATCGCAGACGCCGTGGATTATGACGTTAATTACGTCGTGAAAGCACTAGGCTTTTTCTTTTCTTTTCCCTGGATATGTCATGGGAGTTGAAAGGAGGTGTTTGCAGGGATAAGGTACACAAGAAGTTAATTCCGATGGAATCCGACAGTCAGGACGAGGTCTTGATTAGAGACGGAGAAGGGGAGGGAAGGAGAGGAGAGAGAGAGAGAGAGAGAGGCAGAGGGAAGGAGAGGAGAGAGAGAGAGAGGGATAGAGAGAGGGAGAGAAAGAAAGAAAGAGAGAGAGAGAGTCAGGACGAGGACTTGATTAGAGACGGAGAAGGGGAGGAAAGGAGAAGGGGAAGGAAGCAGAGGAGGGTGAATGCGAGAAAAGGAGCGATGGACGGAGGAAGGGAGAGAGGGAGGAAGGTAGAGAGAGGGAGAGAGAGAGAGAGAGAGAGAGAGAGAGAAGGGGGGTATATAGAGAAAGAGAGGAAGGGAGATGGAAAGAGAAAACAATGAGAGAGAAGGAGGGAGGGGGTAACCAGGCATTGATGCGAGGACGAGAATGAAAAGGAAAGACTTTGGAAGGGGGTGAGAATCAAGAGCGATTGAGAGGGGCGACAGAAGGTAGTAAAGAGGAGGACACTGTGCGATCAATCATTCCGAGAGCGTAAGGAGGAAGAAAGAATAAAAAGAAGGGAACAGAGAAAAAGATACCGGTCCAAGAGTACAGACGAGGGGGTTTAATTTTTTCCACAAAATGGATATGGGTGAGTGGTTGCTGTGATGCATTGTCAGTCAACTAAATTAAATCATGCCCCAAATTCTCTCAGGCAAAATTATCGAGGGGTTTCAAAAATCAGTTTGCTTACGGATAAACTGTTTGGACAAGCGGGATCACCAACCCTCTATACAAATTCCTGACCCCGATACTCCGTCAGTCACGAATCTTTGATTTAGGACTGTCATTGAACCAAAAAAGTAAGATAAAATACGACAAATCCAAGATAAAATGGGTTAGGGTGGATGAGTTTCATTGATTTTGTAGGTTGGAAGGATGTCCTCATTTGACCCTATTTCACAATTTCAACTCCGGATATGAAACCGATGCTTTAGTAAACGATTTTGTTATATAAGGTCAAACGTTGCCTGTTTTGTATTTAAAAGATAGGCCACACTCTTTAAAAAAAGAAGTTTCATTTCAAAAGATTTGTAAAGTAATGAATATGCTTTGTGATCTCTTCATAACGAATTCAAGACATCACCGATTGTCTATTTGATAAGGTGCAGGCTAACTGGATTCTCATCCAAATATTTCAATGCATACCGCTTTAGAATTTAATGACCCAAAACGTTTTAAATGCAGCAAAGGGAGTGAGTAGCAGTCCCTTGGTCAAATATTTCTCCCAGACGTGAAAATTGTATAACGAGGACAATTTTGAAAGTGTTTTCTCTTCGTGTGTTTTCCACCAACTAACGCATATATCTACATTTGCCACACTCAACCCAGGCGATGTCAATGGTAATCTGACAGGAATTAATTCCTTGAATTGCTAGAGCGCCGTAACGGCAGCACAGCTAAAGCCGGAGCAATAATGTCCAAGTTTGGAAGCGCTTAGAAACCTATTTGTAATTCGCGCTACAGCTGAGTATTATTCTTGTTATTATTATTATTATAGGAACAGATGGGAATCTATGAAAACAAATTTCCGTCAATTTTCAACCATTTCAACAAAAAAAAGCAAGCTATGCAACCAACAAAATTTATTTTCAGCTTTGCCAAAAGGCTTTCAACATTTTGCACCGAAAAGGAAATCACACAACACACCGCCGGCTGCCCGCAATACAGGAAGGTATTGGCAATGGCCTTTGTTCCTGCAGGCATTCGACGAAGCACAAAGGTTGGTAGCAATAATACTGAGTTAATAATTTTGCTATAGGCTTCGCATTATTCCTTATCAACAAAATTAATTACAAAAGACTTATAAAGATAAGCCACACAAATACTATCACCCAATTCCCTTTAAAAAGAGTACATTTTTCGCAGCTCTTTATTTTGTTGGTAGATATTTTATTGCAGCGTCTCAAACAGTATTTCAAAAAGAAGCTTCTGTCTCGATGCCCCTAGCAAAAATCGAAAGAAAGAAAAATCTATTTTGCCAAAGACGTCAAGGCAGAGCACATTAATTTACTTTAGTTTATATGTGGTAGACAGGCGCGCCGGAAGCAGTTTGGGATTGGGGGGGGGGGGGGGGAACGTTCCAGGGGGCTCACCTTCGAGGGGCAGTAGGGTAATGAGCAAAAACGTTTGGAAGCCCCGGCAGGGGGTCAAGGGAGCAGAGCCCCCGGAAGCTCAGGGGTTTTAGGTATTTAATTACAGTCAGATGAGCATCCAGGGGCCCGTCTTAGGGCACTTGGTAGGGTCCAGGGGACAGAGCCCCCGGAAGCTCGGGTTTTTTAGGTATTTAATTACGGTCATATGGGCATCCAGGGGACCGTCTTAGGGCTTTTGGTGGGGTCCGGGGGCAGAGCCCCCGTAAGCTCTGGGGTTTTAGGCATTTAATTACGGTCAGATGAGCATATTTTGATACCTCTTTTGTGACATTGGCAGGTCTCTAATTTTGTTCTCTCTCTTTCTTTCTTTTCCTCTGTAACATACTTTTTCAAAAAGTGAGGGGGGCTCAAGCCCCCGAGCCCAGCCGTCTCTTCAGGCCCTGACGTAAAGGCTTCTAAATAAGCATACTTTTCGCCAGACTGTAAATTAGGGAATTTCTAATTTTCCAACAAACTCATAAAAGTGGTACCGAATAAGAACCCCCCCCCCATCAGTAAGCCAGCGTTTGTTTTTTTGTTTTTTTGTTTTTTTGTTTTTTTTTTTTTTTGGGGGGACAAATGCGTTTTGCCCCCCCCCCCACTTTTTTGTTTTGGGGGGCAAGTGCCCCCCTGCCCCCCCCCCCCCCCACTTCCGGCGCCTATGGTGGTAGAGCTGCTTTTATCCCTATTAAGCTCCACAGGTTACCCATGTACTCGGGCGGAAGGGCAGTGGGGTGGCGTGGCGTACGTTTTCTACAGGGAAGATAGGAGAGAATGAATCCCTTTCATTTCATATATTCTAGGGCTTTAAATCTTTTTCTTTTCTTTTTGCTTTAACAAAATAAAAAAATTGTTTTCTCTCAAAATAAAGGCATTCTCTACATTGCTATAATTTTATTTCTAAAATCCAACGCTTATATTTTGTTCACATTTTTTTATTGATATAGTTTTGTTTTTATTTTTGTTTGTATTGTAATAGTTTATATTGCATCTTTATGTGTGGAGAAAATAAATTAATATATGAACAACTTTGAATAAATTGTATTTTTAGTTGTGAGTGGACAAAAATGAAAAAAAAAGAAGAAGAAAAGAAACGATTTATTGCCTTATATGCTTAACATTTCAATGGATAGTTTATAACTATTTATTGGATAGACTGTTTCCGACAGAACTTCTGTATACAGTTAGGAGGAAGTAGGTCGCACTATGACACATTCCAAAAATATTTTCTTTTACTTATCGGCTCCACAATCCTATCAAATATGACGTCAGACAATACTTATCAGGGGAGTGTTACACAAAGTCTAAGATCGACTTTTAGTTGAACTTAACTATGGCAGGCCTTTCATACCACTAATTCCTCTAACCATTCCTGGCATTGGTTTCTCAAGGGACGTACAAATGGTGGTCACAAATCTACAGAATTTCCCTCTTTTAATAGTTCATTATTGAAGGAAAAAATATTGTCTAAAGATCATAATTGAGAGACCAATGGAGAAAGCAACCAATGGCGTGAACAGCCTGCCATATTTAATTCCGACTTAAAGTCGATCTTAATCTTCGTGAAACACCCTCAGAATAGGCTATAGTGCAACTGCTTTTTGAAGAAAGAAGACTGCCCTCTCAATGAATGAAAGAACGATAATGCTTTTCATTTGTATATATGAAAAAAAGTATATTCACAGTCAACTTGGTCTCTCCTTCTCTCTTTATCTAACCCTCTGTTTCTCTCTGTCTCTCTTTAACCCCCTCTCTCTCTCTCTCTCCCTCTCTGTCTCTCTTACTCCTCATATCAACCACTCGTCATATAATCTATATCCACTCAAAGTATTAATATAAGTCAAAATTGCTTATTTGGGGATAGAGGCAAAGAAAATCATGACTTTTTGCATGTCTTTTCCATGCCGTACACCCTCTCAGTTGTAATATACGACAATTTGAAGAATACTGGAAAGTAATTTTGATCAGGTTATGTACACATAGTACATGCAGGGCACATAGTCATACAAGATATACCGCACAGTCATTTTCACGCAATAATATTTATTAGCGGTTATCTTTAAAAAAAAAAAATCAATTCTTATTTATTTTTGTTTAATATTTATTTTTTACATTAACATAATTCCTAACTCCAACCCTGGACCCATCACTATACCTAATCCTGACCCTCACACTAAAAACTAACCCGGAACCACATTGCAACCCTCACCCTATTTATCTTTGACGACATAAGCCCGGAGCAGCTTTCGGAGGAGCATATATGAAATCACCATGCAGAGTCCCCATGTTTGATACGTACATACGGGGTGAATAATTCGCATTAAAATAAAAACGATTCAAAAAGATAATCTTTCTTTCTAATGATATTATCAAACACAATTTTGAATCATATAATTAAGTGATACACTCACCCGAATCTAGCCCTCAAGCCATGGAGTGTTTCATATTCATTTCGTTTAGTACATTTGTTATGCTGTAATTATGTTTGTTTGTTTACTTTTTACAACACATATTGTTGAATTTACATAGCGCGTAACTACGTAACAATGCGGTACAGCAACATCACGCGATCTTTATGTTTACACATGTTATTGACGGATTGGTATGATGGAACGTAATCAATCGAGAACAATGTTACTATCTAAAAAACTATCATTATTATGCATCAATGTACTGTTATCAATGCAATGCATCACTTCTTCGTCAGCGATCAATAAAAGGTCCCCAAATTTAACGTTTGATGAATATCAGGGTAAATAATCAAGGCGCCAGCTATATCCAGCCATGACCATCACAATTGCGTCATCTTGCAGTTACATTCCCCACTTTGTTTCCGTTCATGGTATCTTCAATAGGGACTTTTAGATTTGCGTGGACTGATACGTGTGACGTCCATTCAAGGCAGTGCATTAAAAGGACGTCGATCGTAGCAATCCACGTTGTCGTTGTGCGAATCTAAAAGTCCTTAGTGTGACGGCAGCATATCCACCAGCCATAGTATGATGCACTATGATGCATGAAAATCTGTCATAACACAGTTAACTTTAAGCTTTTAACTGTTTATATTGTCTATAAACCGACTTTAATTACAGAGCTGAAAGCTCAATGACAAACTCCAATGCCAATAATTATAAGATAGAGATAGAGAGGGAGAGAGAGAAAGAGAGAGAGAGAGAGAGAGAGAGAGAGAGAAATAGAGAGAGGGTAGGAGAAGAACGAAAGAGAGAGAGAGAGAGAGAGAGAGAGAGAGAGAGAGAGAGAGAGAGAGAGAAGGGGGGATTACTTTAAACGAAACAATATATCTACGAATGGAAACCTGTATAATGTCTACTCAAACAGTACACTCCCAGTCTATATACATTATTAAAAAAAGCTGATAATTAAAATTTAAAACACCTATCCATGGATGTATGTGTCGTCGCCGGTCAGCTGCAGTTTTTGTTGACACGTCGGTATGCAAGAATCTCTGTTTGTTTGACTCTCGACTCAATTCCTAATTTCTCCCTCTTTCTTCTGATCTAACCTCCCCTTTCTATAATTTTTACTGTCATTAATTTTCCTTTTATATCGTTCTTTTATTTTTGTCTTTTCTATTTTCCCTCAGTTTTTAGTTCTTCTTTTTCTCGTGCCATTACTATTATATTTGTCTCGTTTTATTGTATTAGTTTGTAAGATACTTAATTAAATTGCAAAAACATTGCAATTTCATTGTATTATGTTTTGCATGAGAAATTAAATTATTTGAATCTCGTATTATATAGCTAATATGAAAGCGATTGAAATTTTTTCGAAATTCTCAATTTAATTATAGACCAACACAACATTTTTCGTGGCGTATCTGTCAGGGTGGAACCGACATATGCCCTTATCCCCACACCCCCAACAGTCAGAATGGCACTAGGTCTACGCCATTCGGGGCTGCCTTTGGAGTTAGATACTTCCGTCCTTCTTTTTATCATCAATTTTCGGATACGCAAATGCATTCGGGATCGTGCCCCCCAGTTTGGAGCCCCCCTAAAAAAAATTAATAATATTATATAAATGATACACACACACACACACATATATATATATGGCATATTATCTTCTCATGCGTCAGAATATAAACGATTATAGTATTCCCTTATAATGCAAGGCAACTTCAGAAACACTCATATTCTATTGGATGAGAGCTAGGTGCCATCTTAAAATATCAGAGGTGAGCAATGTCTGACGTGATTAATCATCTCTTTTGCGCCGTTATTTTTCATTGTGGCAATCATTCAACGTATATTTACAGGTACCTGAAAACCTGGATTTTGCCATATATAATTCAATAAATTTTCCATATATAATCCAAGTATAATTCAATCGGTAAATGATAATAGTAAAAATGACATCAATTTATATAGCGCATGCAGGTACTACATAATTAAACTCTACTGCGCTGTGATGAAAACAGACTCCTAACAGTGCTACTTTACAGACACACAATTATATAGTTCCTTTATACAACTTATTTAACAAAGGGTATTATTAGAATTGGTTATGAAAAGGTTGTTATCTATTTTTTAAACGCAGATTTAAGAAAATTTAAGAACGACTTCTTCAAATATAGCGTCACACGGAAATTTACGCAAGATGAAAATGTTTAAAAAAACCAATGGCAGTTTTAAGAAAAGAATATTGCCTTCGGGGTTTGCAGTGAGGTACCGATTGTGTATAGTTGCCGATATAGATTTTTCTTCTTCAAAAATAATTTTGTAAAAAACAAATTTGTAGTCTTAAACGTATTATGTTCTGATTAGGTAGTAGTTCAATTTAAAGGTGTCGTGTAGTAGAGAGTGGGATGTCACGTGACCGGATGTTAACCTTTCTAGGTTCGAAATTTGTTCATAACCAATTCAAGAACAAGTCCAACTGATGCTCTTTTAATTTCGTGCTTCAGTTTTCTTTATTTCCAAGGTAATACAAATGTCTGTTTTTAATTCCTTTGTAAACTGTAAAGGTACTCAAATAATCTAACCCTGATCTTTATAAATACTTGAATACCTGTTGCTCCGAAATAGGCTCTGATGACAACTTCTCAGGGGCTTATTGTATCAGAAATGGATCCAGCTAGGGTTGTAATTGTTTTTTAGTTAAGGTTTAGGGCCGTTTTGTTCAGGATTGAAGTTAAGTTAAGAATTCGTTAGTGTTTGATATTCGCAAAGCAGTAGTGCCGTTCATAGTTGAGATTCAGGGCAATATCCATAACTGACTAATATATTTATATTATATATTCTGCGTAACTGACTAATATTATTCACACTATAAATTCTGTGTAACTGAGTCACATATCTATGTACTGATAAATTTATTCATATTTATTGGTCAAACGGAATTGAACGGATAAAAACGAACAGGGTTTAAAGGCTGTCTGTATTAATTTGGCTAGGAGGGATTATACCCCCCAGGGTGGTCACTGACAGGTGGCTATCTCATCAAATCAGCTCTCAATTAACATAAGACAAAGAGGATCATGGGGGGACCAATGGTCACCGATTAGGCATTGTTTTCTATATAGAGGGAGCAAGTAGCTACAAATAGAACAGTGGGGCTTTAAGTTGAAGCTTTTAAATCATATGTTTCGTAAAACGCGTACAAAGTTCAATAGTGAACATTTTATTTTACCGAAATCTTGTATTGTATAATATAAAATAATGTGTGCGTGTGTCTTTGTGTCTGAGGGTGTTGGTTTGTGTGTATGTGTGTGTGAGTTTGTGAACGTCCAGGAAGAAGATGGTTTTTGAAACATCTTCCATTACGACAGATGAAGTGAAGCGTAGTGGCTCGCACGAAAACTTACGTTAATTTCATTAGTGGTATACAGTGAGTAGATTACAACCGTCTAATTCTATTTATGCTCGATAAGGCACTACCATAACTGAATTGACATCTTGAGACCCTAAAGTTTAAATGGTAGCGAAAGAAACCACTTAATGCATCGAAACACAGACACACAGCGATGGAAAAAGTATCTCTTCCCCTTCATTTCAACATGGATAGCGTCATGCTGATTCTAATAATTTAGATAAGCTACAACAACGATAAGAGCGATTATATTGGGGAAAAGTGGGTAAAAAAATATGATATTACATGTACCTTGATAAATTATTTGTAATGAAATCTGGTTGGAATGCTCAAGATGGGTAGGTCTACAAGAGGATCACTAAAACGGATGACAAATGTGTTTTTATAATATTTACAACTGGTGATTTTTGAAGGTGAATTAAGGGGGAGGGTGCGGATTAACTTCAAATATATTTTGAAAATTGTTGTCCATTTTAAATCCTGAGTAAATCAGAATATACTACTGGCCGACTTTTGTGTAAAAAGAGTGAATTGTCTTCGGGTTTGATCCTGCTAGTTTGTAAAAGAAATAAGTCGAAGCCCGTATTTTACTAAAATTTAAACCCAACGCTATTTTTTCAAAATCAGGTTCAACAAAGAAAATTAGTTTGAAGTCTAAGTTTCACTTTGTTAAACTTGATGTCAGCTAGACCCATGCTCGAGTAAGATAAGATAAAGATCTTTTCTGGTCATGCGATTGCATTGTGAAAGAAACGTTGTGGAATCGATCAGAAAAGGTTGATCATCTAGCATAAAAAAGTATTGGTGTGTACTGCAAGGTTCTGGAATCATCAAAATGATAAGAAATTTGGCCCAGTCTTGGTAAAGTTACAAGCACTGTACACAGAAGATGTATAACGGACTACGCGACATGTGCGCGATATCTATCAGGTCCAAATAGATATAATAATTTACCAAATACACACTGTATGTCAATTAGTATAGGCGGTTTCCCGGTAAAATTTGTATCATCACGTATTAGTCAAAAAATATTCTTTTACATGATTTGTAATAAGAGCTTCCATTTCATTTTTTTGAGAGGGGGGTGTTTCCAAAACTGGTCTTTACCTTTAACATGAATTAGCAGTGTACGGGTCATCGTCTTTTTTTTTTCCAAGCGATGGTTTAACTAAGCCATGCATTTGTAAACTGAATGTTGGGTCCATCATAAAAACATATATTCACGCTTTCGATCGGAAATGTGCTCAGAGCGTAATGTAGAGCCCACAATGGCTACAGTACAAATATACCCATTTATCTGATAGTTTATTCACATGGCAGATGTTTTAGATTTAATAACATTATTTACTTGTATGCCAATTATGGAAATGACATTTTCATACCCTTTAACAGGCTCATAAAAAAATTAAACATGATAAATCATTACAATTAAAAACATTAAGATATTAATGCATGAAGCAACTCTACAAATTCTAAATATACATACATTTTCTAAACACCAATGCAGCTGGCAAGAAATGTTTTTTTACGCTCAAGGACAGGAGAACATTTCATAAATCCTGGAATACAGAAACATCTTTTAATGGGAGAGAAAAAAATCTGTTTGGAATAAACCTGGTATCGTTTCACAAAATTACAAAAGTACATGTTCACTGACATCCCATTACAAACGGGGATATAATGTAATACACGCCTTACAATGGGTTGTAGGCGAACTTGTACTTCGTGAAATGCTGCCCTGTTTACTACTTTTATTCGTACCACAGTTTTTCTCGACCACTGAAACGCTAACAAGAGGATTGTCCGACGTATCACCAATTTATGGAGGCAATGTGACTTTAATCTATACAGATGCCATTATGGATTGCAGGTGAATCAAATACTATGAATTTAATTACAAAAGTAAACCTGTTTATTTTTCGGAAAAGAATTTTAAGAAAAATGAAGATGATGCTGTGGGTTAGTGCACAATCAATGTATAACAACGTGATGTATTATATAATTGCTTCATAGAATGAACATTCAAATCAGGATTCACAAGGCGGCTTGTTGGTCTAGTGGTATGATTCTCGCTTCGGGTGCGAGAGGTCCCGGGTTCGACTCCCGGACAAGCCCCTATTTTGCCTGTGTAAACCAGCCAGAATTACAACTACACGTTCGTTCGCTCAGTATATTTCGATGTTAAAGACTCTATCCGATGAAAATACGAATTGATCCATATTAAAAAGGTAAATGAATGTCGAATACAAATGTAGAGGAATAAAAAGTATTTAACCTTTCATTATTGCACAAAATCAAATTAAAGCCTCATTTCCGCACCCCTCCAAATACGGGTCAACAGGGGTCAAATTTCCCAAAATTATACAGTGACGACACAACATGTGGAACCGACCGATTCACCTATATAGCTGAGGCGATGATCAGTGCTTAAAGGGATTGTGTAACTTGGTCTCAGATGCTGAAACAAAATCCTGGATTTGGCTCATGCTGCAATGATAATTATGAACCTTTCAGTCAGGAACCCCATGACTTTTATAGAAGCCGATCGCCTATCTGATTATCAATATATTAATGATTGGAAATCGAAATCAAATTTTGCGTTTTCCTAACGGTTTACATAACACTACAGTCTATTGGTAAAAACGAGAATGGTAAAACCGGTCGCTGAAAGATTTCCCACTTTTTTTAAGCACTTCTTGATCATTTTGAAGCGCATTTTTGTTTAGGGCTCAATATTACACCATATCACAGACACTGATAACACGTAGGGCCGTGCATCTCAGATTTAACATTGTTAAACGATGCCTTTAATCAATGCAAATTAATTGTGAATATGTGTACTCTACATATAAAGATGATGTCATCAAGTCGATAGATACTTAGGAACAAGTTGCAGTATTTTGGACATTACCCAAGGTCATGTTGAGGGCAGTTCGATGTTTGATGGGCTGACAGAATAAAAAGAGATTACTGGCGTGAACATCTGCACAGCTAATCGCTATGCCCAGGATAGAAGTGGATGGAACTTCATCATCAATAGGGTCACAAAGGGTCAGTCATGACTCGTAGGATAACGACGACGATCAAGAATACTATTGGCATATTATACATAAACCACATGTTTTGAATAGCAATAAAACGTGTTTATTCTGAGCATGGGCAGATAAAGGTCATTTGTACCAAAATGGTAAAACCCACAGAGATGAATACTGGATATGCGCTCATGAAAGTTATGTAACATTATTCATTTCTATGATACGCAGGGGGAATTATTCTTTTCAAGAGGTCAAACAAAAGTTATTCATGAAGCACATCTAGGACTTCGGCAGTTATTATTCTAAGATAATCATAGGGGAACTTTTCCATGTGTAAAAGATCTGTGGATATTTGGGGTCATTTGTACCATGTGCTATCTGTAAACTCCCTTATTAGTTATTGACACCTGTAGTGTTTGACATTGAATCATTGAAATATTTGCTCATCTTCGACATTCATTACAACAAAAAATACACGGGGCTTGTCCGGGAATCGAACCCGGGGCCTCTCGCACCCAAAGCGAGAATCATGCCACTAGACCAACAAGCCTTGCTTGATGTCGAGTGGAAATTTAGATCTAATTTCCCCAGTGGATGTGTGAGTAGATGACTGATGCAACACATATAATATGTTGCAACTTTATAGAGCCTAACTAATTGATATGCAATCTGTATACCAACGCTTAAGAAATGCAAACAATAGCTTACTGAAACACCTGATTCAACAGAGTGGCTTGTAAAAGAATACAAAGTCAATATTATTAAACGTTTTAAGACTCTTTTTAGGATGGAGCACTCATATTTTTAAACAGCCTCTCGATATTTTTTACAGTCAATTAAGAGATTAAACCGGGTTATTATTCTAATGGTATAATTGTTGCCTTATAAGGCGCAAAAGGTTGCAGTCGCAATCAAAAAATGACGTGTACGATGTTGTCATATAAGGTTCTGCTTAGGAAAATGTTCTACTTTGGAAAATAAATGTTTACTTGAAATGAAATGAAAATATAACAGAATCTGTCGTTCTATACATAATTAAGAACTCCTGTAGGATCAATTTCTTGTAACATGTTTATGCAAAGTGTTTTCATAGGAAAGTATAAACCTGTAAGCTTTAATATAAGTATGAATTCATATTTCCTTCGTTAAAAATTAAGCCCCCCTCCCCCCCCCCCAATTGCAATTTTCACATTTTCGGAAATATAGAGGGCAATCTAATATTATGCAAGCATGGTTTGTTGGTCTAGTGGCATGATTCTCGCTTAGGGTGCGAGAGGTCCCGGGTTCGACTCCCGGACAAGCCCCAAGTTTTTGCTTTATATTCCGGGTTAGCCGTCTAGGATAAGACTAATCTCTGTGATGTTTTTTTTAATTTTTTATCTCGTACATTTATATATTTTGTTCGTCATGTCTCATCGTTTTCCTTTTTTTGTAGAAAGAATCGTTAATGACATTCTTATGTGTCCTTTAAATATATCTCTTTGTCAAAATTTAGCTCCAAAAAATTGCTAATGTTATTTTTTAATACAGAGAGGGTTATCTAAATATGCAAGCATGGTTTGTTGGTCTAGTGGCATGATTCTCGCTTAGGGTGCGAGAGGTCCCGGGTTCGACTCCCGGACAAGCCCCAAGTTTTTTGATTTATATTCCGGGTCAGCCGTCTAGGATTACACAAATCGCGGTTATGTTTTTATATATTTTTTATCTCGAACATTTACATATTTCTCAATGTCATGTCTCATCGTTTTCCTTTTTTTTGTAGAAAGAATCGTTAATGACATTCTTATGTGTCCTTTAAATATATCTCTTCGTCAAAATTTAGCTCCAAAAAATTGCTAATGTTATTTTTTAATACAGAGAGGGTAATCAAAATATGCAAGCATGGTTTGTTGGTCTAGTGGCATGATTCTCGCTTAGGGTGCGAGAGGTCCCGGGTTCGACTCCCGGACAAGCCCCAAGTTTTTTGATTTATATTCCGGGTCAGCCGTCTAGGATTACACACATCGCGGTTATGTTTTTATATATTTTTTTATCTCGAACATTTACATATTTCTCAATGTCATGTCTCATCGTTTTCCTTTTTTTTGTAGAAAGAATCGTTAATGACATTCTTATGTGTCCTTTAAATATATCTCTTCGTCAAATTTAGCTCCAAAAATTGCTAATGTTATTTTTTAAATACAGAGAGGGTAATCAAAATATGCAAGCATGGTTTGTTGGTCTAGTGGCATGATTCTCGCTTAGGGTGCGAGAGGTCCCGGGTTCGACTCCCGGACAAGCCCCAAGTTTTTTGATTTATATTCCGGGTCAGCCGTCTAGGATGACACAAATCGCGTTGATGTTTTCATATATTTTTTATCTCGAACATTTACATATTTCTCAATGTCATGTCTTATCGTTTCCTTTTTTTGTAGAAGGAATCGTTAATGACATTCCAATGTGTCCTTTAAATATATTTCTTCGTCAAATTTAGCCCCCTAAAATTTCTATTTTTAAAAAAAAATGTTATACAGAGAGGGTAATCAAAATATGCAAGCATGGTTTGTTGGTCTAGTGGCATGATTCTCGCTTAGGGTGCGAGAGGTCCCGGGTTCGACTCCCGGACAAGCCCCAAATTTTTGCTTTATATTCTGGGTCAGCCGTCTAGGATTACACAAATCGCTGTTATGTTTTTTTATATTTTTTTTTATACAGAAAGGGTTATCTAAATATGCAAGCATGGTTTGTTGGTCTAGTGGCATGATTCTCGCTTAGGGTGCGAGAGGTCCCGGGTTCGACTCCCGGACAAGCCCCAAGTTTTTTGATTTATATTCCGGGTCAGCCGTCTAGGATTACACAAATCGCGGTTATGTTTTTATATATTTTTTATCTCGAACATTTACATATTTCTCAATGTCATGTCTCATCGTTTTCCTTTTTTTTGTAGAAAGAATCGTTAATGACATTCTTATGTGTCCTTTAAATATATCTCTTCGTCAAAATTTAGCCCCAAAAATTGCTAATGTTTTTTTTTAAATACAGAGAGGGTAATCAAAATATGCAAGCATGGTTTGTTGGTCTAGTGGCATGATTCTCGCTTAGGGTGCGAGAGGTCCCGGGTTCGACTCCCGGACAAGCCCCAAGTTTTTTTATTTATATTCCGGGTCAGCCGTCTAGGATGACACAAATCGCGTTGATGTTTTCATATATTTTTTATCTCGAACATTTACATATTTCTCAATGTCATGTCTTATCGTGTCATGTCTTATCGTTTCCTTTTTTTGTAGAAGGAATCGTTAATGACATACTCGGTTTCACACATGTTTTTACAAAAGGTCTTAGTAGCCTTTGGTTTTGGACCGATATTTTGTAAATGGGTGAAAATAATTTATAATAAGGCTCAAAGTTGTGTTTTCAATGGACACGTATCATCTGGATATTTTTCTATTCAGAAAGGTGTAAGACAAGGTGATCCTTTGTCTGCATATTTATTTTTACTTTGCATTGAGATTCTTGCTCGCGCAATCCGCAGCGACTCGGCTATTCATGGGATTCCCTTTGATAATATTCACGTTAAACAAATTCTTTATGCAGATGACATGTCGTTGTTTGTTCAAGATATTGAATCTTTTAATAGACTAAACTCATTGTTTACTAGTTTTGCAGATATGTCTGGATTGAAGATGAATAGAGACAAAACCTTTGTATTATTGTTGGGTCCTAACGCGGATAAAGATGTAATAGTTCCATTTGGTAAGATAGTAAACATTGTAAAGATATTAGGGATACAGTTTACGTTAGACGTGGAAAGCCAGGAAAAAATCAATTACAAAGAAATCTTAAGTAAAATTAAAAAGCTGCTTATGTGGTGGAAACAAAGAGATTTGACTTTGATGGGGAAAATTCAACTAATTAAGACTTTTGTTCTATCAAAATTAGTATATGTATCATCACTCACACCTGTACCGCCGTGGGCATTCCGTGAAATTGAAGTATTAATATTTGATTTTTTATGGAATGGAAAAGATAAAATCAAACGGAGTACTATGTTTTTAGATTACGATAAGGGAGGTCTTAAATTGACAGATTTTCAATTATTTATTCGAACACAAAGAGTCATGTGGATGAAAAGACTTATAACAGGAGATTCAAATATGATTTGGAAACGTTATTTTAAATACCTGACTAGAAAATATGGCGGCCTATTGATTTTTTTCAGTAATGTATCGCCAGATTTACTTGCACTGTCATTACCAGATTTTTACCGTAGCATGCTGGAGGCTTGGCTGGGGACAAAAGCCTTTTTGCTTAAGAACGAAATTTCAAAAAGAAATCAAATTATTTACAATAATAGATGTATCCGCATTCAGGGGCAAATATATTTCCATGAAGACTTATTTCTGAAAAATGTTTTTAAAATACATCATATTGTTGATAAGAAAGGTGAATTGAAATCTATCACAGAATTTAAGAAAATGGGTTTAAACAACATAGAAATAAATATAATAAAACAGTTATATGAAGGCATTCCATTCTCATGGAAAACTCTTTTGAATATATATGAACATCCATGTGAGGATACTGAATTAAGTTTAGAATTCATTATTAACGGAAACCCTCACTCTTTGCAAGGCATAACATCAAAATATATCTATAGTAAATTGTTAAAAATGAGAACGGAAAAATCTTATGCTACATGCAACTTAGAACGTACATACAATATGGTCGAAAATGACACGAGAACAATTTTCTTAAGACCCCGAAAATCCACTCTAGACAGAAAGCTGAGGGAATTTCAATATAAAATGTTATATAATTTAATTTATACAAATAAGCATCTATACACTTTCAAACATGCAGTGAGCAATCTTTGCTCCTTTTGCAATAAACACGAAGAAACCTATGAGCATCTGTTTTTTACCTGTGAAAAGGTAGCAAATATTTGGAAGGACTGCGGAGACCTTTTTGATTTATCAGCGTTAAAAAATCTACATTGGCAAGCAATTCATATCGGGATAACAAGATCTAATGCGGGAGAAGAACAACTGTTAAATCACATTATTCTTTTAATAAAACATATGATTTTTAAATATAGTTCTACTAAAAATAGACCCCCAATTCCTCAAGAAATTAAAAAAAGAATTATAGAAAATAGGCAAGAAGAAAAGGAATTAGCGGGGGAGAGAGGCACTTTAACACTTCACTTCAAAAAATGGGACAACTTCCATAGTTAAGGACGGCGAGGCAAATACTTCTTTCTCGGACTCAGACATTTTTTTTTTTTTTTTTTTTTGTTTTTTGTTTTTGTTTTTGTTTTTTTTGTTTTTTTTTGTTTTATATATTTTTTTAAAATATATAATTTGGTCTTAAGGAAAAGGAAGAGACAGGATTTCCAACAAATATGTAGATGTGAATGCTCGGGAAGGGAGGGGGGATTTGTTGAGATTTGGAATGAAGGGGGGAGGGGGATATGTCAGTTTGTATGTGTGTCTGAGTATGTGAGCGTGTGTGGTGTGTCTGTCTGTTTGTAGGTAACTCTTTGATTTATAATATTCGTTCAATATAATTCAATGTAAATATTATGTACTGTGTATTAATATCTTAAGTATTTTTGAGAGATGTACAATTTTCTTTATATTTTGATATATGTAAATCAATGAAGCTGTATGTTTGTTTGTTATATATTTTGTATTGAATGAATACAATAAAACAATATTACAAAAAAAAAAAAAATGTGTCCTTTAAATATATTTCTTCGTCAAATTTAGCCCCCTAAAATTTCTATTTAAAAAAAAAAATGTTATACAGAGAGGGTAATCAAAATATGCAAGCATGGTTTGTTGGTCTAGTGGCATGATTCTCGCTTAGGGTGCGAGAGGTCCCGGGTTCGACTCCCGGACAAGCCCCAAATTTTTGCTTTATATTCTGGGTCAGCCGTCTAGGATTACACAAATCGCTGTTATGTTTTTTTATATTTTTTTTATACAGAAAGGGTTATCTAAATATGCAAGCATGGTTTGTTGGTCTAGTGGCATGATTCTCGCTTAGGGTGCGAGAGGTCCCGGGTTCGACTCCCGGACAAGCCCCAAATTTTTGCTTTATATTCCGGGTCAGCCGTCTAGGATTACACAAATCGCTGTTATGTTTTTATATATTTTTTATCTCGAACATTTACATATTTCTCAATGTCATGTCTTATCGTTTACCTTTTTTGTAGAAGGAATCGTTAATGACATTCTAATGTGTCCTTTAAATATATCTCTTCGTCAAAATTTAGCCCCCCCAAATTGCTAATGTTTTTTTTTTTAAATACAGAGAGGGTAATATAAATAAGCAAGCATGGTTTGTTGGTCTAGTGGCATGATTCTCGCTTAGGGTGCGAGAGGTCCCGGGTTCGACTCCCGGACAAGCCCCAAGTTTTTGCTTTATATTCCGGGTCAGCCGGCTAGGATTGGACTAATCTCGGATATGTTTTTTAATATATTTTAATCTCGAACATTTATATCTTCTGTTCGTCGTGTCTTCACGTTTTTTTCTTTGTTTTGTAGAAGGAATCGTTAATGACAATCTAATGTGTCCGCTAAATATATATCTTCGTTAAAATTTAGCCCCCCAAAATTGCTAATGTTTTTTTTTTAAATACAGAGAGGGTAATCAAAATATGCAAGCATGGTTTGTTGGTCTAGTGGCATGATTCTCGCTTAGGGTGCGAGAGGTCCCGGGTTCGACTCCCGGACAAGCCCCAAATTTTTGCTTTATATTCTGGGTCAGCCGTCTAGGATGACACAAATCGCGTTGATGTTTTCATATATTTTTTATCTCGAACATTTACATATTTCTCAATGTCATGTCTTATCGTTTCCTTTTTTTGTAGAAGGAATCGTTAATGACATTCCAATGTGTCCTTTAATATATTTCTTCGTCAAATTTAGCCCCCTAAAATTTCTATTTAAAAAAAAAAAAATTATACAGAGAGGGTAATCAAAATATGCAAGCATGGTTTGTTGGTCTAGTGGCATGATTCTCGCTTAGGGTGCGAGAGGTCCCGGGTTCGACTCCCGGACAAGCCCCAAATTTTTGCTTTATATTCTGGGTCAGCCGTCTAGGATTACACAAATCGCTGTTATGTTTTTTAATTTTTTTTTATACAGAAAGGGTTATCTAAATATGCAAGCATGGTTTGTTGGTCTAGTGGCATGATTCTCGCTTAGGGTGCGAGAGGTCCCGGGTTCGACTCCCGGACAAGCCCAAAATTTTTGCTTTATATTCCGGGTCAGCCGTCTAGGATTACACAAATCGCTGTTATGTTTTTATATATTTTTTATCTCGAACATTTACATATTTCTCAATGTCATGTCTTATCGTTTTCCTTTTTTTGTAGAAGGAATCGTTAATGACATTCTAATGTGTCCTTTAAATATATCTCTTCGTCAAAATTTAGCCCCCCAAAATTGCTAATGTTTTTTTTTAAATACAGAGAGGGTAATATAAATAAGCAAGCATGGT
This sequence comes from Strongylocentrotus droebachiensis, assembly GCA_035222895.1. NCBI lineage: Eukaryota > Metazoa > Echinodermata > Echinoidea > Camarodonta > Strongylocentrotidae > Strongylocentrotus > Strongylocentrotus droebachiensis. The sequence continues at coordinate 38,856 of JAVYIG010000282.1, read as the reverse complement.
TTGTTGGTCTAGTGGCATGATTCTCGCTTAGGGTGCGAGAGGTCCCGGGTTCGACTCCCGGACAAGCCCCAAGTTTTTGCTTTATATTCCGGGTCAGCCGGCTAGGATTGGACTAATATCGGATATGTTTTTTAATATATTTTAATCTCGAACATTTATATCTTCTGTTCGTCGTGTCTTCACGTTTTTTTCTTTATTTTGTAGAAGGAATCGTTAATGACAATCTAATGTGTCCTCTAAATATATATCTTCGTTAAAATTTAGCCCCCCAAAATTGCTAATGTTTTTTTTTTTTGAAATACAGAGAGGGCTATCTAAATATGCAAGCATGGTTTGTTGGTCTAGTGGCATGATTCTCGCTTAGGGTGCGAGAGGTCCCGGGTTCGACTCCCGGACAAGCCCCAAAGTTTTGCTTTATATTACGGGTCAGCCGTCTAGGATTACACAAATCGCTGTTATGTTTTTATATATTTTTTATCTCGAACATTTACATATTTCTCAACGTCATGTCTTATCGTTTTCCTTTTTTTTAATGAAGGAATCGTTAATGACATTCTTATGTGTCCTTTAAATATATATCTTCGTCAAAATTTAGCCCCCCAAAATTGCTAATGTTTTTTTTTTTAATACAGAGAGGGTAATATAAATAAGCAAGCATGGTTGGTCTAGTGGCATGATTCTCGCTTAGGGTGCGAGAGGTCCCGGGTTCGACTCCCGGACAAGCCCCAAGTTTTTGCTTTATATTCCAGGTCAGCCGTCTAGGATTGGACTAATCTCGGAGATGTTTTTTAATATATTTTAATCTCGAACATTATATCTTCTGATCGTCGTTTCTTCACGTTTTTTTCTTTGTTTTGTAGAAGGAATCGTTAATGACAATCTAATGTGTCCTCTAAATATATATCTTCGTTAAAATTTAGCCCCCAAAAATTGCTAATGTTTTCTTTTTTAAATACAGAGAGGGCTATCTAAATATGCAAGCATGGTTTGTTGGTCTAGTGGCATGATTCTCGCTTAGGGTGCGAGAGGTCCCGGGTTCGACTCCCGGACAAGCCCCAAAGTTTTGCTTTATATTACGGGTCAGCCGCCTATGATTACACAAATCGCTGTTATGTTTTTATATATTTTTTATCTCGAACATTTACATATTTCTCAATGTCATGTCTTATCGTTTTCCCTTTTTTGTAGAAGGAATCGTTAATGACATTCTAATGTGTCCTTTAAATATATCTCTTCGTCAAAATTTAGCCCCCAAATATGTATAATGTTTTTTATATATTTTTTGTATACAGAAAGGGTTATCTAAATATGCAAGCATGGTTTGTTGGTCTAGTGGCATGATTCTCGCTTAGGGTGCGAGAGGTCCCGGGTTCGACTCCCGGACAAGCCCCAAATTTTTGCGTTATATTCCGGGTCAGCCGTCAAGGATTACACAAATCGCTGTTATGTTTTTTTATATATTTTTTTATACTGAAAGGGTTATCTAAATATGCAAGCATGGTTTGTTGGTCTAGTGGCATGATTCTCGCTTAGGGTGCGAGAGCGCACCCGGGTTCGACTCCCGGACAAGCCCCAAATTTTTGCTTTATATTCTGGGTCAGCCGTCTAGGATTACACAAATCGCTGTTATGTTTTTTTATATTTTTTTTATACAGAAAGGGTTATCTAAATATGCAAGCATGGTTTGTTGGTCTAGTGGCATGATTCTCGCTTAGGGTGCGAGAGGTCCCGGGTTCGACTCCCGGACAAGCCCCAAATTTTTGCTTGATATTCCGGGTCAGCCGTCTAGGATTACACAAATCGCTGTTATGTTTTTATATATTTTGTATCTCGAACATTTACATATTTCTCAATGTCATGTCTTATCGTTTTCCTTTTTTTGTAGAAGGAATCGCTAATGACATTCGAATGTGTCCTTTAAATATATCTCTTCGTCAAAATTTAGCCCCCTAAAATTTCTAATGTTTTTTTTTTTTATACAGAGAGGGTAATCTAAATATGCAAGCATGGTTTGTTGGTCTAGTGGCATTATTTTCGCTTAGGGTGCGAGAGGTCCCGGTTTCGACTCCCGGACAAGCCCCAAGTTTTTGCTTTATATACCGGGTCAGCCGTCTAGGATTAGACTAATTTCGGTGATGTTATTTTAAATATTTATCTTGTACATTTATACATATTGTTCGTCGTGTCTTCTCGTTTTTTTTTTTTTTTGTAGAAAGAATCGTTATATGACATAGTTTTGTGTCCTTTACATATTTCTAGTGGTCTAGTGGCATGATTCTCGCTTAGGGTGCGAGAGGTCCCGGGTTCGACTTTAGGACAAGCCCCACGTTTTTAATATTTTTTTGTTTTAATTTTTGTTTTACAAATTCATTTTAAGAACATAGTCGTTAAATTGTTTGACCAAATATTCTTCCTGAAAACATTCCGATTATCCTCAATAAAGACAAATACAATTAAAGTTTTTATTTCAAAGAAAGACGCGTATTCTTTGCATTAGTTCTTTTTTTCGCGAGAGGATAGATTTTCTATGGTCTAGCAGTTACGGAGGCGAAAATTCTTTTACAAAATGTTGCCAGAACTCACAGATTTCCATAGCGAAACTCTTACAAAATGATTGCTACTAAATGTTGTGTCATTTCAGATGAGTTCACATTACTAAGAATGACTGTGTCCTTTGCAATATCTTCATCGCGCTTACCTATTGTTACGTAATGCTAGGATGGGCGAGCGCGTTTAGGCTACCATGGTAGCGTATTATGTATGGGTAGCATGCATCCATCGATGATGTTTTATTGTCAAACAAACTCATTTCATCGAAATAATATTATCCCAAATAAAAGATGCTGCAAGGATGCCCATGTTTTTTCGGTGAGTCAGAAATTACTTTCTCTTTCATTTTGTTTTCAAATATCATGATTTTCATCCTTACATGATTAGAGATAGGTAACTTGTTGACATGTGCCCCCAATATGGAGTGGAAAAAGAAAGAAAAAGAAAGAAAAAGAATACCCGTTATTGTGCTCGGTGTGATTTTAGCTATGGGCGATAAGACATTTGCTTAGGAATCAGTATTTCTGCTTGCAGTATTTTTTTCTAGGTTCTTAGTTTTTGATGTAGGTTGCTTTTAACGCCTATCGCGTACATAATTATGATCTGAACGTCACCAAAATTAGCACAAAAATGTAAATTATGGATTAATTTTGATTGGTCCGGAACTTGACATTTTTATATGGATTTCCGATCGAGGTCTGAATGGAGAGAAATATTTCAGGGCTTAGCAAAGCTTAAAAATCAGCAAAGCGTACAACTTGGGGAAAATAATCCTACATAATTATCTAGTTAAATAGGAGACCTGGGACCCTTTTCACAAAAACTTGTCATCATTGACAAATGACAGTTTTTGCTAGTATAAGCTAGTCAAATCCTTGCTTATGATTTGTTATCAGCAGATTTGTCACTGATTTTTGTCATTTGTCATTGAAAAAAGGCTTCGTGAAACGAGTCCCAGTAAGTAGGCCGCGACGACTAGGCAGTTTTTTAAAAAAAAATTGTGATTACAATTTTTACGACTTACTACTGATTGTGATATCAAGATGTATCTTAACTTTGTTCCAGTGACCCACATTGCCAGGTACATTATCCCTCAGAAATTAGGCTGTATTTAAGTTTCGAGATTGTTGAAGGTGAATGAAGAGTTAGTATCAGCTCTCACACTCGACGATGCCACAAGAAATCAGAACATTTTGAAATTAAGGAGATAGCGAGAGCTTTACCATGAGATATGACATAATGATTTGATCTCAGTGCTTGTACGTGATTCGTTTTATAGTTGCTCAGGGTGGATCTTTGATAATTATAGGAAAGAGTTCAATGATATCATTATTATTTTAATTTTATATTTATTAATTTATTTATTCTTTCGTTAATTATTGTTTTCTTAATGTTTTTCATTATATACCTTACTAAGCATCACCAAAATCACCTGGTAATGCACTAAACATGATGGCTCTAGTCTGAACAGCATGGGGTGGGGTGGAGAAGGAAAGCAGGCGCGGATCCAGGATTTCTTAGGGGGGGGCCCAAATTTGAAATTATGCGAGTCAAATATTTGTAGAGATAATCCCGGTGGCAGCTATCATACAGCGTACGTAATGGTGACCAACAGTGACGTAGTGCGGGGGGGGGGGGGTCGGTGCAGGGAGGGGCGAGTTTCCCCCTCCCTCCTCCGCGAAACGCGGAAGCTTTGACGTATCATTTAATTATTAGAAAAAGAAGACGGTTCGTTGTACCGTTCTCGAAAATAATTCTCGTCTGAATTTATTTTTTCCCCTCTCGCGCGAAGCGCGAAATTTTTTAGGATTTATTAAATTATTAGAGAAAGAAGACGATTCGTTGTAGAGTTCTCGACTCTAAATTCTCGTCTGAATTCAGGTTCCCCCCCCCTGAAATGAAGCTGAAGCTTTTAAGTTTCCTTAAATCATTAGAGAAAAAAGACGATTCGTTGTACCGTTTTCGAAAATAATCCTCGTCTGAATTTAGATTCTCCCCCCCTCCCACGCGAAGCGCGGAAGCTTTTACGTTTTATTAAATCATTAGAGAGACAAACAATTCGTTGTACAGTTCTCGAAAATTATTCTCGTCTGAATTTAGTTTTTCCCCTCTCGCGCGAAGCGCGGAAAATTTTAGGATTTATTAAATTATTAGAGAAAGAAAACGATTCGTTGTAGAGTTCTCGACTCTAAATTCTCGTCTGAATTCAGTTCCCCCCCCTGCCCCTCCAGCGCGAAGCGCGAAAGCTTTTACGTTTCATTAAATCATTAGAGAAACAAAACGATTCGTTGTACAGTTCTCGACTCTTAATCCTCGTCTGAATTCAGTTTACCCCTTCCGCGCGAAACGTAGAAGCTTATACGATTCATTAAATCATTAGAGAAAGAAGACGATTCGTTGTACCGTTCTCGACTCTTAATCCTCGTCAGAATTCAGGTACCCGCACCCCCCCCTCTCGCGTGAAGCGCGGAAGCTTTTAAGTTTCATAAGACTATGAGAGAAAGAAGACGATTGACTGAACAGTTCTCGACTCTTAATCCTCGTCTGAATTCAGGATCACCCCCACCCCCTCCCGCGCGAAGCGCGGAAGCTTTTAAGTTTCCTTAAATCATTAGAAAAAAAAGACGATTCGTTGTACCGTTTTCGAAAATAATCCTCGTCTGAATTTAGATTCTCCCCCCTCCCGCGCGAAGCGCAGAAGCTTTTTTCGTTTCATTAAATCATTAGAGAAAAAAGACGATTCGTTGTACAGTTCTTGACTCTTAATCCTCGTTTGAATTTAGTTTACCCCCTCCCCCCTCCTGCGCGAAGCGCGGAAGCTTTGACGTTTCATTAAACTATTGAAGAAAGAAGGCGATTCGTTGTACCGTTCTCGACTCTTAATCCTCGTCTGAATTCAGGTCCCCTCCCCCCTCCCGCGCGAAGCGCGGAAGCTTGAAAGTTTCATAAGATTATCAGAGAAAAAAGACGATTTGCTGTTCAGTTCTCGACTCTTATTCCTCGTCTGAATTCAGGTTCCCCCCTCCCGCGCGAAGCGCGGAAGCTTTTAATTTTCATTACATCATTAGAGAAAGAAGACGATTCGTTGTACCGCTCTCGAAAATAATCCTCGTCGGAATTAAGTTCCCCCCCTCCATCCCGCGTGAAGCGCGGAAGCTTTTACGTTTCATTAAATCATAAAAGATTGAAATTACCGTTCTCGCCTCTGAATCCTTGTTTGAATTCAGGTTCCTCCTCTTCACGTTTCATAAGATTATGAGAAAAAGAAGACGATTCGCTGTACCGTTCTCGATTGTTAATCCTTGTCTGGGGCGGCGGCGAAGCCGGCCCCGGAAGCTCAGAGGTTTTAGGCGTTTAATTAAGGTCATACATGTATGAGCATATTTTTTTTTGTATACCTTATTATTTCGTGACACTGGCAGGTAACTATTTGGCGTTGGGTCCAAGGGGCGGAGCCCCCCAAAATCAAGGGTTTTAGGCATTAAATTACCGTCAGATGAGCATCTAAGGACCCGCCGTAGGGCCCTAGATGGGATCCAGGGGGCAGAGCCCACGGAAGCTTAGGGGTTTTAGGCATTTAATCACGGTCAGATGAGCATATTTTGATGCCTCATTATTTGTTAACACTGGCAGTTAAGTATTCTTTCTTTCTTGCTCTCATTCTATTTTATTTCTCTTTAATATACTTTTTCAAAAAAAGTGGGGGGGGGGGGGGGGGGGGAGCTCGAGGCTCCCGATCCCCGCCGTACCTCGGGCCCTGACATGTAGGAATCCCAAGAATCATATTTCTTGCCTGGCTGCAAATTTAGGAATTTTTCATTTTCCAACAAACACATACAAACGTATAATTTACTAAAAAGTGAGGAAAAATCTCGGAAATGATGTCATTTCAGCATTATTTGTAATCCACCGTTGTGGAATTAGAAATAAACTACGTTTTAATTTGATTTCCACTAAGCCCCCCCCCCCTATCAGTACGCCAGTATCTCCTCTTTTCCTTTCCCTTTCCTTCCGCTTCTCTCTTATTTTTTATGGGGGGAGGGGGGGGGGGGGGGGGTCAACAGCCTGGGAGGCAAGGCCCTTGCGGCCCCCCGATGTCCTTCTTCCCCCTTTTCTTTTCTTTTTCCTCTTCTTTCTTTCCCTTTCTCTCCTCTTTCCCTTTCTCTTCTTTTCCTTTCTTCTCTCTCTTTTTTTTTTTTTTTTTTTTTTTTTTGCGGGGGGGGGGGGGGGCCAAGGCCCGCTCGGCCCCCCCTGGATCCGCGCCTGAAGGAAAGAGGGGGGGGGAGGGGGGGGGGGAGGGCGTCATAATATGTTGAACCTGGGATATACAATCAAGACACGAGCGAATAAAATAAGGCATTTCACATAAGAGCGAAGATTCTCAGTCAGTCTGCCGCATTGCTTCACCATTTTGATGTTAAAACCTTTAAGTTAAATGAGTTATCAGTCTCTTACATACAAGGCCCCCAAAATGTAAGAATGCTCTATATTAAATAAGCCATCATCATTGCTTCAAATGAAAGATGTGTTAATTTGTTAAAGCTGCTCTTTGACACCACTTGTTTCGCAAGAGGGTCCCTGGAGCTTTTTATTAGGATTTAGGTACGATGTGGTAATGTAAAACACAAAATGGGGTTGTTTTTGAAGATTCTTTTTTTGCTTTACCTGTTTTGCTTACAACCCTTTTTCATTCTTCTTCCCATTTTTGCCATTCGAATGGGGAGATGACACGGGTGGGTGGGTGACCTTGCTCGTGTGCCCCCTTAATTACGCCATGCATTCAAAAATTGCAGTTCAACTTGTAAGATACTTGGTAACAATACTGATGAATAGATTGTCACATCTATATATAAGATAATGTCCTCTCTACATCTTGTAGATAAATAAGTCTTAACTTTGTATCAATTTTGTCAACATTATTTCTTGAATCTCTGTAGACCGATTCGTCTTATCGATACAATTGGTATTCCTCTGAAATCTTGTAGATTGAGTTTTTCTATTTATACATTGGGAAACGTTTTTCTCTTTGATCTCTTGTTTGGATTTGCCGTCTGAACGCAGCGAAGTTTATGATGAATAAAAGAATTACGTAATTCACACCACTTTGTGGATGTTTTCCATCTTGTTTTGATCAACTTTGATGGCATTTTCTTGAAAACAACAAAGCCTTAGGCTGCATAAAACTTCCAAGTATAAAGGAAGTCTTCTCAATGCACCTTTAACGTTAGTATCAGTATTAGAACCCTTAGGCGCTTAAAGCACTCAAGTAATCACTCTTTACTAGGTGCCAGTTTAATAAACATGGATTTAAAGCTGATTAGGATAACTGTTTTGTCAAAGGACACATTGTAAAAACCAGGGTGTAGAAATTCTTACACCAGTATGGTTTTGATTTTTTTTATGACACCATTGGTGTTGATTTTAGTCTCAGTGGTGTTTTTTTTTTTTAACACCGGTCAGATTTAAGCATGCATTAATAAGTATTGGGTGTTAAATAACATGGTGTAGTTTTATGCTCGGTGTTGAAAGTATCATCACGTGATTTCATTTAAGGCGGTTGATTGGTCGAATAAGTTTTTTACAAAGTGTACGCGCGATTAATGATTACTTTACACGTGTTCTCAGAAAAATACATTTTTCATGATTTGTTGAGCAAATTATGACAATGCACATCAATTTTGTGATTTGTATTTTCCTTTGGCAGTTATTGACCAATAGATTATTTGTCCTATCTTGTTAAATGTACATTAACGTTTTAGCAATAGATATAGTGATTATATGATTACTAACCAAGAAACATCATGCATGTACTTCAATTGAACTATGTGATGGAGTTAATGGAATGGAGATTAGAATATACCTATTGGTGCACTGTAAAAAAATAATAGTCGAAATATCTCAATAAAATTGAGGAAAAGAATTGCTTTATTTTTATTAAGTAAATATTACCTACGGCATCTTAAGTAGAATTTACTTATTTTTCTGAATAAATTTTTACTCAGTTAAATCGAGTTACATTAACGTAAATAATTTAAGTATTGTAATCATTTTAGATAATTAAAAAAAAGCTATGATAGGATTACATATTGCACGATTTGGTACCCATCTAATCTAACAAGTAACATCCACTAATCATTCACTACTTCTATTTTAAGATTAATCACTAATCACTAACACTACTTCTATTTAAGATTTAACCGTATATATATATCTACCACCATCACAAACTATTACATACGCTTCAATTCGACACGTATTGAAAGGCTCCAAATTGTATATATACTTGATCGTAGCATCTTAAAAGGAAAATTGGTTGACAATTTCCTGAAATATCAAGTTTTTATTTGTTTTGAACTGGGTAACAATTAAAAATTGTCTTGTCTTTGCTTAGCCATGTTAAATGAATTAGTAAATGTTTTAAAGTCCTTACATTTTCATTCAACCACAAAAAAGAATTGTTTTATTTAAAAAAGAGTTTAATTTGGTCTTAATGAATATTCATAAATTATGTAAATATTTCTATTACGCACTGCATCGGTCCTTACTTTAAAAAGATAAGAATAATCAACATAAATTGTTTGAGTAATACGTATAATTTCTGATTTTTAGTTAAAATTACTAAATTAATACAAGCTGAAATTACTTAAAGTTCTTATGTATTTGATTTTACTTAAATATTCCACGTATGTTCTACTAAATTGAAAGTTTGAGTTAGCAAGACTTAAATTTAGTGCGTAAGTGGCAAAACTAATGTTTTCAAGTAAATTCTACATGGAAAAAATACGTAAAAATTACCAATGAACAAATTCTTTTTTACAGTGTGGACAGTTGCTAACATCGGTTGTGAATTATCAGTTTACCACTGGTTCTTCTACCCTGGTCGATAATGGTCGATAATAGGAAATATGTTTTATGTGAGACCATTAGAAACCCATAGAAAAACCTCTGATGGATCAACAAGAATATAAACACCAAAAATGGAATTGAATTTGTTATGATTCCAGATATTGGTGTTAATCTACACCAGTAGGTGTTGTCAAATATTAACACCAAAAGTGGAATTGAAATGATCTAATTCCAGAAAATGGTGTAAAGTAACACCAGAGGAGTTGTCCGAAATAGATACCAAGAAAGTGTTAAATTGAATACCCTTGGTGTTAATTTTAACACTCTGGTTTTTGCAGTGCAAGGACATTTTATACTGCGTTTAAAGATCGAACCGGAAACCATTATGATCCCCACACCGGCCATATACCCACTACACGACTACACATCCGACAAGCTATATTTGCAATAGACCAGGCAATCATACGTAATTTTTGTTCAACATTACTGCCTTCACTTAGGGCCATGTGAAATTATAATATTTTAAAGATCCTACGCTTCTCCAGATAACTCAAATTGATAATCGTAATATCAAGAGCGAAGCTAAATCATATATAGGTTTCCCCTCTCGACTGGTAACCTCTATAGCTAGCTTATCTGTGACGCCATATTGGTGTAAGGACATGTAGAAGATCTATTTCTGATCCTGCTTGGTCCTGGGGGATTTATGAGTCGTGACTTTGTAGAGGTTTGGAATCTTTCCAGGGCGTGTGGAACTCTTTGATTGACCTTAAACCAAGTAAACTGGAATAAAATGCTCGAGGATCCAGCTGCAAGTGTAATTCATGCATGTCTGTGTAGGCGCTCTTTATGTTTGCCTTTCGATATGAAGCGCCATATATATTCAGCAATTAATGTCATTATTTTACAAAATTGTTGTTGGAATTGTTATAATATTTGTTCTATAGACTGTGATTTTAAGTATCATGTATTGGTTTGTATTAATTTATAAAAGAGACCGACCCCCTAATTCGAACATGTAAAACATACGACCAAAGACAAAAACCATCAGACAAACCAAATACCCATGATGACAACAACAGCAGGAAACAACAACATAAACAAAGCAAACTAAACAAAACAAAAACAAAACAAACAAAACAAAAACGAAATTAAACAAATCTTGTCACTTTCTTAAAATCTCAATATTAGAATGAAGCAGATTTGCTCTGCATATATTCAAAATGGTGTGAAATATTTTATTTAAACAATTGGTTCCATTAAATGTAAAAAAAAAGTGGGTAGGCTACAAAGCAAGGCAGGGGAAAGTTTACAATTTTTTTATTGTACGAAACACATATCATAAGTAATAGAATACTAGGATATGATTTTAAAAGTTCACCTTATTAACTAAATCATTCCTATATTTTTAAATGTGACTTGTACAAATCTTCAATCTTGGATATCTTGATTTAAAAATGGTCGGTCATTGCCTTAGATTTGTTTAATGCTCACTCATTTTGCTGATATACACTCTATTTCTATCGATGCATGGCTAGAGAATACAAGCGTTGAATTTAGACAAAATAATGTTCTAAATAAAATCAGGAGGACAAAGACTAACGACAGGCTTGTTTTCTTCAAAACGAATCATCTCTCTTGCACATGGGTAAAGTTTAAATGTGTCCATGTATTTCATTGAACGCAATTCGATTGATATACGCCACCATGTTTTTCATAAAAAATCATACACTTGTAGAAAAAGCATTAATTAAATGAAAAATGATGAACTTTCATCCTTCATTTTATAAAAGGGGGAACTAGCGTAGCCAGATATACGCTATTTGCCAGCGTAGAAACAAAAGAGCTAACAAAGGGGCAATATCTCGTTTAGGGGCTTATCAAAGATATCGGGCTAAATCCAGCCCTGATGTTTGAGAGCCCAGAATGAAATTCAGCGCAACATTTGATTTAATCCTTGGATAATTTATGATGATGCAGATGTTCGTTGCAGTTACAAACCGCTTCCCAATAAGCTCCACATGAATTCGGGCCATCCAATGAATATATCATTTAAAAATACCCAGTTCATCCAATGATTAAAGATAAAAATCGACCTTTCCAAGCAAAAATTGTTTAGGTGTGAAGACCAGGATGTCCAAATCCCCCCCGGTTTAATGAGTTTCTCAATACGCCTCTTTTGCCATTTTGCTTTCCATAACACATACCTGTAGGATGGAATTTTCTCGTGCTATTTCATTTAGATGATAGAAGTACCCCTTTAATCGTGATTTCAGCCGTTAGCATTGACCTCTTTGGACGCAATCGTTGCTAAACAACCTCATGTAATTGGCGATGATAGGACTTTAATTTGGAGCAGGTAAAAAGCTTTTTGCGGTCTAAATTGTGGACCTTTCCGCTTTCCCTTTTAATATACACCGACGGATTTTTTTACTAATGGCGGATTTGAGGTTTTTGTTAAATGAAGGCTATGATAATTGAATCTGTATTCGCATTATTACCCCGGCTGATATCTTGTGGCGTACCCTTGGTCAAAACATAGAGGGGCAAGGGAATCAAGTAAGGAGGGGGAGGGGAACATTAATCTGACTCCATAATAATGATATTCTGTTCTTGTTGAGCGCATATCGCAATATGATGTAACGTCTTTATGCGCTTCCAAAGGACTTTAGATATTATTACCCCGACTTCAGCTCCGGCTACTGTATCACTCAATACATTAAAGGAATACACCCTACTAGGCACCCAAATAATTACTACACCCGGGTTGAGTGTGGTATATGTAGATTAATGTCCTATCAAATTCAAAGGACGTTATTATTGCGTAGGAGTTTGAACCCTACCTTGTGGTTTAAAGTCTGAAAACTTATCCACAAGACCTAAACACATCGGTAAGGCCACTGGTTAGGGTGAGGAAGGGGTCAGGGTGAGAAAGGGTTCGGGGCCTCTCTTTCTCTTCTTTCTTTTCTCTCTTACCCTCCCCCCTCCCCACTATATTCGCCATTAAATATTTTGATAGTAGCACGTGTCTCTTAGCCCCCGTATAGCTACGCTACTGCACGCTATGACAGTAAAGCTGAAGAAAACATGGCAAAGTACATGTATATACGCTCAATTTCATCACCATCATCGTCCTAAAATTTATATGCTCCATCCAGCCTGTAGAGTCAACCAAGCATTGTATGGGCCATGGCTGCTTGATTTGTGAGGTAAAGAGATGCCCTTTTTCCTAATGTATCCGATGACAGACGTAATGTTTACCCCCCGTGAACATCTGTTGAAATTGGACGTAAACCGTCGGCTAGGGGACTCATTACTTTGAATGTATTTTCTCGGACCAGTGATTGACATTTTGTTATAAAAACGCCGAATCCATCGAACGTTACTCATCCCCTCTCCCGCTCTGTCTCTACTTCTCTCTCTCTGCCAATTTGAATACTCCGTGCATACAATTTGTCCGGTTGCAGCAATGCATACTCTTTCCTCGTTAAATAGCATACATGATTTTTTGTCCTATTTTGTGATAAGGTATTCCAGGCTCATTATGATCGAAAATGCAAGGCATACCTTAATGCCAATCTTAATTGTTGATTTCCGTTATTGACATAGCGTTTTCGGAGAATCTGTCTCACAAAATGAGCAAAATCTAAATTTACTGAAACGAGTTTTCCTTTTTTAATTTCATTCAGCTTTCAAATTCCTCAAATAAAAAAAAGAAATAAAAAAAAATCAATTACATTTTATTTCTGGAGTGTTTCCAATGCGTAAACCTATTTCGAGTGCTACTCATCATGACGCTCTATGTTCAAACACGGTTATACACCCTTATCATAAAATGCCATGTTCAATTGTGCCTTAATTTAATTAATTTCATGGAAGCCCGGATGTTGGGGAAATTTCATGAGCGATATCCTGAATGCACATCCACGATTTTGATCGCAAGTGGAAAGAAGAAGGTCAAACCTTACCAATATATTTTTACCAACACCTCGTGGAGTACGTTGTTTGACGTCTAAATCATTCAACGAAAAGTGATGGTAATGTAATAATCATCCTGATTGTAATATTAGGTATTAAATGAAGTCTTAGAATCCATATAATCGGCAACAATGCAATCAGTCAATAAATCCATGTATTTTGTTTGCATTCATCAAACAATCAATTAATCAATCAATCATCAAACCAACAAATCAAATAATAGCTCACTAAAATCAATCAACCAATCATTCAAACCATCAATCTATATCAATCAGACAATAAAGCAATCAACCAATCAACCAATCAAACTGGCAGGTATAGTAATGAATTATCAACTAATCAAATAGCCAATCATTCTGTAATCAATCAAGCAATTAATTAGTCAATCAATCAATGAATCAACCTAGCTCAATTAATTGATAATTTTTGTCAGTCAATTAGCAAATCAATCAATCAACCAATCATTCATTTGATCAACATATGAGTCAGTCATCCAATCAATCGATTAAGTTGACTTTTGATAGATTGTCATCAAGTTAGTCAATCACCAACTCAATCGGTTATGAGAGCAACAAACACTCAATCAACCAACCAATCAATAGATTATTCACTCAAGTAACCTGATAATCGATTGATCAACTAATCTACCAATCAAGCAATTAATCAATCAATTAGTGAATAATTCATTTTTATCTATCTATCAATTAATAAGTTAATTATTAATCAAGCAATTTATAAGCCATTCCATCTTTCGATGATTCAACCAGTCACCTCAATCAATCATCGTCAACCTTCCTCTCTGGTATACACGAATCAAGTATACTACTAACACACTTTTGCAATGTATCTAGAATCAACAACGTAAAAGTTTAAACTCTTACGTGTAGCTACCAAAACCAACCAACTTAACAAACATACATGAGCAAGAACTTACAATAACACCCATCATTCCCGGCCATGGAATGCATCCCAATCAACATCTCACTTGGCTAACACATTAATAAAAACAAGCTTAAACATGTAGTTTAATGGAATATATTTAATTTAGACCAAAAGGATAATTCTTTACAGATATATGTTTTGAATGAAATGCCGAAAATATCATAAATTAAACTTTAATTGATATAACCTAGGTATCGTAATCCAAAAGTCCGAAAGCAAATTCCTTTTAGAATAGATAATCAACATCGTTCAAATATTTTGCCAAAAAATGAAATCGACTGAGCTGAGTTGGTAATTCATGTTTGTCGTAGCCCCACACACAAAAATCATTCTAAAAATATATCGAAGATTGTTATATCATAACAATGATCTTTCCGATGAAAAGCATAATTGCTATTATGAGTGATTCTTTGAAAAATATCTACGATACATATAATGAGAGAAAGATAGTAAAAGGTTAGGACATAAGTATAACCGCTACGAGAATACAAATTATTTACCGCTAATAACTCTATATAATTTATTTCTCAAAAATGTTTTCTTTATTCACATATTAGCACACTGAAATAGCTGAAAAGGAAAGCTGCTAACATTTTTACAAGAATAATTTTGTAAAGGTCGGGATGATGAGTTAACTAATTCTTAAACTTTATTTTGAAGCAATTGTTATTTTTGATTAGCAGACGGGTAGAACAGTCTCATATTCTTCAAAGTGCTTTCAAGACGTTATTGAAACATTCATCTATATTTTAGTCCTCTATCACCTAGATTTTAGACTCTCTGAAAACCGATCACAACCGAGCAAGCTTTACCTCTAACAAAAATACGATGAATTGGACGATGAATACAACAAAGATAGGAATGTTTACGATTTTGAAGGAAACCAAACAAATGCGACTACATAACGTTCTTATTTACATATTGCACCTTATAGCTCTTAATTTACTAATTGTTGCAAGTCAGTTTAACTGCTACATCATATTTACAACTATACACGTACAAGAACAAAAATAACGGCAAACTACGACGAAAGAGAAGAAGGAAGTAGAAAGATAGTAATCAGTTAATTTTAGGGGGAAATGTAATTATAGTTATTATTATTTAAATATATAAATGTTTCAAAAACAGCCGAGTAGCTTACATTCAAATAAGCCTGATACACCGATTCAATTTTAGTAGGATATTTTGTTTCCATGTTTGTCTTAGGGTCTATATCTTATGAATTAGACAATATTCAAAATAGTTTTTAAAATGTAATAACTATTCTGCATATTGTTAGGTACAGACGCCAAGTTTAACATTAACCTGTGAATACAGTTTTGAAATATTAAATGCTGTTTAGAATTGTTTTAGCCTTTGAAGTGTCTTCGGTCCCACGTATAAGTTCTAGCGTTGGTTTGGTAAGTAATCCCATAGTCCCACTTGCAGGTTTTGGTGTAGGGTGTTGGCTGGCCGTCGCGGATTTACTCCATGTCAGTCATCTCGTCAACAGTTTCCCTCCTGTTTCTGGAGACCAGTTCGGCGATGTCTTCAGGGGTGCTGCCTCGTTTCCTCATGCAGAAATCTTGGGCCAGGCTGTCAAGGAAAAAGTCGTTACAGAAGTTTCGCTTCCTGGCGCTTTGGTATGTGTTGTGTAGTTGGTCTAGGATGGCGGCCAAGTCTTGCTTTTGCTGCAGGATGATAAGAAAACAAGAGAAAAACATACATATTTAGTGGTTGCATTCCCCAGGGCATAACAAAGAAAAGTTGATACTTACAGGTCTATTTCCTTTAGGAATGTAGGCCTATACAAGCGAACATATGTCAGCTGTTTGAAGGTAGTAATCAGGTATATACAGTTTGTAATTAATTACATGAACTGAGAGAAATTTTCATCGATAAAGTGTCATTATCCTACTGAGTGCATATGCAAAAGCTGCACATGAAATCTAAAAGAAATCTACATGGAAATGAAAAGCTTACTCGAGGACACTGCTAAATAACGATGTCAAGTAAACATGTTCTGATTAACATGATTAATGAACCACGTAGACGCCGTGTAGACATGTCACATGGATGGGAGGGGATGACAACCCCCCCCCCCACACTCCTCGACACACACATTCACTCACTCTGTGGGTGAAACTTTCGGATGAGGGGTAGGAAATTGCTGTCAGCGACTTTAACTCTTGATTTACAATCATGTTGCTGTATGCGTTCAGTTGAAGAACAAAAAAAGGTTTGATGATTTGTTTCAATTTTTGTTGTCTGAGATTTTATCATACTATATTGAATGACGTCAAACTTGGGCGAAGTCTTGTGCTATTAATATCAGATTTTTTTTTTCTGTTTTAACTTTCATTTTATCTCATGAAAATTCATGTATTTAAGGAAGGAAATTCAAAGCGTCAAAGCTGAAAATTGTTAAGAGATAAATGAAAGAGAATAAAAGATTTATAGAGACACATATTGATAAAGAAGATTGAGAGAGATAGAGACTGAGAGTGGAAGATAGAGGGAAGGAGGGAGAGAGAGAGATGGACAGAACATTACATTCTAAACACAGATTTGCATTCATTTCAAGTCGAGTCACCCGACCATTGTACATCAATTAATAAATTCCCCTGACGCCTAGCCAGCCTTGAGCTTGTAATAAAATCTTATAAATATCCTCATTCAAAACCAATCATTGACCATATGTCATTTTTTAATGCATATTATAGACATAGAGACTATGAATGACATCTGTTTGGTAATAATCGTTTTGTGACTCATACAATTACCCGAATTTATCTGGTTTAATAATAATAATATTTCTTGTTTTACCCAGGGTAGCCTCATCAGTAATTAATACTGTTCTCCCTGAGGGCCCTGCAATCATATTATTACCCCGCTTCTATGATTACTTTTACTGGTTACATCGATGATAATTTAGATAAGGAGGCATCATCAAATGTAACGCAATACATTTATTTGCAATTTAAAAAACATTCAAGCCATTCGTCACGCCTTGCCCACTAAATGTTGTTGCAAAATACACATTTTTCTCCCCTGTCTGTCGGTCTCTGTCTGTCTCTCTGTCTCTCTGTCTCTCTCTCTCTCCCTCTCTATCTCTCTTTCTTTGCGGTTTGTTGTTTCCCCTCTTCCTTTTTCGCTCTCTTTATCTCGGCCCCTTTTGTGAAATTCTCTCTATATAATTTGACATTCCCAAACATAACATCACCAGGACCCAATCAAATTCCCTCGGCGGCGAAAGGAAAAGCAATCTAAATACTTAAATTTATTTTAATTTCAACCTCGTCTCCCGGAAGATCATGTGAAATCAATAGAACTGCGATGGCCAGTTTATATGATGGTGACTCTCCTGGGCGTTCGGAGGTGTGTCTAGCACGCAACGCCCGTGGTCTCATGGGGACGAGGTTGACACGTTACCCTCGCACCCGGGACCAGTTTCATTCGAAGGCTAATACATCTCTAGGAGATTCATTGTACTGATGGAATGACCAGGCACCGACAACTATCAAACCTTTCCTCGAATTCATTCAAAGTGACAAGATTATACATAGGCTATATTCAACTTGAATTGCCTGGGATCGTCCATTACTGTTACACCGTGAGGAGTCAGGTCTCACGGCCAATTCAATATGCAATCATAGAGAAAGATAATCTATCCGCCATTTTGTCTAAGCCTGGATTGTTACCTAACGCTACTATCCACTCCTGAAAAGTTCATCCAACTTTACCGGCGTGCACTTCGCTTCGTCTCAAGCCGGTGCATATATGTGTTAATTACTCCAGCATTCGCGCCTTCTTTTCTCTTACCTTAGGAAAGGTAATTAACTATTCGCGGTGGCTATTTGCTTCATGTTGCAAATCAAATAATCGTATAAGATATGCAAGGGGTGCTTTACCGACATCAAACTCTCTCTGGCCAGTTCAAGAGGGCAAGAACGTGAGCTGTTGGATATTAAATGAAGTTTGTTTACTTAAAGATGATATCACGTACTCTTCTTCCTCGCATTCCCGAGTGGCAACACAGCCATCGGATATGACCCTTAATATCCTGCAAATCAGATCAATTATTCGTGGATTGACGCTGTTCAGTCATGACAATAATTCTGATCGGACATCAGAATCCAACTCTAATCAAAGAACTGTAAAACATTTTACATTCTCTCAAAGAGTAATGAGCATTTATTCATGCTAATGTGAGTCATTACTCTTTACTCAATCTGCTCCCCTCCTGCCACACTTGTCATTATTAAAATGTTTTCATTCTTGTCCTTAATTTCATTCTACTACATCAATCCATATGAAGTCAAGTATAGAATTGTAAGAAAAATAACGAACAGGAATTAGAATTAATCCTCTTTTTCGAACTAATCCGAGGATCGACATGGGATTATATTAATAATGCTTCCAGTCCTGTCAAGTCAAAATCTCCACTATACTATATTATTTTCGAAACATCAATTTTAATTCAAAGCATAAACGACCTGAAAATTATGACTGATTAGAGAGATTTCGGAGAAAAATCATGTCAGCTATAAATGTCAACTCAATTTAATTTCCATTAGTGGTAATGAGTAAAATGTTTCCTCTTTGCCATTTACAATAGACCAGAGTAAGCGCGAAATTCTGTTTTATTATGACAAATTATAGTCAAAAGCTTTGACAGCTCTTTCAAATTTGACAACTGCTAATGGCGGCACGATATTTGCCCCAATGTGCTTTAATTCTATTTCCAATGGCTCTGTCAACGTGCGATGCCTTTCACATTAAAATAAGTACAATGGAATTGACTTCATAACAGTGTAATAATAATAGAAGCTGCATGCCTTTTTCTTTAAAAGGCAATACGCATGTTTGTTTGAAATTGAGCAATGAAAGAAATTGGCATTAGAAGACTAAGTCATAATTAAATACATGAATATCGAAAGCTCATCTCTTTCAGATATCTTTGAGTAAGTTTCGACAAAGACTTGTAGATCATACACGTCCACACGAACTGAACTCTTTAGTACATTTTTTAATCAGAAGACTGATGAGGTGCTAATATGAAATAAATAATACTTTATTGGCAAATACTAACGCGCCCAAAATAATTCATATAGAGAAAGATATTGATGAACAACAGAATTGAGAGAAAACATGATCAGTGCTAAAAAAATAAGAGTGTAAAGATATTTAAGATACCATTAACAATATTTATTCAACCTTTCATGGAAAACAGACGATAAAGAGTTTTTCTATTGACGAAAAGCTTAAACGTTTTATCGCCTTAACAGTATCGTGCAGATCTGATAACATCTTCGCTTGGGGGTTATATCTTGTGATTGATTTCCTCTTTGTTACAATACAAAACAAATCACCCATTACTTGCAGCAAACTGGTTATTCCTGCGTCCAATATCTATTTTCTCCTGCGATTTGACACTTTAAAGGGATTTTTGTCGAAAATAAATAGCAATGATTTGAAGAACAGTTGGATATCTGATACCCGTTTAATCTTATTTGTTCCAATGACATTTAAAGCGTTTTCTTTCTTACGGCATTTACTGGTATTCAAATTTTTTCGAGCTTAGATAAAAGTGGTTGGTTTGTGCTGATATATCTTTTAACTGTTTCGAATAACCTTTAACAATATCGTATTATATGTGTATATTAGTTTTTGTTACAGATAAACATCTCTATATTTGTATTGATATGTTTTTGAGTGCATTTCGTTGAAATAAAGGCTACTTCGATTAAAAATGTCCCTCAAATTACTATTTTTCGAAGAAAAAAAGTCGTATTGTGTTTGTTTTCATGGCCTATTGTGATCATTAAGATATTTATCTTAAAATCTTCGTCATAGTACTCCTTCTATCATTTACATAGGCTAGTAGACCTACTTTGAAAGTTACCAATCATTCCCATTGTGCATTTCTAATCTAAAGTTGGATGATTAACCCGATACGCAAGAAGGACAGCTCCACATGAAACTTTCTTTTTCCAGAACATTTGCAGATAATCTTCTCAAATTTCACACGACGATGCTGAGTTGTGCTTGCGGCAAGATAAACCTATTTAAAACAAACTAGATCACACTCTCTTCTATCAACCTGGATATCAATGATTCTATAATCATCTACTCGAAACTTAGAATTCAAACTTTAAAGACCATATTCTACGTGTAGCTTGGGGCTCTTCAAAGGTTTTAAAAAGTTCGCTGCACACCGTTCAACATTAGACGAAGCATGTCACACAATGTTGAATGTTCAACTAAAAACAAAGGAATGCGCTTTCGACGCACGAACTCATGATCACGTTTTTTTTTAGTTTTTTTTTTTTAAAGAAAGCGCTCTTCCTGCGGGACTGGACCTTTTTTTACAATGGAATTCATCTTACTTCGTTTCGCTTGATGACGCCAAATGAAACGTGTCTCTGGGTCAACAATCAATTTCATCTTTGATTTATTCTACATAGCTCTAATTAATCACACGATCAGACCTCTTTATTCGTTTCCTCAAGCTAGCCTTGAGTCGGTGTAAAGTCAACTTGGATTTAATCGGGCTTAATGACGAGGAAATGACGGCGTCTCAGGAGCACTCACTCGGCATCAGGTCTGATATGTTATAATTTAACAATAAATAACCTTGATTTATCCGCAAAAACTGACCTTTACCAGTGGACCATGAGTACTACTGTCGGACTGGACAGTCGGTGGTCCACTTTCCGAAAAGGGTAAATTTCTCTCCGAGTACTCCAAAACTATCACCGAACATAGAAATGTAGGGCAGATGAACTCTCATAAGAGTTGTCAGAGGGCCCGAGAGATAGAAATATATTGGTCTCGTGGGCCGTCGGTCTCGTGGGCTGTAGCTGGTCCCCAAAGTTTCAAAACGGTTTTGGACGTACTGTATTTTCTAAAATTGCTCATCCACCTCATTTGCTATTTAATGGCCATCTGTACTAGTTTGGCTAGGAGGGATTAGACCACCCAGGAAGGTCACTGACAAGTGGCTATCTCATCAACTCAGCTCTCAATTAACGTAGGAAAAAGAGGATCATGGGGGACCAATGGTCACCGATTAGGCAATGTTTTCTATATAGAGGAAGCAAGTAGCCCCAAGTTGTACGGTGGGCCTTTAATTGATGCGACGAAATAATGCCAAAATTAAATGTACATCACTAGCTTTATAAATGGTTTTGAATACACTTGAAAAAGTTGCGCTCCTATGATTAAATCTAGTTCTGGAAATGAAGGGATTGTACACAACCAGAACGAAATATAAGTATAATTCATAAATACCGTTATATTAATCTCAGTCCTAAGTTTTTTTTTCCATAGTGGTTTAATGAGAAAATAGAAAGGGGCAATATGCAGCGTAAACATGAATTTATGTGTATAAGTGCATAAGGGCACAGACTTTTTGATAACGGAGATTCATACGGTTAAAATGTATCGGAATGTCAATGTTTGCAGAAAAATATTTCGAGACAGATAAAACAAACAATAAGTGTGGGCGTACTATGAGGGTAGGTTGTTGATTAGAAGTGGGAGAGGAAATAGCGAGAGACAAGCGAGTTTTAGAGAGATGCGGATCAAAAGAGAAAGAGAGACAGCATATAGATACTGGTGGGTATGCGATAAGGATGGGGAAGAATGAAGTAAATTTGTGAAAGAGAGGAACAGAGAAAGAGTGAAAGAGAGAGAGAAAGAGAGAGAGAGAGAGAAACAAAATAGATGAATATAGATTGATACTGAGAGAAAGATTAAAAGAGAGAGGTACGATGGGTAAGAGCATGTACCTACTAGTAGGTCCATGGTGAGAGTAAAGAAGGAAAACAAAATAGAAAGCGAGGGAACGTAAAGAAGAGGGAAAGAGTAAGTAAGAGAAAAGATAGACAGGGACAAAAGATAATCAGACAGATTGATTTCATCAGCAAACGAGGTATGGCTATTTACAGAGTGTAACATTATGCACATCACGGTGCGTTCATATCTACCATAGACTAAAATGACGAAATTTCTCTCGGGGCGTGAGAGTCAGAGACAAAGAGAGAGAGGGAGAGAGGGAGGGAGGGAGGGAGGGAGATAAAGAAACGGAGCAGGGTAGATAGGAGGGACATGGAAAGGAAGGAGCAAAGACAGAGTTTATGTATGTGGGTAATAGAGAGAGATAACTAGATTTAGTAGAAAGAGAGAGGTAAAGATACAGAGGCACATAGGGTGTGTGTGTGTGTGTTCAGAGTGTGTGAGAGAGAGAGAGAGTCATATAGAAAGAGGGAAATACTAAGAGAGAGAGAGAGAGAGATAGGGAGGTAGGTAGGTAAAATAAAAGAATGTAAAGGCCTTTTCGTCCCGATTAGTCCACATGTACCAAAGACTAAATTGACAAATTCACATCTTTCAGACAGAGAGGCATGACGTCGGCTTGGGTATGGGGGTGATTTTTCAAAGAAAGCTTTGCGGTGAGACAAGATACCTGGCCACTTGACTTGTGTAAATATCAAATGCCTCAGAATTTAGACATCATGCGTAAGACTCTTGTCAGTTCTTAACTCTACTACGATGGGTCAGGTTATGGTTTTAGTGGTAACGGTTGCCTTGGTTTTAATGTCAGAGTGTAGTAAGGGAACAGTACAGAGGTGTATCCATAATTTGTTTTCAGTGGGGGGATCTTTTGGGTGAATCATAGAATTAGTAAGATAGGGATAGCAATCGAGCGTTGACAAAAATTACTTTGAATTATTGTAACCTGACATTCTCAGGCGTTTCAAAGCTAATATTGTACTAACTATGACATAATCGTAGGACACTAGTGGGAGCAGGTGCGGAGGGAGAGAAAGGGGGGGGGGGGGGCGGGCTCCCTAGGCCTCCATTCAGCCAGTTCCTTCTCCCTTTCACCCTTATCTTTTCTCGAGAGGAGACGAACAACCCAAAGTTGTGACAAAATAAAAAAAGTAACTTGAAGCAAGTAGCCAATCTACCTAAATCTCGACTTTTGAAAGGTCAAATATTTACATAGGATCATCAAGATACAAGCTAAAGCGAAAGTCTTTCAATTCAGTGACTTACATTAAAGACAAGCCTTTGGCTGGAGACTGTAATCTGGGAGTCTAGCCACTCCTTCCTTTATCTGACCACTCAAAGCTATTAATTTCATCGCTTTTTGATTGGTTTTGATGAAGCTACCATCTGTCAAACGCTGACATACGAATGACGCCAGAATTCAGTTTCACTCTTTATATGTCGCAAAGTTTACCAACATGTATCACAAAGAAAGTGTTATGAAAACAGTTTTCAATCGCTATGTCCCTGTCATTAGACATCTAGAAACAAGTTTTATTTCATGATTCAACTTACTACAATATCATTAACAATTTCCAGGATTTTCAATATTAAAGAGGAAGCGCATTTTCGTCCCTGCTCAAGAAATACAATATTTAAAAGTGGACTGTTTAAAGCTAATATGACATTGAAATTGTTACCTCAAGCTTGTGTTAAAGCATAGCTTCATCATCCGTAATAGAGAAGTTCAAAAACAGGGGACGTGTTGTAAGTGTTGAAATGTATTACATCCTTGAAAATTCAAAATCAAAATAGGATAAAACAATTATCCATCTCGCATTCATGATAATAAAATTAAAGAAGTATTGGATGACATTTATCAGACGTCATAACATGGTAGTATACAGATCCCAACAAACAGTAAGATATATACGTCTTCATGGGCTTTACTGACTGTCATAAACAATATTATGAACATCCATTCAGCATGGATTTATGATTTTACACGTTTTATGGCCATTTTGTTCGCACACACACTAACACACACAAGTACACTCACGCACGCGCACACGGACACATGTACGCCCACACAAAATAATCTAGTTCTTATTCCTTCACTTGTGTTTTCTTTTTGGGTTGGTAAAGGACAAAGTATAGGGGAGGGACATATCGAATCATTCTATCATTGAGTATCCTATTTCAAATCACAATTTACATCGTTGTTACATATACGACAGACAAATCGTAAACACCAGGGGGGTGTTTCACAAAGATCCTAAGTAGAACTTAACTCTAAGTTGGACTTAAAAATTATGGAAAGCCATTAGCATCTTTGAAAACATTTTGTAAAAGTTATTGTAAAAGGCATAAAATGTTAATTCAAATCATTCATATTTTCTATCATCAAGGAGATTTCATGTTCTGGATGTAGAATTTATAAAAAGTCTAAAATACTTGAATTTCTGCTTTTGAATATATTTCATTTTAAGGCTCTAATGGCTGTCCATAATTTTTAAGTCCAACTTAGTGTTAAGTTCAACTTAGGATCTTTGTGAAACACCCCCCAGGACTTACAGACAGTGGTGCACATCTATTCCGAGGAATGGGGAGAGGGAGGAGTGTATTACAAATCAGGCCTCATTGTAGGACGTCCCTAGCCTGATTTTAAACAGAATTTAAAATATAAATATTTTCACTATATACTAAAAACGAAATTATATAAATTTTGTCAAAACACTCAAAATGTGTATCTCCCTATTTACACCCGTGCGTAAAGGTCAGGGCTGATTAAACGGGTGGGACTATATCGTAAACTACATGATAGAGCCTAATTCAAAGTGAACTTTGCCTCAATAACTCATTATTTGGAAATGTGAGAAGTCATTGCATTTTTCATTTAGTCACTCTTGACATGAAGCAGTCCCACCGGATATTAAATCCCATGTTTCTTGACACTTTCCGAAATATGAGATAACTCAAATGACAGTTCTGACGTGTCTGCGCCCTTTTTTGACTGGCTTCTAAGTGTCTGTAGGCAAAGCTACTTCCACACAAAAAAGTAACGTGCAGCTGGTTTTAAGTATACAACATATCCTTTACTAATAAAGGATAGCCTTTATTACTACGTGATTTCCTTTCCTTCATTCTAATTTGAGAATGGTAGACTGTGGCTGCGAGTTCTGCAGCCTTTGAAATAAATCAAGGGCCTATCATTTTACTCAATCTTTCACAGTCATGACAGATTCTTATGAATATATAACACGGCCACATGTGCAAATATCAATTTTTACTTCTGTTGCAATTGAGAGTTGTCGCGCTGTAACGATGCTCTTGTTAACTGTAAACACGTTCAAAACTTGATTATCAAAAAAGTATTATTTCATTCACCCTTTCATGATAAACTAAAGCCTGTACTACTGTATTTTCTTATTCTTCTCGTGTACTATCAGAGAAATATAATAATGTAATTATTTCGTTGCTGTCGGACGCCAACTAAGACCAAAAAACAACAACAACAACAACGGGGACGTAAATCCCCATTAAATGCGTATCACTACAGCTTGGTTGAGTGTTACGCGCGCCATGAAGAAAGCAATTCAAAATCTTGATAATTTCTATTTTTAAGACGGTCGTTACACTATGCTTCATATGGTAGAAGCCTTGGAGAGAATCAAGGAACTCAATCAGTATTAAGCGGATCAAAAAAAGAACGAGTTAAAAACTGATCCGCATCAGTAATCTTTCATTGATATGAATGCACACTTTCAAGAGGATTATAGAGCGACAAAGCTAAGGATTAAAGGAAAAAAAATGCATTTTGAATTATTGATAACTGACAAGATAAAAAGGACATAGAAAGAAAGAAGATTCTAGAGTTTATATCATTGATTACCCCGAGAACTGTACCTGGAAATAGGCACTGGAACTATTTGATTTCCCTTTTCCTTTCCCAGAAGTAGTATCTTGCCAGATTTAAGATATGGACATTTTATTTTCCTCGCGTGAAGTTCTTTGTCTGTAAATAATCAGATCAAGGGTTGCACTTGTAAATAAAGAAGATCAGGAAAGTTGATGACCCCCGTAAGACCCTTTTATTAACCATTTTTCTTTCCCATATAGCAATATTCATGACCCCACCTACATCCAAGTGCAGTATACGAGAGACATAGTAAATTATGACTGTAATGCCTTCGAGTCCACTCAAAAAAAGAAAGTACTTTGCTGAACTGAGCAGCACTGCGAGAAGAAAGTGTATAGATACCACTATAAAGGATTAAAATCCAATCGGATCCTACGTATTAATACCGGATGGAAGAAAAACAAAACGATAACATCATGATCAGTATGGACTCAATATCATGAATAGTGCAGATTAAGTTACACGAACCATGAAATCTTTTATTTTACACTCATGCATTACATGATGACGTGCATTTTTCTCCCCTACAATAAATTTATCTTTTTCTTCTCATTTTGAAAAGTGTAGTTGCCTTCGAAGTCTGGAAAGTCACATGAACATTGTGTCAAATGCGCTAATAAAAACTGTGATAGAGAGAATTTGTAAAATGCAAACATTGGTATCAGGATTTTAATCATAGAAAACGTGTTAGGTAGACTTTTAAATTTACAGCGCAGATATGCAATTTTACTTTTTTAAGCGTAAAGTAGTATATGAAACATTTCAAAATGTCTGATTTGCCAACCAAAACGTTTTACAACACAAACTGAGATGTGATGGCATGCAAACAAGGATCGAATTCGTGATGGGTGTGGTAACCGGGACGAGTTGATACTCGATTCTAGACTTTGTCTCAGCCTTTATAGGGAGCCTCATGAATCTGTTTCCAAACATGGTTGATTAATCATAGTTGGATTAAATTAATCCCTGGAATGAGTGATTCAAGCGTGAAGTACTTAAGATCCAATCTCGCTATGTCTGGTTGCTTAAGTATTCGTCTCGTGTCCAACTAGACGTTCAGAACGGGTTGGCATGGTTACCAAAAAGAAAAGGACGAATATGAGAAAAGTACACAGTATTATCATTTTTAGTAACGAAATGCATAAGACAACTACAATAAAGATAAATAAACAGCTAAGTAATACAAATCACTCGTTTTTATAGCTAGGTTTTCTGCATTAATCATCCCTATGATTACCGGTAGAAAAATGGGCGCATCAGTATTTACGATTAAGATAAAAGGGGACATTATTTTCCCAAAGATACATTAGGAAATCACATCTTTGTCACTATCCGAACTCAATCTTGGGAGTGACAACGATATTCAAAAGGCTTTACAATTTAATGACATCGGGAAATCTGCATTATTTTCCTAACAAAAGACCTTTCTTCCAAAAGCAGTTTTCTACAGTTGTTATTGCGTGGATGAAAAGCCTGCAGAATTTAAAATCACCCCCTTAGTAAGAAAAGCATAGAATGCATGAAATTGCCGACGTGTGAGCAATCCCTTCTCTTATGCAGGTAGATAAAAACAAAATTGCCAGATTAATTATGCATTAAGATGCATTTAGAGAGATGAATACTCTGGTGACTTGGCACGTTCGTTGGGAGGTTAGTCAAATTAAGAACTCATTTATTCCCCCTCCATGTCTTGACGTTATGTCACCAGTGGAATCCACAGGGGTACGGGCTTAACCCCTTTAGCTCTCTATGACGCCACATTGCATCTTAATCACCACTTACAGGTAGTGAAAACATTCGCGAGGCTCAGCATAATTCTGAGGAGGGGTATTTTTTAAAAAAATAAATAAGTGATAATCTGAGGCTACTCCAATTCCACACGAGGAATGTCAGATTAACGTTAATTGGAAATAGAGTGTGCTCCGTATATAATATATGCCACACCATCGGCAAGATTTCTCAAATTGGAAAATAGGGATTAATTTTGGGACAGTTTATACAGTTTTTAAAACTCGGCAAATGACCTGCTTGTTACACTTATCAAATTCTTTTTCTTCAAAGGTGCAATCTAAAAACTTGGGCCCTGTTTAATAAAACTTGATATCAATAACAAGTTACAAGCTACTGTTATGAGCTACTGAAATCATGGCATCTGATTGGCTGAGAGCAAACTTGATATCAATAACAAGTTACAAGCTACTGTTATGAGCTACTGAAATCATGGCATCTGATTGGCTGAGAGCAAACTTGATATCAATAACAAGTTACAAGCTACTGTTATGAGCTACTGAAATCATGGCATCTGATTGGCTGAGAGCAAACTTGATATGAATAACAAGTTACAAGCTACTGTTATGAGCTACTGAAATCATGGCATCTGATTGGCTAAGAGCAAATTTCTCACATAAATATAGCAGTCGTTATAGATAACAAGCTTTATGAAACGGGCCCTAGTTCAGCATTTCGGAATAAGTTAGGGAGACTCCCTAAAGCCATACAGCTTACTTGATGAACAAAGAAACTTAGTATTACCTTATTAACACAAGACAAACCGAAACAAAACAAAACAAACACAATTCAAGTGCAAGTCGTTCTTGTTGATCAATAGAAACATAGATCTCGTGTGTTTCTCACGCTCTGTATCATTCACCTTCCCCTTACCAGCATCCTCCCACTCCCTTTTCTTCCGGAGACATGGATAAACTAATCAATAAACCCACCCACACATTCAGCTATCTGGTAGTCAATATAGTGACAACATGTTAAGTGTATCACAAGGTCATGGTTTCCTCTGTTTTTTTCCTTAGCTCTTTATTGACATCTGCGCCGTTTGATTCTCATTATATTCATCAAGACAAAGCTGCAGTTTTGCATTGATTTTGTCAGTTGTTATTTCTCTCCTTCCTGATCATTTTTCGTTCAGAAAAGGAAAGATTTCTGTAATAATTTGGTTTCACATCATAGATTTTTCCCCTTTTGTACACATAGAGCCGACACAACATGTTTCTTATCCGTTCCTCTAGAACATGTGTAAAGGCATGTTCAATCTGTAGGAAAGCTATAAGAAACTCATAAAAAAACGCATTAAAAATCAGCGTTTGGCGAAAGGAGAGTACATACTAGTATATTTGTAATTGATTATAAAGAAACGTCGTATGAAGGAACTGACGTGGTCAGTTGACAGTCTAAGTTGGCCAATCACGAGAGCGCGGTCACGCTTAACCCCGCCCAATTATATGATGTTCGTACGATACGAGGTTCAGAATAGAAAGGGATGCTGATACTTCATCTATTTTTTTAATTTTTAATATACGACGTTTGGTTATGCGACGTCACTTTATATGACGTCAAAATACAAATTTGAAATTACTTTTCGTACCATTTGTCATTCTGTCATCTTGTGTGTACTGTCAAATTTATATTATTTTCCTTCAGTCGCATTTGCCCAAATTCCTTGAACAAGCTTATCTGACCTATAAACTCATTATAAAGATTCTACGTAGGTTGTAACAAGTAAAAGGTCAAGTTCACGGGATTTATCCATTGAAAACTGCCTACTCCAACAAAGAAACCTCAAGATCTTACGTCGGTTTTTGCTATCGGGTTCTGATAAGAGGAAAATAATTTTGAAAAGACATATCAGTATTAAAGCTACCCTATAAATAAGTGATAAGTTTCCCTTTCTCTAAATCTGTCCATATTCACCTTAAGGCTTAAAAGCCTTACTGACCTGTAATCTACTTTAAGACCAATATCTTATTGTAGTTGTTTATATCAAATTAAACAATGAAACGGATTTAATAAAAAATGGACTTTCCACAGTGTTTCCAGAGTCGCATGTGAATCGTATGAATGCATATTTCTCATACATCTGAGCACAAAAGATTTCATAAACATGTCTGAGAAAGAATTAACCTGATTGAATTATTGGTGACTCGATAGAGACGGTATTAGTTATACGAGAGAAGGAATCAAATAGAGTAAAACGTAGACAATTCAATTTTTTGGTATAGAAAAGAATCTACGTCAAAGCACTTGCGCATTGTCTCTTCAAGATTGGACTTGGGGATGAATTGAATTATTGAAAAATTATCAGAGTTCCTTACAATGGCGTTAATGCTTTGGCGGAACGAGTGGAAAATCAATTACTGTTTCATCTGTGACGTCAGATATAGGAAATTCGTTAACCTTCGTCAGAGAAAGTTGAAAAGGTGGTAAAGATGAAAGAGTTTCAGGCGATGGCATTGCCTATATGGTATTTTGGAAGTAAAACGGTACAAAAGAAAGTCACTACAGAGGAAACGCGTTGAACTGCTGGAAACGTATCTTCATGCTTTCATCAAAATGTCACATCACTACCACGAGGATCGGCTTTGAGAAAATACTAGCTTTCCTTTAATATATCGTGAGTATTAAAGATAGAGCAGAGTAAGGGATAAGCATAGAAATCGATAAATGTTAATAATTGTATTTTCAGGAAACGATACACGCGACGAGCTAGTGTTTCAGGTTGTTACTGTTGTCAGAATGTTTTTGATTTCTGACATTCGTACTTTCTGAAATTTAGAGTTTAGTAAGTGTATGGAGAAGGAAAGAACATGTCAATGTGTTGCCTTGTCAGGCAAGATGATTAGTATCTTTGAATTGTATTATATATCAAATGACAAAGAGTTGCATGAGAAATAGGAATTAATATAAACAAAATTTGTGAAAGCCTTGAGATCATTTCACTATCAGGGTGATCAAATCATATACTATTATATTGAATAAAAAAGCAAGAATATTTTCATACAAAGAAGAATGTTCACGATAAGATTATCATAGCACCACACCCTTTTATGTTCACGCACATTACTTCAATTTTCCCGCCACTTTATCTATTTTATTCCATCATGTTGCCTTCATTAGGGCATCAACAAAATAATAGTGATAAGGGCAATTTATGCAGAAAAAGAAAAGAACGGTTATTCACTGGCAGTCACTGCAGAGTATGAAGCATTATCGCATTACTTCGTAACATAATACAGCATTACAAACACAACTTCTTAACCCTCAGGAAATAGCCGAAAGGAAGGAAGAGAGTCTTGTCTGAAGATGATATATCTCTTTATTCATTTTTTTCCGCGATCTTAAAGCTTCTTGATCGAGGAAAAGTGAACAAACTGTGATGATGAAGATATCCAATTGCTGTGTAATCAGAACGATGATCGAAATCTGATTTGGAATCGAGGTTAGTTGAGATTCAGACGATGCCCTTGTTTTTAGAGTCTTCATTTTTCATTTTTATTTTAAACGTTGTTAAGTTTTTTTCTTTAAAGGGAGGCTTTACTACTGCAGCTAGAAGGGATTAGACCACCCAGAGAGCCATCGAGGTCACTGTGACAGGTGGCTATCTCATTAACTCAGCTCTCATTTAACATAAGAAAAAGAGGATCATGGGGGACCAACAGGCACCGATTTGGGAAGTTTTCTATATAGAGGGAGCAAGTAGCTACAAGTAGGACAGTGTGCCTTTAAGCTGGAGATGAATGCTTGCCGCAGGGTAAATGAACAAAATGGAGATACTTGTAATGATGTACATGTATTAGCATATAGGGTGAGGGGAGGATAAAATAGCGCATACATATTAAAACAAAAAAATATATAGATGGAGATTTGTTTATACTGGGACTATGAGCAAATGAAGGTAAAGTGATGAAGAAACAATATCAAACAGGATGCAGTAGATTGCGTTATGCAAACAGAGAGAAAGACAGTGAGTGGTATACAGAGCCCATAATTCATGATAATGGTATAGAAGAAAAGAGGGTGATGAGAGGGGGAGATAGGGACAAACACGCATAGAGAGAGAGAGAGAGAGAAAGAGAGGGAAGGGGATGAAAGAAAGACAGAGGGAGAACGAAAGAGAGAGGGAAATGAGAGAGAGAGAGACAGGGGGAAAGAGAGAGAGAGAGAGAGAGAGAGAGAGAGAATGACAGGGGAGAGGGAAAAGAGGGGAGGGGGTGAGAGAAAGACAGAGAGAGAACGAAAGAGAGAGGGAGATGAGAGAGAGAGAGAGAGAGAGAGAGAGATGGTAGGTAGAAGGCGTGAGATATAAGTGAGTCGGAAAGGGCCCAAACATGTCCAAAGAAAAAGAGGATGACGACTAATCGATATTAATGGAGTAGATAACTTGACCACGAAACCCCCTAGCGTGAGAGATGATGGCTTATGTGCCAAGGGACCTTTCGACATTCGCCATCGCAGATATTTTGTCACTTCGGCACATAATGATGACACGGTGCTCTAGATAGGCTGGTGGTGGGTCCGTGCAGATGTTTCATGCCCTCTTATTATACCAAAGGGTATAACCGCGTGCCCCGTTTTACCATCTTTAACCCCCTTTACCACATCACGCTACCCCCTTCACTCTAGATTGCACCCGTTATGTGTATAACTGCCTGCTTTCCCTGTCTCTTTCTGCAGTATTTCACTAATTATTAACTTTCGAATCTCCCTTTATCACTAGCGTAGCTTTAAACGTCTTGGAAACATTGGATTAAGTAAGGGTATTGATGTGTCTATCACGTAGTCATAATAATGATGTGACATATTGCCTGCTTTTGCGTTATCTTTTCTATAAGGGCTACATCCTTCTCAAATCCATCACTCTATGTCTCTCGTACTGTCTCTCCCTATCTCTTTCATTTTCTCTCTCTTTCCTTCCCTCTGTCCCTGTTCCCCCATCCCCTCTCTCTCTATCTTCCCCTTTCTATCTATTCCTATGACCTTATACGCATGTATATCTATCTCCATACAAAAATCGTTAAAAAGACAAACAAATATCAACAACGAAACAACTTGTACAATCATAAGTGAAACCACAAAAAAGAACGCGGTATGAAATTTCATATCCGAGTTTTCTCCCCAAAGCCTGCAATTATGTGTTATATTTCCCACCGTCCAACTTGACGTGGCGATCATATAGCGAAAATGTGACATTGATAACATGTTCAATAGTCAGGAAGTAATCACAGAATTGTCGCTTTGATTACGAACCTCCCCGGGTATGACATTGGCAATGGCTTCAAGATAAATGTATTCTATCTGGCAAAAGCATTTGTTCAAAGGACATGTAAGCCATCTTGTGAAAAGAGTTTTGTTATTGACAGGATAATTCATTGAAAGATGACAACACTCTAGCTAGCGGTCAGGTTGACGTTTATTTCCGCAGGTAGGTGCATCAGAATAATGGGCCGATGTCAGTCTAAGGTTGATTGGAATTGACGTTGGGACCAGTTTTTATTTCAAGGTCTGGAAGCGGAACTATAAATGACATTCGTGATTAAGATGCATGTGCATCTCTTAAAACTTTATATTAAAATGACCTGTCACTTCCATTTGCCAAAGAAAACATGACAGATGAAACTCAAATCATGTCACTTCAATATATGCCTTGATTTATTATTGTATACTCTGAGTGATGCCTGAAAAACAATTTTTTTCTACTAGTTAATGAGAAAAAGGATGATATACTAAAAGAGGGAAGAAGAAAAAGAAATTGAAGAAAAAAAAAAAATCAAAAATTTATAAATGTGAAAGAGAAAATTGAGAAGAAAGGAAATGATGAGCAAGGCTATGGAACATCAGCTCCACGTTCAACCTTGACGCTAAATTGATTGTGAAGCATTTTCTAAAGGTAAAAGAAATAGGCAGATGTTAACATTTGAGAACACTTTAGAAATTATTCAAGCACATTTACGCCACAGACACTTGATTAAAACATGTAAATCATTACTTTTAAATGCATTATTTTTTCTCTAACAGAAGAAAGTATGATGGAGAAATTATTCTGAACTAAATTTATATTTAGATTGCACATTACGTCTGGAGGAAACATAATTCATAAGTCTGGAGGAAACATAATTCACTAAAAAAAAAAGACGACAAGAAAAAGAAAAATGAATGAAGAAGAAGAAGCGAAAATTTAGAACAAGAAGAAGAAGAAGAAGAGGAAGAGGAAGAAGAAGAAGAAGAAGACGACGAAGACAAGAAAACAGAAACAAAAACCTATGGTTTATGCCACGGATTATCTTAAGATTCCTTTTGAAATAATCAAACAAATTCCCATCTCAGTACCAATATCTTGGAGAAAGAACAAATATGATCTTAATTTGTGAGAGGGGTGGGGGACATGCCAGACGAGATTGAACAAAGTATACAACCAGGTTATGTACAGATCGCGTCTTAGCTTTCTACAGCACCTTCAATCGACTAATCAAACCAACTACCCCCTAAGAGGGGTGTGCCAATCTTCGGGAAACCTCCCCAATGGAATGGAACAGCTACACCGAGGAAATTTAGATCGTGCTGGAATCGACTAATTAGGACAATTTAGAGGAGGAAGTGGAAAAAAGGAGAGCGAGGAGAGTTTCGGCAAATGTGTGTTTTGGAGGTTTTCGGTAAATACCCGAAAGTGCTTTGTACTCTTTCGGGAGAGATGTTACCATTTAACACGAAGTCCATTTTACGAAAATGACGTACAGAAATTCTGAGCATTCTATCATGTTGGTAAAGGATGAGCTAGGCCTGTTAGGGGTAAGATCCTGAAGTTATTCCCTCTGTACTTATCCTGCCAAGAGGTATTTTAAGAAGAATGTCTAAAATTCTCAATGAACGATATAGGCTGGGGGGGGGGGGGGGTAATTATGTTTGTAGGCATGAGGACGCTTCTTCGGAGTATTTGATTTAGAAAATAAAAAAAGAACACGTAATTTGTTTATGTCGTCCCCAAATATTGTACCGAAGTGTGCAATTTCATTTTCTTCTTTTCTTTTTTAAGATTGCGAAATATTATAACATTTAAACAATGATTTGTAGACAAAGCATCTTTCTTCAAATTTACTTTATGTACAACAGGGGGCAAGGGAGACATAATTAGATAGTACTATAATTTCATATAACTAGCTTTGACATTTTCTCGCTTTCTCACCTACTGGCGAAATACTCTAAATTTGTAAGGATAATTTGTACAGAAAAGCACGCTTCATATTTCCTCCATGTACAAAAGGAGACATAATTCGTTCGAATTGTCCTTTAATATCATTATTGACTTTGAAATTTCCTTGCTTTCTTACCTGCCAGCGAGATAGGCCTATTCTAAAATTTTGTAAGGGTATTGACCACGCTCAAAGGGCATAGGGAGAAAA
Source organism: Strongylocentrotus droebachiensis (assembly GCA_035222895.1). Classification (NCBI taxonomy): domain Eukaryota; kingdom Metazoa; phylum Echinodermata; class Echinoidea; order Camarodonta; family Strongylocentrotidae; genus Strongylocentrotus; species Strongylocentrotus droebachiensis. Next base: position 3,678 of record JAVYIG010000282.1, on the reverse strand, counting down.
GCAGGTGGTAGGGTGTCAAACAAAGCTCACATGCGACAAATGTAATGGCCGCTGGTCCATGACGTTTTGTTAATCTTTGTTCTGAAGTACTTCAAATCAATGACATTACCTTCAGCTCCTAAGCACACTAACAAAGGAGGAGAACAGGAGTCGTGACGCACAAGATACGTAGTATAGATTTGTAGGATCAGGTTATACACGGTGACGGTTTTATAATTAAGGTATTTTTAGAAGGATACAAGAAAACAGGAAGAATAAGTAAAACGGAAAGGTAAGAAGGAGATAACTTGAGATTACAACCCCAGACAAAATGACTATTTATGGACCTTTTCAGCACCAAATATAGGAGCTATTGTTCGTAAAAGAATATGATAGCCGCGACGTTTGTAAGGCTATCGCCCAAAGGGAGTGTCTCCTGTTGCGATCTCCTTTTCTTCTCAAAAAGGGATAATCAGAAATAGGGCATATATAACGAAATTTGATCAAAATTAGGTTAAAAGGATTTCGTGCATTACTATAAAGCAGTGATTGTTATAATTTCCTATTTGGGTCCATCTTTGTTATTCTGCACGCTGAGAGTAGATGCGAGTAAAATCTACCCATCGATTGTTATCAATACTGCAAGGTCACAGGCAGTATTCGTTTCTCTGCGAAAGGAAACGAGAAACAGACAAACGCATCTAACGCAGAACAGTACAATGCGCAGGGTTTAGTAAATGAGTGAAATATTCATAATTCTACCACTAAGTAATGCATTCCATACCGACTGTTAAAGTTAAGTGTGTACGTAATAACTAGACCATGATCAAGGTGTAGGCTCATTCAATTCGAATCAGTGTCATGCAATAGCAATGCAACATCACGTATGAACATGTCATACAATGATATTTCTATTTACATCTATTCAAACATGCATCACTAGAACCCCTGCCCATTTTGATTGACATTTACTGTCGACTGAACATTTCGGTTAATCTTAGGTCGATTTTGGAGGCAAATCGATTTGATTGCTGAGAAGAACAATAGGAGGATACATGTAAAATCATCCACCGCTAAAAGTAATATGAGGTAGAGTGTTATCATGCAAAAGACAGCAACATACAGGACTATAGTCATTGATTAAATTGAATTTTGTGAATGAACAAACACCCGTCGAATTGTTACAAGTTTGACCCTTTTAAAGGCTTAGGAGAAAACTTGAAAACGAATTAAAGTGATGTAAAATGAAATATCACAGATGGGCTTCATGTTACACGTAATCTACATAATTCATCCTGCCTGTCTTTAAACAAAAATATATATGTATAATAACGTGCTTTTAATAGTGATTCAAAGATACCTTTATAGTAATTGTGTAAGAAACATCATGTATCTTTGCGTCAATATTATGACGATGACATAACTAACAGTGTAATGATTCTAACTCATATACATAAGCATATTAAGCACGTGAAATGCATCTGCAGACCTGTCATAACTCTATTTTTGAGAGCAATCTTTTATATTTCACACCATCGATGAAAGAAAGTAATATCGCAGGTCACTGTACTTAAAAATATACAGCAAATAAGGCAGATGCATAATGTTATATAAAGGAAGTGATAATGGTCGCAAAGTTCAGTCTACTATCTTATATACCCTTTCTTCGTTTTAATTGGTGGTTATGTTTCGCCTGGTTGTCCATCGTTGCATATACTTTAACATCCCTTGGGAGGATACATTTAATATGCTTGAAATGAAGCGAGAATCAATGCGAAGAGAGCTGGCTTTCGCACGTCCGAGGCAGGGGCGAAGCTACAGGTGGTCATGGAGGCACATGCCCTCCAATCGAGGGGCGCCAAATACAAATAAAAAGCGAGAAAAGACAAAAAGGGAAAGCGAAAAGGGGGGAAGGGTGAGAAGACTAAACGCATGGACTACCTCCCACACCTCCCCCTAATCAGTAATCTTGTAAATTCACATTTCATTTTGAAAGTGGGACCAATGCCCCCAGTATTTCTAGTGCCCCTCCAATGGGTCGTCCAATGCTATGCCACTGACACAAGGTTCGATGATTTTCGGCAGCGTTTCCTGCTTTGTGTCATATAAGCATTCCTAGGAAACCGATGGGTTTTCGGGCCACTTAATGAGCAATTTGCTTTCATCCTTTCAACATCAGTTAAAGGGTTCGTTTCATTTTCGTGAATGAATTGTACATTAACTTACAAATGTTACTACTTGAAATAGCATGATGGAATACAAATTTAGGCCAAATGATCTTCATCATTCATAGAGTTTGGCAAAATAGAAATTCGCATGTTCATATCAACATTTGTATCAAAACAATTGTCGACCATTTCAAATTACAGCTGCACTGAATTGTCCTCACAATACGATATCATCCATGTACGAACAAATTTGCTATTTAGGTCTCTAAAAAACAATTTCCTATCAGAAATCATTGGTACTTGTAGATCATATGAATTACCTGTTTCATGAGGAAAAGTTGTGCACATAAATGTATTTTGAAATCATCAGCGCAATGAAAAAACAATTCACCAGAAATGTCAATCTCTTGGTAATCATGCTTGCTCCATTTTCTCCCAGAACTATAATTTCATGCATCAATGACGTATGTTATTTCTATTGCAGTAGAAATTATTTACGTGCTTGAAATGTCCAAAGCACTTCAGTACCAACAGAATAAAAACTCCATTAAATTTTAGCATTACATCGCCAGAAAAAAAAACATGAAGGGATATAACTAAATCCTATCTGGAGTTGTCTTGATGCTAAAATCCTCTTATAAATATTCTTTTGATAAATCAGTTCTGATTTATTCAATTTCCTTGTCGTTAATCTTGAAAAGTTTGGCTAACAGATTTGAAAACTTGGTTGAAAACTGATAAATCGTAATGTCAAATGGATTGGACGGTATTCTGAGATTAACGCGCCGGTTGCTTTCTTTCCCTTACGGCATCGTCGCATGATTGCCGCACGTGCAAATTTTTGCACAAAATAATAGGAACCAAATAATTAAAGGAATCGAAAGGAATGATTGCATTGTGCAAATCAAGCTAGACCCTTTATGAACACCACATCAACCAATTCTAACACGTCCTTAATGTTATTTGGTGTCAAGAAACACTAGAAAATGTAATCAATTATTCATTGTCCGATTAATTCTTCCACTCCTTCGAGTAGCCGAATAGCGATCGACTATGATTATCAGGTAAGTGCTGTAGTTTGAAGTTGCACGTTTTAATTAATTTCATAAGAATCATCCACTTTCTTCTTTCCCTCACCCTCTCTCTCTCTCTCCCTCTCTGCCTTCAGAGGATTGGAATGACGGCCATGACGTAATCGAAATGACGTCTCTCTCTTTCGCAAGCATGTAAAGGGGTATTAGGGTTTTTCCAGGTCTGTCTATTTTTCTTGATATTGCTTCATTGTATTTTCTCTGTTAAAACTTGATATTCGCGAATGCTTTAGTCCCGAAATAAATGAAATCAAATGAAGCTACTCTTCACAACGTGACCAGATCATCGAGTAGTTTGACCCATAGCTAGTTGATATAGATATAGTCACCACAGCAGAAGTAACTTCTGATATTCGGCCATCTCGTGGAGCTCCACAAAGTCCCCTTTCGTAGAGATTGTACATGTGGTGAAACTCGTTGGATCTCCTTGATTTCACCTA